>NC_051165.1:224176961-224774461 GCF_013339725.1 Rhipicephalus microplus | reverse complement strand
TTCATCATATATTCATCATGTACAAGTACCGACATCCTGCGGACATTCCAAGGACTTAACGAGATGATGATCAAAGCTTTATTACTCCCAAAAGAGGGGACCGGCCGAAAGGTCGGTTACGCTGCTTAGAGGAGGTCAGCGGGGATGCCTTGGGACACCGCGGCCTCCAGATGGCTACCTACCACTGCTACTATGACGACAGCTACTACTACTACATACATCGGGGACGCATGACCCACGGCTTAAGGAGCTTCGCCCCTAAAATTCAACTTTCACCTTGTTTAACTGGACAGGTCGTTCCATCTAGCGGGGCCCAGTTGAACAAAGTACGTCTGCCATCTCGGAGCTAATGGCGGAGACGCTTCTCGACCGACGAGCTGGAAGGTTGTCGCGGCGCGCTGCTGCAACTAACGCTTCTGACGTCTGTCAACGGTTCTCTTGTTCCGCTCATCACTGAGGCGGCTCTCCTTGTAGGGAAGCGCACCCAAGAGAGGAGATGATCGCACCGTCAAGATTCCAACCCCTCAGCCAACTGGAAGATGCTTCTAACAGCCAGCCAGCGGACCCCACCACCCAAGGATCATCCCGGTCAGGGCTTCCGAGCGACACCACCAAACGGCCCCAACACCACAGGAAACAAAGTAAGCCGCATCTTTCTGCTGAACATCATGCGACATCCGAGCATACAGCTGTGGACGACCAGGAAAGCTGGACTGTAGCACAGAACCGAAAACTCCCGCGACCCAAGCCATTAATTTCCCCACAGCCACGGACCCTATTTGAGACCATAATGTTGAGGCCTAAAGCATTTAACATTACCCAGATTCCGCCGTACCAATTTGCGTATAGACTTTGTCTAAGTCTTCCTCAAATAAAAAGGTCGGACATTCACTGCAGACTCCTCACCAAGTCTAACCTAGCAGTAGTGATTGCTACACAGAGCAAGCTGCACATCTGCTGAATCTGGAGCACGTGATCATTGAGGATCAAATCATGCAGTTTAATACATACGTTGCACTCCGTGAAGGGCGCATAAGGAGCGTCATTCACAGAATCAAGAGATTAACTGAAGAGCAGTTAATGCAAGGCCTGACAAGTTCAACTCATGAAGTGGTGTCAGCACAGCCTCTCGGGCCGTCTAACACAGCACTAATCACGTTCAGTGGTTCAAACCTGCCAGAATACGTGTCTTTCGAATCAGTACGTTTCCCTGTGCACAAATACAGACCCAAGATAACGTCATGCTTGAACTGATTAGGCGTAGGACACAGAGCTGACGTTTGCACAGCCCCTAAAATGTACCCAGGAGTTTGCACAGAGTGCATACAAAACATGCGGAGGATTTTATCTGTACTCCGAAATGCATACACTGCAATGGATCCCATGACTCACGCTCACCCGACTGTCTAAAGGTAGCAGCAGCTACTGCTGCTCTTCGTAAGCGAGTGAACAATTAAACCACACAAGCCAGCGGCACCCTATTCATCACTAAACCGCTGCGCATCAGGCAAAAAGACCCAGAAGACGCAACAGTCAGAATAACAGAACTTTCCGTCTCTTGCAACGCATCAACTAACACTCACACTGCAGACGCGCCCGCAGTCAGCAACACAACCTCCGACGCAGCTAGCGTCCCCCACCAAATATGCAGCTAAGGTGCATAACACGCAGTCTCCACCTAATGCCTCGCCTGCACTACAGACGCATCCAAGCGTTCTGCAAGAACTAGCGGAACTGCGAAACACCCAGAATAAGTATCTGCAAATTATCAGTGACCAACAGAAAACTACTGATCAACTTAAAACTGTGATTATCTAATTGAAAGAACAAAACGCTGCCAGGGTGCTCTAACCTTGAGTCAACGGCAACTCGCCCCCGAGCATGAGAAATACGAGTGTCGCTTCGAGCAATTCGCTGCACAGCTACAGCACATGTAACGCATTATTGAGACACTCAAACCAAAAACGCAGGTTAAAGGTAACAAACGCGTCAGGCCTATTGCAAGTGCAGATCAAGAAGAAACCATAGATTCAGAATCATGCCTTTGATAGTTCAGTGGAACACTATTCACATCTTCACGGATTCGCAGCAAGTGCTTCAAACACTCCAAACTAGAAGAAAGCTACCAGCGTACGCCAGGCACATCCTGCACTAGGCCACCAAACTTCAAGAACGATCAGTCCGGGTACGAGTTCATTGGACTCCTGGACACACAAATATACCTGGACACGAGCTAGTTCATCAACGAGCCTTGCAGCATCATAGCAAGGAACGACTCGGGGATGCGAGCTCGAAGCAGAACGCAACGATGACGCAAGATGAGACCCATGAAAGCAACTACCGAATAAGTTCAACGCCGGTGGCAATTAAGGTCCAAGTTAGAAGAAGCTACAAAACATGATGCACCATCCCCAATATTCACCCGCCTCTACGAGGTCACACTCAGAAGATTGCAAACACGAAGTTTCATGACTATCTCGGTCCTTCGCAAGATACACCCGACAAAGTACTCCGACCCCAACTGTGACTACTGCCACGAGCCAGCAACGACGGAGCATATCTTCTAGGAATGTCCCGTTCACGAATCAAGCCGAGCTGCTTTCATGAAAAAAGCCCACATACCCTGCCTCAGCTACAGCAAGACATGGAAGGGACTACCAACTTGATACTTGAAGACCCACTCATCAGAGCCAGGCTAAACCTGTAGTGTGCTGCCTTGGGCACGATCGCCATTCTCTGCCCTGCAGTAACAAGCTGACCAGTTTGAGGTCACCCGATTTTTTTTTCGTGGTGCTGAAGCTAACAAGCGAGAGCACATTGTAAATAGTTCAATAAAGTTTTCAATCAATCAATCAATCATTCGGAGCTAATGGCAGGAAATGGTTCAATGGCCGTTGTTGCTACTGTGGCTCCCGCTGTTTTCGTTCTGTTGCTACGGCAGCCACGCAGTAAAGCCGGTCAACGTTGTGCACGGCCACAGTGACGTGCGACGTTCTCCTTGAGGCGGGTAATTTGAAGTGCGCTAACCCAATGCCGACTACTGAAACGGGATTTTATGTCAAAATAAACACTTATTTCGAAATAAGCCCCAAGCGCTTGTCCTTCTCTCGTGTTTTTTTTTTTTCCGCCATAAGCTCGTTAAGAATGAACCAAGTCGCCCAACAAGTCACTCTGCTAAGCACTTCCTTGGCACGAAAGTAACACTACGACGTTTCTGGACCGCTATTTCACCAATCAACGTCAACTTAATAGTTGCATTCAGTGTTCGTTTATCTTTTATGATCTTGGCATCTTTCACAATTCACTTTGATTGTGTTTATCTCAGCTTTGTACTGTTTTAACATAGTTTTTCACAATGTGCAGATTCTTCTCTTTTCCGTTTTTAACCAGAAAAATTTCTACATAGTTGTGCGTATTCCCCTTTATTTTTCACTCCCATTCCATGACTCTGGTCTTGTCTTTTTATTATTCCAATTTTGCACTGATCTCTTCTTGTCTGTAGATTTCCACTCTTTTTATTTGATTTTTCATAAGATAGTCTGTATTTTGTTGGTTATTTTTATTGTTTTGTTTATGCATACATCTGCAAGACCGCATGGTTGTTCCAGAGAACGTTACATAAATGATAGCTTATTTACTACTACTACTACTACTACTACTACTACTACTACTACTACTACTACTACTACTACTACTACTACTACTTGAACTAGTCCAGCGCATAGCGGGAACGAAGAAACAGCCGAGCCAGCCAACACAAAAGGATGGAGCGCTTTGCACTCAAGCACTCTGCCCTTTTGTGTTGGCCGGCTCGACCGTTTCTTCTTTGCCGTTACAGTTCAAGTGGTTCAAGTATACGACAAACCAGCTCGCCCAATCTTCACTTGTAGACGATGGTCTGCTAGCAGTGGGTTACAGATTACCATACATCTACTTTTCTATGGTCACTTTCGCGACAATGGGAAAGTGGACGTACGGTATCTTGGATGTGATAAGAGCGTGCCTTCCCTCGTTCGCTTATCAGGAAGTGCGTGGTGTGACCGACTATACAAACGCACGTGGCGCGTTCCTTACGTTTTCGTGTGTTTCTTCTACGGCACGATTATCACAGAATGCATTCAAGCGATACGGTGGTAAAACTACGCATAACTAAGGGCTAAAGTGCGTTAGTTTGCGGTGGTATTCAGTGAACGCTTCCATCTTTCGGCTTTAAAGAAGAAGTATCCCTGCTGTACAATGAACTGAGCGAAGAATAATTCACTCAAAACGCCAGTCCGAGGCAGAACGTGTGAGCGCGCCTTATATGTAGCGATAAGGGCTTCAAAGTACTGTCGCGACGTAAAAATAACAGGATACAGGACAACGGTGTGACCAGGAAAACCAAGGTTTGTATTAACAGAACAAAAGAGCAGCCGCTTCGACGTTGTCTTCCTCGGAGGAACCGTCATCGCTGTCCACGCTCATCACTTTGTCGTCCTCTGTCTTCTTGCCTGGCCTTTAGCCATGACATTAGCCTCCCATTTAAGAAATCATTGTCCCGATGCTTTATAATCAAAGTGGTTTGGACTCGTTGGAAACACATGAGTTCATTCGGAGAAATAAGGCTTCATCCGAACCACGTGCACAACCTTTGCAGCACACCTTCGACGCCTTAAGGAGTGCGCAGTATCAGGAACAACCCCATAAATAACGTCACTGAGACGTCGTAGAGCTTTATAGTGCCCGAAGTACCGTCTTAGAAGTTTTTCTGAGAGACCACGGCGCCGAATAGGAGTCCATATCCAAACTTTCTCTCCTGGCTCGTATGAGACTAGTCGGTGACGAAGATTGTACCGTCTTGAATCGTAGTTCTGCTGGCAAATAATACGTAGGCGTCCAAGTTGTCGGGCTTCTTCGGCAAGCTGGGTGATATAATCACCATCCGTTTCAACGTCTTCGCACTCGTGCCGCAGCATAACATCCAGCATAGTGGTGACTTCACGACCATGAAGAAGACGGAATGGCGTTGTTTTTGTTGTTTCTTGATGAGCCGTGTTATCGGCGAGCGTGACATACGGCAAGATCTCGTCCCAGTTTTTATGCTCCACATCGACGTTCATGCAGACCATATCCGCAAGTGTCTTGTTGAGACGCTCCGCAAGATCCTTCGCTTGTGGATGGTACGCCATTGTTCGGCGGTGGGACGTGCCACTAAGTCATAAAACTGTCTGTAATATTTCGGCTGCAAATTCAGTTCCCCTGTCAGTTATTACCACTGACGGAGCGCCATGCCTCAGCACGTGCGCATTCTCCGCGAAAAATCGGGCTTCTTCACTTGCCGTGCCCCTCTCCAGAGCCTTGGTTTCGGCGTAAAGAGTGAGGTAGTCGGTGGTTACTATAATCCATCTGCGACCTGCCGATGAGGTGGTAAATAGGCCCAAAAGATCCATTCCGACTTGAGCGAATGGAGTAACAGGCACGTCAAAAGGATGGAGGAAACCTGCTGGTTTGACGGGTGGGACTTTTCTGCGCTGGCAATCAAGGCACGTCCAAACATAATGTTGAATGGTCACCGTCAGTCTTGGCCAGTAGTATTTCTGCATCACTCTGCACAGCGTACGCGTGTAGCCCAAGTGGCCGGATGTTGGTTCATCGTGGCACGCCTGTAATACTTCACTCCTTAGAAATGTTGGGACGACGAGTAAGTAGTCGTTTCCATGTAACGTGAAGTTCATCTTATACAGGACGTCATTACGCAAGCAAAATGACGAAAGCCCTTTCGCAAACAATCTAGGTACAGCTGAAGTGCGACCCTCCAAAAAAGAATAGTGGGTTCAAGTTACGGGTCGTCTCGTTGCAGCTGTGCGACAGTAGCCGTGTTTACAACTCTGACAAAGGATGTATCGTCATCTTTTGCCATCGCAGGTTCGTATGGCGCACGAGAAAGGCAATCAGCGTCTGAATGTCGCTTCCCGATCTGTAGACGACCATCATGTCAAATTCGTGAAGCTTCAGGCTTCAGCGCGCCAACCGTCCTAAAGGGTAGCCAGCGGAGGGAGTGATGATCGCTGACAACATTAAAAGCACGACCATACAGATACGGGCGGAATTTCATAACCGCCCACACTACCCAAGGCACTCTTTTTCCGTGGTGGAATAATTTTCTTCCGCACGTGAAAGAGTTCTGCTCGCGTAAGCAATTACTCGTTCGGCGCCATCCTGGCATTGCACGAGTCCAGCTCCTAAGCCGACATTGCTAGCGTCGGTGTGCACTTTTGTCGGGGCGTCATCATCAAAGTGTGCGACGACTGGTGGCTTCTGAAGGTGTTCCCGCAGCTCTTCGAATGAGTTTTGCTGTTCTTCATTCCGTACGAATGCGATGTCTTCTCTGGTAAGGCGGGTCAACGGCGAGGCAATGGGCGGGAAGTTCTCAATGAAGCGTCGGCAGTACGCACGCAGTCCTAAAAACTGTCTGACCGCCTTTTTGTCAGTTGGCGCTGGAAAATTCGTAACGGCAGCTATTTTTTCAGGGCCAGGCCGCACACCTTCACTGCTGACAAGATGCCCCAGGAACAGAAGCTTTTAGAAGCCGAAATGGCATTTTTCTGGCTTAAGTGTTAGTCCGGCTGAACGGATAGCTTGAAATACTGAGTGCAGTCGCCTGACGTGGTCGTTGTATGTGGCAGAAAATACGATGACGTCATCTAAATACACTAAGCACGTCTGCCACTTGAGGCCTCATAGTGCGGTGTTCATTAGCCGCCGAAACATTGCCGGTGAGCACAAGCCAAATGGAGGTACCTTAAATTCAAAAAGGCCATCAGATGTCACGAAAGCTGTTTTCTCCCGGTCTCTTTCATCGACTGCTATCTGCCTATACCCACTCCTTAGATCCATCGACGAGACATAAGGCGCATGCCGTAATCGATCGAGTGAATCGTCAATACGCGGAAGTGGGTAGACGTCTTTTTTTTTTTTATCACCAGAGCCTGCTTGCGGTAATCCACGCAGAAACGTAAGGTGCCGTCTTTTTCTTCACTAATACAACCGGCGAAGCCCAAGGGCTTTTCGACGGCTGAATAACGTTGTCTTCAAGCATCTGTCGCACCTGGTTTTTGATGGCTTCACGTTCTCGCGGAGCTACCCGGTACGGGTTCTGCCTGATGGGTCTGATCATGTCGTCCGTTATGATTCGATGTTTCGTCAGTGGCGTTTGATGTACCCTGGACGTCGAAAAGAAACAATCTTCAAACTGGTTAATAAGCTGCAGGATACTTTGCCTCTGCGCCGGCAGCAAACTTGGGCCAATATCAACAGATAGAGGCACGGGGGGGGGGGGGGGGGGCAGATCAGTTGAATTATCTTTCTCAAGGAGGCAGTCTGTCATCTCGGCGAGCTCTTCCATGTACGCGACTGCCATGCCCCTCGTTAGATGTCGGCGTTCAGAGCTGAATAACAAGGACGTGCGTGTCTCCGCATTTTATGCTCACGATGCATCTTGCGATAGATAAACCATGGCATAATAGCAGTGTTCGAATTCACTCGGCGATGTTTTTAGGATTGCTCGACGTGTCACTTGTCACAGCCCGAGTGCACTCGACCCCGGCGGGATGGTCACGTCGTCGTCAAAGACGCGCGAAGATTTACGTCACTGGTCTGAACAGGGCCCATCTGAAACTTGACCTGTGGCCATCCAAAACGTAACCGGTCTCTCAGGAATGTTGATAACGGCGCCGTATTCACGCAGGAAGTCCATGCCCAAAATCAGGTCTTTGCAGCACTCCGATAAAATTACGAAAGTAGCGACGAAATCTGAACTGCCGGTATTAATTTGAGCGGTGCATTTGCCCGTCAGCGTCACCAATTGACACCCTGCGATTCTTATGTTCGGGCCCGTCCATATTGTTCTGACTTTCTTTAGGCAGTCAGCGAGTTTACGACTGATAATAGAGAAGACCAGTATCTATAGTAGCACTGTTACTGGGCCTCTGTTTATACAAATGTCTAGATTAGCGCGTACGGTTTCCGTTGGTGTCGGTGGCGTCGTATCGTCCTTGGTATCGTCCGTCGTACGATCCGTGGTATCATCCGTCGTATCGCGTCGTAGTAAAGATGTTGGGGGTGTGGTAGCATCTCGACGGGCGGCAGCCTTCCCCCCAAAGGTCGCTGCTGTTATTTTTTCCGACGAGGGCTAGGGGATGTGTCCCGCACCACCTCGGCATAACTGCACTGCTGCGGCGAGTTAGGTGCAGGTGAAGGAGAGCGGGGTCGATGATGCGGCACATCGGGTTGCAGTGCTTGCAGGCCATGCACTTCTGTCACGGAGGTTATCGAAATAAGCATGCGAGGAGGTTTGTAGAAAGTTCTGATGTCTATGGTCGTGGTATGGGCAAATGCGGAAAACATGGCCGGCTTCTCCGCAATGGAAGCAAAGTGGTTGACGGTTGACGGTGCGCCACAAGTCCGTCTTACGAATGAATGGTCGACTGGTGGGCATTCTTTGCGACCAAGATGCAGATGTCGGCGGAGTGTACATCGGCGACGTTTGCATAGGCACGTAAGACTGTGGATACGGCAGCGGCGGATTGGAAGCTGGGGCCCACGGCTCGTTGTAAGGCCCTTGACTGACGTCGCGATGAGCCAGTGGTGTCGAGTTGTACGTCACTGGAGTGGGTCGACGGACGGCCGGTGCGTAGCTTACAGACCGCTGGTCTGAGAGCGATTCGGGCAACGAAAATGCCTGGCGGAGTTCTTGCCGCACAACTTCTGCAACGCAAGCCACGGTATTTTCTTGCGGAGTCACAAGGAGGTTTCGGATCTCCTCAAGAACGACCTCACGAATGAGCTCACGCAGAGAACACTCGCTGCTGGCAGTCAAAGCAGAGAGGCTGGGAGACGTGTTTTTTGGTTGGTCGTGGTATAGGCGCTGTTGCTGCAGTGCTCGCTCGATTGTCGTAGCCTCTTTGATAAATTCCGCTACGCTTGGCGGCGAGTTGTGTAGGAGACCGGCAAACAGCTCTTTTTTGACGCCCCTCATCAAATGTCGCAGTTTTTTACCTTCAGGCACCTCGGAGTCAGCCCGCCGAAATAGGCAGGTCATGCCCTCCGTAAACATGGCTGCGCGCTCTCGTTCGGTTTTTCGTATGCGTGCCTCGATGAGCTGCAGAGCAGAATCACGGCGATCGGTGTTTGAGAATGTCCCGAGAATTCGCTGCCGAAATTCATCCCACGAAGAACGCATTGACTCGTGGTTGTCGTACCACGTACGAGCGCTGTCTTCTAATGCAAAGTAGACGCGCGATAGCTTTTGTACAATGGGCCAGCGGTTGGCCTTGGTGACTCGTTCATACTGGGCTAACCAGTCCTCAACGTCTTCATACACCTCACCGTGAAAGGTCTCGGGAATTTGAGGCTGATCAACAGTAAGCTGTGAAGGCCCTCCAGTAGCCATTTCTCCAGGCACGGTGTGTTGTTGAAGTTCGAGGGGAATCACCTCGGGACTAAGGCCTCGCTGTAAGCGACTGTAGCGGTGGACAGGCGTATCCACTGCAGGAACGGGTTGCGGTATAGTGGACTCGAAGTGCCAGGGCGCAGAGGTGTCCCAAGCATCAGTTGGAGAAAACAGCACCTCCGCCAATATCGTGACGTGAAAATGACAGGATACAGGACGTGGGTGTGACCAGATAGATAGATAGATAGATAGATAGATAGATAGATAGATAGATAGATAGATAGATAGATAGATAGATAGATAGATAGATAGATAGATAGATAGATAGATAGATAGATAGATAGATAGATAGATAGATAGATAGATAGATAGATAGATAGATAGATAGATAGATAGATAGATAGATAGATAGATAGATAGATAGATAGATAGATAGATAGATAGATAGATAGATAGATAGATAGATAGATAGATAGATAGATAGATAGATAGATAGATAGATAGATAGATAGATAGATAGATAGATAGATAGATAGATAGATAGATAGATAGATAGATAGATAGATAGATAGATATGATAGATAGAGACAAACAGACAGACGGACAGACAGACAGACAGACAGACAGACAGACAGACAGACAGACAGACAGACAGATAGACAGACAGATAGATAGATAGATAGATAGATAGATAGATAGATAGATAGATAGATAGATAGATAGATAGATAGATAGATAGATAGATAGATAGATAGATAGATAGATAGATAGATAGATAGATAGATAGATAGATAGATAGATAGATAGATAGATAGATAGATAGATAGATAGATAGATAGATAGATAGATAGATAGATAGATAGATAGATAGATAGATAGATAGATAGATTTGTAAAAACGTTTAGGCAAGGTAACTTCCAATTTTGTGAAAAGATGTGTCCTGGAGTTTGAACAGACGCCAAAAGTTTACAGCTTGGAATGATACGTTATGGAGAAGGCAGAGAGAAGAACCATATTAGATTTTTTGCTGAGCACACCTCTATTTCATCATATGCACTGGTTAATTGCAGTCGAAATTAAGTTACGGCTGCTTAGAAGGGCACAATGACGTTTTATTCTGCTGAAGTCTAAAACCAACGTATGAAACTATTCAATCGCCTGCAGTGCTTAGTCTCAGGGAGGGAAAAAATAAGAGCACACACTAATGAGTGAATAATCATTGGAAGTGTTCTGAACATTCGGTCCCGCCTACCCAAGTGAGGTTTCCATTTTTGGAGGGCAATAGGTTAAAGACTACAAGCTCTTATAATTTCTCGGACAGCACATTTTAAGGCAGCACCATACGTGCGACGTTCGCAAAATGCTAGTTTTCGCACTATATATGTCCTAATGAAGCTAGTTTGTGATGTGGTGTTTTGATAAGTTATAATTATTAGAAAGCGACCTAAATCAGCGCGCGCACTTTGTGATGACTAGAGTTACGTCATCGGTGAGCGCACCATGACACCAGAAAAGGAACTTGTGGCGAGTTTCACAAGTAAGCCATCACACTTCCGTGTTGTATACATTATTTACAAACATGGTCTCATGCCGAGAATAATTAGGCTTTGAGTAAACGTACGATAATGGCTAAGCAAACTCGCCACGGTGGTCTAATGGCTACGGCACTCCTGCTGATTCGGAGGTCGCGGAATAGAATCCCGGTCGCGGCAGCCGCATTTTAGATGAAGGCGAGAATGCTAGATGCCCATGTGTTTAGATTTAGGTTCACGTTAAAAAAAACCCTAGGTAGCCGAAATCTCTGGGCCCCATCACTACAATGTCACTCATAAGCATATGGTGGTTCTGGGATGCTAAACCCCAAGAAATATTAATATTATTAGTAATGGCTGAAAAAGAAAAACATGTCGAACAAAGGCCTTAAACGCGACCTGTAATACCATAATTGTCTACGGCTCTCACGGTGACTACTTGTTCGGCTTCCAAGGTAGAGGTGACAATTTTCTTTTAATTTTTTATTGTTTTGAACAACGCGTTACTTACATCATGGAACCCAACAAGTTTGTTAAAGAGTCACGAACGATTCTGAAAGCACAATGAATATGCAATGGCAAATACGCGAAACAAGTGTATCAGCAATTTCTCGCTCAAATAACACTGTGATCCACTCGCGTATACTGTCTTCCCTGCATGTGTAGCCTCCAGCGCTTTCGCCGGGGTGAGATAATTGAGGGAGAACGCAATTGTAGCGTGCGACAATCCTTTGTAACTCCGCTCGTACTGGATAGATTCTTAAAATTGTTGTGGCTGTGAATTCGTGAGGCAATCAGCTCTTTCAGTGAATCCATTCAATGGTTACTTGAAAAATTGTTTCAGGGCCCATTTAAAGGGTGACGAACGATTCTAACAGCAGAAGAAATATGTAATAGCAAATACGTGAAATAAGTGTATCAACAATTTCTCGCTCAAATAAAATTGATACACTCTCGTATACTTACCTCAGTAAGGGATCTTGCCTCTAGTTTTACGTTCTGCTTCTTCATCGTAGATCTGGACCTGGTGAAGAGCTTCGTGAGTCGGGACATCCGGACTACCGGAAGTCAGTACAACAGTGAAGAAAACGACGAGGCGACCATGGCGGTCATCGTGAGCTTGCTGGAAGCGGACGCTGGACTTGGTGGACCGGTGGACTTCAGTGGCATGCCGTGGCCCTTGCGTTGAAACACCCGTTCGCACTCCTGTTTACGCGGACCTCCCGCGAACCGTTCCTCACGTCGAACAGAGAAGAATGCAGCATCTATGGACACTCATGCGAATACATTGCATCTAGTTTGTATTCAATCCGAAGTTTGTGTGCCTTATCACACAGAACTCGAAGTCACCCCTCGCTAAAGACCGAGCCCAGCAGGAAACGTTTCAAGGAACTGACGTCCATCCCTTCCAGCGCTGTTCGCGGTAAACCACGTGGCGTCCTTGTCGTAGAGTGCTTGTTTTATTATTTAGGCTTCCTGTGCTTTAACAGCGAGTTCTGCTCCTATACAGCGATGTCGGTTGTGCTCCACTATTTCCTGCCCACAGATTGACGTGGGACCGTGTCATGCAGCCGCTTCGCAAGCATCGTTGAGACTATGGGGAAGACTTTCGAAATGAAGAATAATAATAAACTCTACCCTTGCTGCGCATTCCTTGAATGCGTGAACGCACACATTTGGAATCGCAGGCGTCAGAAAAACATTAATTAAGGAGCACTGTGACGAAGCACTGCGCTGACAGTGGTAGAGATCACTTGCAATCGGACTAGAGCACGTTATAGAACCTGCTTGTACAATAAAGCAGGCAAAACAATTGGCTGATTTACCTTGTTTCTGCGTCGTCTCCTCTGCAAAGCGTCAGCCGATGCCCATGCTGTGAGCCCTCGAAGGCGCGTGATTTGATGCGGGATTTGGCTGACACGCTGTTTAGAGTGATAGAGGTACGACTCTTTAGACGCATCATGTCATATTCGATAAGTCTAGTCGTCGCAGCCGTGTTGGTGACATGATGTGAGCAGTGATTCCACGGAATATACCAAAACACCACTCTACTTGCAGCAAAGGTATACATAAAGTTAAAACTGAGCAACAGTCCGAGTCACATTGTGTAAGTTTAAACGGTGTGCTTGAATCGCGTTGTGTTTTAATTACGATGATCTTAATGGTAATCGTGAAGGCTTTGTTCGTGTCGTAAATTACACAAGCAAATGGAGATATGAAGTCAACTGAATTGAGCGATGACATTGTGTTCGCCATAAGGTGTCCGTTGCGACGGTTTTATAATAAAAGATACAGTGCAAAGATATTCCATGGTGTATATGAGGAAAACCTGCAACAAGTGTGCTGGTAGAATGAAGAACTGAATATGCGAATATTTGTGTCCAGATCAAGGTCATCACGGGAGTTCGCAATGTTATTCCATGGCCTATTGTATTAAAGTTATTCGCTTTCTCCTGTTCAAAACACATATGTTTGAAATGATTATGACATGTTTGTTGTCATTATTCTTAAACCCTTGTGCCATTGAAGGGTCGTTTGTTTTTGTGAGCTCCATGACGAGCAATTCTGTGAGAGAAAAGGAAGATGTTTCTAATGAGCCTAACTCTGGGTACTCATCACACAGGTAAAACACGCGCTGTTGGAATGATAGGTAGGCTTGGCTGCCTCCGTTCCGGTCTTCGCAGAGATACGCTGATCATGATTTATCGCATGTACGTTTGTTCGATTCTTGAATTCGGATGTGTACTATTCTCTGGTGGACCAGCATACAAAATAAACCCCCTCATTCTCTTAGAGCGGGAAGCCCTACGTAGTTGTTTAGGTGTGCCAAAATTTACAGCTAACAATGTTTTGTATCAAGAAGCTCGGATACCCACCCTTGCTTGAAGATTTCGTATTTTAACAGTAAACACCTATTTAAAGTTTTCTGAATCCACTTTAAGAAGACGACAATTTGTATTCTTTGCCGAGCCTGGTGTCTTTTTCATTGAGCATTGGTCCCGTGTATATAAACCCCAAGTGCTATTTGTTCAAACACTTCTAGATGCTTTAAATGTTAATATATTTGAGATCACATCATCTGTCAAACCAATCGGCCATGTGGAAATAAAATTTGACGATATCTTCCCCATGAACGCTAAACACTTGCCCTCTAAATTTTTGATTGGTTTATTAGAACAACAGCTGTCTCAATTAGGTACTAATATAGTAATTGCAACGGATGCATCTATGAGTGGCGAGAGGGCAGCTGTGGGTATTTTTCTCTCTCATTATTCTGGTCATTTTCATTACGCCTCCCAGATTATACACCAATATTTGAAGCGGAATTAATGGCCGTTATACTAGCTATTCGTAAACTTCCTGCGACTCATTCGACAGCTGTGATAGTGTCTGACTCGTATTCCGTGTGTTCATTTTTATCATCGTCGTCGACATCAGCAGTACTAGAAACCTTTAAATCATTAATCTCAGCAAACATTCGTCTAGTGCGAATGATATGGGTGCCAGGCCATCGTAGTATATTTATAAACGAGATGGCTGATACACTTGCGCGAACATCTGTTGATCTTCCGATTGTGCCAATCATGCCTCCTACAGCTTATGTAACAGCAGCAAGGTTTAGAAAACTTTTCCTTCTTGAAAACTCATCATAAATCATGTTTCCGTATCCAGATTTCTCGCACCTGCACTTCACATGGAATAATAAATGGTGTCCCACGCGTAAATTGGAAGTCTTGATAACAAAATTACGTTGCCGTGTACCACCTCTTAATTTCTACTTAAACAGGTCTGTTCTGGTGCCATTCCCTCTGTGCTCAAGCTGTAACGAACCTGAACATATCGACCATTTTCTTATCACATGTCACCGTTTCAAAAATCAAAGAAAAAACTGCTTTAAAATTTTATTCATAAAATTAGGAATATCACTTACTACTCCCAATATTTTGTCTTTTGGGGCCACTTAATTGGGACACAGCGACAGGAACCTCTGTGGGGCTCTCTGCGAATTCATATATAACACAATAAGATTACCCTGCTGAGTCAGCGATCAGCTCTCGAATTTCACTAGCCACACTAACAGTTATTATTTAGCTGATACACTGCAATGATTCAACTTTCAGGAGAATTTCATATAACGATTCCGCCTCAGATATTCAACAAATTCTATTATTTCTCTCCCCCCTTTTTTTCTTTTTTTTACATTGCGCCAAATTAATTTCACAGTCAAAACACAGTAATCATATTCCCCTAGTCTAGAAAATCTATACGTATTGACTTGCATTAACCACCGGCTTCTTGGCCAATCCCCCTTAGTGGGTGAGAGCCACAAAATAAAGGAACAAGCAAGCAAGCAAGGTAACACACGACCACGATTTGAAGCATTCTATTTAGCGATGGCTTGGGCATTTGAAACTTCATTGCAACATCTTCACGTGGAACAGTGCGCTACGAAGCTACCCAAGGGTGCTACTTTCTTAATCGGTGCGGTCACCGGGGAGCCTTGTTACAGCGAGTGAGTACTGCGGAGTCCCTCAAGGTAGCCAATTACGAAATAAGAAATGACAGCTACACTTTCCTATAGCATGAACCCACAAAAAAATTCACAAGGATTTCTTGGAAAAAAGATCTTCTAATTGAAGAAGAATCCGTCCTGGTTCCCAGAAAAGGACGGTTTTTTTCTTCAACTAGAACAATTTCGTCTACGCACTCTTATTCTTTTGTTATTGTGGGAAAGACAGAGAGATAAAAGAAGGAGACAGGCAGGGGGGTTAATTGAGCTATCCTACTGAACTAGAAATTTATGTCAGAAAAACGGCTCACACGGTAAAATATCTTCACTAAAAGAAGGTCGGCCGAACATCTGCAAGTGTGATTTTTTAGCCCAGTGGCTGAGACACTTGACATTTGAGTGTGGCACCATGGGTTCGAAACTCAGCACAGCCTCAAAGTTTTCCTTTATTTTATACGTCTATTTATCTTGAGCGCACTAATAAGATTGAGAGATACACCCGTCTTGTAAGCCTGGGTCTTTAGCCCAGTGGGTAAGACACTCACCTTCGCAGCGTGGGACCCTATAGGTTCGAAACTCAGTGCAGCCTTGCGATTGTTTTCGTTATTTGATACATAAATTTCTTTATAACGCATTCATGAGGTTCAGGTATAGTGATGCTGTGCATGCCTGGGCCTTTAGCCCAGTAGGTAAGGCACTCGCCTTCGGAGCGTGAGTCAGTAGTTTAGAAACTCAATGCAGCCTGCAAGTTCTATTTTGTCTTCTATATGTGTTTCTTGAGTGCGATTTGTATTACGTGGAAGAGAAATGAACGGATGGACAGACACCTTTAGTGAACAAGGCAGCTTTAATGACTTCGACGTATAGAGAAGCTCCGCTCACAGTCTCATTTTCGAGTAGTGTATTTAAATCAAGCCATCAATCAGTCTTTATTAGTCGAGTAAGAAAAACGGATATACAGTGCAGGTAAATATGCCGAAGTTACAAACTGCAGGCTGCACGTGATTAATAAGGGCGAAAACTATTCTAAGAAACTCTGTGATAGCGGCTCAACTCCAAAAAGCAGTCGAAAAAGTTGGGGCTCATATCGCCCCTTCTTTACAAGCATTGCGGAAAAGCGAACGCATCAGGGGACGCATCAGCTCGCGAGACTCTAATCTAAACGTAGAGCATATTTTTCGTTGCACGCTGTGACGTCAGACAAAAGTTTAGCCTTATCAGGGATGATAAGGACCTCAACTTTTTCGACTGCTTTTCTGAAATGCGTTGCGAGAAAGCCAGCGCATCAGGGGAAGCTTCAGCTCGGCAGGCTCTAATATAAACGTACAGTATAATCTTCCTTGCACGGTGGGACGTCAGAAAAAAGTTGAGCCTTATCCGGGGTGATAAGGGCCTCAACTTTTTCGGCTGCTTTTTTTACATTCATTGTGGGAAAGCCAACGCATCAGGGGAAGCTTCAGCTCGGGAGACGAATATAAACCTACGATATATTCTTTGTTGCGTGGTGTGATTGATGTCAGACAAAATTTGAGCCTTATCAGGGGTGATAAGAACCTCAACTTTTCTGGCTGCTTTTTTGACGTGAATTGCGGGAAAGCCAACGCATCAAGGGAAGCTTCAGCTCGAGAGACTCTAATATAAACATGCAGCAAGGTATATGTAAGCTGGTAGCGTAACTTTCACAGAAGCCCATGGATCCAGGTTGCCACCGTCGCCACATGAGGAGGGGATATTTAACAGCAAACAACAAAAAAAAATAAATATGCTGGGACAACCGGAAGCGGTAGTGACGTTGCGCATTTGCCCTAAATGGCGCGAAATTGAAATTTGTCTTAACTTCTGGCCTTTTACGCGCCGTTGTTATTGCGCAATTTTATTGCGCCCTGTTTGTCTCGCTAATTGCATGTAAGAGAGAAAAGAAACAAAAAACAACGGTTGTGAAAACAAAGTTGTTTTATTAGCCAAATAGCGTGCTTGCAATATGTACAAGAAACTTCGCAGATGCAATTGTGAGATAACTGTTCACTGGCACAATAGCATAACAGTTCGAAAACTCAGATTGCTTAACCGTCGAAAACCACTGCAGTGAGAAAGAAGCTGTGAAAATATGGCTTTGGCAGCCGTATAGAGTACAGCGTCTTGTTGCTTAGCGCGTCGTGTTCACCGTGCGAAGGCACGCCGGCCGTGCGCCAGTGAAAGCAGTCGGCAGTCAGAGGAGCTGCTCTGCACACATCCTGTGAGCTACTTGAGCTCTGAAATGCCACACCAGAAACCAGCGCCTAAAAAATAAGTAAACTACTGAAGGCACGCACGAAACCACTACGGAAAAGGGAACGATGCCTCGTTAGCCTGGCAATGCGCCGAACCAAAGAATACGCCGAACTAACACACATTAAACACACGCTCCAAGGCAAAACCGTTGGCTCATGTTACCAGACTGCCTGCGTTTGCCCGCTGTTCCTGAAACTAAACGAACAAAATCAGGGCGCTCAACCACATAACAAAGACTCAAGAATTCTTAAAGGGATCTACTCATTTTTTGCAACAAATAGACGAAAACTTATGAAAATGAATGTTTATTTTTTTGTTTTCAATATTTGTCTCCTCCACACATAGTCTGTTGATGTCTGTCGCGACAGGTTTCGAACCACTTTTCGTTCCGGCATTCGTGAGCTATGTAGGTTGACTTTTTTTGTGCTCAGATTTGGGTGCACGTTAAAGAACCCCAGGTGGTCTAAATTTCCGGAGCCCTCCACTACGGCGTCTCTCATAATCATATAGTGGTTTTGGGACGTTAAACCCCACATATCAATCAATCAATCAATATGTAGGTTGACTTTGCGTACATTATATCCTTCGTTGCACGTTGTGATATCAGACAAAAGGTGAGCCTTATCAGACGGTGTAACGGCCTCAACTTTTTCAGCAGCTTTTCGACATGAATTGCGGGAAATCCAACGCATCAGGGGAAGCATCAGCTCGGGAGACTCTAATATAAACGTGGAATATATCCTTCGTTGCATGGTGTGACGTCAGACAAAAACTGAGCCTTATCAGGGGTGATAAAAACCTCAACTTTTTCGGCTGCAATTTTTACATGCATTGCGGGAAAGCCAACGTATCAGGGGAAACTTTAGCTCGGGATGATCTAATATAAACGTACAGTATATCCTTCGCTGCATGGTGTGACGTCAGAGAAAAGTTGGGCCTTATCAGGGATGATAAGGGCCTCAGCTTTTTCGACTGCTTTTTGACATACATTGCGGGAAAGCCAACGCATCAGGGGAAGCTTCAGCTCGGGAGAAAGGAAGGGGGGAAGGAAGAAGCGGAAGGACAGGGAGGTTAGCCAGTCCATAAAACGGCTGGCTACCATGTGCTGGGGAACAGGCCAAGGTAGAGTGTACTAGAAGATCCTTCTAGTACACTCTAGCCAAGGGAAGCAGGCTCACTAAATCAGGAACAAAAATAAAGAAGGAATGGAGATTGTTTTCTTTGTCAAAGTAAGCGCCTTTGCTGTCTAAGTGCGCTCATTATCACACATATTTGTTACCCTGAGGAAAAATAAAAAATAGAAAAGTAATCAAGAAAATGACTGTGGTGCGCGGAAGCGAACGTCTGACCTCTGAATTGTGAGTGCGAGGCGTTGGCCACTGAGCCACAAAGAAGCACCTCCTTAAACGTCGAAACGACAAGCTATTCATAACTACCACTTACCGCTGGCGATGGCCACCTAGGGGAAACTATCGTGTTTTTAGCATTGCCAGCGAGATGGCGCAATAAGCGCGCGCAGCCTAAAGGGGCTTTAGCGTCGCCTAGAGATCAGTGGATTTTAATGTAACCACAGGGTGCGTTCTCCTACTCACTTCTGCCATTCATGCAAAAAAAAAAAGCCTAATTATAAGAGGCACAGATTTCTTAGAACAAAATTTCATCTACCAAAATACAAAGGAAGATACTTTGGCATGGACTATCAGCATTCACAAGGTCACTTACAGTGGTGCTTAGTCTACAGGGAGTAGAGTTTTTTACGAGTCTAGATACTGTGTATGTTACCTTGAGGTAGCAGAGTTGCGCTTACGTTTTCCTTCCACCACTCGCGCTGTCACGTGGTGCAAAGCGGCGTAAAATGTTCAATTCACGCGGCGAAGCCAACTTTACGTGCACGATGGCACGGCACCCGCACGTTCTCTGCCTGCACCGATTTCAGTCCCATCGTGACTGTCATTAAGAGCTTTCAGCTTGTACGTATACGATTTGCTTCCTTCATCGGTCAAAACATCAAAGCCACAGACGTGTGAGCCCCCGACAGACTAGATAGGCGCCGCCAAGTAATCATCATCATCATCAGCCTGACTACGCCCACTGCAGGACAAAGGCCTCTCCCATGTTCCGCCAGTCAACTCGGTCCTGTGCTCGCTGCTGCCAATTTATACCCGCAAACTTCTTAGTCTCATCTGCCCACCTAACCTTCTGTCTCCCCCTAACCCGCTTGCCTTCTCTAAGAATCCAGTCAGTTACCCTCAATGACCAGCGGTTATCCTGTCTACGCGCTACATGCCCGGCCCATGTCCATTTCCTCTTCTTTATTTCAACTATGATATCCTTAACCCCCGTTTGTCCCCTAATTCACTCTGCTCTCTTCTTGTCTCTTAAGGGTACACCTACCATTTTTCTTTCCTTTGCTCACTGCGTCGTCCTCAATTTAAGCTGAATGAACCCTCTTTGTAAGTCTCCTGGTTTCTGCTCCGTAGCTAAGTACCGACAAGATACAGCTGTTATATACATTCCTCCTGAGGGATAGTGGAAATCTACCTGTCGTGATTTGAGAGTGCTTGCCAAATGTGCTCCACCCCATTCTTATTCTTCTAGTTACTTCAATCTCGTGGTTCGGCTCCGCGGTTATTACCTTCCCTAAGTAGACATAGTCTTTTACAACTTGAAGTGCACTATTACCTATCTCGAAGCGCTGCTCGTTTCCGAGGTTGTTGTACATTACTTTCGTTTTCTGCAGATTAATTTTAAGACCCACCTTTCTGCTCTCCTTGTCTAACTCCGTAATCATGAGCTGCAATTCGTCCCCTGAGTTACTCAGCAATGCAATTTCATCAGCGAAGCGCACGTTACTAAGGTACTCTCAATTAACTCTTATCCCTAACTGTTCCTATTCTAGGCTTCTGAAAACCTCCTGTAAGCACACGGTAAATAGCATTGGGGAGATTGTGTCTCCCTGCTTTACACCCTTCTTGATTGGTATTCTGTTGCTTTCTTTATGAAGCACTATATGGTAGCAGTTGATCCCCTGTATATTGCTTCCAGGATGTTTATATATACTTCATCGATGCCCTGATTCCGCAGTGTCTGCATGACTTCCGATATTTCTACTGAATCAAACGCCTTCTCGTAATCTATGAAGGCCTTGTATAGTGGTTGGCTATATTCTGAGCATTTCTCTATTACCTGATTGACAGTACGAATGTGGTCGATTGTTAGGTAGCCTGTTTGAAATCCTACTTGTTCCTTTGGTTGATTGAATTCTAATGTTTTCTTAACTCTGTTAGCAATTACCTTTGTAGATAGCTTGTATGCTACGGAGAGCAAGCTGATCGGCCTGCAATTTTTCAAGTCCTTGTCATCTTCTTTCTTATGTATTAGATGTAGCGCCATGTATACCGCCATGTAGCGGAGTGAAAATTAACCAGGCCATCACAAAATTGTTATTGCAGAACCACTGTGAATTGTACGTCTGGTGTAAAAACCACGCTGCGGCGTTATTACGAAAGAGTAACTTTTTAATTATTTTCACCTCATTTGAAATAATATTTGAGTTTAACGTCCCAAAACCACCATATTGTTATGTGAGACGCCGTAGTGGAGGGCTCCGAAAATTTCGAACTCCTGGGGTTCTTTAACATGCACCTAAATCTAAGCACACGGGTCTGATACCCAACTCACTGCAACGGTGCAATGTTGCACGACGCGCACGAACAAGTCTGTGGCACTCCGCCCACTAGTAACGTTGGCCCGCGCCGTATTTGAACATCGTGCCGTATTTTGCTCCTGGGCGCGCGACAGCGGCTTCACTGCATAGCCGTTGAACATAATGGCAGACCTACGCGCAAGCGCAACTTTGCTGCCGTTCTAAAAGCGGAAAATAATGGCAGGAGCAAAAACAACAAAAAGTCACGCACGTTTTGTGATTTCGAGCACTGTTTTCTCTCTCCCTCTCTCTCTTTTTCCTTTTTTTAATGAGGTAATTTTTTTGTGTGTGATCACGTGCGCACGCATGGACAAGTCGCGGTGATCTCTGTAACGACAAGGCGCGCCATGTTCAAATCAGCTGATGGCCTTTTACGAGTGATTTGTGAGGGTCTTCCGTCATTTGTCGAGAGAAGGGAAAGCAATTATATTGTGATAGCAGTTATATGGACACTCTCGGCTGGATTTTGCCGCCGGCGTCGATGTCATGCACCTATATCTATATATATATTGCCACCATTGATGAACGAGCCGCTGTGGCTCATACCCGTTTTGGGCTACGAAGAAGAAGAGAACGTTTTCGTTGCTCTGGTTCAGGTGAACTCCTGGCTGCAGGTCTTGTTTTTGCTCGCGACATTACTGGCGGAGATGCTGGGTACGTGTACTTCGGCTGTGTCGGCCATAGTGGAGACAGCTACATCTCCCAGAGCAAGAAGCAGCCGCTGCCTGCGTGGGTTACCCCCTGAATTCGGTCCCTTGACATCGACATCCAGAAAGATGGCAACTCCAATGACAAGCCAGGCGGTCCAAACCAACGATGCCCATGGTTCTCTTCTCGCCCATGTTTTTCATGCGCCACAGACACCAAAGCCGTTCCATGGAGACATCTTCGAGGATGTTGATGACTGGCTCGACCACTTTGATCGGGTTGCCAGTATCAACGAATGGGACGATGTTCGCAAGCTGCGCCGAGTTTACTTCTACTTGGAGGATTCTGCGAAGACGTGGTCCGAGAACCACGAGGGCTCCTTTGCAACCTGGCAAGAGTTTAGCCGGCAGCTCCGTGACGCCTTTCGGAACACCGAGAGGAAGGAGAGGGTTGAACAAGCCCTATCCTGTAGGAACCAGCGGCCCAACGAACGAGTATCCATGTTTGTCGAGGACATGCTTCGGCTCTTCAAGCGCATGGACCCTGCCATGTCCGAGGAAAAGAAGGTGCGGCATTTGATGCACGGAGTAAAAGAACAGCTTTTCGCTGGGCTCGTGCGCAATCCACCAACGACAGTCACCCAGTTCATCAGTGAGGCGACCACTATGGAACGTACGCTGCAGCAGCGGTCGTCACAATACGAACGCCAGATCCCGGCCACCGCATGCTCTATCGGCTCTGACAGCGAGAGACAGGCCCTCGCAGACTTCATTCAAAGTATTGTTCGGGACGAACTGCGACAGCTTCAGGCAGTGGGATCCCATCAACTGTGTCAGCCCTCGCGGATGTAATCAGACAAGAAGTCCGGCAGGCCGTCACACCCCTGACCCCAATCGCACCACCGATTCCCGAGGCCCCAGTCCTCACACGCAGCGGCACTGCGATCCCCTGCGCCACCGGCTACAGATCCTGCTATGCGGCCCAGGTACCAAGCTATGCAGTCATTCCACGCTACTGCTTCGAGCCCGCCTCTCGGCTCAAGGTTCCCGAGCACACCCACCTGTCTGCCGTCTACCTCAAGACAAAGTGGTAGCAAGGCAAGCACGTGGCGCACCTCGGATAACCGTCCGCTCTGCTATCACGGCGGCGAAGTGGGTCACGTATACAGGAACTGTCAATACCGGCAACTGGGTCTCCGCGGCTTTCACCCTGATGCTCGATGCCCGCGCTACGGTGCGCGCCCCCGCGAAATTGAAGCCTATCTCACGGGCCAGCGAACAGCTTCGACTGTTCAGCACCACCAGTCGAGATCACCGTCGCCTCGCCGGTCTACGTCACCCAGTTTGCCCTCATCGTCTTCCGCTCCTTTCAGGAGCCGGTCACCAAGTCCCCGCAGGGGGAACTAGGAACGGCGACTTCTGGGGGTGAAGTCTCGGCCCGGCGAACTGTAAAAGACCCTCATTCGACGCAACGACCAGACGAGGATCATTCCGGTTTTGCAGTGTTCTCTGACAGCAGAAAGATCGTTTCTGCCGAAATCGCCGTCTTCGTCGACAATCATGCTGTCAACGCCCTCGTCGACACCGGCGCCGACTATTCCCTAATGAGCGCCGCACTGGCATCTGAACTGAGGAACGTTACCACACCATGGCAAGGACCCCAGTTGCGCACGGCAGGGGGCCATCTGGTGATGCCTACCGGTATGTGCACGGCACGCATTCGTATACGTACGTCGACATTTGTGGGCTCTTTCCTCGTATTGCGCGTGTGCTCTCGGCCAGTCATTCTAGGAATGGACTTCCTTCGTGAATATGGTGCCGTCATCGACCTCCGTGAATTACTTGTGTCTTTCGAGGATTCTTTTTGCACGGCAACTGACAGTACACAATTCCGGAAAAGAGCGCTTCGTGTTACCGACGATTCTCTGACTCTCCCACCTCGAAGCAGCCTCTTTGTCGAAGTAGAATTGGGACAGGACATGTCTGACGCGGTAATTGCAGAGGCCAATTTGTCTCTCCTTATTTCACGACAAATCTGTGTTGCCCGAGGAATCTTTCAGCCTAGCAATAGGCATGTTCACCTGCTGGTCACGAACTTCAGCGACGAATATCGCCACCTAACGAGACACACTGCCATTGCATGTTGTGAAGAACTTTCCGATGCCGATGGTTCGCCCACATTAGCTTTATTTTCATCGAATGGCCACCCTGACGAGGCCTTCGCGAGCACTCTCGACGTAAACGAGAGACTACCTTCGGCTCAACGAAAAAGCCTTTTGCGTTTACTCGGCTCATTTCAAGACTGCTTTGCCACTACGTCAAAGGTTAAACAGACACCACTTGCTCAGCACCGTATCATCGCGGAACCCACCGAGAGACCCATCCGACAACACGCCTATAGGGTGTCGCAAAAAGAGCAAGACGCTATACGTGACCAAGTCCAGCAGATGCTCCAGGACGACGTCATCCAGCCATCAACCAGTCCCTGGGCTTCACCAGTTGTGCTAGTAAAGAAGAAGGACGGTACGTTGCGTTTTTGCGTTGATTACTGTAAACTGAACAAGGTCACCGAAAAGGACGTTTGTCCTCTACCCCGGATAGACGACTCGTTGGACCGTATACGCAACACTAAATATTTTTCTTCCATGGATTTCTACTGGCAAATCGCAGTGGATGAGCACGACCGCCAAAAAGACGGCGTTTATTACTCCCGACGGTCTGTAAGAGTTTAAAGTGTTGCCTTTCGGTCTATGCTCAGCGCCAGCTACTTTACAAAGAATGATGGATACGGTTCTCACAGGGCTCAAATGGCAATCATCTCTTGTTTACCTTGATGACGTCGTGGTCTTTGCAGACACGTTTGAACAACACGTCCAACGCCTTCATGCAGTACTTCAGGCAATCAGAACAGCGGGACTTTCTCTCAAACCCGAGAAATGTCATTTTTGATATGAAGAACTGAAGTTCCTTGGTCACGTTGTGAGGCATGCCGGCATCCGCCCAGATCCGGAGAAAACCCGTGCTGTTGCCGCCTTTCCCGTGCCCACAAATAAGCGCGACCTACGCCGATTTCTGGGGCTCTGTGCGTATTACAGGCGCTTTGTCAAAAACTTTTCGAAGATTTCTGAACCCCTCAACAAGCTTACAAAAGACGGTGTCTCGTTTGTTTGGGGTCCCGATCAGTGCCATGCGTTCGACACCCTCCGAAACCTCCTCTAGGCTCTGCCTGTACTGGGTAATTTTGACGAAAGCGCTGACACGGAATTACACACTGACGCCAGCAACGTTGGACTAGGAGCGGTATCAGTTCAGTGGCATAATGGCGTAGAGCGCGTGATCGCTTATGTGAGCAGAACGTTATCCTCAGCGGAGAAAAACTATTCTGCAACCGAGAAGGAATGCCTCGCTGTTGTCTGGGCCATAACAACGTTCCGCCCATACTTGTATGGCCGCCCATTCAGGGTAGTTAGCGACCACCATTCCCTTTGTTGGCTCGCAAATCTCAAAGGTCCCTCAGGTCGTCTAGCACGATGGAGCCTTCGGCTACAAGATTTCGATGTCACCATCGTCCACAAATCTGGGCGGAAACACGACCGACGCCGACTGTCTCTCCCGTGCACCGGCCGAAAATGCCAACACTGACCTTGAAGACGACGACACTTTTCTTTCTGCCGTATCAGCAACCCGCTTGGCTGAGCAACAGCGTCACGACTCGGAGCTCATTCCGCTCATTGACTACCTCGAAGGACGCAATTCCCACCCTCCTCGAAGCTTTGCACGCTCGCTATCCTCCTTTTGTTTCCGCGATGGAGTGCTTTACAAAAAGAACTTTCATCGTACACAAGCTATGTATCTGATTGTTGCGCCAACTACGCTTCGTGGTGACATTTTACGTGCGTGTCATGATGAGCCATCGTCCGCACACCTCGGCTATACGCGCACACTGCAACGGATTCAACGCTCCTACTACTGGCCACGTCTCGCAAAGACTGTGAAGCACTACGTTCGCACATGTCGCGACTGTCAGCGACGTAAGGTTCCACCTTTACGACCAGCGGGACTACTGCAACCAATAGGCCCACCAAAGGCGCCCTTTCATCAGATTGACATGGACTTGCTGGGGTCATTCCCTACGTCATCGTCTGGAAACCGGTGGATTGTGGTCGCTACCGACTACTTAACACGCTACAGTGAAACCAAGGCGCTTCCAAAAGCAACAGCAGCAGATGTCGCCCAATTTTTAGTGTCTTACGTCACGGTGCTCCAGCTGTCGTCACTACTGATCGTGGGACAGCTTTCACCGCAGAGATGCTGCAGGAAGTCTTGCGATTAAGTGGCACGGAACATTGTAAAACAACGGCTTACCACCCGCAAGCAAACGGGCTGACTGAACGACTCAATAAGACAATTGCAGACATGCTGTCATAGTATGTTGACATCAATCACAAGAACTGGGACGCCACACTTCACTACGTAACTTTTGCGTATAATA
The DNA here is from genome assembly GCF_013339725.1 of Rhipicephalus microplus. Lineage (NCBI taxonomy): Eukaryota > Metazoa > Arthropoda > Arachnida > Ixodida > Ixodidae > Rhipicephalus > Rhipicephalus microplus. The sequence continues at coordinate 224,747,873 of NC_051165.1, read as the reverse complement.
CTGCTGTTCAAGAAAGTTCCGGTTTCACACCTTTTCGCTTAGTCCACGGTCACGAGGTCACGACGATGCTCGACGCCATGCTCCTGCCCGACAACTTAGGAATATACCGCACCGATGCCGCCAAATTCGCGCAGTGTGCAGAAGAGGCCCGTCAAATTGCTCGTCACCGTATTCAACATCACCAAACTGCAGACGCACGCCGCTACAATCTTCGTCAACTTGAAGTTATTTTCAAGCCCGGTGATGAAGTCTAGGTGTGGACCCCTACCCGACAACGTGGCCGTTCAGAAAAGCTTCTTCGCCGCTACTTCGGCCTTTACAAGGTCGTGCGACGTCTCAGCGACGTCACATACGAGGTTCTCCCAGAAGGCACTTCGAGACGTTCCCGTTTCACCCCGCGAACTGAAGTCGTTCACGTTTCACGGCTGAAACCATACTTTTCGCGCTGTGAATCGCCAGAGAGTGACTGACTTTATTCGTCTCTCCCTTACATTCTTTCCTATTTTTCTTATTTCTCATTTAACTCTTGACTCCACAACCAACTATGTTATTCCACCTTACGGCATTCATTTTGCTTGCATGGTAATTTTCATCTCATTTTCTTTTCTTTTTTTGCCTTCATGTACAGCATCGAGACGATGCTTCTTGGGAGAGGGGGTAATGCCACCATTGATGAACGAGCCGCTGTGGATACCCGTTTTGGGCTACGAAGAAGAAGATAACGTTTTCGTTGCTCTGGTTCGGGTGAACTCCTGGCTGCAGGTATTGTTTTTGCTCGCGACAATATATATATATATATATGTATATATAAACGTAAGAAAGAAAAAAAATCCAGAAAAAGCACTCTGGTGCGCGGAATCGAATGAAGGACCTCTGCGTCGTGACAACGCCTGCTAGAAAAATTTTGCTTGGAACGTGGCTCTCTCTTCAATTGAGAGCTTGCTGACAGCACAAAATCTTGGAGGCCATGCCTCCTACCGCGTGTTGCGACCGTCCGCCGCATGGGACCGCTCGCCTTCGTACCGGTCTGTCACGTGACATTACCATACCGCTCTGTCACGTGACATCACAGCTGCTCGGAGGCAACTGTGAGAGCATTGCTCTGTTCGCAGGGGTCGACCGCCACAGGAGTTCACCTCCGTACCGGAGGGGGAGGGTAAAATCCGAGGGTAGGCAGCACGTTCACAGCTCACGTTCCAGGCATAATTTTTCTAGGAGGCGTTGGTCGTGAAAGCGAGGGGTTAACCACTAAGCCACTCTGGAAAACGTTTTTTTTTTTTTTCTCTGTTCAAACGGCAAGCTATTTATATCTACCACTTACCGCTGTTGTGTTTTCGGCATTACCAGAAAGATGGCGCAATGAGCGCACGTCGCCACATCGCGCAGCGGTGCTCGCTCTAGTCTCCTACGCGTACTTTGCCCGGCTTAGAGAAGGGGAGCGACGCTCCCTCGCGCACCCTTATCTCGCGGTGGCGAGGAGGGGAAGACTAAATTTCAAGGCCGAAAGGCTGCCGCAGTGACGTCAGAGGTTGGGGGCCCAGTTGCCCAACTGAGCATGCTCAGTAAGACTGTTTTTCCCCATCGTTTATTCCGCCCAATCTAGCCGCAGCAGCTGCGAGAGCGGGAGCGTTGGTTCTCCTAAAACGTGAACGAAACACAGGCTTTCCGCCGCGTTCGCGGCGTAACTGGGCCCCCACCCTCTGACGTCACTGCGGCAACCTTTCGGCGTATGCCTTGGCTGGCCTCGGGCTTTACGTGGAACGATTTTGCTGTAGTTACCGGGCGCACAAAGGTCACTGCAATCATTGCAGACTTCGCTCGCGAAAAGCGCGCGCTTTTCAGACTTAGCGAAGTAACAAATGAGACGCTTATTCGCGTGCATCCGTACCTGTGAGTAAATTTTGAGCGTAATTTGTGCGCGAGAAACGCGCGGCGCGTTTCGATCTGCTTTCCATTCTGCGCGTGACCTTTCAAATCGTTGCTATCGCGTTGACAAGAGTGGCGATGTCGTTCATTGATGGCGTTCATTGCTTCGCCTTTGAGGCAAATCTGTGACTTTTTTGCTGACTTCAATAATTTATTGTGAATTTTAGGCCATGCTGCGCTACAATATTTAGCTCGCGTGTTCTCGGGAGCCGCTACTACCGATCGACAGCGTTTCCTGACCACGGTCAAAAAGTGTTGCAGGGCCCCTTTAAATAAATAAATAAATGAATAAATAAGAAATGATAAAGGAGAGTTCGAACGTCGTGCTGGGGTTCGCATGCAGTTCGCGGGCCGAAGTTTGCCTACCCTTGCGCTAGAGCATTCCCGGTTGTAATTTGAAATTCTCAGAAACAAAATGCTACATATTGAAGTATGAAAATCATTAACAAAAAAGTTGCCTTTCAGTGGTCCCCTTCGAGTGTTTTTGCCATAAATGTAAAACGGCGTTTTTATGTCCCACAGTGTCTTTGCAGAACATTTTCGAACCTCCAGTTGAAATTTCACATTATGTCGTGCCCCTCGTTACAGGACCCAAATCGGCTTACAGAAGAGGATTGGGACACTGCATTTCGACGTTCAGAATTACTGCCACAACTACAGGCTGTCCACGATGGGGTCATGTCTTTCTGCCCTTGAGGCATTGCCTTGAACAAGTAGCGTTTATCAAGGCCCAATAAAGTTCTGTGTCTGTCTGTCCAATTGTCTATTATGACGCTCATAGAGTTAATATTACAGACTGCATATTAACTCTATTGTGGTGACGCAAGCTCACTGGGAGATGCTGGCCCCTCTACAAAAAGCGTTGGGCATTCATGGTTTCAGTTTCACAGCGCGATAGCAACCGAGGCGCGCGAACAGTGGTTTTTATCTTTCTCGGCACTTCCTTGCAGAGGCGGTAGAATTATATTTATTTTTATTTATTTATTTTATTATATTTCCTTCTTTATTTGCGCTACTGCTGGCTTGTTTATCACACTCACGAGGCACTCTCGTTCTACTTTTAATGACCGAGTTCATACCCTGAAGAACAGTCAAGGGTTTTATATGTGCAGACTGCGATAGGAATACCACGCTGTGAAATACTAGAGAACATTATACAGTCGATTGATAATGACACCAAAATATTGCTCCTGAATATGTTTTTTTTTTCTTTCCCGACCTTACACACTTTGTACATTCAAAAACTGCAATACAGTAAATTAGGTACCAAGCGCTGTAAGAAAGGAGAGATGAGAGCGCTCAAGGTGTACCGACACAAATTTTGAAGGCAAGAAAACTTGTAGGATCGATTTGCCTGGACACACACGCATCATCTATGAAATATCTACGAATGATACAGCCCAGAATATGTTTAAACTCAATTTTAAATTGCGTATCGCGCCACTGCACAAGAAACACGCGACCAACCATCACAAGTTTGCGTGTGCTCTCACGATCCTGCTGCTCTTCATCCCAGCATACTTTTTCAACGAAAGGAGGTGGCAGGCTTGCCCGGTAGTAAAGGCTGACGGGAGGCACGAATATTTACGAATTGTCAGAGGATTGTAGCAGCAAGCGGGAAGTCTGTTGAGAAAGAGTTATCAACGCAGTGTTGATATGCACGCGGTGTTGTGTGCTCTTGTAGCTAGTTATGTTTACATAAAAATCCCTCCGGCTCCCGCCCCTCCACGATCTCTAAAACCAAAACTGTGACGGAGCACTATAATACCGCCTCCCAGTGATTAACAGTCGCGCGCTCGAGCAAACGAGATTTCCAGCCGTGAATAGTGAATTTCCAGCCGTGGCTAATTATTGCAACAGAAAAAGCAAGATGCACAATATTTGCGTCTATGCCCCTTTAAAGAGCGCAGCAAATCCCTGCAACTCTGCTCACACTTGACTAATTGCAAATTTTTTGCGGCCGTCGATTTGTGAGGCAACAGACTATTTTAATAAATGCATTAAACTACTACTTACAAAAATGTTGCAGGGCCCTTTTTAACGCACCACAAAAGGCTATGAAACACTGCAATACACTTTGGTCACACGGTGACCTTTGAGAAGCAGCCAAGGCTTGATACACGAGTGCTTTCTTTTCACGCTATCAGGATTTGCCCGCGACATTGCGTCTTAGCCCCTAAACCATCACAGCATGCACGAGGATTAGTGAAATGAACACCGCAAATGTGTAACAAAGTGGCAAAAGATTCTGTATGATGGCTGTACGATGCCATACACACTCCTAGTAATGCACTGGATGTTAACTGAACTGCGGCACCATGCAGGCGCAAAAACATCGGCATAGGAACATTCACTTGGCTGACCCTCGAATCATGATATGAATATGCGAGAGGCCGTAGCGGAGGGCTCCGTAAATTTCAACCACCCTCGCCGAAAATACGGCTGCTGCGGCCAGGATTCGATCCCGCGACCTTCGGTTCAACAGTCACCATAACCACTACACCACCACAGCGAGTCAATGGACCTGTATGCATGCAAAGTAAAACAAGTGTTTGTAAGCTTTAGGGTTGATTTTTATTGTTTCCCAGTTCATGCTCCAACAGTATGGACTTCTGGCGAAATGGGCAACAAGTGTCAAACTAAATGATATCTGTCTTACAAATAATAATGTACATGTATAAATGTGTTTCTCTACATTTGAACGTATGGATACACAACAAAGCAACAAAACAAAAGCAGAGGATCTTGCCTTTCTAGTGTGTGCTCGTGTGCACTGGTTGATCCACATTGGTTCCTGTGCTCACACAAAGGAAGCAAACTTACAGCTTTTTTTTTTTAACATAAGGTCACATGAACAGCCACTGAACAGCAGTGTGTGCAACAAAAAAAATAAATGCTGCTTCCACCATGCAAGAAAAGAAAAAAAAAAAGCTTTTGAAACACACTTGAGAGCTCGCAAGTACAAATAATCATGACATATGAAATGGTTAAGAAGAGCAAAAGTGAGCACAGATGAGATTCTTGAAAACTTGGGAAGCTCCAATTCCATTATGTGCATTCAGAGATCCCAGGTGAACAAGGGTGAAACAAAATAAAAGATTTGTACCTCAAGATAGCAGTCTTAAGCTACAGCACTTTATTATTAAATGAAGCTGTCGCAATTTCTAACCATTGGGCACCAGTTTTACCAACATAATGCAGCTAAATACAGATTGATAATATATATACATTAGCAGCAAAGAAAGCAGCCTTAGAAGCCTGCTTGTTCACTAGTTCTATCTTTACAAAAATGTAATAAGCAACCACTTACACAAGCAGCTTACTGAGAAAAGTAAGGTTTTATCATCAACAGGTACCAAATAGCCTCATGAATGCCCTAAAAATAACTTCAAATTCTTTGGATGGGACAATGCCTAAGTAAGTTTGAAATCACCCTAAATAGTACTGCATTTCTCTCTGGCCAAGAACACACTCGGGTGCAGGCAAGCCACTAGAGGACAAAGCAAAAGGAAGAATCGGTGGAAAAATGCTTACATGGAGTCTTAACAGCTATGAGAACCAATGGTTGAAGCTTCCATCTCTCAAGTATCCAAAATGTACACTTCTTAACTCTTAAAGCATTTTCGGCATAGTTTGTTCCGTAGCTCAACAATATCCTATGCGCTCGAGTGGATAAATCTCAGGTAAAAACTGTACACAGAGACCCAGATGGGTCACCACCATCAGCACAGTCAATGCGCCCTGCAGCCACCAATTCAAAGATCTTCGCAAAAAAAAAACTATCTCAAAATATGCACTCAATACAGTGCGTCCCAAAAAACTCACTGCCAACAGTCTTCATTAAGCACATATGATGAGCCATTCTTATAAAAAGACAGAAAAGCTTAAATACTGTACAAGGGGAGGAATCAGTGCTCCTCGTGGCTGCAGGACATTCACAGGACAAGGAACAATGCACCGGAAATTTTCCCGTCATCTGGCAAACACGAACAGTCTACTTCCGAGGCACCACAATGCTTCGGATGCCGAACAAGACAGCATTTGTACTTTCTTGGACGCAGCCTTACAAAACAGCATGTCACATCCTCACCTCCGCAGCCTGAAAAGCGGACAAGAAAGCGATCATTCAGTCTAAAGTGTCAAGACACGCTTTTGCAAGGGTGAAGCTGCAATCAGGCAACGCAGGCAGACATTACTAAACGTGCCATGTTAAAATTCCAAACATTTTCAGTGACTTGAAACCACCTAGTGACGTCTTGGATGTGCGAACAGAAGGCTCAGTCTAAGGAACAAGGATAGGGGGCTAGCAACTAGATGCCTGGCCAGAATGTCGTCAGGCCGCCTCAACGGTGGGTTGTGAGAAGAGTGCATATTCCCTCCGCAGTTCTGACCAAAAGACAAGACTCAGCACAGTGTGGGGGCCAAGCCTGAGGAAGCTGGCTGTCACGCCTTTGTAGAAACCCATAGGGCCCTCAGTCTTGAACACCTGCATTGATTACAAAAAGATTCTATTTGGCATGCTTGCTAGAAATTGCTGCATTCACAACAATTGTGCGAAATTCGAGGATGCTTAAAGCCCAGCAGGTCAAGCTCCAGCAGTATTTAGAGATCACTAGATTTTAATGAAACCACTGGGTGTGTTCTCCTGCTCACTTCTGTCATTCATGTGGGAAAAAAAAATGCTTAAAAGAGGCACAGATTTCTTAGAACAAAATTTCATCTATCAAAATGCAAAGATAGCTTGGCATGGACTTTCAGCACATTCACAAGGCCACTCACAGTGATGCTTACTCTACAAGGAGCAGAGTTTCTTTATAAGGTTACAAGGAGCAGAGTCTTTCCATTACTTAATTTGCACTGAAAGCTCATAGCAGACAAGAATGAGTCAAAGACGACCTTTGTCACACCCAATGTCCTATATGAATTTAACGCAATGCTCTTTGAAGTTTGAAACGCACTCTAAACTTTCCTGTGCACGAAGGATACAGTTCTGAAAGGCTTGAACTGGCACACCAGTTTGTGCTATCTTGACAATGTCATTGTTTTTGGCCCAGACTTGAGCATGTTCACCACTTTTGACATGTTTTGATGTGTGTACTGTGCCGTTTTATCAGTCTGTGCTCCTACTTCGACACTTTGATTGAAATTTCACTACCATCATATCACCCTCGATAAAAACCTGCTGTAAAACAACAGGCTTTTCACTTCAGGGTCATCAGGGTGCAATGAGATTATCATCGATCTATGTTGTTTGCTGATACCTCTTCTTCCAATTCGGGCCATTACGACCTGACAACTCCACAGAGGCGCACACAGATGCCAACGGTGTTGGTGTCGGCACTGTTCTTGCCCAGCACGAGCAAGAATTTCCTGGATATGCATCTTGCTCACTTACGAAAGCCAATAAAAATTACCCCAAGATGAAAAAGAGCATCTGGCAATTATCTGGGTTCCCACAGAAATTTTATATGTACTATGCTGGTTATCATCACTGAAGGGGCACTCAGACCTTCCTGCTGATTGGGTTTTCTTTTTATTTTATTTTTTTTTTTTTTGCTGCCAGTGCACACACATAAATGCCATTCTGCTCTTAGTAGCTTACACATAAAACATCACTACTCACAGCACCACTGGTTTTTCAGTCTTCTTATTGTACAGTCGCCATGTATCCCACATTGATCGACACAATTGTTCCATACCACAAAAATGCTACGAAGTGTTTGCCGATTTTCGCCATTGCAAGACGTGCTAAAGAATGTCCCAATCTCGCACCTGCATGCCCTGTGTACATTAGAGCTCAATGAAAAGTTGCAGACAGAAACCAGCCTCCAGTACACATCGAGAATTTTTCCGACAATGCCTTTTGCTAGGAATATTGCTTCTATGCATAATAACACCCATATGCATAGCTTTGTCCTATAATCCTTTAGAGCTTTAGAACAAGCACAACTCATCCTGGCCAAACTGTACCCAAATCATTTTGAAACAGTGTGGCTTATCCACTTAAGATATGCAAGACTATGTAAGACTATGCTGCCTCACTATTGAAGTAATTCTGAAATGAATGCTGCCTCACTCTGTGTTCTGAAGAAGCTAGGAAGTTTGCTCATCGTACAAATCAACAAGCAAGAGCGCAACTCCTGAGATACAATCTTTGCCCCCAATTTGTATCATCCCAGTGAAAGGGTACGAGCTTGGTCTCCTGTACGACATAAAAGCCTTGAAGAGAAAGTTCTACGCTGATACCTCGACACATACAAGGTGCTGCATCGTCTCGTCCTAAGCTATGAGGTCATTGAAGACAGCCCATCTTGACCAAAATGCTTTCAGCCTCTTTCCAAGACAGTAGATGCCATACCAAATGATGAGTGCCCCTTCCCACGAGCTGCAGATCAATTGCCATTCAGTAGGCATTGGGACGAACCACAACGAAGAGGACCGACCTGCTCGAGCATGCGAGTACTTTCTGAGCCTTGTGACTTTAAATCACAGATCATTACCTTCGGTACGATACTACTGGTACTAGAGGAAACAAAGCCCTGTCCTGAGTGACCTGTGACAATACTTATGAAGCTTTTACAACTTACGTATTTTCGAAGAAAGGTTAACGATGCAACCGGCATAGACGAAAAAAAGAAAGGGACAGAACGTTTTAGTCTACACGAGTCGCACCCTTAGCCTATCTTCAGCATGAACCAACTAGTTCATGCACAATATGTTCTAGTAAGCTATGTATCTTCATGTGTGTCATTTCAAAATTCAAAACATTGCCATACATTATAGAATTTTTTTTTTCAATATAAAATACTGGCATTGTTGAAAGCAAGATTTTCGTTAATCCTTGACAGCTGCAAAGCCAATCAACACAAAGAAATACTAGTACAGAATGAGAATGTATGCAATAAACAAGAACCGATGTTATAAAATAGGCATTTGCAAATATTCGAGCACTTCAAGTATTCAAACAAATACTACAGTATTCAAAGTCATTTCGACGCAGACTTAAATTATTATAAATTTCAAAGTACTCGCAGTGAACGATTGAGAGTATGTTAGACCACATGTAAGCTACCTGTAAAGGTGGTTTCAGTGCACCATATGAATTCTATGCCGTGAGAATACTTTAAAAAAAAATTGCGCTTTCAGGTCCTTCTTCATGGTCAAATTAAAATATTACCCTGACATCGATTAATCTTTTTTTTTTTTTCAGTTTAAAAGCTTGTCACACAGGCTTATATGCCCTAAGAAGGCTTGTGATGATAATAAATTTTTGGTTCGAATGGAATTCGTCATTACATATTACAAAAAAAAAGCATATGTGTATTGAACCTACTAACCTGCAAAATACTTTTTAATTTAAACTAAGCATGAGCAAATGTCATTCTCGTTCATTTAAAGGATGTAGAAGCTAACTTCAAATAGTAGGCAGATTTGACTTTCGGAAACCTGCACAATATTTTTCGGTAACATGCACGAGTGATAACCTGTAAGGTATGTTACATTTTATAATTTACTAAGCTTAGAGCATATAAGCCAATATAACAAATTTTTAACCTAAACAAGAAGAAGGTATGTTACATTGTAAAATTTACTATGCTTACAGCATATAAGCCAATATAACAAGTTTTAAATTTAAAAAACAATCGATGAGGGGGTAACATGTTCATTAAAGGGACACTAAAGGCAACTATTAGGTCGACGTTGATTGTAGAAAAAGCGATCCAGAAACCTTGTAGTGTTACTTTAGTGCCAAGGAAGGGCTCATTTTGAAATAAAATGATGTTTTAGAGGCCTGCTTTGGGTTAGCGCACTTCAAATCACCCGCCTAGAGAAACAGACCGACTCATGTCGCTGTTGCCCAACTTTACTGCGCAGTTGTAGACACTAGTCGACAAAATGAAAGCAGCAGGAGCCGCAGCAGCAACAACAACCATTGATCAATTTTCTACCATTGGCTCCAAGATGGCAGACGTGTTTTAGTTCAACTGCGCCCCGCTAGATGGCACTACCTGTCCTGTGTAACCACGCGAAAATGAAATTTTTGAACCACTCGCGCCATTCCCCATAGTAGCGTCCGGTGGTTCTTTCTTTTAAGAATCAAACAGAAACGAACAAGCAGCATTTTATTGCGTGCCTTGATGCACAGAAGGTTCTCTATTTAGTGCAGTTAAATCGATTACTAGTGATCAATTGTAGGCGGTCCGTCTGACGTCATCGGGATCATTTTGAGAATGTCCTACTGCGGCGCACGTATTCTTGTGCATTTACCTTTATTTTTTTGGTAAGTAGAGCAGTGCTGTTGATGATACTGTCGTTGTAGATGTTGTCATCCAGTGGAGCTCTCACTGTGACGTAAATTGTTATTTGACTTTAGTGTCCCTTTAACCTTAAACTGAGGCTTTGCGCCAGTGAAAATCTTCCCTGTAAAGGTGTATTCAGAGTAAAACGCACCTCTACTGCAACAAAACCCCATCTACAGTGCGATTACATACAGACTAATAATGTATACTCACTGATAAAGGGAACACTCCGATGAGCACCCGTCATATTACGGGCCTCATAACTGCGAGTTACGTAGAAACATTGTTTCTGGACGACACTAGCCTACCAAAAAGAGTCAGAACAGTCAACCAGCAGTAGTCTTATGCCAATCTAAGCCACTATGCTTTTGCCAGAGAGCGAGATGCAGGCATGATGCCCACAAAAGTGTTCCCTTTAACTGTGAACCCGCCTGTACATGTACTTGTTTTGAATACTTCTAAATTCACAATAATTATTGTAATTAAAATCGAGGCAAATACAAATACATTACTATTCGTTCAAATATTCGCAAAAAGCCTAGCTTTAAATATACGTAGTAACTTTTAAAACGTAACATATTTTACCGTGTATCACTTGCATTCTACTGAAATTCAAATCCTGCAACTATTCAAAGTTGTAGCATCCACTTCACTTCAAACTAAAAAGAATGACCTTATCACATGCTTTGTTCCAATTAAAAAAAAAATAATTGAGTTTAGTTGGGTCATGACAAATATGCTCATTTTTTATTATGATGTACAATATATACAATCTGAACTATTACTATTAGAAATTATATCGATTCACTATTCGCTTCGAACTTTAAGTTTACTGTTTGCACATCCCCCTTATAAAATTACTTTAACCAAAGTCATTGCATGCTGAACAGTCGCGAGGAAGTTAATGATAGGGCAAGGTTTCACTCACAAAACTACCCTAACTTGCATATCCTAACTTCAGCAAATCAGTTCTATGGAACCCCACAAAGAGATGGAAGGGTTATGAAAGAGAAGATTGACAAAGCTGTAAGGAAACACATAAATGGATCTTATCGCAACTTTTCATTACAGTTAATAAACTGCAGATAAATAAGTACAGCCAAAAATTACAATTCAAGATTTTTCAGGATTTAATAAAAGACTTGACAACCTAAGAAACATGTTAGAATGACAATGGCCTTTTATAAACAAGACTATTTTGAAAAACTTCGTGAAAAATATCTCCATAATATGATATGACCTAGAAAAATGGCAATGTGCACTTTCCCCATTAAAATCTACATACAACCCTGTAAATACGGTAGAAAGCGAAAGAAAGCTTATTTTCATGTATACCTTTGCAAAGCAGTCAAAGACATTTCTGTACATGATGCCCTTGCCAGTGGCATCTGTAGGCTGGTTGTATAGACGTGTGCAGCAAACGTCAAATGGAGTCATGGTGGCCACAACCACCAACCCACTTGCAGAACTGGCCACGAGCGCTTCAAACCAGGGTCGTTCCCGGAATATCTGCAAGCACAAAAAAACAACGCATTAAGTGCACAGGTTGCACAGGCATTTGGTCACGGAGAGCAGACAAAGGCAACAAAAGCCTTACAGTACTAAATGCAATTACAATCTCATCGACTTCATAAACTTGAGAAGCAACCAGTACCAAAGGAGAGCTTATCAGACGTGCTCGGATGAGTTCAAAGGTTATGCAAGGAGAACGCCTCGTGTACAAAGAAACAGAGAAGTACCAATAAAAACAAGAACTGCTCAAATTTAGCTTCTGTGGTGGCACAGTGGCAATGGTTTTTGGTCCAGAAGACTGACCCAGAAGATGTGGGTTTGATCTTTAACATAGCAGCCACATTTCAACCGGGGTGGAGTGAGAATATCTATGTGCTTAGATTTAGGTTCAGGCTGAGGCCCCAGGTAGTCGAAATGTTCGGAGACCTCCACTACGGAGTGACTCGTAATCATATTGTGGTTTTGACATGTAAATACCAGGAGTTATCTTCAATGGCTTAATAATAAGTATGTGCTTGACACATGCAAAGTAGTTATTAATCTGAACTTGTTTGCTGGAACACATCTAAAGCGGAGTATAAAGTACTCCGGTGTATACGAGACAAGACAGTCGCTAACAAGTGCATGAACGACCCCACGTGTTCCTGGGATATACTCGACATGTTCCTTACAGCCTGCAATGTCAAGGAACACAAAGCAATGGCTCATAATGCTCAAATACTGAAAAATGCCATCACAGCTGTAATTAAGCAGGTCCCCTGCTCTAAAAGCAGTTAAAACTGCACACTCATGCTACATGTACAAATAAGAGCAGCAAGCCACATAACACATGTGGCAGCACACTAATCGGCTTTGTAGCATTCACAGGTATATCAATAAATGATGTAATATATTCCTTTCGATAATTAGTGCTACAAACCCAATGTTTTATGCACCTTCTTTCTAGAGAGGCAAGATGGATGCACAGTACTACTTCCTTGCTAGAGGGAAACTTCATTATATCATTGTATAACAAGCCAGCATGATTACCACCGAGCTAATAAAGTGGGGCTCTTTTAAACGTTGCACATCACAGAATTACGCAACCGAACCTCCGCTACACCAAGGATAGGCAGAGCTGTCTGTCTGCGAACAGATTTCGCTTACAGCAGAGTAAATTTTACTCCAATTTAAGTGTGTTCTCACAATCAAGCACATAGCATTGCTGTTGAGTGCAAGACATGAGTTCAGATGGTATAAATCTGCGCACGACTCGAAAATAATTTTATGCCCTTCACAGATGAGGGTTGGCTATAATTTTTAGTTGGCTTATCGAATGTCTTTACACCTGTTATGCCCATGAAAGAAAAAACATGAAATAAGCTAACATTATCCTTCTTTCAAATTGTAGAAACAGCATTTTAACTGCACTTCTTTTGGCAAAGATTTCAATAGACAAGTAGCTACAGTACATATCTTGTTCTACAAGTGTTTACCATTTCAAGGCAATCCCTTGATTCGCTGTTTTGTTTGGACATCGAATAGCTTATGCACTGAACTTTCGATTCCCTTTACACTAGAATCACCACTCTTGCACTGCTATTATAACTAGCAGAATTAAGTTTTGTAAAAGCTAGAAATTTCTTCAACGCAGTTACTAGTACAATTTTCAGTAGTTTACAAAGAACAGCTGCACTGTCTAATTTCGTATCTGCATTATGACCTTCTCCCAACTTATAATATGCATGTTTTGTCTGGTGGTTTTAATATCCCAGAATTGTGCATTTGCTTTAGTAGGCATTTGACAATGCATGTTGTCAATGAGCAAACAGGTATCTTATAGGACGTCGACAATGTATTTACTATCCCTTGTGAAAGCATACATGCAAGAGTGCTGGCAAGACTGAATATTCAGTTACAGCAAGTGCTTTCTTATACTTTGAAAGGACATAAATGCATATGTTAAATGAAGCTAACATGATGAAGTCACAACTACTCATATTTCCAAAATGTCAATATTGCCAGAAACAAAGCTTTAGCTGACACATTTTAATGACAGGTCAGACGTCCAATGAGAGGAATGCCACTTTCCTAGAGAAATGCGGCCCTTTCAATAGCAGTTTTGCGGCACAAAACACATATTCCAAGTTATTTACAGCAAAACCATATATGAATTGCCCAGACTTCTCACAGTCCACTGAAAGAAAACCCTAGCACCCCACGGGAAGCAGTAGACAATCTAAACTGAAAAAATGTTTCATTGAGTGGCCGTGCAATCTTAACTTTAGTGCTTGATGAGGCAAAACTATGTAGTGCTTTCTTATTTTTTTGTCACTGGATACTGAATATGCTTCACTAAGTTCTCCTCTAAGGATTTATGGCTACCACTTCATAATTCCCATTGGTGCTAGAAATGCACCCCATTTTTAATACAGCAGATTTGCTACATTAATAAAACAAGCATTAGAAAATAGCAAGGGCAAATGTGCAAGCACATGCCACCTCGAGTGTCCATAACTGCGATTCATGGCTCTTACCACAAGAGTGCCTTACAAAGCATGTTAGCACAGTGGCTAATCTGGTCAGACTGTTTCTACACAAGATTTTCTTTAACGTGCCAGTAGAGCTTGAGTTGTGGAGCCTGAACACATTTTACAATGACCACGATTAACAGACAATCATATGAACTAATGAAGTTTTTCTCTTCAAAGTTTTTTGTTATGTCATGTATGGTAGCAGAAAAGAGATCCAAAATAAGTGCCAGCATCTCCTCGCAAACTTTTAATATTAAGAATTGTAGATAAAATAATGGCACTTAGATAAGCCACACAGCTTTGGATGGCAAGTACAGCTACAAAGCAAGAACACACTGTTGGCAAGAGGGCTACACAGCAAACCTTCCACAGCGCCGGGCGGGGCCCTCTGGCAACACACGCTGCATCGGCCGCAGACAGGTGCTGCAGGCCACCGCATGGGAATCACACCCCAAGGACTGATGATGTCCCCTTCCATTTGGTAGCTGAGCCAGGGTTCGATCAAACACTCTTGTGTCTGCACGCCTGCTTTATGAAACAAGGGGCGAAAGCTAATGCAGAGAGAGACAGCCTTTTAATGGTTGCCTCTCGCTGGCAGGGTTTTTCAAGTTCCAACACAGAACTACATTCTATTGGACCCAAACTAACAGAATACAAGAAATATAAAGTTTAGAGTATCCTCAGCATTTCAAGAAGACCAAACATTAATGAAAAATTGGTGCTATGTGGCTGTGCACAAAAATATGAAAATTTCCATGATTTGTATGGTCACTGCTGATGGATCACACGAAGCAAGGCACTATTCGAAATTGGCATTTGAATATAACAGACAAAAATGTTTACCAATGGCTAGAGAGAGCTACTAAATGGAACTGTGCCAAGCTAGGGCTAAGATATTATCAATGTTCAAGCAGCACGACTGAGACGAGGACATCAGGAAACAAATACCGCAGGACAAGCACCGGCTGCTCACCAATACTGTATATGAAGCAGAGTGAAAACACAAAGCAGTTAACCTTTATTAAGTTGTTACTGGTGCATTCAGACAGCAGACTGAATCTAGATTTGTAGCAGACACGGATGATGAATACGTGGATAATTCGCCAGCAGGTGCACCCACATGACGAAGGAGGTGTTGGCGGATGACAACACCACAGAGCCAGATTACTCTCAACCACAGCTTCTGTGCTAGCTGCCAGTAGATAGTTTCAAGAGTATTCAACAACATGGGGGCTGACCGAAACTACAGCCGCAGACTTTCCTCCATAGCAATGCTACATTCTACAGCGTCGAGCACTGTAACTTGTTTCAGTGAGAACGGCGTTATTGAAGGAAAGGCTGTGCACAAAAAAAACTTGCTGTATGCAGAGCAGCTGAAGACTGACATCACTACTGTCGCGAAGTGGCCCCACATACAAAGGGAGGCTACAGTGACGCGCCGATCTATACCACAGACTTTCTTTTGTACACAACAATTACTGACCATGCATGCACATTGCACTACAGCATATCGCGTTTCTATTTTTTGATTCGCAGCAGTGTTGATATGCAGGCATTGCCCTGAGACAACTACTCTCGGCGACTGCCCCGCTTTTACTGCCATTGAATCCCGCATATGCAATGATTAAAGCAGCACCTTACCAGCACTTGTCTAACCCACCAATTAGTGTGCATCTAAATGTACCAAGGATGATCGTTCTAGAATGCTGCCTCAGAAATAAGACCAAACGATGCACCAGCAAGCGATGAACTGATATGAACTACTAAGGCAGCTGCATGGCCCAAACAGACAAAAGTTGTGCGGCTGGCCTGACGCTGCTGGTTTGCCTGCCACAGCTGCAGCACTCCACCGCTAAAACTACGATGCAAGAAACAGGTTGAGGTTAGCTGGTCGCGAGCTGGGCACGCGCGGCATAGATGGGGAGAATCGCTGATGCAAGGTCATGCGATGCACAGCTCGTTCCTCCAAATCTAGATTCAGTCCATCGTCTGGACGCACCATACTAAAGTTTTTTAGCAAGACTGCTACGATTGAAGTGAAATAACATCACCCTGCAAGCATAAACAAAGTGCAGGTAACTTCTACCAGGTTATTTCCTACAATTATTTCAAAATTCCTTGCTTTTAGACAGCCTAAAGATGAATTTTTGTTGTTGTTCATTTAGGCAAATCAGTTTACTATTTGGCCAAAATCACCATATTTGCAAGCCTTTAAAATGATGTACACTACTCACGGATTGAAAAAGGAAAATTTAGGGCTGAATAATGCAAATAGTTTTCCTTAAAGAGCCTTCAGTTCGGGTAGTACGAGCGTAATTTAGACTCTGACGTGTACGTCATAGCTAACATTACCTTTATAGATTGGATTCTTTGCGACACAATGTGGTTATCTCAAGTGATTGTGCATTCAAGTCGTGATGCTAAAGAATTTGATGCTGCGTTTCAATCTGTGAGTACTATACAAGGCTATCATAAGGACAATTTAAATGTACACTGACAATGAATGTTCACATAAACAGATTGAAAACAAAACTCCCACGAAGAAGCCAAAACATCTCTCTTATGCGAACATTTGTGACAAGTATAAATTTTAATTGTTCTCATGTCTTTTGTCTTTTCCTGATCTGACAGGTTTCCGTCGGACTCTCAACTCCAAGACTGTTGTAAAGCACTTCTTTCTTTCAACGACACTTACATGCATTGGTTAAGATGTTGTTCCCTAAATTCCCAACCCTCATCATTGTGATAGTTCTCTGTACAGAAAGCAACATAAGCTTACGAATGAAGCAGAAAGACAACTGCACATAGTAATACACGCATTTACCAGGCACAGTTGACATTGGTTAATCCTCTCATGAAAAGACCAATGATATTGGTCAAATTATCTGGCAAGTCAAATTAAACAGGAAAAGAATGCTGAAATTTCCCTCAAATTTGGCAGTATTGCTCATATCTTAACCTCTCTTGGAATCAAACAGTCATTCATTTCAATGGGTTCAGAGTACAAAAACAATTGATATTCAAGCTCCGAAACAGAACATAAGTAGACACCAATCCCAACTTTTAGTAAGAAAACTAGAATAGTGCGAATAGAAAAATTTGGGGTGTGAAGCAAATGCAAATATTGCAGCGCGAGTACGAATAGAAAAAAATATTTTCCAAAATTTCTAGAATATTTGTTAAATAGTTTGAAGTGAAATATTGGGGAGAAAAGAGGGGATCCCTAAAGCACTTCCCTACAAGATATAGCAACACGAGTGCTTATTTTCACTAGGTTGACGAAGCGCTTTGGCGTGGTATTTCATGGTCTTATCAAGAACGAGGCAATGCAAAGGCCAAATTTCATTAGTACATAATTTAGGGCAACCAAATTGTTGTTGGCAGGATTTTACATGTGAAGGGCAAAGATGCTATATCCTCAACTTCTCTTCTTTCAACATCTGTGGAAGCCCAACTGATGTGGCAGACAAGGGTGTGCTCGCTTTGAGTCTGGAGTTCCAAATCTGTCTCATAGATGTCAACATACAAGAACATTTTTTAATTTTGGATGCTAAAAATCTTCGACGTCTGGTTTTTCCAACTGTCTGCCCAAACTTCAGGTTCAAGCCAGCATTATTTGAGCCCCCACCTCTGCCACATCTACCACTTCCTTGTTGGAAAGAGCGCTTTTTTAGTCCATACAATTGCGACCTGAAATAGCAATGCCTGAAAGGCACCTTTGCCTCAATACGAGGATGTAATGAGGTGAAACAAGATCTGTCACGATCACGTTTAATCAGACGTTGAGTGCATTTGTCTTTGGGAAGTTCGAATATTTCTTCTAATAGTAAAAATTCCAGTGCAATTGAAATCGAATAGCAAATACTATTCAAAAGATATTCAAAATTTCGAATATTCGCACACCCGCAAGAAAAACTTATCACGTTTCCAAGTCTAATAATAGGACAAAGTGTTTGCCACTATGCCACAGGTGACTATTGAATAAATTTTGATAAATGCGGCACATAAAGCACGCTGCTGAATGTGTGAAAAGTGATGAAGGTAATCTATTGTAAATGTGATGGACAGCCTGAGCTGAAACCAAATAACAGAGGACAAAAAATACTTGCGGCGTAGCGCAGCTGCAGAATGGATAGCTGTGACAGGATAAATTGTGTCTTCAAAAGCGGTTTATCCCCACCACAGCAGCGAAAGGCACTCTAAAACATGTTTTACTTTGCTGCAGCTTTCCATTCTTACAGCTGGGCCACACCTACAGTAGCTGTCCGTTATGTTAAAGCTTAGGCTGTACTGGACCGTGCATAGTGAAGCACTGCCAAAGAATGATGGTGACGAATATTAAGTACATAGCCTTTTTCCAAAACTCGGTGGTCTTTTTTTTACTATTATTATTATTATTATTATTGCCAAAATTAAAGACATGCCAAGCTTCTCCTTTACTAAAAGTTCGGTGTGCCATCAATTTCCGAGCCGCTTCAGTTGCAAGATTGCATGCATGTTCCAGTATTTTCAAAGCAATGTTACCTTGGCTCACGAGATACTATTATGCACAGTAGTGGGATGTTGCAATGTAAAGGGCAGTTTTGATGTTTCCACTGAGTTTTGCAACTAGGATGCCCCTTTTCACTCATTGTCCTTTACATGGAGACTCATCTCATCAGATCTGGATACACACGCCACTTTCTGGATGTTTATGGGTCTTTAATCTCAAGAGGTGTGAGTGACCACATCTCAAATGACCAAGAAGCACTACTGCGCTTCGTCACCTTTGCAGCACTCCAGTCCGAGTCTGGGCTGCTACCCCAGCAGAAGAGTTTCGTTAGTACTTTTGTTTGTTCAGCTATACTTCCAGCATTCTTCCGTGGTTATCACCCTTCTTACCTTTTATTGTGACGACCACTGACCACAGGGGCTTTTGCCAAAGCCTCAATTTAAGAACCATAATTGAATGGTTTATATTAGAATTATATTAGCAGCTTAATTGGATGCAGACTGCAAAGCTACACAAGGCAAGTTTAACGTTTACTGCTCTTTCAACATGCATTTCTAAATCAGTGCACATTTCCTTCAGTTGTGTGGAATGTTCTGCAGGTGAAGAGTTCATGTGTATTTGAAGCTGTTGACAATGTTTTCTTAAAGGTCTTTAAACGCCTTCAGTTGAAAAATTTGTCTCTATCCTTGCTGGCCTGAAACCCATCACCGTCATGGTTCAATGCAAACTGCAGGATATGGCATCCCGGCTGTAACTGCTGGGGTTGCTGCGGAAGTGCTGGCAAGCGATTGGCGCTCCCCTAACGCATAGTGCGATTCAGAAGAGGGTCAGGCTCAGATATGTGGATCTGCGAGTTGTCAATAATTAACCCTTAAGCTTCAATAGTTATCCTTTCATTCTTTATTTTCTCTGAACCAACTAACCCCTTTATTCATAAACACTCCGATTTGAACTTGACTTGAAACCGCCTTCAATGCAGTGCATTTGACATGCGTCTGTACGTTTGTGCTGCCTTGGCACAGCCTAAAGACAGCGCTTTCGAAACGTGTTTGTGCTGCATCGAAGTCTGCGGCAAGTCAAGTTCAAGTTAAGCAGCGTTTCTGAATACGGGGGTAATTGAGCATGCTGTATTCAGGTGAAATACTGCCAAATAAAACAACACTGCATTTTGTTTTCTGATGACTCAGATTTATTCGACACGCCAGAAACTTAGACCAAGTTCTTTGGCCCATCACGAGTGACATAGCAAAAGTCGACTGTGTAACAACCTTCCTAATGCTCGCTTTCTGCAAAATACACGAGAGTCATCCCTGTCAGAACAAGATAGTCATCACTGTCTTTTTTACGCTAAAGTTGAACAACTGTGGCGGTATTTTTTTTTTCTAAAAGAGCCAAGTCTACTTTATACTTTAACTAAACAGAGATAAAATCGGTTTTTTTTGCTAAGGACAGTAATGTCGTGCCTGCTCTGACAATTTTTTGCCAGTGTACTCATGTTGCCAATATGCCTCAAATCTATCTAGTGGCTAAAATCTACATAGCCTATTATCATAAGCATTCAGAAGTAAAATTTGAATTCGGCTCTTCGAACATTTCGTTTGGGCTTGAATTAGCTCGCAAGATAAGTCTGAATTACGGCAAATGAACTATACAGTTCTACTCCGCGATAAAATTATTAATATGCATGTGCTGCCGTTGGTACTGTCCTTTGTTGCATGGGTATAATGGCAATAACTAGACTTAGAAAGCAAGTTCTCGTCGCGAGTAAAAGGTGCACCATCCTGGACTGTCGGGAATATTTTCTCGTTTTTAACATTTATTGAGGGCCTTCAAAAGATGCTTCATATCTTTTTTTTTTCATCTTTGCTAGCATTACGACGCACCGTTTCAGATCGTTTCTTCTTCAAGGAATAGATAGGTGTCCAATATCTTCCTCTCAGTTGTCTTCTATATTTTTAATATACTGTATTGGAGTAAAGGAAGGACATGATACTGTAGCATGAAACTTGAAGAAACACTAAAATGTAGAAATTAGGAGGAAAGTCGGCCTCTTACTTTTCACAGTCGAGTCTTGTTCTACAATATCATTTCCTTAAGCAAGTACCAACTCGCTTAAGAAAAACTAATTGTGGAACGAAAGTACAATAGGAAAGTGACTAAGACAAATGAATCGGATTGTTTGTGGCCATATTGGTTTAATGAACCTGGAACACTTTCATTCAACTAGAAGCAGGATATGGCTCTTTTCTTCCTCAATACTGCATTTCCGAGTTCACGTTACAATGAGCAATGGCCCCATTCAGATTACAATTGTTTTAAAAGTGAAAGACACTTGGGCACGCTTTAGGCTTCCTTAAAGTTTAGCTTAGTTTCATTATCTGGATTTGGCTCCTTTAGAAAAAAATGCCAGAACTGTAATTTCAATTCCTGAGCAACATAGTAAACAAAGAAGCTAGCGTGGTTGAAGCAATCGGCAACACAAACTGCTCCAGAGATCTCCCAGACAGCACAATCGGAACAAAACATCTGTTCTATTCAAACTTGCAAAACCCTCATACCAACAATGGTCGAAATGAACAGTCCAAGAGCAATCCTATACAGTAATTCTGTTGCCACGTAAGTACTTTCTGATAACCAAAATAATGATGTAACGAAGACTACATGTAATATTGCACCATCTGGCTAAGTAGTAGTAGAAGTAACATATGCAGGCAAAAATATTTAAATATTTCTGGCAATGTCAGCCAAGAGGTTAGAGATCACACTGGCATGTCCAGCTTAGCTGGTTGTTGCACCTTTGGCAAATGAAGTTGCGCCCAATAGTGACACAGAATCATGTATGTGGTGTGCATGTAATATTTTTACAGAAAATTCTTCAATAAAGTATTTCAGGTAAAATAAATGCTAAAATGCTTTGGCTTACATTTATGCAATCGAGCATTAAAGAAGACAAATTAAGCAAGAAACTGACATTACGCACGGAATGGCATTCAATGCTGTTGAGTTTCCATGCTCAGCGTGTTACAAAATAAAAAGCACAAGTATTGGTCAAGAAGGAAAATAATACCCACAGCAATGTGGTTGATCTGAGACTTGATCTTGGAGAAGGTGGTCAGCTGCACTGCTGAGCCAGTAGATACCCTTAGCAAGGCTGCATTGACCCCTCGCCACAGGCCCCGCACGTGGTCTCTTCGATAGATGCGCAGCAATGCTGCCAGCATACTCTCGTGGTTGTGCTGGTAGCCCACAGCTATGGGCGTTGCCGACTGTGCCTGCAGCTGGACCTTGACCTGAGCATGCAACACATACAAAAAAAAGTTATGCAAATTTTTCTCAGCTTTCCAGTTGACCAGTCTCCCTCAGGAGAAAGGTATGTAAGCAGCTGCATCTTGGTAGTGCTTACCTACAAGGAAGAAACGTGGATGCTTACAAAAGGGGTAAAGCTTGCTTTACATTAAAGGGACACTAAAGTAAAGCTACGAATTGGTTTAGAATGATGAAGCGTTCTCCGAGTAATCTAATGTCATTAATCTCACCATCGTAGGTTCACTATCAGAGGAGAACTGTAAGGTCGAAGTACCATCTTTAAACTTGTCGCCAAAACTGCATGCGTGACGTCACGAATTTTCAAGTGTATTTGTGATATTTTGGCGACGTTGGCTCAACGAAGTTTCTCGGAAGTATTTGTACCAACCAGCAGACGTGCTTCATTCTTACCTATTTAGAGCTACGTAGGCCTTAGCAAACAGCGCCAAGATTTACGACATCATATCATTTGGTGCAGAAATTTCAAGGTGGCGTCGCCATCCGCATTTATTTTATGCGCATTTTCGTGCTTACAAAGAGTGGCGAGCACGATGATTTTATAATTGTGAAAAGGTGATTTACTAATAACAGAAAATTGGTTTCCCTCTTTAGTGTCTCTTTAACGTGCCCTTGCAGGTAAGTTTATAGAGTACCCAAAGTAGAATTGTTCCTGCACTCACTCACCAAAACAAGACAAACTTCTCCGAATTTCTTTTTAACATGATAGCATTAAAAAGCTTATTTCACAGAACTTACGGTGTCAGCAGACTCTCAAGTCTTGGCAAAAAAGAATGGTTGACTGTGAGCAAGAATTCCCGGTAGATGCAATAAAGGCAGGAGCCAGGGGGTGTTTGCAATTAAGCTTTCCTTAATGCACACTTTAGGGCTCCTCCAAGAAGTGAGAATCGTAGACAGGATTGGGAAAGTGTGTGCGTGTGTGTCAAGCAGTTTGCACATGTGCATTCATGTGGATATTGTTATCGCATTCATCTTTGCAAAGCCTAAGGGTCCCCTGACCTCTTCTGTTTTTACGATATTCTTAGAGAGCTGAGCAGACTTCTACACGTAGTTATTAGGATTAATACCTTCACCCATGACAGCATTGTGTGGCCTGTATCCATAGCTCTTCTGAATATCCTAGAATGCACAAGTACAACTGTCTGTGGAATTTTACACAAAAAGGGTGCCCCCCCCATCAGATGATAAACTAAATTTCAAAACATATGTTTTTTTTACTTCACTATTGAATTCACATCCGTCTCGTATTTCACAACTATGAATAATAGAAACCAATGAATTATTGATAATAGTAATAATAAAAATGAGGATATTTTGGTAAGCTGACCCCTTGTGTAAATATGCCCCCTATGATGCCCTTCAGCAAAAAGAGTGTTCTACAATCAATGCCTTCGCTACAAGTGGGACTGGCTAGCACTGCCAGGGATTGCACAAACAAAATACCCAATAAAATTGACAGGCAAGTGCTTTTTATTCTAGCTCAACCAGTACAGTATTAGACAGATTATTCAGAAATTGTAGGTTCAGATCCCACTGACCAAGTGCTTTTTCCATCCACTTTATTCATTTCAATTTACATTGCCATTAGCGTGTTATACTCTAATGCAATGATTAATATCTAGTATTCTTTGGTCTAATTGTCCGTGGTATTCATTTGACTGCGAGAAGCATGAGTAGGTAGTTTCTGCTGGAATATTTATTTCCATTCACAGATGCATAACTGTCCTGCGTAAAATTGTGCTTCTACATGCTTAAAATTAAAATCTGCTACAACCATTTTAAAGGTACTCGCACACAATTCATCCTGCTGTGCGACAAAAGGGTGATTAATACTGAATTTTAGAAGACAATGGCCAAGGATGGCTGAAGAGTGCCAAGACTATCTGTTCAACTATGCTTACAAGATTTCTGTTGTATCCTCTTTGTAGTATATCGCAACCTTCCCATTCTGTTGTAATTTTGCCATAAATACTTTTTTATCAACTTCTTGAAGAAAGCTTTGTTAAGTATATGGTAGCTTCTTTAATACACTGTATTTGAATCCTCAATCTTCACTCTTTGTTGTTACCTGGCTGCTTTATTTCATAGCCTTTCTATTGTAACGCCTCTCTACTAGAGCCAATGTATTGACCTGCATTATGATTCAAAAATATACATAAGTGGACTTCTCCTTCTTTTGATGCTAAAAGCAAGATAACTGCGCTCACTCCAGAATAGACTTCGCAAAAAAATTGCCCAAGCCCTATTCTGGAGAGCCGCTCATGGTCCCTTTCTTTCAAAAGAATCCCAAATAAAAACATGTAGACACTGACTCTCGACTGCTCACAGGAAAAATAAGCAAGTCACGGTGCTGTGTGATGCAAGAGGAGTCGCACCACTTCTGGTCTAGACAGAATGTTATCATTTGCATGCAAGCTAGAGACACCAACGGTGAATCACAGGCAGCTCTTATCTACTCAGAAGGAGCGCGATAAGGTGCCACAGACCCAAACAGATAAGCTGGTAACACAGATTTCTCCATGTTTTACCATGACAAAGCAGGTTTGAACACTCATCTTTATCCACACATATGCCACAAATTTAAAAAAAGAACTATCTTGGTGCATTATGGAGGTGCACACAGATGCATACACTAAAGAGTAAAAGTCTGGTATCACAAGCTTTTCCTGCAATAAAGAAAAGTTTCCAGCCAGCAACCCAGACAGGTGCAGAGATGCACTGATAAAGATGAAAAATATATTGAAATCCCCAACAAGATATCTGTTGAACAGGAAACTGCTGCTATAAGCAAACAAGCAAAATGGCTTTTGGCTGAAACAGCACTGAAGAGTCGGTGCTCTTCAGTGCACTGGAAAGAGCATAACAAATGAGGGACCCGTTGAGCTTAAAAACCTCGCAGACTGACATTGCATTAATACGACACGAACTGAAGACAGTGAAAACGAAAATATATGCATTACTTAACCATGAATTGTTTCCCTTTAATCTGCAAGCACTGTACACAACACGCAGAGGAAATACCAGTCATATTATGCCCTCGATGCTGCCCTGTTTGTTTTGGGCAGTACAAAAGGCAAGCCCCTGATGGGTAATGTGAAGATCAGCTGTACATCTGTTCGTCTGAAGTTCACTGTAAGGGAAATTTTGAATAATTTGACTGATGGAAGATTTCTTAGCATGCTCAATACAGAGAATGAAACAAGGCTATGTGCCAAAACTGTTCTGCACACACCACGCGAGTTTTCCCTTGCTGCTGCTTTTGCGTCTGTACAATGTCAATGTCAAAATGGCAGGCTGTAGCAATGTGCTACTGTTCAACATGCATCAACACAGAACTGTGACCTTAGAAAAATGATATGCTCAACTAATCAGGCAGTTGAAGTGTGTCAGAAACAAGGTTTAGGAGTCGCAGCATATGATTCAAGCTATGTTCCCTTCTATTTTTGGTTTCTCGCACATTTCAGTCTTTCAGGGCCCACCCAGGATTCAGTACTTTTTGATAGAAGGTTAAATAATCTGCCATACTTTAGCACTGTGACCAAGTCTGTCCAGTTTGGCGAATGTATATATTGACTGCTGTTGTCTAATCTATTTATGCTTACGATCAAATAAAGAGCACCCAAGAGCAATCTCCTAGGGGCAACGTTTCTGGAGATAAACGTTTACAAACCATATGCATTTCTAAACCGTCTCTTTGAAGTGAAACACTTTCCTCACCAGATAGAGTGGGCTTCCCACGAAGGCGCCCACGCATCCGGCCACGGCACCAGCGGCGATGCTGCGGGCCACATTGACGGAACCGTTCTTGTTCTTGGTCAACTGCAGGTCTTCCATGATGTGGTAGGCGCCCAGGCGGGTGCCATTCATAAAGAACTGGTACCACAGCGCCGGCGACAGGCCGCTCTGCAGCGCCCGCAGGCCGTCGTGCTTGCCGATGGCGTAGAACGCGTGAAACACATTGCGGTAGTGAACTGTGTAGCGTCCGCGAGCCTGCAGCTCGCCCTGCAACTGAATGCGTGTCTTGACCACTTCCAGAGGATTGGTGAAAAAGCCAGCACCACACGCGGCCAGTCCGCCAAGCAAAAATTCCATGCTGCGCGCCGCTCGAGGCAGCAGCAGTAACCTTCTGAGCGGCTCGCAGGCCAATTCCCGCGCGCGCTATCCCAACGAGCGCTGCCCTTCCTCACCACCTGCCGAGGGTGCTGCTGCTCCAAACAACCGCTCACTGCCACGAATGTACCGAGTGTTCACAGATAGGAATACGAGGATATCGGCCGTGTCTGGCACGGACAGGGTGCTCCGACTACTCTACTCGTCCCACTCCGCGATGCATCAGTCGCTATATGGTCACGAGGAAGAGTATATATAGCAGCGGCGAGCCCCCGGGATCTCTCTACGATAAACGAGGCTGCGGTCCGATTTCATGCATAGCTGCAAAGATAAGAGCAGGCGTTCGAGACATCACCGTTACGTCGGCAGAGGCGCGGCCGCGAGCGATATCGAGATAGACGGAGCGAAAGCGAGAATGAATGAAAGTTGGACCCTTCCGAGCGCTACGTCACTTCGAGAGATCGTTAGGTGTACGCTTAGTACGGAACCCAAAAGTTTAATGCGGTCTGGTACACTGGCAATGAGCTCTTACAAAACAAATGTGCGTGCGGGAATCACTTTAGCCCTCGCCAATTTCGGACAAGAAAGCAATAATTACCACGAAGCATCACCGGCACACGTGCAGTTGCTGGCTCCACGGTCGACTGGCGTCCGAGTCGGGAAAACATGAAGTTATGTACGCTGGTCCCAACGATTGTTAATGACTGTGTAAGAGAACACAGGCTAAAATGGTGCCCACAAATGAGCGCTACTGACCTAGTAACGCGAAATTTGTGGCATTTAATCACACTTTCAATCGCTTCCGCAAAACGACGGCAGTGCCCCCTGCGAACAACTTTTAAATACATTTTGGTTTCAGTTTCGCTTTGGTCACAGTTTTGCCCAATCGTCCTCTTGAATTCACTTCAACGTTGCTTCTGAATCAAACGACGCCAAAATCTCAACTTAACTATACTATTTTTTATTGTTTTATTCTTTGTATTGTTACACATTGAAGGTAAAGTTTAAAAGGTGTACCGCAGCAAAATGCCACAAAGGGGCTTTGCCATCGACTAACACATCTAGTGCGGGAAATTTAAAATACTAGGCAGTCATTAGCTGATTAAAGTCAGGGGAAGGGTGGGGTGCTTAGGGAGGTAAAGTGTGGGACTGGGCTAGTTTGTAATGCATTATTGAACTTCTCAGCGCAAAAACTTCCGACAAGTAACACAAGAGACGAGGACGAGGTGTTACTTGTCGGAAGTTTTTGCGCTGAGAAGTTCAATAGTGCCTAGGGAGGCCTGACAACTCCTCTGTTTTAAAGAAGGCTTAAAATCCCCTCAGCAGGCCAACTCTAGCACTGCGGTGCCCATTCGACTAAGGTCCCTGGATATTTTATTAAGGGGCTTTACATTCGACGGGTGCTGACAAGAGACGAGAGTGGATTGGGAGGGGTAGTAATGCCTTGTGCGGGATAAGACCAACTCCCTAATTTTCAGAATTATTCGGAATTAGCCGGTTGATGAGGCGAGAGTAAAACAGAAAAATGGTTAGATCATCGTCGTACTGTTGCATACATTTTCCCAAGACACGGCTACAGTGTTCTAGAACACCTTAACACTGATCATGGCAGGTCACCACCCTTTTTCGGGAGTTCTCTTGGCGTAGCACAGTTTCACGAGGCACCTAAGCGTCAAGCGACCTGCTCATGAATTGGTGAAGGTCCACTTTGGTCTCTCTATGTTTCCAGTCGATGTTCATTTGTTTAGTTGTGCATTGCGAGTCTCCATTACAGGCAAGAGTATGATGCTGGTCATGCTAATTGGTAAAGCATAACTGACGCGTAGTGCAAAAATTTGACACAGGGCAAGAGAATAGACGATGATGAGCGGTAACTTCCTACAAGGTTTATTTTGAACAAACAAACGTTCAAGAAACCCACAACTTCCATGCGCGAAAATCTTACATTCTCAGGAAAGACAATTCTTTTTGACCAGTTCAGTCTTATCTACATATTCTGTCTGCCTCGATAATTTCTCCTGTCATTTTATTTTTTTTCAACGATTATGGTGCCAAGCTAATGCGGTTTGCCGCCACACGTGCTGCAATGCAAGGCCAAGAAACCACCACGACATTTTTTTCAACCAAGCCCATGGGGGTTTGTCACAAAGAATTTTTCTTTCCAGAGAATGTAAGACTGCATCCCTCAATGAGAAAGGCACACAAGAGCTGCGTCTTACCGGTATACTCACCTTCAGGGTTGAAACCTCGAGGCTTACGAAAAGGGTTCCGCTTAAATATAGGACGATGCAGCGAGTCGTGCAATGAAAAAAAAATCACAGCATATCCACGGAGTGAATGATGATAAGTGGGGCGAAGCGTCCGTCAGCCCGTCCGTGCTTCCGTCCGTCCGCGCGACCATCCGTGCGTCAATCCATGCGCACATCCGCCCGTCCGTCCATGAGTCCGTCCATCCATCTGTGCGTCCATCCGTCCGTACGTCCACGCGTCCATTCATCCGTTCGTCATTCTGCTAGTTTGTCTGTCCTACCGTCCTTGCGTACATCTAGTATAAACACTCCAAGTGCCGCCATCTCCCATCTCGCAACCCCTGTGGCACGATGATGGATGGTAGCGCAGACAACGAACACGGACAAGAGAAGGCACATAGACACAACACAGCGCTAACTTTCAACAACAGTTTATTACACGCAGATCTCCGTGGTGTATGCGATCCACCACGCCAACGTCGCACGTGCGTAGCTCTACAAACCATCAAATATAACCAACGCGCGTGTTCCAATACTTTACAATTTTATATTTTTCAATCTTTTTTTACTTTTTCTTTCTTCCTTTTATCCCTGTGGCACATACCTGCTCTAGAGCGGGTATGTGCCACCGGTGGTTGGTTACACACACACACACACACACACACACACACACACACACACACACACACACACACACACACACACACACACACACACACACACACACACACACACACACGAGCGACAGACCCACGCCATAAGGATCTTCGCCCCTAAATAAATCACAGCATATTCACGCAGTAAACGATGATGAGTGGGGCGAAGCGCTGGAGGGTTTCATCGCTAAACCGTGAATATTTCGCGAATATCGCCCACTACATCATCGAAGACGTGACACACACTGCATATATTTATAAAATAAATTTTATTATTCGTAAATAAGAGCTATACGTCGCTTCCGTTCCCCCTTCATTATAACGACTTTATGGTCGGTGAAGTGGTGGACCGGTGATTTGATATGATATGTGCGGTTTAACGTCCCAAAACCACCATGTGATTATGAGAGACGCCGTAGTGGAGGACTCCGGAAATTTTGACCACCTGGGGTTCTTTAACGTGCACCCAAATCTGAGCACACGGGCCTACAACATTTCCGCCTCCATCGGAAATGCAGCCGCCGCAGCCGGGAATCGAACCCGCGACCTGCGGGTCAGCAGCCGAGTACCTTAGCCACTAGACCACCGCGGCGGGGCGTGGTGGATCGGTGATGGGGCGTAGTGAGATGTTTGCAAGGATGAAGTAGCGGGCAGTTTGCAAAGGTGGAACTATAGGCGGTCACGTACAAACAAGGGATGGACACATGCAGAGGGATAATCTATGATTCTTTAACGCGCACCTGGATACAAGTACACAACCACCGTGCATTTCATATTGGCTAATTCTCAACAGTGTTCGCTTTACAGTCGGTAAAGTGGTGTATCCTTGATGGGGCATAGTGGGATGTTTGCAAGTACGAAGTAGTGGGAAGTCGGCAAAGGCGGAACTATAGGTGCTCACGTACATACATACATACAAGGGATGGACAGACCCACGCCTTTAGGAGCTTCGCCCTTACTAAATGGTGGGCGCAACTAAAAGGGAGCACAGTGGGTCAGGGAACGAACGGGTGAAACTCCATGCGAAATTCAGAGAAGAAGAGGCAGGGCGTGTAGCTGGAAGGCCAGATAACGGGTGTCCATTAAGAACAACGGACTGGGTTTATGGAGAAGGGCGAGCGCACGTGTGAGAGGGAGGCAGGCAGTCCGTTGGGCAGATAAGAGGGGAAATTTTGCAGAGATAGTGTGGTCGCATCAAGCACCGGACTAGGCCGATTGGTGAAACATGGTACAGGAAAGTGGGAAACAAAGTGCAATAAATATATAGAATGGCAGTCATCCCTGCCTTGAACAATAATAAGCTGTATTATCTACACAGCAAGCGCAATTGCCCATACATGACAGCACCGAAGTTCAAACAATATGCCCGTATACAAACAACGATAAGGAGCTTGTGTAGTTTTAATGCCTAATTTACACCATTTGCTGTCTTGGTACGTTGATGCTGCTACGCACTCTTCGCCTTAATGAACCACTTGAAAGACTGCCCAATTCGGATAACAGCACAAAATGGTAAACCAGAATAAATGTGAACTAAAGGCCACATTCACACATTGAACACCTTGAAAATGAGCCAGCACAAGGTGTAAGGTTTTCTAGTGGGAAAAATTGCGACTATCACTTCCGGCCCGTCGAACAAGATTCCTGAAGGAATTCGCCGGTTACACCAGACCTCTGGAAACGCAGTTCACGAAGAGTAAAGCGGACTGCCAGATGAAATTATTGCAGCACGCGTGTAAGCACAACACACGCAGCACTGGACGAGTGCAAGCATACGCACTCGCGCAGTTGGACATCCCGAACCAGCACCAAACGCACCGTTTTTAAATCACCGAGTGCGACGTAGCAGTTTACGAGCAAGAATGCATCGGACAACTCGAAGCTACAGTTGACCCTATGGCTTTTATCTCGGTAGCTTACCGACAAAGCAGCACAGCAAGGTACCCGAGAACTTGTGGTTCACTTATCACACCGTTTAGGTATTATAGAATGAATAAGGCAGCGGGGTTGTATGATGAACTTGCACCACAACATCTTCCGGGAGCTGCTTATGCCGTGGCAGAAGGGTGTAGCTTTCGGGAGTGATGCATGGCACGTATACTGCTAATAGCAGGACGGGAAGCACTTCTGTCATAGCAGGTGCCGTTGACTGCAGAGACCGGTAGGACAGACTTTCAGACCGGTGCATCTGAGTAGATCTGAAAACAAGCGATTAAGCATCTTGCCGAGGACCTGTCAGGACATTATCGTACCATGTGTAGGAATAAGCGCATACTTGCGCGTTTTCAATGTTGGGCAAAGTACGGACAGTAGGTAGCCATGAGGTATAAATGCGGACATGTTAAGCAACGAGACGACGCACGCTGAACATGATCTAGGCGGGGCTCTGACGATTCGCTGTGCCTATGAGATGGCCGCTGCCGGAGTGAAACGACACGCAGGCAACATGTGATATTTCCCTGCCTGCATAAAATTGCTGTGCGCGAGAAAGAACTGTTTACTTACGCTGAACGGCAGGTTTCTTGAGGTGCAAGACACCCGCAGTAGCCGAGAGGTAGGAGTGCAGACATCATCGGACGCTGAACTTCATTTGTCCTAGACATGGCTGGCCAGGGGAACAAAAAATGATCGGGCCAACTGCAACGATGAACCAGCATTTGGGTACTTATTGGATCACCAACACAAATTCACAGTAAAGCCTGGAAGCGCTCTATGTATGTACTGACACGCAGTAAATGTAATGAAGGGTTGGATTCGCCAGTTTCTTCACGAATCAAATGCAGTAGAGAGGCCACAGGTGCTGAACGTCCTGCATATATGGGGCGTGACCGGGTGCATAAACATTGTACTAGAGATCAAGCCACGTGTCGAGGACCTGAAACTATAAACGTAACACCTGAGCAAGGACGAAAGGGGGCAGAACACCCGTACTCGCCATGATTAGCGCTTTCGTAGGCACGGGCTCGTCGGAGTGTGGCAGCAAATCCAGCGAAGAAAAAATGGCTTGGCTTGGAACGAGTGCGATACGGAAGGAAGCAAAAAAAAAAACAGACACATACTGTGGCCGCAGCGTGCTGGGCGCACTGCGGACTAAAGGCAACGTCCATTCTCCAGTGCCGACCTGTGAAACTAACATGCCAAATGTCATTTACTTTCACGACATTCGTGCCCGGGCGCGCTTCGGAGGGAAATTATAGTCGTGAATAAATGGCATGAGGAACGGGCCGATATCCTTGTCGCAAGCGAAAAAAAAAACTGTTAGCTGTTGCCTGCCAACGCTCGCTATCCCTGCCAAAGTGTAAGCTGCGCCTCAACATCCCAATCAGTCTTCCTTGTTTCCGCCATAGAAACTACCCGATGTGGCCACGGCACGTCGTACCATATTAAATGCAACAATTGCACCCTTATGTCCAATCAGCTTTGCAGTGATTCAATTTCGCAACTAACGAAAGGTAATCGCCGTACCACGGCATAAGTGTGTGTGGGATCACCTCAAGGAGTTGCCGAAGCTAGAAGCTTCCTCGTTCCAGCAAAGGGTAGTTACATGATCTCTCCATTGTTTAGGCTTAGCCTATGGGAGTGAGAAGACGCAAAATAGAATTTAACCGCACGCATACAAAACTTAATTTAATTGCACGCAGCAACAGCTACACTGACGATGTCACGCACACGCCATAAATGCATTTACTTGAGAAGCGCTTGAAACAGCTGCCAGAAATTAATGTAGTACGGCACGTTACACCTAATCAACACGCTTCCATTGGCAATGTGACGGGATGGGTCGCCACCGGTCATTCTTTTATACACTCGACCAGCTGCTCACGCATTCGTCTTTCCTTGGTGCACCGCTATCGCAATTCACCGCTATCGCTGACACACTTGCTGAGTTGCTTCCGGTTCTGTGCGTAGCTTAGCAGCATTGGTGCGGAATAGATGATATGTGGGGTTTAACGTCCCCAAAACCACCATGTGATTATGAGAGACGCCGTAGTGGAGGGCTCCGGAAATTTCGACCACCTGGGCTTCTTTTAACGTGCGCCCAAATCTG
Organism: Rhipicephalus microplus; assembly: GCF_013339725.1. Lineage (NCBI taxonomy): Eukaryota > Metazoa > Arthropoda > Arachnida > Ixodida > Ixodidae > Rhipicephalus > Rhipicephalus microplus. The sequence continues at coordinate 224,714,743 of NC_051165.1, read as the reverse complement.
AGCACACGGGCCTACAGCATTTTCGCCTCCATCGGAAATGCAGCCGATGCAGCCGGGAATCGATCCCGCGACCTGCGGCTCAGCAGCCAAGTACCTTAGCCACTAGACCACCGCGGTGGGTATTGGTGAGGAATAGAGGCCTTAACGAGTAGCCAGTTTATTTTCAAGAGTTTTCTCCCTGTCTCTGGTATTTTTTAAATACACTTACTTTTAAGCTAAATACATTATAAGAGTTATATAGGCCTTAACTTTGAGCGCCTCCCTTTTACCTGAAAGCGAAAAAATTGTCTTTGCTTACTCTAGCACAACTTAAAACACGAGTTTTCTGTTTCGGCGTTAGAGAGGAATAAATGAAGTGACCGGAAGTGTCTCGGGAATACAACACGTGCTGCTGCTATATATGTTTAATATGTATATGTGCTATATATGCATATGTGCTATATATTTAACTGTTCAAAAAAGTTTAAATTCTACCGCTGTGACCGGGGTACGAGGCGCGGGGGCGGCGTATTGATTGCCATTAGCGACGAGAATAGCTCGTTCAGCGTGCCTGTTGTTTCACCGCTTGAAATTGTTGTCGCGTGTGTTCGCATTAACCACAAAGATATCGTTGTTTGTGGCTGCTACCGGCCTCCTAGCCTTACTACCGGTTTCGCAAATGAATTACACGATGTACTAAATAAGTTGCAAGTAAGGTTTCCGGCTGCGCCTATGTTTCTCCTAGGTGACTTTAACTTCCCTTCGTGGTCTCCCCCTTTCCCAATAATTTCATCAACTTCTGCTGACAGTGCTGCCTTTCTTGATGTGTGTTCAGACTTTAACCTTACCCAGCTGGTTAACGCTCCAACCCGCATTACCTCGTCCACCTCCTCAGTTCTAGACTTGGTGCTGACCACGCATCCCGACCTAATTAAATCCCTATCAGTTATTCCGGGCATAAGCGACCATCTAGCTATTCATTTTAACATGACTAAAACAACTAAAAGAAATGATAGCTCAAAAGTTTTTAGGGACTACAAAAGAGCCGACTATGTTTCAATTAATAATGAGCTTCAGCTTTTCCTAAACGATTACCTTTCGCAATTTCTGGAAAGGTCCGTGCAACAAAACTGAAATTTGTTTAAGCAGAAGGTAGCAGAACTTACCAATCGTTTTATTCCGCTCCGCAGAATTAGGCAAAGCGCAAAATCCCCTTGGTTCACGCTTACACTAAAACGACTACTGAATAAAAAGAAACGAATTTTTCGAAGGGCAAAGCTAACTAACAACGCGGAAAGGTGATCCGCTTATCATCACGCAGCTGACGAGTACACTCGCGCATTATCCGTCGCAAAAGAAAATTATTATCAACAAACGCTTCCCTCTCTGCTTGCAACTAACCCTCAGAAATTTCGGCAGATGATTAGGGGAAATGAAAAAAATGCGATAGAATTAATCCATGATGATAAGAGCCGTGTACCAAAAGAAAAGTGTTGTGTCATTTTAAGCTCTGTGTTTTCATCGTGCTTTGTTAAACCTACAGTGCTTTCCTTTCCCGATACCCCCACCCACAACTTTGTTGCCATGGAACCCCTTTTATTTGACTGTGTCGGCATACAAAAATTGATAGAAAACTTGAAATTAGCCAGTGCTCCAGGTGAAGACGGTATCTGTGCAAAGTTTTTGCATAATACCTCTGTTTACTCATCTGTCATTTTATGTAAGCTTTTCACACAGTCTTTGGAATGTCATTGCCTCCCGGGCGACTGGAAAGCAGGAAAGGTGGTTCCTCTTCACAAATCAGGTGACGTTCATACCCCCGCAATTACAGGCCATATCGTAACAAGTATACCGTGTAAGCTCATGGAACACGTCATCTACTCCCACATAATCACTTTCTTAGAAAACAACTCGTCCTTAGTGATAACCAGCATGGATTCCGAAACAGTACTCATGCGAGACCCAAACTTCTCTGCCTTACTAATGACCTTTTTCTTGCTATGACGCTTCTTTCCCTGTTGACCTGTATTTTTCTCGACTTTGCTAAAGCTTTTGACACTGTATGCCATAAACTGCTACTGCTAAACTAAGCAAACTTAATCTTGATGCTAACATATTAAAATGGATTGAATGCTTTTTAATAGACCGCTCCCAATTTGTAACTGCGAATGAATGCAACTCTCCCCTCTCACCCGTAACCTCTGGCGTCCCCAAGGATCCGTTCTTGGCCCACTACTCTTCCTGATTTACATTAACGATTTGCCACATAACATCTCTTCTTTTATTAAACTTTTCGCCGATGACTGTGTTATTTACCGAGAAATTAAAACCCCTTCTGACCACCTTGCCCTTCAGTGTGACTTAGACAATGTTTCATCTTGGTGCGATACTGGCTAATGAAGCTTAATGTTACTAAATGCAAAGTAATGAGAGTCTCACGTCGAACATGTAATATTTCTGCTAACTATGTACTTAATAATTCTCTCCTACTAAAGTTAGCTCATACAAGTACCTTGGCAGTACAATTTCTGACAACCTTTCCTGGCAGTCTCACATTGACCTTATTAAAAACAATGCTAACCGCACACTTGGTTATTTACGCCGTAACTTCCCCTTGCCCCGATGCAACTGAAACTTCTGCTCTATAAAACATTAGTCCGACCAAAGCTAGAATATTCATCATCTGTATGGGATCCCCACGTAAACATCCATATCAGTAGCATCGAAGCAATTCAAAATCGCGCCGCTCGTTTCATTTTGTCGAACTATTCCCGTACAGCAAGCGTAACCCATATGAAGTCAACCTTAACTCTACCCAGCCTATCATTTCGCCGCAAAATCTCGCGCTTGTGCCTCTTCCACAAGTTGTACCATACCATGCACTCACTGAGTAACTCGCTTTTTTTTGCCGCCATTCTACATTTCATCCCGGAAGGAAAGGAAAACGAAAATCGGACTCGTACTGTGGCCGCAGCGCGCTGGCAGCGTTGCGGACCGAAGGCAACGTCCATTCTTCAGTGCGCACCTGCAAGTGTGAAACTAACATTCCAGATATCATTTACTTTCATGACATTCGTGCCCGGGCGCGCTTCAGAGTGATAGTATAGTCATGAAAAAAAAATGGCATGAGGAACGGGTTAATATCCTTGTCGCAAGCGGGAAAAAAACTTCTGTTAGCTGTTGCCTGCCAACGCTCGCTGTCCCTGCCTAAGTGTAAGCTGCGTCTCAACACCCCAACCAGTCTTCCCCGCTTCCGCCATGGAAACTACCCGATGTAGCCACGGCACGTCGTACCATATTGAATGCAACAATTGCACCTTGATGTCCAATCATTCAGATTTACAGTGATCCAATTCTGCAACTAACGAAAGTTAATCGCCGTGTCACGGCATAAGTGTGTGTGGGATCACCTCAAAGAGTTGCCGAAGCTAGACGCTTCCTCGTTCCGTCAAAGGGTAGTTCCACAATCTCTCCGTTGTTTAGGCTTCACCTATAGGATTGAAAAGACGTATAATAGAATTTAACGGCACGTATGCACAACTTAATTTACGTCACACACACATGTGCACGACGTAAATACACTTACTCGAGAAGGGCTTCAAACAGCTGCCAGAAATACATGTAGTACGACACGTTACGCCTGACCAACACGCGACCATTGGCAATGTGACGGAATGGGTCGCTACCGGTCGTTCTTTTATACACTCGACCAGCTGCTCACGCATGTGTCTTTCCTTGGTGCACTGCTATCGCAATTCACTGCTATCGCAATGCACCGCTATCGCTGTTTACAAACACACGTGCTGAATTGCTTCCGGTTCTGTGTGCTGGCGTAGCTTGGCAGCATTGGTGAGGAACAGAAGATGATATGTGGGTTTAACGTCCCCAAAACCACCATGTGATTATCATAGACGCCGTAGTGGAGGGCTCCGGAAATTTCGACCACCTGGAGTTCTTTAACATGCGCCCAAATATGAGCACACGGGCCTACACCATTTTCGCCTCCGTCGAAAATGCAGCCGACGCAGCCGGGATTCCATCCCGTGACCTGCGGGTTGGCAGCCGAGTACCTTAGCCACTAGACCACCGCGGCGGGTATTGGTGAGGAATATGGGTCTTAACGAGTAGCCAGTTTATTTTCAAGAGTTTCCTTCCTATACCTCTGGTCAACTATTTCAAATACACTTTCTTTAAAGCTAGACTCGTTTACCTGAAAGCGAAAAAATTGTCTTACCTTACTCTAGCACAACTTAAAACATGAGATTTCTGTTTCGGCGTTAAAGCGGAATAAATGAAGTGACCGGAAGTGTCTTGGGCATACAACACGTACTGCTGCTATCACTATGTTGTTGAAACCGATCGAATATGCGAATAGATTGCAGAGATCGACAAGCTCGACTCAAGCATGCACTTCCATTGAAATTGATATATCTGTTACTCATATATAAGACGAATTTCTTCTTTCATGTGCCTGTATAAAACTGCCCATTCACCAAATTACAGGTGTTTACAATCGCGATGGTGCAGTGAACGATCGGTTGGTGGTCACAAGCACGTGCGCAAATGGGGCAAGGGGAGAAGGGTTCAGAACAAATCGAAGCCGGTGGTTGTGGAGATTATTCCTTCGAACTTAGTTTTCCCGTTATGATCCTATGAGTGATGTTTATCGAACGGAGACGAACGCGCAAGGCTTATCCTGAGTCTTTTTCTGTTCTCCCAGAAAGTGTACTCGCGCAAACGGAAAATCTCAAAAGTTGTCCGCGCCAAGCGGGACACTTTTCCGATGAGGATATGCTAACTTATATATCTCGCTAAGTGTCGAAAGTCACTTATAACTTGAAAGAAACGATCAAGCAGCAGACACACGCTTTCTACTTCAGGGGGATCCATGCTATAATGCGCAAAAGTTACGTTCCTTCCTTTTTGTGACGTCATGGCTGAGAAGAACTTGCAGCATCATTGGTTCTCTGGTACTCTTCTAAATCGCAAAAGGCACTATATAAGTGGGTAGTTCTGAATGACTGCCGGTATAATGTCTCTTGACGTCAATGAACTTACCAGTCCTCATAACGGTGCGTGCAATTAATTACCCGGATGTGTGGTGACCCGTGACAGCTAGTACCCCTTTTCAATCTTAGTACGCTTTTTTGCGTGACACTAAACTATAGACTGCGGCTAAAATGACCTAAAGAGCGCTTTGCGTGCGATAAATGAAGGGCAGAAAATTTTGGAACCGCTGTTCTTTCTCTTTATTCTTTTCATATCACAGTGACATCGCAGAAATTTTAGAGAGGTTTGCAAACGTGTCCGCATAATTAAGATGTTTGCTCAGTATTTGGGATTCTCCTGTGCAAATCGCGTCCCTTAATCGTGCATGGTGACGTTGTGAGGCCCGATTCCTTCGCCAGGTCATTCAGTTCTTCTTTCGGTCCTCGTCGACCCCTATAAGGTGTCTGATTGCGAGGGGTGGCAGGTGCCTGTAAACACAGCAAAACGACGCTACCTCGGGCATAGCAACACACGTTGACGCGATGAAGAAGAATAAAAAAAAATGGCCCCGTATCTGCATGTTACACTGCAAGTGTCGTCAAAAGTCGATAGTCTTGCGTCTGGAGAGAGTGAACAAAACGTTTATTTGATGTTCTGCGCAAGAAAATTGGTGAATGGTATTCTGAAGGCGCTGCGTTAGAGTGTCTCGAGCGTGCAGCGGAGACGAACGAGCGCATCAAGTCATGTCACACGTGAGACATGAGCGCTATCTGGCAGTTATCTTGGAAAAAAAATCGCGCGCGCCCTGCGCGCCCATCTCGGGGGTGATAAGGAGTAGAATGTAAGGCGATGGGTAGGTGCCACCACCGTGTCGTCATAGCAAAGCGTTGGAAATACTTGCCTTTTCGTGCAAGCGTTGCATGGTCAGCGCAATGATCCTTATGGAACGGGGTTTATTGGCGCAAGTAGTACTTGCACAGCAGGTCTATTGATGCGGAAACCGGGCGGCAGGAACCGACGCAGGAAACACAACGCTCGGGGCAACAGCTCGCGCTCGGCTCCTCTTGATAAAGGCGTGACCCACTGCGGCACATATTCTTCTTCCTCTCTACAATACCCCGGCGACGAAGACGAGCCATCCTGGCAAGTCAAGGTGATGAGATTAGGAGTGGGTCGTGATATGGCTTGAGACGACTCACGTGGACAGTCTCACGACCAAGGCATCGCCTGTCTGTAGATGGCGTGACCGGCTCGATCACGTATGTGACAGGAGATCGACGTTCGACGACGCGATAAGGACCGTGAAACTTGGGGGCAAACTTAGCGGACAGACCTGGGGAGTGGAAGGGCAGTCGAAGCCAGACAAGCGAGCCCACGGCAAAAGTCTCGACTTGCTGGTCGCGGTCGTGGCGGTCTTTTTCGAATGCTTGCTTGTCCGAGGTGAATGATCGGGCCAACTGACGACACTCTTCAGCGTGGTGCAAAATTTCAGAAAGAGGGCTGAACTCTGAGACGTCGGGACGATACGGCAAAATGGTGTCAAGGGTGGAGCATGGCTCACGCCCATATAGAAGAAAGAAAGGCGAGAAGCCTGTGGTTGACTGCGTCGCGGTGTTGTACGCATAGGTCACAAATGGGAGAATGACATCCCAGTTTGATTGGTCGGAATTGACATACATGGCGAGCATGTCTCCTAGCGTTCGGTTGAAGCGCTCAGTTAGACCGTTGGTCTGCGGGTGGTAGGCTGTAGAGGTGCGGTGCACCGTGCGGCATGCCTGAAGGAGTTGTTGTACAGCTTCGGATAAAAAGACACGCCCTCGATCACTTAGTAGTTCACGTGGTGCCCCGTGACGCAGTACGAAGCGTCGCAAAATGAAATTGGCTACGTCACGTGCACCAGCCGTAGGTAGTGCAGCTGTTTCAGCATGGTCGACGGCGACAATGATCCATCGATTTCCAGTGGCAGTGTAAGGAAGGGGACCATATAGATCGATACCAACGCAGTCGAAAGGGTGCACCGGACACGGTAGAGGCTGTAATAATCCGGGTGAATGGGCAGCTGTCTTTCGTCGTTGGCATAATGAACAAGACCGAATGTATTTTCGTACAAAAGTGTACATACCACGCCAGTAGTAACGCTGGCAGATCCGCTGATATGTTTTTAACACACCAGCGTGAGCATGTTGTGGGTCGGCATGAAAATACGCACAGACATCAGATCGCATGTGGCGTGGTATAACCAAGAGCCATTTACGACCATCCGCGTGGTAGTTTCTGCGGTATAGTTGCGCGTCCCGTATCGCGAAATGTGTGGCTTGGCGGCGAAGAGCGCGTGGGTACGCAGACGTTGAAGAGTCGGAAAGAATGTTAAGGAGAGATGTTATCCATGGGTCTTTCCGCTGTTCAGACGACATGCTTGTGACGGAAATGGGAGCGATGGAGAAGTTGGTGTCCGAATGCAGGTCTGCGGTGGATCTCACTGGTGATCGTGAGAGGGCGTCCGCATCAGAGTGTTTTCGTCCTGAGCGGTAGACGACACGAATGTCGAATTCTTGTAGTCGAAGAGCCCAACGTCCAAGGCGACCTGAAGGATCTTTTAGCGACGCCAACCAACAAAGTGCATGGTGATCGGTCACAACGTCGAAACTCTGTCCGTACAAGTAAGGACGAAACTTGCTTAACGCCCAAACGATTGCGAGGCATTCTTTTTCAGTTACGGAGTAGTTCATCTCCGCTTTCGTGAGTGCGCGGCTTGCGTATGCGACGACGTACTCTGGAATACCTGGCTTTCGTTGCGCGAGTACTGCTCCCAGACCAACGCCACTGGCATCTGTGTGCACTTCAGTGGGGGCACTTGGGTCGTAATGGCGTAGAATCGGTGGGGACGTAAGTAGGCGGCGCAGTGTAAGGAAAGCTTCGTCACATGCCGGGGTCCAGTTAGAAAGATTAGCTGGACCATTCAGTAGTTGTGTAAGTGGGGCTATTATTGTTGCAAAGTTGTGGACGAAACGAGGAAAATACGAGCACAAGCCGATGAAGCTCCTAAGTTCTTTGAGTGAAGTCGGCTTCGGAAAGTCTGCTACGGCTCGAAGTTTGTCTGGGTCGGGGCAAATTCCATCCTTTGTCACAACGTGACCAAGTATCGTAAGTTGGCGAGCCCCAAAGCGGCACTTCTTTAGGTTAAGCTGGAGGTTTGCCTTGGTAAGACACTGAAGAATGGTGCGCAGACGGTCGACGTGGGTAGGGAAATCAGGCGAAAATACGATAACATCATCGAGGTAACATAAGCATATCTGCCATTTAAGGCCGCGTAAAATGCTGTCCATCATTCGCTCAAACGTTGCAGGTGCATTGCACAGACCGAATGGCATAACCATGAATTCGTATAGGCCATCTGGCGTAACGAATGCTGTTTTGGGACGGTCACACTCTGCCATCGGAACCTGCCAGTAACCTGAACGTAAGTCCAGCGAAGAAAAGAATTCGGCACCTTGTAGGCAATCGATAGCGTCGTCGATGCGGGGAAGAGGGTATACATCTTTCCGGGTAATTTTGTTCAGTCGCCGGTAGTCGACACAAAATCTAATCGAACCGTCTTTTTTCTTCACTAGCACCACAGGTGAAGACCAGGGGCTAGAAGATGGTTTGATGACACCGCGCTGAAGCATATCATCCACCTGTTCTGCAATTACACTTCGTTCCTTGGGTGATACGCGGTAGGGGCGTTGCCGCAAAGGAGGGTGCGTTCCAGTGTAGATTGTGTGAGCAACGGTGTTAGTTTGACTCAGTGCCTTTTGAGGAAGGTCAAATGAATCTCGGAATTCATGGAGAAGGGTCATTAGCTGGTCCCGTTGATCCGGAGGAAGCTTGCTGTCGATGGAACGATTGAAGATATCCGAGGAGTAGTCATCCCGCGTGAAAAGAGGAGTAACGGCGTTCAGTTGAAGTTGCTGGCCAGGGTCGTGGGACTCAATAGGCACAATAACGTTGTCATCAACAGGATGAACATAGCCCAGTGTTTCGTGAGCTCTTAAGGTGAGAGGGCATGAGCTAGGATTGCAAACGACAATTCCGGAAGTATCCTGGTGAGGTGGCAGAACGGCGTATGGCAGAGACGTACCGTGGCGGCGACTGAAAACGTCAGATGGCGAGAACACAACGGTAGAGCCGGATAATTCAGTGCGATTGACGGGGACAACGATGGCACTAAGAGGAGGAACATCGACGTCGGAAGCAACAAGAAGCTTGCCCAGGTGAGTGCGCTCATTGTCGGTAGATGGCGCATCTGAAAACACAGATAATTCCACCTGCGCGCGAGCGCAGTCAATTACGGCGTGGTGGCGTGACAAAAAATCCCATCCAAGTATCACGTCGTGGGCACAAGTGGTCAACACGAGAAACTCGATGTGGTACAGGACGTCCTGAATGTTTACTCTCGCCGTACATGCTCCGACTGGTCGAAGTGGTTGCGCACTCGCGGTATTCAGCAAAACGTCGGAAGGCGGCGTCGTTACTTTTCGTATCGAACGGCAGAGTTTCTGACTCATCACAGATACGGCGGCACCCGTATCAACAAGCGCAAGAGTTCGTAGACCTTCAACAAACACTTCCAGAACGTTAGTGGGGGACGGGCGAGGACTTGTACAGTGCGACGATTTCGCTAGCTCGTGCCTCCGGAGCTGCGGCAGTCAGTTTTCCGTCTCTACAGGGTTCGGTCGGCGACGCAGAGGGGACGGAGAACGGTAGCGGCGTGGTGAGAATGAGCGACGAGGACCGAATGATCGGTAGTCGGCAGCAGGGCGGTGGTCTAGTTCGGTTGGTGACGGGTCGCGTTCCACTGATTGTCGGTCGCATTGACGTGGCAGTTCTCGTTGCGCGTTGTACGGGGCCGGTAAAGAGTAGTCAGGGTACCTCGGAGGTGCAGCCGGACCCGTTGCGAAGCGCCGGCGACAGAAGCGCGCCACGTGACCTGGATATCCGCATGCGTAACAGATCGGGCGATTGTCAACTGTGCGCCAAGGGTTTCCGTTATAGCGCTGTTGTGTTGCTGGAAATGGCGTCGTTGATACTCGTACAGGCTGGGGAGTCGGCCCAAGCGGAGGTCGTGGTGGAGTAGCAGCAACAGCAGCATAAGTCAATGGCGCAGTGACGGGTGCTGTCTGAGAGACGGACGGCAATGCCTCAGAGACCTGCGCCTGTATTACCTGCCTGATGGCGGGTGCGAGACGCTCAGAAGAGGGTTCCGTTGCCGGTAGATACGACAGGCACGAAAGTTGTCGGGCCACCTCCTCGCGCACATATCGTTTGATTTCGGACATTATTGCGCTGTGGTCTCCACCCAGGCTCAATGCCGCGAGAGTTTCATCGGTAGCCGCTGGACGCCGTGTCATGACTCGTTGTTTGCGCAACTCCTCGAAGCTCTGGCAAAGAGTGGCGAGTTCGGACACGGTACGTGGGCCCTTGGCCAGCAGCATCTGGAAGGCGTCGTCGTCTATCCCCTTCAAAATATGTTTGATCTTGTCTGCCTCGATCATTGAAGGGTCAAGGCGCTTGCACAAGTCGAGCACATCCTCGATGTAGCTTGTGAAGCCTTCTCCTTGAAGCTGTGCGCGTCCCCGTAGGCGCTGTTCGGCACGGAGCTTGCGTACCTCGGGGCGACCGAACACATCGGCAATGCGTAGCTTAAAGGCACCCCAAGTGGCAAATTCCGACTGGTGGTTGTTAAACCAGAGACTCGCCACCTCTTTCAGGTAGAAGGGTACATATTGCAGCTTCGAAGGGTCGTCCCACTTGTTGCTTGCGCCTACCTTTTCAAATGTCGACAGCCAATCTTCTACGTCTTGCTCATCAGTACCGTCGAAAAAAGGTGGATCGCGCACGCGTAGCGCAGTGGGAACGATGACCATCAGAGGCTGGGTCGTACCTTGCTGGATGGTTTCTTCAGCCATGTCTGGGGTGGCAGGTAGTTTCCTGTTGCGGAGTTCTAGGTTGAGTTACCCAGCACCTCCACCACTCTGGAACGGTGTTTATTGGCGCAAGTAGTACTTGCACAGCAGGTCTATTGATACGGAAACCGGGCGGCAGGAACCAACGCAGGAAACACAACGCTCGGGGCAACAGCTCGCGCTCGGCTCCTCTTGATAAAGGCGTGACCCACTGCGGCACATATTCTTCTTCCTCTCTACACTTAGAATTACTTATGTATGCCTTTTCTAGTATAAAAGACACACATACAGAATATTGACGTGTTGTTATGGTGCCTCAGATATGCGCAATAATTGCTGTTTAATTGACAATTTCACAAGTACGAATGCTGAATCTTGAGCAATATTGGTGGGCGCTGCGGATGGGGTCGGCCGTTTGGAGTCTCGTTTTGGCCACTTTGGGGCCGGTTAAGGCAACGATAAGGGCGGACAGACAGACAAACGCACAGACAGACAAAGATACACAGACAGACAGACCGAAATTTCTGCGTCGAAGGTCCCCGAGAAAGGCTATCGTCTTTAAAACATTGAAAAATAAACGCGAAGCCAGCGCCATCCGCAATTAAAAGCGAAGGCACCTGTGGTTCCCGCGTGAGGGCGCGATTGCCGCGTTTTCCGCAACAGCGCATGCAGCGCCTGTGCTTACCTGTGCGGAAGCGTAAATTCGTATCGAACGCCGAGGGGTGCAAATCGGTTCTCGACAACCAGTGCACCAATACACTGCAGAGTAATGGGCCTTGACTGACACAACAGAAAGATTGCGTTAGCCCGAAATTAGTACGAGCCGTGATCGTATAACCGAGGTTTTACTCTGCAAGCGAAACTTAGCTAGGCCAATTAGGCTTCGCTAGTGGTTGCAGCTTTGTGCCACTAGCGCTAGCTGCGCGCTTCTTTTTCCCATTACATGTTTTTTTTTTAATGCGAAGCATTTCTTAGCGAAATTCGGAGACTTTGAGCGTATCTATCTATCTATCTATCTATCTATCTAGCCGCTTACGTTTTGATGCTCTCGTTGTCACCCCCTTAACGTGGCGTGAACCAAAATTCGCATGGGAGGGCAAGATGGTTTGACGAATATGACGCGCTGGTCAAGGCATGAATAATGTGACAATCCCGTCACGTATGTCGTCAAACACTTCCCGCCAGACAGTGCATCCAGGGGGCAGGTATGTACCGCTGGTATGCGGGTATGTGCCACAGGTGATTGACACTTATTATCTACCCAGGAACGACGAGAACACACATGCACATTGGAAATTTCAACGCGCGAGCGTCAAGAAACACCCGACATCGGTAGCGTCGACCCTAAAAATGCAAATAATAAATTTCTGGGTCGCAGCTGGAATCGAACCCGAGAATTCTGCGTGGCAATGAAGCATTCTACCACAGAGCTATGCGAGGTCTCGGAACTACTTTTCAAATAGACGCTAATCTTCGTGAAATGTCAATAGTGGTTGCAGTGCTGCCTATCCCGATTTTATGAACATTACATATGTACTCCTTTGATACATCCGTCACGTCGGGTTAACGTCAATTGTAGTCTGTTGCCATGCGCTGAAGTTGTTTAATAGAGCAGTGTCCAGGGCGAGTATCCTCAAGAGCATCAGCGATTCATATCAGCTTCTGGTGTTCCGATTACGCATGTCCCAGTCGGCATCGTTGCGCAAGTGAAAACAACTGGTTACGTAAACTTCTGCATCTCTTCAACATATTGTGACGACGCGAGATTGACGAGCACACAAAGCGCCTCAAAGAAATACGATTTATCGATCGCAGGAAAACAGACTGCAACGACTTCGTCTTTTGCCCTCGGCCAAGGACACTCGCGCTGCTTCGTTGTCCTCACCACTGGCACATACGCGCGTCATTATTCCCCCTTTAAAAAAAACATCGTCCCGATGTTAAACGTTTGAGAAGCAAGGCGAAACCAAAACTGCACAGTTAGTTACTGAAAGTAAGGCTTCATCCGAAGCACGTGGACAATTTCTGGTGAATGTCTGCGCCGCTTTGAACACTGCACGCCGTCCGGAACAACCTCGTAGTTGACGTCACTAATGCGTCGCAGAACCTTGTAGGGTCCGAAGTATCTTCGCAACAGCTTTTCGGAAAGCCCACGCTGACGAACAGGTGTCCAGACCCATACTTTGTCGTTCACGTTGTATATGGCGGGTCTGGGCCGGAGGTTGTAATACTTGGCATTGTCGTCTTGCTGTTTGGTGATTCGCAACCTGGCAAGTTGTCTGGCTTCTTCTGCTAGCTGGGTAAACTCTTGGGCGTCTGTCTCATTGTCATCATTTTCATGAGGGAGCATTGCGTCTAACGTTGTTGTAACCTCGCGTCCGTAGAGGAGACTAAAGGGTGTCTTCCGTGTGGTCTCTTGACGAGCTGTGTTGTAGGCGAACGTGACGTAGGGCAAAATGATGTCCCAGTTCTTGTGCTCTACATCTACGTACATGCTTATCATGTCAGCCAGGGTCTTGTTGAGGCATTCGGTGAGCCCGTTGGTCTGGGGATGATACGCCGTTGTCTTCCTGTGAGCTGTACTACTTAGTCGGAAAATGGTGTTCAAAAGCTCGGCCATGAACGCAGTACCTCTGTCGGTGATTACTATTGCGGGGCACCGTGTCTTAAGACGATGGCTTCGATGAAAAATTGCGCCGCTTCAGCTGCCGTTGCCCGTGGCAGAGCGCCTGTCTCCGCGTATCGGGTCAGGTAATCCGTGGCGACGATTATCCACCTGTTTCCAGTGGCAGACTTTGGGAAGGGGCCCAGAAAATCCATGCCAATTTGTGCAAACGGTGTCGCCGGCACTCGAACAGGCTGCAGCAGGCCAGCTGGTTTGATGGATGGTGGCTTGCGGCGCTGGCAATCTAGACATGCCTGCACGTAAGTTTTCACAACTTCGGCAAGTCTTGGCCAGTAATAGTTTTGCCTTATCCTCGCCAATGTTCTTGCGTAACCCAAGTGACCAGCGGTAGGTTCGTCGTGACAGGCTTGCAGTACCTCACGGCGAAGCGAAGAAGGAACGACAAGCAAGTAGCTGCTGCCGGTGGGTGAAAAGTTCCTCTTATAAAGAACGTCATTTCGCAAGCAGTACGACGGCAGCCCTCTCGCAAATAACTTCGGAACGCTATTCACTCGCCCTTCTAGGTAATCTATAAGTGATAGCAGCTCAGCATTGCCACGCTGCTGTTGAGAAAAGGTGGCAGTGTCCACAATACCGAGAAAGGCCGTGTCGTCATCGTCGTTGTCCGGAGATGCCGTCTCAACAGGAGACCGAGAAAGACAGTCGGCATCGGTGTGTCGTTTTCCCGACTTGTAGGCAACAGTGAAGTCAAATTCTTGGAGCCAAAGACTCCATCGTGCAAGGCGGCCAGACGGATCTTTCAAGTTGACTAACCAACAGAGAGAGTGGTGATCGCTGATAACGGTGAATGGGCGGCCGTACAAATAAGGACGAAACTTCAGGACTGCCCATACCATTGCAAGACATTCTTTTTCCGTCGTAGTGTAATTAGCTTCAGCTCGGGACAGCATCCTGCTGGCGTAGGCGATCACGTTTTCGTTGTTGTCCTTCGACTGTACGAGCACTGCTCCGAGACCCACATTACTAGCGTCTGTATGAAGTATTGTCGGCGCGTCTTCATCGAAGTGGGCCAGCACGGGGGGTGTTTGCATTCGCTGACGAAGCTCGTGAAATGCCTGCTGTTGGTCTTCGCCCCATCTGAAGGGGGTATCTTCCCGAGTAAGCTGTGTCAATGGCCATGCGATGCGCGAAAAATTAGCAATAAACCGCCGGTAATAGGCACAGAGTCCTAAAAAAACGTCGCACTGATTTTTTGTCTGATGGCGTCGGGAAGTTTGCCACGGCGGCAATTTTATCCGGGTCGGGTCGGATCCCTTGGCTGCTCACGACGTGACCGAGGAATCGAAGTTCGTGGAAGCCGAAGTGGCACTTTTCTGGTTTGAGAGTAAGACCGGCCAAGCGTATTGCTTCAAAAACTGCTTCGAGCCTTCGTAAGTGTTCCTCGAAAGTCGCCGAAAAGACAATCACGTCATCGAGGTACACCAAGCAGGTTTGCCACTTAAGTCCCGGCAGAACTGTGTCCATGAGACGCTGGAATGTTGCTGGCGCCGAACACAAACCGAAAGGAAGAACCTGAAATTCATAAAGTCCGTCGGGCGTAACAAAGGCGGTCTTCTCACGATCTCTCTCATCCACTTCAATTTGCCAGTAGCCGCTTTTTAAGTCCATAGACGAAAAGTAGCGTGCGTTTCGTAGTCTATCCAATGAATCATCAATACGCGGCAGAGGGTAGACGTCCTTCTTTGTGATCTGATTAAGCTTACGATAGTCGACGCAGAAACGCAAGCTACCGTCCTTCTTTTTGACGAGTACTACAGGTGATGCCCAAGGACTGTTAGACGGTCGAATAACACCATCTTCTAGCATCGTTTTCACCTGTTTTTGAATTGCCTCACGCTCCTTTGGGGCGACTCGATAAGGATTTTGCCGGATGGGTCTGGCATCGGAATCCGTGATGATGCGGTGTTTCGTCAGTGCAGTTTGACCAACTCTTGATGTGGATGAGAAGCAGCCGTGGAACTTGTTGATCTGCGTGAGAAGGCGGTCTCGCTCAATGGGAGATAACATTGGACCAACGTCTACAGGTGTCGGTGTAGTGATAGACGCTGCTGCTTCCTCCACTAAATGACAATCTTCTGTTTGCGAGAGTTCGTCAAAATAGGCAATAGCCGTGCCTTTAACTATGTGTCGGCGTTCTCTGCTGAAATTTGTCACTAGCAGTTCAGCGCATCCGTCAGTAACAGTGATGACAGCCCTGGCAACAGAATTAAATGCCGCTAGTGAATGCGAGCTCCTTGATGTGTTCAGCGATGCCAGTAGCATTTTGTAATTTGTCACAGGGCACGGATACGAGAGAACAACTTCGTGGCGGCAGTATGACGTCGTCATCGGCAATACGGAAACGAGGTGGCTGGTGTTCCTTATCTGTAGCAGTCTCCGAGCTTACAGTGAACGTTACGCTTCTGTCACGGATGTCAATCACAGCACCGTATTCGCGCAAGAAATTCATTCCCAATATGAGCTGTTTACAGCACTCGTGGAGAATGACGAGGGTGGCGACAAAGGTGGAACCAGCAATGAAGAGTCGGGCCGTGCACTTTCCAACCGGTGTCATCAACTGACCTCCTGCAGTTCTTATATTGGGTCCCTGCCATGGCATTTTCACCTTCCTTAGTCTTTCGGCTAGCTGTAGGCTTATTATAGAAAAGTGGGAGCCAGTGTCCACAAGTGCCGTCACTTGGTGGCCGTCAATGTGAACGACGAGGTCAGCGCTGATAACGTCGGTTACGTCGGCAGTTGTCTCATTCGTCGAATTAGTCGTTGCTGTCGTCTTCTTCGGTTTTGATGGCTTCGAGCTGTCACTTGTCTGCAATGGGGGCTGTTCGGAATTTCGAATATTGGCAACCCCACCCCCCGAGGTCGCTGCGTCTAGTTTCCCCGTCACGGGCTAGGAGACCTGCCCCTGGTGACGTCGGCAAAACTGCGACGATCCGGTGAACTGGGCCGCGCAGGAGATGGAGAACGTGATCTGGGCATTACTGGATTCTGCGGCGGTGTGTTCACAGGGGCGTAGTTGTACATGCGTTGATAGTCGTACGCAATGTAATCAGGGTAGCGAGGAAATCTCTTGTACTGAGCGTCGCGATAACGGCAAACTCTGTAGACGTGGCCAGCTTCGCCACAATGAAAGCATACCGGTCGACGGTCAGCGGTACGCCACAAATCGGTTTTCCGACGCTGGTAGGTAAGTGGAGACTCACTATTGGGCCACGTTGTGGGGCTACGTTGTGGGGCATGTTGGTTATACGGCATTCGTCTTGTCGGAGGAATCGGTGAGGTTGCGAAAGTGGTCGGTGCAGACAGTGGCTGTGTTTGCAGGGTTGGTGGTGGTCCAGTCATTGGGGTCTGCTGCGCTGAAGGAGCGACGACGGGGCGTCGGACGGCATCAGCATAAGTAAAATGTCGTCGCACACCATTATAGCCGGATGAAGAGAGAGCCTGGCGGACCTCATCCCAGACATCAGCGACTAAAGACAATGCCGGTGTCGGTTCAGTTGCTGGAATTAAACCAAGCTGCCGAAGCTCCTCCCTCAAAGTCTCCCGGATGACTTCCCGCAGAGGCCTGTCGTTGTCGCAGAGGCTCGCCGCAGTTGTAACAGGGCTACTCGCTCGAACGTTGACCGGGTTCTGCTGGCGGTACCGTTGCTGTAGGGCTCGTTCAATAGCGGTGGCTTCTTTCGTGAACTCCGCTACTGTTGTTGGCGGATTTCTCACAAGCCCAGCAAACAGTTGCTCCTTCACGCCTCGCATTAGATACCGCAGCTTCCTGTCTTCCGGCATCTCGGGATCCGCCCTGCCGAAAAGACGGGTCATGTCCTCGGCGAACATAGCGACGCTCTCGTTAGGTTTTTGGATTCGAGCTTCCAAGAGACGTTGTGGATTCTCCTTTCTGTCAAGACTACTGAAGGTGTCAATCAGCTGGTTGCGGAAGTCATCCCACGTAGCCATGCTTCTTTCCCTGTTGATGTACCACGTCTGGGCGTTGTCTTTCAGGTAGAAGTACACATTCGCGAGCTTGTCTTCTGGGGTGGCCCACTGGTTGTACTTCGCGCAGCGTTCGAACTGGTCCAGCCAGTCTTGTGCATCTTCATAGGTCTCACCATGAAAGCAGTCAGGAATCATGGGATTCTGAAGCGTCATGTGCGATGTAGCTGCAGTGGCCATGGTGGTTGAAAGAGGCAAGCGATTGCTGGCAGTTTCTGGAAAGGGATTCAGCTCGGGAGCTAGGCCTCGCAGACGGCGGCTGGAACGGTGGACTGGTGTGTCGACGGGTGGTAGTGATTCCGGGCTTGAATGTCGGGTCCGCGAAGGGGTGCCAAGCATGAAGACGTACCCAGAACCTCCACCAGTGTGACGACGCGAGATTGACGAGCACACAAAGCGCCTCAAATAAATACGATTTATCGATCGCAGGAAAACAGACTGCAACGACTTCGTCTTTTGCCCTCGGCCAAGGACACTCGCGCTGCTTCGTTGTCCTCACCACTGGCACATACGCGCGTCAATATGTCTCTGCGGGACGTTTGTAAATATATTTAGCGTCATTTCATGACGTGTCGCTCAATAAAAAAATTTGCGACACTGTCACTTTGCCTCCGCATGCTTCGCACAACGTTGATTCCCAGGTACGTGGGATCTGCCGATTTTTTGTATGTGTGTGCGTAACTTCTTAACCTCATCTCTGCTTGACACACTACGCTAGGAACGACTTCTCAGTTTTACTTCACTTTATTTTATGCTTAATGAAAAGGCCGCTTGAAAAGGTCGTTCATGTGCGTTTCACAGTTACTAGTTGTGTTTTATTGCACTTTCCCATTAACTTTAACGACGGTGCACATTGATCACTGCCCCTGATTTTGTTTGTTTCACTTGTTTTTTTACATTATCATTTTTTATTGATATGTGGGGTTTAACGTCCCAAAACCACATTATGATTATGAGATATGCCAGTGGAGGGCTCCCGAAATCTCGACAACCTGGGGTTCTTTAACGTGCACACAAATCTGAGCACACGGGCCATTTTCACCTCCATCGAAAATGCAGCCGCCGCATAGCCGGGTATCAACCCCGCGATCTCCAGGTCAGCAGGCGAGTAGCTTGGCCACTAGACAACCAGGGTGGGACACATTATCATTTTTGCGGGTTTCAAGTTATTTTTTAGTGGATTATAGTTGTAGAAATGCGTGAAATGACCAGGAAATCGGCCCGAAAATTTCATCTTCGATAACCGATTTCTTCCTTTATCTAAGTCTCAAATGTAGCTTATGCATTCTGACATGCGCGCAGCATAAGGAGTGAGCAAACAATATCCCGCAGCCTCCGATGTCGTGTGTGATGTGGAGACCGTGTTATAAGAGCAGTCATAGATGAGAGCAAGGTACCTCAAACGGGGGGGGGGGGGGGGGGGGGAGGCTATCGCCCCTCTCTTAGATGACTATGGAGCACGCTGTCAGGAAGACTCGATCCTTTCTGCTGAAGGAAATACAAGCTGTGAAGAAGCTGATTGGTTGATATGTGGGGTTTAACGTCCCAAAACCACTATTTGATTATGAGAGACGCCGTAGTGGAGGGCTCCGGAAATTTAGACCACCTGGGGTTCTTTAACGTGCACCCAGATCTGAGCACGGGCTTACAACACTTCCGCCTCCATCGGAAATGCAGCCGCCGCAGCCGAGATTTGAACCCGCGACCTGCGGGTCAGCAGCCGAGTACCTTAGCCACTAGACCACCGCGGCGGGGCGTGAAGAAGCTGGCATAAAACAACAATAAACTTGCAGTGAACAAACAAGACCGCAAGTCGGCGCGACGGTTTTCGTGAGGCACGCCAGCGTATTCTACCGAGACGCAGTAAGAAAAGCGGCAAAAAGACAAGAAAATAAAAAAAAGTAGACGAATTAAGCAGCCACGACTTGGTCGCATTGCGAAGCCAGAAACGTCTTGTCACCAGATGAGTGCAGGCAACGTCCTCAGCCCATAGAGTGGTAGCTGGTTTGTTTGCAGGATGAATTTGGCGTGCGCTTCTATTAGTAGTACCAGAGTCCTGTAGTACCAACGTATTGTGCGCAGAATCCACGATAAAAAAAAGAAACGACTAGGCTACGCGTGTATACAAATGAATAATAATATATGGTATTTTACGTCCCAAAACCAAGACATGGTCAGGGCTCCGGGAATTTCGTTCATCAGGCGTTCTTTAACTTGCACTGACATCACGCAGTGTGCACTGGCCTCCAGCATTTACCATCCATCGAAATGAGGGATCGACCCCACGATTAGCAACCGTGCACGGTATACCAATGTTCCACCGAGGTGGACGGGCAGACGAATAAGAGAAGCCGTGATAAGGGGAAAAAATGGTTAATCCGTCCTTGATAGGAAATGGACATAATACAATGGAGAAACGAGTTTTCATGAAGACACGTCAGTTCCCTGTCGGAAACGTTGCCCGTCGTTTCACGGAAACGATTTCGCGTTCAAGAAATGTAGTCGATTTGTCCATCTGTGATATGAACAGGACATGGTACGGAGACCTGGACGGTCGTGTAACTCATAAGCCAGCTACGTCATGTTGGTGAGAAATAGAATATGCGAAGCATCGATTGACTAATTAGAGTGGATCGTTGGGCGACTGGTTATACATTCTATATAGCAGAGAGTTTTCAAATAGGAGGCCCAATAAAACAGGAGTCTGAAATAAATAGCATTGAGGCCACTGCGCATGCTAGAGACCCAGAAGAGCATTTGGGTATTGCGCTATTGCCATTTCTCGAATTTAGATGGAGCCCCAAAGCTCGCCCCAAAATCTGCGGCAAGCAAACATGATGACGCTGGCTGAAGGGGAGCAGCTCTTGCTTGACTCAAAGCAAGCACGCACAAAGGGCTTTAGTGCTCCTATTCGAAAACACCCCAATCGAGAAAGCGGAAAAATGATGACACACAGAGGAAGGTGGTTTCATAATGTATAGGTTTGACGTAACACTGATTGATTGATTGATTGATTGATTGATTGATTGATTGATTGATTGATTGATTGATTGATTGATTGATTGATATGTGGGGTTTAACGTCCCAAAACCACCATTTGATTATGAGAGACGCCGTAGTGGAGGGCTCCGGAAATTTAGACCACCTGGGATTCTTTAACGTAAGACGTAACACTATGCCTTGACCAGGCAATGTAACGAATTTTCTGGTTTCCAGTTCATCCCAAGGCTTGCCCACTTGTCACGCAAACAAACAGCGAAAAGAAGTGTCGATTCGGGTGACCATGATATTCGGCCGGTTCATGGCCGGAGTCCTGGACACGAGGTTTCAGCCGAGGCCCGCCATCGAGGAGCATGCCGATGCACTGAAATCTCTCATAATGCCATCGTTGGCGTAAAAGGCTAACTGAAGGAGAAAAAAAATACGATTTATGTCAAATTGCAATCTCGCTGACTTATACGTTTTGTAAGCGTTTTCGCGGTCATAAATAGAGAGCCATTAAGGCGGCAGCTTTGATCGTGACCATGCATTACTCGCATCACACCGCTGAATGCGCGTTGTTGTATTTGAAGTACACGTGACGGCTTCCTTATCGAACGTCATACGGCGAAAACAATAAAATATGCCGAGAAAGTGAACAAAACGTATGCATCTTCAGATTCCGGTTGGTTTAAAAAAAAAAAAGACTACACAGCAAACAGTGAAAGAGCGAGAGAAAAAGAGAATGAGATAGAAAAAAAAAACTACGCTTCGTTTTCCGGCGACCGTGCGTACACAAGGCGCACAAAATGTTTTCTTTTTCTTTCTATTTGATCGGAGAAAACATGTGGCCTGTTTGTTGTTAGGAAAGAAGAAAGAAGGGCGCAAACAATGGGGATGCGGCGGAAGCTCATCTCTCCGTGAGCCGGCGGGTAGTCGCCGTCCCGAATAGGAACAGATCCTCCCTGCTTCTTTCTTTCGCCATCGCTTTTTATTTTTTTCGGGGGTTAAAAAAGAAAGCGCGGCGGCTAGCTTTGACGAAAAGTTCGCCGCTGCCGGCGCCTCCGGCGATTTCGGCTCGGGTGGGCTGGTGCACGGCAGTGGGATGCGAGAAAGGAAAAAAAAAAAACGCTACTCTCGAGTAAACGACGCGCTTCTTTCAGTTCTGCTCCTCCGAGGTTGCGCTGCTGCAGTGGTGTGGGCATGTTTAAATGTAAGCATCTCGTCACACGATTCTCGAGGCACCAGCCCAAAGTTCTTGACAGCGAGGCGATTCTGACTCGAGCCTTTCATGTCCACGATCCTTGGCAACGTTTGTGGGCATCATACACTGCTTTGCGCCGCATACATTGGCTAATTACCACCTCTCACCACTGGTGCACTAAAAATGAACAGGGTAACAGTTAGGCCAACAAATGGCGTACGCGTTACCATGGTTACACGGTTGTCAAGTGATACTTTGTGGTTATGAAAGGTGATGGCTACACTACCGCTTCAAAGCTTAACAAATGGTGTTTAAATAAAGAGCAGTGTTGCAACACATCTGAAAGACTTACGAAGCATGGAAACGCGTTAGCCTGACGAAGGAAACGCCACCAGCTTCGCCATTTCGTCGGTGTCCGTGAAGAGGAGCTGGTTGAAATTTAGTTCACTTTTGTCATTGGTTGACCGAAGTTGTCGTAGAAACAGGGTCTTTTTCTTTCGTTTTGTTCATGTACAGTTCGTTTATGAAGAGCACCGTATCCCTTCAATATATGTGAGGCCTTGACAAAACACACAGCAGCTGTGTTTCCGACTGAGTTGACTTGCGGCGCTTCGCCTACTCCGTGCAGCTACAGTGCGCCCGTGATGGCCGACTGACGGGCTGTTTCCATCTAGAAGAATCAGCCATGCACCGAGCAAAAGTGCGAAATTCGATGGCTGATAATCCAGCAGATGTCATTTTCTCGACGTGAACAGTTCGGGAAAACGCAGCGCACCGTCGCATGCCGCATGTAACGTTTACAACATGATGCCGATATTGCTAATTTGTAAGTAAAGTTAAGTATTCTCCGCGCGCCACACAAGCAGTTTCCGCGAAACAAAAACATTGGCAGAAACGTGGTTTGACCTATCACTTCGCGACATGCTCTCAGACTTCGCGTCAAAGGCGCTCTCCTTTTACAGCGAAATCTGTTATGGGACCACGACTCGGATCTCGCGCAGCGCTATGGTTGCCGGCCTCCGCCGCCGGTGTCTTTAACCACTGTCGCACGAGATAGGGGCTCTAACCCGGGTTGCGCTGGGTGCCAGCCCAGCTTTCTACCACTGAGCCATGCCAGTTCTCGTGATTTGTTGGCAAACTTGCCTTGGGCAGGCTTGATGTCGGGAAAGCAATCACATTAATACGATTTATAAAGCGTTTTAAGAGAGTGAAAAAGCAACCAGTTGTCGCACAATGCGAATAGCGTAACGAGTGGGTCGTCTAATGTTTCAAATCATTACAAAAGCTCGTTCTTGTTCAACTGTGGCGCTTACACTTTTCAGGCATAATTCCTCGTCGTCATCAGCCACTGCATGAACAATTTGCATAAAAATTCCTCGCAATAGTTTTGCGGATACCACGCTTCTCAGAAGAATGACGAAAAATAGCATAGCGAATGCCGGCCTACTACCCTATTTTTTTATTATTATTAATGCCGTTGTGGGCATCAGGCAAGTGTGCTTGCAGCAGTTACCCAAAGAGTGTTTAGAAGAGGCTCTGAAAATCCGCTCTTCTAGCTTTCACTGTGACTGTGCTGCGCCTACCGCGCAGGCCTGGCGCTGTTTTTTTTGTTTTTTTTTTGGGGGGGGGGGGGGGCTGTTTTATTCGCGTGTAGACTGAACAGCCAAGATATAAATGAACACCGTCGTTTATTCTGCGTTGGTAGTTATAGTCGAAGGTGGAAAGGGTTAGCAAAGCTGAGGGCCAGGTGAGAGCATGCATGATGCAATCGTGCATGCAGATAGCACATGTGCTTTGATAAGATATGATACAGGGGCGACGCTTCTCTATAATATAACCTTGTCCTGCGTCAGGTGTAATTGGAAGTGTCCTACAAACAGACTGACGGACGGACGCGTTGACAGAAGCACGGACGGACAGACAGATGGATGGATGTACGGGTGGACGCTTCGCTCCATTCATCATCATGTCACTTCGTGAATATGCTGCTGATGTTTGTTTTTGTTTACTTTGCACAGCATTTGTTTACGTTTTGCTTCTTTATTTCGAACGAAGTGTGCTCACAAATATGTTTATTTTTTTATTTACCTTGATGGGCAACGTGATAATAGCACCCGCGGCAGATTACAATGATTTCGAAACAATAGATCAGTAGGGTATGACTAGTACGACTCTTTCTAAAGTATTCTGTACTTGCTTGGAATTTTAGCCACCCATTGCGCAGGTGCGTCTGGTTAACTTCCTTGCCTTTCCTTGCTTCTCTCTCTCTTTCTATTCCAACATAATGCACTATACTGTTTTTTTTTTCAGCAATATATTATAGAACAAATGTATCCTTGGGATCTCCGCCCCGCCGCGGTGGTCTAGTGGCTAAGGTACTCGGCTGCTGACCCGCAGGGCGCGGGTTCGAATCCCGGCTGCGGCGGCTGCATTTCCGATGGAGGCAGAAATGTTGTAGACCCGTGTGCTCAGATTTTGGTGCACGTTAAAGAACCCCAGGTGGTCTAAATTTCCGGAGCCCTCCACTACGGCGTCTCTCATAATCATATAGTGGTTTTGGGACGTTAAACCCCACATATCAATCAATCAATCCTTGGGATCGAGCATATCGAACTTGAGACAACTAGTGCTCGTTGAGCCAATGCAAAAAGAAAACAGAAAATATAATAGCAAGTCGCTAACCCCGCGAACCATGTCCCACCCTCCCCCTCTCGCCAAGTCACGGCTTCTCATTCATTCTTTCCACTTTTTTTTCTTTGCTTGTATCTCGGGGAGAAGGAATGGGTGCATGCATGCGTGAGTGTGCGCATGCATGGTTCGGACATATCGTGAAGTATTCTGATATGAACAATTACTTGTTTAATCAGCCTTTTACTTTAATATGACTTCCCGCCGTGGTGATATGGTGGCTAAGGTACTCGGCTGCTGACCCACAGGTCACGGGATCAAATCCCTGCTGCGGCGGCTGCATTTCCGATGGATGCGGAAATGCTGTAGGCCCGTGTGCCCAGATTTGGGTGCATGTTAAAGAACCCCAGGTGGTCGAAATTTCCGGAGCCGTCCACTACGGCGTCTCTCATAATCATATGGTGGTTTTGGGACGTTAAACCCCACATATCAATCAATAATTACTTTGAAATTTCTCTTTTGACCATTCATTGCATTGATTAGCTACTGATTGACATAGACGTAAAAAAATAATAGGCTGGTTCGAACATCTTATGAGAGAAGAATATATACTGTCACCGTAAATAACGAGTGAACCATTATAGTGACGCATTTGGACGAGCTCAGTTCCGTTTGAAACCTCTTGGTGATTTTCTCACTTTCTCGCTTTTTTTCTCTCTCTGTCTATTTGACGGCGAAAAAAATGTAGGCAATCTCATCATTTGACAGATTTATTGATTTTTTTCTTCGTGCTACTGACAAATAACGTAGCGATCCTCGGGTGAAGTCTAAACAGTATTAGAGCGATTTCTTCGCCTGCATGTGGATAAACATCTCAACAGGCGCTTTCGTCTGCCGCTATAAGTCGCAGCGTTAAGGTGTTAAGCTTGTGAAACATCCAATGCCAATTGCGCGTGTCGTCATGGCGGCTAGTGTCTTGGCTTTTCGCATCACTCTAGGTTTCTAGACCATCTTACCAGGATTCCCCCCGTAAATTCATTGCGTAGTGCAAATAAGTGTTAAGAGCATAGGAAAAGAAAACAAAAAACAAACGTGAACGGAATCTAAAAGGCAAGCCCTGTGTATAGTGCTACGACGTTGAATATATATATATATATATATATATATATATATATATATATATATATATATATATATATATATATATATATATATATATATATATATATGGGCAGGCACGCTGGTTGTGGTTGAGTGGCCATAGCGTTGCAAGTAATCAAGTAGACCCTCCGTGAGCGGTCACAACGTGGTTTATTTCGACGTTTCGGCCTAGAGTCTGGCCTTCATCAAGATTTCTGCTCGCGATTTCCAAATATCCTGCCCAAAAAAAAAGAAAAAATAAGGTACAAGTGGCGGGGTTATCTTTCTCGTTCAACCTTTAGTAGTCCTTCCCTCTTATTCTCGACCACCACGTAGGCGACGTAAGTGATCTTTGAAGTTCTATATAGTGAGAGACATTTCGAAAAGGCGCTTGGTGGTGGGCTTGGCAGCCTCCCAAGAATAAGGTGGAAATATGAAAATCTCAAAGTCAGAAGTTCTACAGCTTAAGGCTCCTTACACAACACTGCGTAACATGAGTGACGCCATGTGCAATGCGCCTGCGCATTACACAAGCTATAGCTTCATGCTTACCGAAGCAGAGTCATCATTTTTTATTTGTTCCACTCAAGCATCATGTATTTTTGCTCGCGATTTTCAAATATCGAACCACAAAACACAATTTCACGATTATTTAACCCTGTGACATGTGGGGTTTAACGTCCCAAAACCACCATATGATTATGAGAGACGCCATAGTGGAGGGCTCCGGAAATTTGGACCACCTGGGGTTGTTTAACGTGCACCCAAATCTGAGCACACGGGCCTACAACATTTCCTCCTCCATCGGAAACGCAACCGCCGCAGCCGGGATTCGATCCCGTGACCTGCGAGTCAGCAGCCGAGTACCCTAGCCACTAGACCACCGGGGTGGGTCATCTCGGCATGAAAGAAAGTTGAGACATCAAAACTCCTGTCTATTTCTGGTGATGCGAAAAACATCACTATATATGAAAGACATTGTAAAATTCGTTAACTACATGCTAACTTAGTTCAGCAGCTAATTGGTAAATATACATGTTGATCTATTTAAAGTTGAAACACAACTGCTGTGCATCTAGAATGCATCCATGTGAACATTGATTTAAGCTTCTCGTGCTTCAATCAGCACTTTGAACTAACTCAGCACATGCGATGTATTGGTATTACAGGGTCAAGGGTCTTCGCAGCGATACGCTACGGGCGGAGATTTTGAGGGTTGCAAAATTGCATGAGTGACGTGATCAGAAGCACCTACCGTCGCACGTATCACCACTGTGAATGACTGGTATAGAAACTGGGTGCGCAAGAATAAACGAATTTGTGGGCCATATGCAATACTTGAGGTATGATATGACACATACTGTTAGTTAACTTCTCGACCTAGTGCCCGCGATTAAATCAGGTGCTATAAACAAGTTCTCTGTAAGCCACTAAGCGAACCATCTCTGTCTTAGGCAGAGGCACAGGGGTGCTAAGTGATTGACTGATGGCAACATCAGATGCCCCATGCTGCAAGCATTTGAGTGAGACCCTTAATTTGCGGAATCTAACGCGGTTGAGAAAGGACTACGGAAGAGAAAACTGGCATCAACACGTTTGTAGCGCAAAAAAAAAAAAAACGCATGTTGATTTCCCCAAAAGAAGGTCTCCAAGTTGATGAAGCTCTCTTATTGACTCTTGTACTGCCTTCTAGTCATGACATGATTTATATGGCATCACTAATGCTAGCCAAGTTGCCGTTTGTTTCGATTATTAGTGTCACTCTTCTGATCAACTATGAAAATTCCAACGAACGACGCAAGTCTCAGAACTGTATATGGATCACCCTTCCACGTGGGTCCTATACAGGGTGTCCCAGGTAACTTTAGCGAGAGTTTAAAAATATGCTGGCACATGCCATTGCGATGTGACCAAATGCATGTTGCTCACCGTTGCCTGGAGTTAGACTATTTTTTTGTGTTCTCAAATATTGTTTAATTGTATCTGTTTAATTAACTAACAATAAAAGGAACCAAGATAGATAAAAAGTTTCCATGAGAAAGTTTGTAGATCGGTTTGTAAAACGTCCGGATAGATAGTTTTAAACTTTACATCTGTTGAGTATTAGTGTTCTTCTGCTAATTACAAATGCCCGCGAAATACAAAAAAATACCACGTGAAAAACCCGCTCTCGCGTCCGTGCGCACGATGATTCTAGTGCTTTTATTTCGCAGGCATTTGTAATTAGCAGAAAAACACTAATACCTACCAGATACAATGTTCAAAACTGTCTAATCAGACGTTTAGCAAACCGATCTAAAACTTCCTCATCGAAACTTTTTATCCATCTTCGTTTCTTGAAAAGTTAGTTAATTAAACAAATCTAATTAATTAAACAGATCTAGTTAAACAATATTTGAGGACACAAGGAATAGTCTAACTCCAGGCAACGGTAAGCAACATGCATTTGGTGGCATCGTAATTGCGTGTGCCGGAATATTTTTAAACTATGGCTAAAGTTACCTAGGACACCCTGTATATTGGCAAGCGTGAGGCTTGCGCAATGTGATCCAACAGTGATCCGTGTAGGTGGAGAGTCCTTTCAACCCATGCATTGTATGTCTGAATACGTGTATTCACTTAACCGCCACCCATAGGTCAGCCACAAGATACACTTGACGATCCAGTTAAAACGCGGCGCTCTCAAATAGCGGTCCGCTCGAATAGCGATGCCGTCGCGCTCGGCTACCGACAGCAAGCGGTCTCCGTTAAATGCGTTGTTTCTCCTTTCCGCGTCGGATGAGAGGACACCGAAACCTGACAGGAGATTTGAGCCAAAATGGTTCTCCCGAGGCGTGAGGGAGGCTGTACAAGTGAAGGGGAAAGGGAGCACGGCGGAAACAAGGGCGCACCTTTCGTTCGTTCTCCGTCAAAAAGCGGCAACCAACCAACATGCGCCGCCGGCGTGTACCGCTTCGCGCACGGCGCCTGGATGTGCGCCGCCGCCTGCGTGTAGTGCACATCACTCGCGGCAGCTGAGAGAGGGCGAGCGAATCTGCCGCTGCACTCAGACCCCGGCGGCAGGCGCGTGTACACGGCGTGGGGGGAGTCAAAGGGCCATGCTGACAACTCCACCGACTCTGCATTGAGAAATCCATGATCGGCGCTACGAACACCTAGGTGGCGGCCAGGCCATTCGCGTTCCGGACCACCGTGCCGTGTCCCTGCAGTGCTCGGTGCTGTGCCCGGAGGCAGCGCTGACGGCGATGGTCGTGTGCCTCACCTGGGGCTGCCAAGCCCCCGCGGCGGCGCTTTGCGCCCCGGTTTTGGGCCCGCCGCAGCCTCCGCCGCCTCCGCAGACGACTGCCACGACGTTCTGCTCCGTGATCCCGATCCACCCCTGGAAGCAGTCGTAGTGAGTACTCCTTGATCGCCCGTATCTAGTTGAACGCTTTCGTGAAGAGGAACTTCTTACGCTCATGAATGGAAACGCTACCAGCACAGCGTCTCTTCTTCCTGATTGAATTTCTCCCCTTTTCGAAAAACAATTTCGCCTACTCCTATAGGTCACAGGACACAGATGTCCTAAGGATCTTGTGGTTTTGGGCACATTCCTCATTTAACCCGAGCTGTATCCCCTGGCACACTCGTTCACGCTACTCATCTGGATTATCGTCAAATGTCTCTTCGAGGAAGTTTCAGCAAGTTATTGCGGCTTAAGCTAAATGGAAAACCTACACGAATGGTGGTTTGTGAAAGTGCGTTCGCGAGGTTTGCGTGTAGACGAAAGAGATGTCGCCCGTTGGCTCTAGTGACGTCGGAACATGCAGGGGCTCAGACACGCCTGTTGCCGCTCGGATGACAGATAAATCTGCGATTTGCATCCACGCGTCACCCGTGATCCCCATCAGTTCGCTCTACGGCATGATTGACAGAGCTAAAGAAAAAAAAGAAACACCCGTGAGTTCATTCCAAGACATGCACCAACTTTCTGATTCATTATCCGTGCCATACTTAAGATATCTTGCTGTTATCGTTACTTCGAAACTAAATTTCGAGTCGACGAAAACGACAAAAACAGCTTCGTATACAAGGCTTGTGATAATATGCGTAGTATTTAACCCGAAATCGAGAGATTCATTAGGAGCGAGTCAAAAAAAAAAAAAAGAAACTATTGGAACATCAACCGATGGCCGACCATAAGAAAGTCCCCCTCCTCCGTCGCCCTGCAGATTCAGTGAGTAACATTTCTTGCTGATATAAAATTAGGCATGTTGGTCACAGATTGCACAACATAGACGAGACGCAAAAGAGAAGCTCGTGCGTATGACATCATCATTGCCATGACAACAGGTGTCGGCCCCATCTTATGCTCTCATCGTTGGTGTCTTCATGAAAAATTAAAAGAATAAACGCTACACTGCATCACCTACACGTGAAACAAAAACGAAAGATTATGTTAGGTTTGTAAATACTAAGCGCTATACAATGAAATGCATGCGATGCCCTTCGTAATCCATTTCGCGAATGACGTAGCGGCAGCTTAAAACCGCCGCTGTTCGGTGTATGGCTTCCCTATAGTGTATATCTTCTCGGAAACAGGCGCAATAACGTAAATATGTGTGACTAGTGCACCATCTCCTGTCGCGTCATCTCTAACAATACACTTTTTTTCTTTTCGTCATTCTTGAAATCCACGTTAACTGCGCTCCATACGCAGGTCTTCCACCTTGAAACAAAGTCGTTCAATACTATTCAGTTAACAGCACGCGTTAACAGCACGCGCATCTCCAATAAACGCCTCCTTCTGCACCGATGAGTAACTTATTGGAGCTAATTTCACACATTGACTGTACCTACTGCTAATAAAAGCTGATGACGGCCATTTCGCCTATAATTTTGAAGCATACTCTTCCAACTACTCCAACGCACTCTCTTCCTCGCTTCAAAATTTCTCATTGCCGCTCCACTTGTAAATGCGCCTTCCTGTATATTGTTTTTAAATGGTATTTGCTGTGGCCGGGTATATTCACGTCAAGAAAAAAGGCCGCCACATACCTTTTTTTCTTCGCAATCCCTCAGGCGAAAAGAAATGAAATTTAATAAAGACATCGCACTGAGCCCATGAGCCATCGTTAATGAATATTACAAAAACCGGGCGTCATCAGGTTCCCCGTTCGCAAGAAAAGAATTACATACGACGGCGACAATGCTTTTTTCAGAACGCAATAGCTCCAATCAATGCCGGAGGAAACTTCTCCTTGTTGCCCATGAACGCGAATCTGCCCCGCCGCGGTGGTCTAGTGGCTAAGGTACTCGGCTGCTGACCCGCAGGCCGCGGGATCGAATCCCGGCTGCGGCAGCTGCATTTTCTATGGAAGTGAAAATGGGCCTGTGTGCTCATATTTGTGTGCACGTTATAAAGAACCCCAGGTGGTTGAAATTTCCGGAGCCCTCCACTACGACGTCTCTCATAATCATATCGGGTGGTTTTGGGACGTTAAACTCCGCATATCAATCAATCAATTAACGCGAATCTATGAGCTTACACCCTATGCTCTCAAGCTCTGATGGCATTGAATGTTGGGCCGTCAAGGAATAAACTGGGTGATGTGTGCGCTTAATTTTTGCAAAACAAAGTATAGTGCACGTATACCTCTTCTTCTAAATGCACGCCATCGAAGAGTGTAGAATGTGATGAGAATTGATTGGTGGAAATTCGCTCACCTTATACAAATGGTAAAATCGTGTGATTACACATGCTGGACGTGACTGTTCCGGGGTATTATCTTCAAGTTGTTGCTCGAACATCATCGTAAACTATATAAAAATGAAAGACAAAGCGCATAAGATGAATCTGCTCTTCTTCTCCCGGTCTTTGTTTTAGTTTCCAATGCCTGGCCCGCTGTGTTATCTCTAATTCATTGCCCGCTTTGTTTTACATTTGCGATTGACAAAAAAAAAAATGCGTCCTCTGAACAATCGTCTCTCTCACTAGTTCAAACTGCTCTTATATATAGAACTTTTGTTTGTAGACAGTGTTTTTAAATTAGAAAAAAAAACAAGTTGTTGAGTAAGACGAGTTGGCTGCCATTGTCCTATCAAGCGTGCACGCCCGACGCCACGAGCCATTGGCGTAGTCAAGGAGTAGCACTTTGAACACAACCCCCCCCCCCCCGCCCTCGATATTCCTTTTCACCATGCATACATAGCGCAATATCGTGCACCATCTACCAGCCCGGCCCCCACTTTAGATCAAAAAGCTGCATGCAACTCACTGCTACGAGTATATGCTTATTGGCTACCAGTGCCTGTGATCTATATACTAAACACTGGGTCGGCCGCAGTTAGGAAGACTGCTTTGCTTCATTTACAAAAAACAAAATCAATCTGCGTGCAACAGAAAACAAGGGTATACGTCTGACATAGTATAAAAACTGATCAATTCACATTTATTTATTTATTTCATTAAGCGCGTGTGTATATACTGCTGGAGAGCTGCACGTTCGCGCGTCGCTGTGTGGACAGGTGTGACTTTTAGATTGTCGTTCAATGCTGCGACAGCAGCAGTAGCCAGTCCGTGACACGTTATAGACATGGAAAAGAAAACACCGTGAGTGTATTTTTGCAATTGTCATGATCGAGTTGCCGACAACGTTGAAATTTACTTTAAAGAAACGGCGTAAGATGAGATTGTGTACTGGGGCCAACGTCTCAACGAACTGACTTGTCTTCTTCGAGAACGTTCCTTGATATTGCAGCCTTGAAGAAGACAAGTACGCTTGTCAAAACGTCCTTTCCACAAAAACCGTTTTGCAAGTTTTTCACCGAGATTTATTTGGTTCTTTCAGCTCGCCGGCACCATGTAATTTTCGGTCCACTTTGTGTAAGGTTAACTTACGCTCCATCGCACTAGCAGCGCCCACGACAAAGTAAGAAAGTTCTAGTTTCACAACGTTTCCTTCGAATCAGCATTCGGCCGGGATAGATCCCTATATATGTTGCTTCACTCGGAATTCGTGGGGATCTTGAAACTGCAGACCAACGACACCTTACTTTCGGTCGTATGTTCGGAAGGTCCACTACTCGTACCCATACATCGTCACGTGAAGAAACGGGACGCATAGGTGTGCGCAGGGTTCTCCGATAGAGGAGGTGGGGAAAGGGGATGCCCCCCGCCATTGGTGGAGTCCGAAAGAAAACAGGCCCACAGTGGATGTACAAATCAAAATGACGCGATGACGCGCTTCTCACAGCAGCCAGCCATTGGTTCGAGAGTTTCAGGGGGGGGGGGGGGGGGTAAATGTGTAAAGTAAGCAGTTATTCGAATGCAATATAAGTTCTCCTTGGTCGCCAATATCGTCGCAAAAAATTCCTAGCCGTAACCCTCCGAATTAAAAAAAAAATTACTTCTAAAGTCTGACTATTCGTGCCCCTCTATAGTGCCCCCCCCCCCCACCGACCTTCCCTACTTCCCTATGCGCACATGAATTTTATTTTATTTCGTACTTACTGATACCATCATGACCAAAGGCATTACGGAGAATAGTGGTTATAAGCAATTCAAGACAAGAAAAACTGTTGCAGCACTGTTGAAAAAAAAAAGATTAAAATTCAAGCGGTATGTTTATGGGTTATACAACCATATCTGTGTATGCACTAACAAAAATAAAAAGAAGGCAATATAGAACATTGTTTCCAGTCTTAGCATACAATGTTAGCTAAGTTATCACAAAAACAACGTTGTCCTCGAGGCCGGCTATGGATCCGCGGAGTCACTTCAACGCCATGATATTAAAGTGGTTTTAAGCTGATTGGTATTGGATAGTTTGTTTATTGTTGCAATATTTTTGGCCGAATTCCCTTTGCATAGTTGCCATATTTTGTCTATTCTTATAAAAACCCGATGCTATAAAACATCGATAACGTGGTTGTTTATCTTCTGTTTACCCGTTGTACTAGCTGGAAGGCGTGCGATGAAGCGGCCGCGGCGGTCGCGCTTCGATGAGGGCGAAGTGCAAAGAACGCCCGTCTGCTTAGATTTAGGCGCCCAGGTGGTCGAAATTGATTCGACTCGCTCTCAGGATTCCGTGCCGACCGGTTGTGCCCCCGCGATCTCCGACGACAGCGGAGCTCTGGCCAACTGGCTCGCCTTACGCCATCTCCTGCCGCCGACAAGAGCTCTCGCCGAGTGGTGCCCCGTCCTCGGACTCCTGCGACCGTGTCCATATTTCCTGTCTCCTCTTTACGTTCGTCGTTTTCTGTCGTTCGCTGTGCCTGCGCCTCGCTCTCTCATTCCCCTCTCTATCTATTTACCTTTTAATCCTATCCTTTTCATCCACCCTTACCACTATCCCTCGTGAGCTACTGTTGAGGTGTCGCACTCTGATGCAGACAGTTACGGGGCTCACTTTTCTCTTCTTTTCTCTTTAAGAATCACGCAAGAAATTGATTCGGAGTTTCCCAGTACTGCGTGCCTCATAATTATAGCGAGGTTCTAGATCGTAAAACCCAGCAATCGTTATTCTGTTTTACTGTTGTCATCATAACTCTAGTCACGTTCGTGTTTGGAAAAAAAAAAGCAAGCCTCAAAAAAGCCTTCTCGTTTTTCTGTTTTATATTCAGAATTGTGTGTTGGGGTTTTTAAAAACTCCTTTGAAACTCTTTCACGCCGTTCACATCACAAGGTAAAACAGCCTTCCACGCCACATTCATTCTTCAATTCAGACAGCCAACGACACCAACGATCTATTCCTTTTTCCCCTTCAAGACTTCAGGACGCCAAACACTTGACCGAAAGGACAACTGCTCGGTGTTATGTAAACACAGCAGAACGCGGGTGCAGCCTCGCGGCTTGCAGCGCGTAATTCGATATCGGTCGCGCGCGGCGACCGGCTGGATCGGCTTCGGTACTCGAGGTCGGCTCAGCCTTCGGAGAAGCACGTCTCCGTTCAAGATCTCGGAGCGCCATACAGAGAGACTTTGGCCTCTCGGAAACCCGACGCCGCTTCCTGGCGGACGTTTTGAACCGACTGGCGCGTGCACCAGCTGAGCAACATGCGGTCGTCGGCTCCCCCGGCTATTGCATTCACTGGCAGCCAAGAAGCAGGGTCGTACAGGTGAGTGTGGGAGTCGACAAGTTTTCCGGAATGGTCCGGCTGCCCGACTGTTAGGTACTGCCACGGTGGCTGCATTTTTGTAAGAATCACCGGTGTACTTCCACTTGCATGCACGGTAAAAGTGATCTAAATAAATCTGAAGTGTGGCGTGCCTCGTGGTCATATCGTTAAAAAGCGTGAATTATTATTATTATTATTATTATTATTATTATTATTATTATTATTATTATTATTATATTATTATTATTATTATTATTATTATTATTATTATTATTATTATTATTATTATTATTATTATTATTATTATTATTATTATTATTGCCACAGGCAGACACCACTGAAAATCTTGGTATCTCCTCCTGCGCTCAATACATCCGTCGACACGGTATAGCCACCAGCTCCTAAAGAGAGAGGTTCATTGCGACGTAAAAGGTCGGCCTGAATCAATTCCCTTACCTGCTGCTGAGTGTTAGGAAATGAGTGGGGGAGGGTTGGAAAAGAAATAAGAGAGAAGGCGTTGATGAATCAAGAACGTGTCCAAAACTCTTTTACAGTATTTCGCATATGTAGTTACGTCTCATCCGTAAGCTTGTTCAGAACTTTCAGAATATTGCTCTGATGACGTAGGGGAGGTTCAAACAGAACTTTTTTTTCGATACTTGTTGTTGGACAGGATTAGTCAGTGGCTCTCTATACACATCCCTGTCTGCATATCGCCCCACCGCCGTAGCCTAAGGGGCTAAGGTACTCGGCCGCTGACCCGCAGCTGGTTGCGGGATTGGATCCCGACTGCGGCGTCTGCATTTTCGATGGAGGCGAAAATGCTGTAGGCCCGTGTGCTAGCATATTTGGGTGCACGTTAAATCCCACGTGGTCGAAATTTCCGGAGCCCTCCTACTACGATGTCTATCACAATCATATGGGGGTTTTGGGACGTTAAACCCCACATATCTATGTCTGCATATCAAATATTAGTAGTGAGTGTCGCTATGCTTCTTTGGAGATGGTTCTGAAGGCACTGTTAGCAGATATGTCCTGTATTTAACGGCGTCCTTCCCTACCCGGTCGATTATTTCATTGTTTTCTGCATGCCAAGAGCTATCGATTGTGTGATTCTTTCTGTGTCAGTTCTTGTCAGGTCACTATAGTATGTCACCATAGTAGAATTAACTCGCTCGAGCCAAAATACATTAGAATAGTATAAGTAATCGAGGCATCAAGGCCACTCTGGAAAGATGAGTGTTTGTGGCTCCTCTCCCTGCGCGAAGTTAACCAGCGCGAAAGACGAAGATGAAAGTGACACATAGACAACAGGACCAGCGTTGGTCCTGTCAGCACTGGCACTGTTGTCAATGTGTCACTTTCGTGTTCGTCTTTCTTGCATGGTTAACTTCGAAGATGTCGCATTAACTTGCCCTGACAAAGGCACTCTTACTGCTCGTCCCCCATTGGACAAAAAAAGATGCACGCTTCTAGCTGGTAATCGTGACCTGACCCGCGAACGACACCTCGGCATTACGGTCAGTCGCAGCAATCGTGAAAGATCGACCTCCAATTGATGCCTATAGTAATCAGCGTACGCACGGGAGGGCAGCCCCCTCCCCCTCCTAATCACCCTGGGGGAGGGGTAACTAAGTCTGCACCATACGTTTACTGCAGGAAAAGGCTGCCGCCATATGTTTACGCAGTCGGACCTATCCAGTTGTAGTTTTAATAAGCAGGGTTACATGGCCATGCAATGTTTTTTGGCGAGAATGGCGGCTGAAGGTCGTTGATGCTGCATTCCAATGATAACTGTTTACATCTCATCATATATTCTCCGGATAACCGAGGACCAAGGACAAGCCATTGTGAGAAGCACATCCTCGCTTATTTATTTATTTTTTTTTTCGAAAGCGTATTGTCTTTGTCTTTTGGACTCGACCAATAAGGGGGTATAAAACTTTGCCCCATCCCGCGCCACACCTAAAACGGAGAATTCTGCGAATACCTATATGGCGCCACATTCCCGAACATTCCCGCATTCGAACTGCATGAGCCTATAGAATCGCCGAGTTCGGGAACGTTGTCCCACGTTCTTTGGCGGCGCATCTCGGAGCGAGCGGCGACGTGCAGCCGAACCCCGTCCTCCGCTCGTCACCAATTACAAAACCCAAAACAAGTGCGGAAAAAGGCGACGTGGCCGTGAAAGAGAGACGCGCCCGTCTTTTGTCTACCATCGTCAGCGAGAAGAGACGGTCTTGACTGACGGGTTTTTGTGACGTTCTGACAGAGAAGTCGCGCTAACCTGCGCGACGCAAGCAGCCGTGTCCGCGCTGTTGCGCGTCGAAGCCGTCGGCGTGCTCCCCACTCGTACATTATGCTTGCTTTTCGCTTCAACGCGCCCACGGTTGCTTATGGGCAGGGCATTAGGACAGAGCACCGAGTGGCGTAGAGAGGCTAACATGTGCTTCTTTGGGTGCCGTAATCTGACTTGCTTCCCAATTTTTTTTTTCTTTTGTCAGTGGGTGTGTCTGTGTAAGTTTATACGACACATTGCAAGTTCACTCAGCAGCGTGCTGGAGTGTTGCCGGTGTTGCGGGAGTGTGCGGGACGAAGCCTAATGCGGATCAATATCGTCGATTTTACCTTCGTTAACGATTTCGGTATTCATAACTTTCACCCTCGCCCCCCTTTTTTTTTCATTTTTATGCCATTGCTTTTTTTTCAACTTCCCGAATTTTTTTCTTATTATTTAACTCATGTTTGGTACACTATTTTATTGCCTTATTCGCTTGTTTGATTCTTAAAACTCGGTATAACAAAGTAATGTTCACGCTCAAATTATGCCGTTGAATACTCAAATTCGTAAAATCTAGAACAGACTTTTTCCGTCCTGCGAAATGTAGGATCGTAACTTAACCATACCGAAACGCTACCATGACATTTCACTTGCTCACCGCTAATTAACGCATGCGTGTTTGAAAAGTTAGTGAGGCTTCCCGGACGTGGAGCCTTCCGTGCTATGACAGATAGAGTGTCACGTGATCCTATCACATTCTGCCGACCGGCAAAAGCTAGGAGAACGAATGCGTTGATTGCGTGAGCCAGCCGAGAAAGAAAGCTGCGAGGTCGGTGCCATCTGTCGCATAAACCGTGAAATAGCTAAAGAAACTACCGTGGTGTCCCAGTGAGATCATTTACAGCAGTGGTCTCAAACGCGGGTACCCGCACATGACTTTCATCGTCCCACATTTTTAATTTTCTTAACAGGTTTTTTCGTGAGCTGCACAGGCATGACAGGTCTAAAGCATTGCTTTTGTGAGGCACCCCATATGGTCCTCATACGTTAAAATATCATCATCATCATCATCATCATCGTCGTCATCAGCCTGACTACGTTCACTGCAGGACAAAGGCGTCTCCCATGTTCCGCCAGTTAACCCGGTCCTGTGATTGCTGCTGCAAATTTATACCCGCAAACTTCTTTATCTCATCTGCCCACCTAACCTTCTGTCTCCCCCTAACCCGCTTCCATTCTCTGGGAATCCAGTTAGTTAAAATATAGCAGTGAAATAAAAACTATATTTCCGAATCGGGATCAATCAATTCAACTTGGCGCGTAAAGCTATACTGTTCCATCAGAGGACAATGTGCATCGTTTTTGCTGATTAGAAAGTACCTAGAAGATGGTGTCAAAATCTGTAACGACACAATTTTTAGTGCGCGAACTATCAAGGGGGTGCCGCCACTCGCATATATATATATAGCTTTCCGCGTTTTCTCTCTTATAGCAAGCATCTTGTAGCGGCAGTGGTGTTTACGGTATCGCCAAAAACGTAATTTACGAATATACGCGAAAAAAAAAACGTTTTTTTTTCTTTCTCTTTAGCGTTCATTTACAACTTTATTTGTATACAGCCAGCATCCCGCTGTCACGCATATAATAACTATGTCGTTAAGCACTGCTTGCAGCTTAGTGCAGTTAATTACTGCTCGCACTGGGAAACAGGCATCGCGGCAGACATTGAGCTCTGTAGTCTATTTGCGTGCAGTTCGCGTTCTCTCGCGCGGGACTGCTGGTGACGTGCACATTCTGTTCCGCATGTGTTCGGCGCACCTGTGTCCGACGCGCACAGCTATATAGCCGCGCTCTTATCAACGGCTCTGTAACCTCGACAGGGACAGTCGAGAACGACGGTGAAAACAAAACTGCTGCCTTACAGGCCTTGATTGATTTGTGGGGTTTAACGTCTCAAAACCACTATTTGATTATGAGAGACGCCGTAGTGGAGGGCTCCGGAAATTTTGACCACCTGGGGTTCTTTAACGTGCACCCAAATCTGAGTACACGGGCCTACAACATTTCCGCCTCCATCGGAAATGCAGCCGCCGCAGCCGGGATTCGAACCCGCGACCTGCGGGTCAGCACCGAGTACCTTAGCCACTAGACCACCGTGGCGGGGCTGCCTTACAGGCCTTCCTAGCTTACTACGGACAACGGGACGCGCTGTTGAACATCCCTCAGCACAGCGATTGATATGTGGAGTCTAACGTCTCCAAACCACCATATGATTTTGAGAGACGCCGTAGTGGAGGACTGCGAACATTTCGACCAACTGGGCTTCTTTAACGTGCACCCAAATCTGAGCACACGGGGTTACAGCATCTTCGCCTCCATCGAAAATGTAGCCGCCGCAGCCGGGATTCGATCCGTGACCTGCGGGTCAGCAGCCACAAAATCGCTGCGGCAGGGCGATTTATATATATATATATATATATATATATATATATATATATATATATATATATATATATATATATATATATATATATATATATATATTATATATATATATATATATATATATATATATATTTAAGTGGTGAAAGTAAGTTGAAATTTGTAAAGGGGGGTAATGACGAGAGAGGGAGAGAAAGCTTGGAATACTTTGAGGTGAGTTCTGAAACCGCAAAATCCCCCGTGGCCACAAAGCCCCGACCCGCTCAGTAGCTGCGCCCGGGAACATTGCTGCAAACGAAGGGCGTCGCTTGCTTCCACTTGCGCCCACATCGCCACTGCCGAGAAATTTCGCGCTTGTTCTGCAATTCTTCCGTCCATATAGCAAACGTTTATCATCGTGCTCACACAAAGGCATCGTTTGATTGCTTTAGCGATATACCCTCAAATAAATTTTATGATTGTAAGTTAGCTACGAAATATGAAACGAATGTTTATTAAAATCCACATTTCTTCGTATATCTCGCCGTTTTATGAGGAAATGATTCTTTCTGTTCTCTTCGCAAACAAGTTTCCTAGACGATTCCTTTATACCGAGCTGAATACGGATGACAAATGTTACAGTATTGTTTGCATCACTCAGTGAACACGTTGTTTATTAGTGAAATTTTTAAAAAAAACGCTTCCTGTAACTCAACTTCTGTATAATAATACATTAGCCTGCACGCCCAACTGTTCATAGTAGCATACAGATTCCTCTACTGTACTGCGAGCTTCTGACGCGAGTTAATAGTAACTGGTGAGGTTTAATGTCTCAAAACCCACCGCATTTTATTTATTATTATTATTATTATTATTATTATTATTATTATTATTATTATTATTATTATTATTATTATTATTATTATATTATTATTATTATTATTATTATTATTATTATTATTATTATTATTATTATTATTATACAAAGTCTATGTAAAATTAACTTTCATAATCTTGATGTTTTTCGCAGTCCACTGTTATTGTTTTTATGTCAGCTCTGCCCTATCTTAACATAGTTTTTCACAATGTACGCATTCTTCCCTTTTCCTTCTTTCAGGAAGGTTTATACATAGTTGTGTATATTCCCCTTGATTTTTCACTTCTTTTTTATGGTTCTCGTCTTGTCTTTTTATTCTTTTCATATTGCGCTGATTCCTTTTTTGTGTATATTTTCAATATTTATTTAATTTTTCTAAAAAGTGCTTGTATTTCATTGTTTTTTTTGTATTGTTTTATTTATTGCTTTTATTATTTATTTGTACTGTTTATTTGCATTGTTTTATTTTGCGTGCTCCTGCACTAAGACGTCATGGTTGTTCCAGGGCACGTTAAATAAATCATTGATTGATTGAATGGGTGATTGATTGATTGATTGATTGATTGATTGATTAACGATAGCGATCGATATTATTGCAGGAGGAATACATGTCACAGTGTTACACAAAAAAGTCATAAAAAGGGGAACAAAGCAAAAATTGAATAGTATACTGAAAACTAGTTAGGACTAGACTACCGCGCAAAAAGCCAAAGCAGCTTGAACAGCAAGAAAAAAAAAAACAAGGAAGTATTTCGCACGATAATGCGCATTTGCAAATACTGCACTTTTCAAATGGAGATTATGAGAGACGCCGTAGTAGAGAGCTCCGGAAATTTCGGCCACCTGGGGTTCTTTAACGTGCACCTAAATCTAAGCCCTCCGACGAGAATTCGACAGCCATTTTGGTAACGAGGAAGCAATAACTTTCGCGGAAGAAAAAAGAAATGGCGGATAGAAGAAGTAAGAAAACAATAGTAGGCAGGCAGCGGGCTACACTATAGTGTGACGCGAAAAGCACGGCAAGAGAAATTGAAACAAGAAAACCCTTCTGGGTCGGTTTCATCCGCTTAACCTTTCGGTCAGGCGCCCGATAACTCTGCAGGCGCTCACTTGCTGTATGCTCACAGAGACGAAAACGCTTTGCGACAGCGTTTTTTTTTTTCCCGTCTCGTTTGTCGGACTTTCGTGGTGGCGCGGTTTCTTGGTGTTCGAGTACGCGCACAAAATTTCACTGATGCGAATAGCTGCGTGTTTGCGTTCAACCGCTCGTCTTCGCAGACGTGGTCAAGTCGTTCTATAGGGCCCTGCTCTCTCGATACCGCGCCTTCACCGCCAGCCAGCGTTAGGTATTGCACCCGTACGGCTCGGTAAAGGCAAAGATGAAGCAGGTGTTCCGTATACATTCTCTCGGGCCACTCGCGAGTGGCACCAGGGCCGGCGATCGTCTGTTGCAATTCAGTGCCAGGAAGTTATTCATTTGCGATTATTCATGCATCTGATGAAAGCGAACAGAGCGATACATGCAGCTACGAGGAAATTGCGTAGTGGTTTCTTTCTGACACGTAAGCCGAGTGTCTTTTAATCAGCTACATGCGCAGTACATAGAGGTAGTCACTTTCATATAGCTGTTGTCGTTTCGTTAGTATTTCGAGGGTTTGCAGGAGCTTGTCTTATTCCTGTCTTGGTATTTTTACCCTTAACTTAAACTGCTGCTTCCTGAAGTCAGTCTAGTTACAGTTTCGTTCATGCAATCTATGTCGCCATCATCACGTGACGCGTTGTGACTGTACTTTGTACCCAGAGGGCTATAGTTCCAGAACATATGTAGCCACTGCGATGGCCTGTTTTCGCGTTTGGACAGCTGCAGACTCATCACAGGCACGGAAGTGCTCAAAAACCGCTGACGTCACGTGCCTGGCAGAAGTCGGGATGCACGCTGTATATTCTATTCTTCACTTCGCGCTTAATCGCATTAAACACGCTATAATGAGCTTTATGAAAAGGCTCGTAAGCCATTCTATCAGCATGGATGTCCTGCATGCGTGCAGCGTAGAAAGTCGTAAAGTCACCTGCTACAAAACTTAACAGTCGGTGTCTGCAAGCCCGTGTCAACAAATGCTTGAGAATGGAACGTGCGAGCTGCATGGCATACCCCGTATAGGTGGCGTGTCCAGACACCCGCAGTGAGATCAGAGCTATACGCCCCTTATCTTTAATGCCAAGCCGAAATCTTTACGGTCCTCACACCGGCACCAGACACTGGGCAGGCAAGATGGCGACGCCCGGGAAGGGGCATCGTCCACTATAGGCGCGAAAATATGTCAGATCTAGCTTTATGGCTTGCTGCGATTCCTTTACCGCGACTCACGTTTAGGAAAACAAAAAAAACTAACATTATTAGTTATTTAAGTAATTGCTTATTCATGTTCATGGAGAGAGACTTCGTCCCTGAAGGTCAACCTCGCCTAATTCAGTACACGTCAGTCTAACAACAAAACGTCATGGCCTTGTTAGACTAAATCCCCACGCCCTGCGCACTTTGTCAATGAAGGCTCCCTATAGGCGTTGGCATGATCCCCTCTGGGCTGTTGTTAATAGGCGAGGCCCCTCGAAAAGACACTACCCAGGCGGTAAAGTCAGCCTTCGAACTCCCGTGCCATTGAACAGTAAGGTGGTGTTCTTTCGCTCCATCCGAGCTCTCAGAACTGCCCAGAAAAGGAAAGTAAAAACACTTCCACAGTTCACACTTATGTAACTCGTCTCTTTCCCCAAATACACGTACTTATCACCCGCATTGATCCATAGGCCTGCGCAGGGTTCCCCTTCAAAGTGAAGTGGTAGGGGGCAGGGGGGGGGGGGGGCAAAGGTTTGTTGAGGGAGCCACTCCCTCCCTATTCTGTCAATAATATGGCATGCTTTGCCACCCCCCCTTTCTTAGGTGAATGGATGCACGCTGTTTACTTTATCGTTTAATATGTCCTCAATTGCGTAAAGCCCTCTATTATGAGCATTAAAAGGAGCTCATAAGTTTAGAAGGCAGTGGCTTTTTATAAGCAAAGGGGGGCGGGGGTTGCACTGCATGTATAGTGCACGCCTTCCCTGCCCCCCTGCCCCCCTGCCCCGTGCTCACGCCTAAGCATCGATCAAAGACAAATGTTCTTACAATTCTTCCACCTTACAAGGCCCTTAGCCGTGCTCTCTCGTGGGCTGCAGAAATTAGC
The DNA here is from genome assembly GCF_013339725.1 of Rhipicephalus microplus. Classification (NCBI taxonomy): domain Eukaryota; kingdom Metazoa; phylum Arthropoda; class Arachnida; order Ixodida; family Ixodidae; genus Rhipicephalus; species Rhipicephalus microplus. The sequence continues at coordinate 224,671,311 of NC_051165.1, read as the reverse complement.
GCATTTTTTCTCTTTTTTCCGCCGGACCACTACTAATACAACCTTCGTAGGAGGATCGGGCCGATCGAGTTCAAAGAGCTAATCATCCGTAAGTGTCGATGCCCAGTAGGTTTTATTGACCACTCGTTCAACATAACGATTGACTGAAAATTTATCCAATGAACAATTAAAGGTGTTATAAACGCCTTTGTGAATTTCAGCCCTGAGGAATATGCTGCCAAAAAAGTGCAGAACGCAACATTATGAGATCACTTTGACTCTACCAGATACATGTACAATTTTATGTTTTCTTGGTTCCTTTTTATTTTATTTTATGGTCTGGTATTATGAAATGCTATTAGTGATTTCGTTATTGGCAGTTTATCATACAATAAGCTTGGCAGCGTAGATGTAATAAAAAACAGTCTACAAACGTTGTTGCGGCATTCTGTATTCTTCCCTTGTTTCCTCGCATCTACTTATTAAGTTGTATTACAAGTAACTACTTTAATTTGACAAATTTCGAGGAAAATGAGCGTGTTCATTGACGTTTCACTCTTATCGCGCACGATCGGCTTCTGTAACGCCGAGTATCTTACAATTATGGTCACCTATTGCGCATGTTTAATATTAGACCATTAGAAATAACACGAATATATCCTGATTCCTTATAGTAAATATTAATGTATAACCACTTCTCACGTCCACCTTTACTATCGGCTGTAACTTTCTGTGAGCGTCACCCTAATTTACGTAATCTCACGATATTTACCTCTAACGCTATTTATCACACGTGTAATATGCAACTTGTATCAATATGCAACACAATTCAGCCCTATACATTGATCTAAGAGAGAGAGAGAGGGGGGGGGGCTGTGCAACCTTCGTCTTTCCTGAAAAGGAACCCTTCGCACGCCTATTCCTATCAAACCCAATGCTTCATATGGGTTCGTGCCCAAACGTCCAAACGTATAACTGGGTGGTTATCTACACATTGCACTAATTCCACTCATTGCAGGGCGCACAAAAGACGCCTTTGCGCTCTGAGATCCTAAGCTAAACTTGCACCACTCTGCGCTATGATCTTTCGTGCAGTGCATGCACCTCCGTTCGTGGCGTGGTTCTCTCTGCAGTGGCCTCAGGCCTCGGAACGCGACGGTATGACCTGGTGATCCGCCTTAACCTGCTATAGATGCGGTCGATCGTTCTGTCTCGAAGGCACTTCAGACAAACTGTGCTTTCAACGCTTCCTACATCCGCTATACGAGGCTCAACGCTCGAATGCGTACTTCCGCGTGTGCGAGTGAACGTGCTGACGCGTGTTGGAGGTATTAGCTGTCGTCGCTACTTTTAGAGACGGACGTCGTCCCGATAAGCTATTCAGAAAATCCGGCCATTCTTGTATCAGTACTGCGAACGAAACCCATTCGGCTTGCCCATATATACTTCTTTTCACATTGCGGTAAAGAACACCTGCCGCGACACAATCACGCGCAATGAAACTCTTGGGCAAGTCGCCCCACATGAAGACCATGAACTACTTCACCAGAGTCCGTCAAGGACTCTGATCTTGCAGCTGGATCTCAGTAGGGTGTCTCGATGGTCCTCCTCTATATGAGCATAGAGGCGCGTTAGTTGTAGGCGGCGCTTATTAGGCTGTATGTAGCCGTTTTTTTTTCTCCAACTAAATGAACAGAGCTTCGGTGGACGCATAAAAACGTTTGGGTTGGTGCAGACGACGTCCCATGACCTTATCGATTCACGTCATGGGATATAAACGTAAAAAAAAAAAGTTTAACTGCAGCCTAAGGTGGGGGGCACCCTTATGTCTTACACGTAAAATCGTCTATATAGACAACTTCAGTTGGTTTTCCCATCGGTGAGTTTGTCGGAAGTAACGGAGACGTTTCCAGTAGTGCCGCATCTTTTATTCCTTCGTAGTTCGCCCTACGACAACCGCTATATAGACTTTTTCACTTGTTCGTGTGCCCCCCCCCCCCCCCCCCCCCTCGTGTTCTGACTCGAGCGCGCGATGCGTGGAGCAACTTTGTCGTACAGTTGGCGAAAAAGCTGGCGGTTTGCCAATAGTTGATTTGCCTCTCTAACCGAGTTGACGGGTCGTCTGAAGTACGAAAACCTGTTCAAGGGTGGACATTCACTGACGCAACAGCAAGGCTGAACGGGTGATTCAGCTGCTCATGCCCTTAATTTTATTTTCACTTATTTTTATTTTTCCTCTGAGTATTGTTATCGTATTATTGTGCTGTTAGTTAGTAGTTAATGTCACTATTAGTATTATTTTGCCATGTAATTCAATTTGTTTCGCCGTTTCGCAAGTACGTTACTGTTGCACTTTTCAGACTCATGTATCGCATTATTTTCCATTTCCTTTTGTGATGCTCCCCTTACCCAATGCTCTCCGAGGAGCCTGTAAGGTACCTGTAAACAAACAAACAAACAAACAAAACAAATAAATAAATAAATAAATAAATTCGCACAAGCGCAGTTGCTTTCGAGAACGTTCCGGTGCATGACGAGGAAGCTGAAGCGCAGCATAGTGAGCGCGTGGACCTGTCGCTTCTACCTAAGCGTGGTTCAACATGAAGACGTGTGTGTTCAAGGTAACATTGTAAAGCGTGTGGGCGGCAACGAAGCAAGAAATGAGCGCTCATGGTTGCTTGTGGAAGCGCCTCAAGGCAACCGTCGTGCGGACGGATTCAGCCCTGAACTGAATGCGAGCAACCTGATCGCCAGATGCATGCTTTCAAGTATAGGAAGCTGCGGCGTCCGTGAGCGCGATGTGTATACTGCATGCCGCATACGAGCTGTACTACGTGTGATGTCACGTTAACTTTCAGTTCCACAGCCTATAAAGTGGAGTATAACGGTCATTTCACGTAGCAGAAGCGGCGGGCGATGGCAAAGCTTGCGATACACTCAGCAGCGCAAAAAAAGAAGAAAAAAGAAGAGAAAGAGACGGAAGATTTATTGAATTAAAAATTATTTTAGAAACTGGAAGCACCGCTACACTTGACACGGCAAAAAAAAAAAAAAAAAAAAAGGCCCGTCGACCTACACGTCTAGCTCCGAGATGCGCGGCTCGGGAGCATTTACACTCTTTCTCAGGACGATCCATGACTGTCTCGGCACAATCGAGTGCAGCCAAGCTATCCACTGCGCAGGTTGCGCGCGGTGTTCCTCTAGGTGGGCGTGGCTTAGGTACCACGCAGCTGGTGCGGTATGTGGTCTTTATTTATTTCTTTATTTATTTAATAATACTGTCAACCCTCGCTTGAGGGTCATAACAGGGAGGGAGTACAATATGAGTACAAACAGAACACCTAAAAAAAAACCACGAAGCAATAAACACAGGAAAACAGAACAGGCAGTACTTCAATTATTACCAAAATAAGCATCAATGCTTATTTGTCTTTGCTTGTTTGTTGGAGCCTTACAGTATATGGCACATATACCCACTCCGGGGGCGAATATTTCGTATATTTATAAATTTAGTAGGTAATGTGAACAAGGTTTAATGCTGAAGAACAATTAAGTATGTGAAAAAGTAATACTGGGTATTATATCAAATATATGCTGTTTTCACTGTGTCATTGTGCTAGTAGACTCGATGGCCTAATTAACCTGATCGTAGCAATCTTCAGTATATTTGTTGGATGTATCGCTTTTTTTTTAGTTATCGAATATTTGTTGTATTCAAGATCACCATTGAATACAATTAGATGCTTGAATGAAACTACAAACCGCATACAAAAAACGTCTTTTGGGCAATATCTCAACCCTGAGGCACCGGAACGCTATATACTTTATGCAGTTAAATTTAATCATATATTTTTGAAAGCGGAGTAACGTCTTACTTCTATACGCCCGTCTATTCGCCAATAATCAGCGTGTGCTTCGCTCAAACGTGAAACTTCAATGCGAAGGTCTCCCGTTAACATCACTTGTCATCGTCGAGCTTGTCGTCATCATCGTCGAGCTTGTCGTCATCATCGTCGAGCTTGTCGTCACCATTCTCAATAACCAAAATATTCCAGAGCACACGTTCCGGACTGTGTACAAGACGAATAGTCTGTCGATGTGCATTGTGACCACCGAAGATTGTTCAGCCACACGGACGTCAGCCACGGCGTTTTGATGGTGGCGAAATGCTATATATATATTATATATATATATATATATATATATAATATATATATATATATATATATATATATATATATATATATATATATATATATATATATATATATATATATATATATATATATATATATTGTCACGTTAAAGAGACAGGAGACGTTTTTAAGGCGTCCTCACAAAAGTCCGAAGAGCGGTCGGCTCAGCACAGCCAAAAACAGAACAATGGCACGAGGGGAACTGCCACTTCGTCTGCCTCTTTTGCGCTGGCAGATCAAGCGCGCGGCACTGCCCCTCCTCCCTGAAGAGCATCGCCTCGATGCTAAACGAAGCGTGTATCGTAAAAAAAAACATTGTCACAGTGTGTGGTACGGTTTTAACCGCACCACGTGCACAATCTCGGGTCGTAGCTGTCGGCGTCGGGGTGGTTGGCTTCCGTCCGGAAGGACTTCGTAATTGACGTCGCTCACTTGTCGTAGCACTTTGTACGGGCCAAAATACCGACTGAGAAGCTTCTCAGAGAGACCTTTGCAGCGCACAGGGGTCCAAACCAACACCTGGTCACCTGGTTATAATCGACTTGTCTGTGGCAGCGGTTGTAGCGCTGTGCATCGACGCCTTGTTGTTTCTTGATGTTTACGCGGGCTAGTTGACGTGCTTCCTCGGCTCGTTGCACGAAACACTCAGCATCTTCGTCGAGATTCTCGATGTTGTCAATGTCGCATGGGAGCATTGCGTCCAACATCGTCTGAACGTCCCGACCGTATAGAAGACGAAACGGAGTGAATCGTGTGGTCTCTTGCGTAGCGGTATTATACGCGAATGTTACGTAAGGCAGTATTTCATCCCACGTCTTGTGCTGTACGTCTATGTACATAGACAGCATATCAGTCATCGTTTTGTTAAGCCGCTCGGTCAGTCCATTTGTCTGAGGGTGATACGCTGTTGTCTTGCGATGCGTGGAGTAACTTAACTGAAAAACTTGTTCAAGGAGCCTTGCTGTAAACGCTGTTCCTCGGTCTGTGATGACACAGGATGGAGCACCGTGGCGTAATACAATTCTCTCGATGAAAAACTGAGCAACTTCACAAGCCGTGCTTTTAGGAAGCGCCTTAGTTTCAGCATAGCGGGTTAGATAATCTGTAGCGACGATTATCCACTTGTTGCCGGAAGATGACAAGGGAAACGGACCCAGGAGGTCCATGCCGACTTGATCGAAGGGTGTTCTGGGTGGCTCGATAGGGTGAAGTAATCCCGCAGGCTTAACAGATGGGGATTTTCGGCGCTGGCATTCGCGGCAGGCTTGAACGTACTGTTTAACGCAAGCGGCAAGTTTCGGCCAGTAGTAAGACTTTCGTACCCTAGCGATGGTTCGGGTGATGCCCAGATGGCCCGATGGAGGCTCGTTGTGGCAGGCAAATAGAATTTCCTCACGCAGCTCTGCGGGGACGACCAACAGGTAAGTTTTGTTGCTGGCGGCTGCGTTCTTCTTGTACAACACGCCCTGTCGTAAGCAGAAGGATGACAATCCGCGAGTTATATGCTGGGGCAGTGATACGTTGCGGCCCTCTAGATGTTCAATGATAGGTCGCAATTGAGCATCTGCTCGCTGCCGTAAAGCCAAGTCTGTTACGCTTACGGAGCCAAGGAAAGGGCAGTCCTCTTCGAAGCTCTGAGCGGCAGGCTCAACTGGCGCGCGTGACAACGTGTCCGCATCTTCGTGTGCACGACCGGACTTGTACACGATAGTGACGTCGTACTCCTGCAGACGTAGGCTCCACCTTGCCAGTCGTCCGGAGGGGTCTCTGAGGTTCGCAAGCCAGCACAGCGAGTGATGATCCGTCACTACTCTGAATGGACGGCCGTAAAGGTAAGGTCGAAACTTAGCAATTGCCCACACGACAGCAAGGCACTCCTTCTCCGTGGTACTGTAGTTTGACTCCGGGCGTGTTAGGGTTCGGCTTGCGTAGGCGATAACCTTTTCAATTCCCTCCTGCCGTTGGACGAGTACCGCGCCCAGACCGACGTTACTGGCGTCGGTATGAATTTCTGTTTCGGCTTCCTCGTCGAAATGTCCAAGAACAGGTGGTGATGCCAGGCGAAGCCGAAGCTCTGTGAATGCTGATTCTTGTTCAGCACTCCAAACGAACGGCGTATCGTCTCTAGTGAGTCTAGTTAATGGTTCGGCAATTTTCGAAAATTGCCTATAAAGCGCCGGTAGTACGCGCATAGACCAAGAAACCGCCGCACACTTTTCTTATCGGCAGGAGTCGGGAAGGCTGCGACAGCGGCGGTTTTCTCAGGGTCAGGACGGACGCCTTCTGCGCTTACGACATGTCCAAGGAACTTTAGTTCTTCGTAACCGAAATGGCATTTTTGCGGCTTTAACGTAAGGTTAGCCGTCCGAATCGCCTCAAGTACTTGTCGTAGTCGCTTCAGATGTTCGGAGAAGCTGGTTGAAAACACGACCACATCATCCAAGTACACAAGGCAGCTTTGCCATTTTAAGTCAGTCAACACAGTGTCCATCATGCGTTGGAAGGTAGCTGGCGCAGAGCAGAGTCCGAACGGTAGCACCCGAAATTCGTAGAGGCCATCCGGCGTGACAAAGGCGGTTTTTTTCGCGGTCGCGCTCATCAACCTCAATTTGCCAGTAGCCACTCTTTAAATCCAGGGAAGAAAAATACTTCGCTCGTCGTAGTCGGTCAAGCGAGTCATCAATACGCGGCAGCGGATAAACATCTTTTTTTGTGACGTTGTTGAGCTTTCTGTAATCTACACAGAAGCGAAGCGTACCGTCCTTCTTCTTAACCAGAACGACCGGTGAGGACCAGGGACTGTTCGAAGGCTGGATAACGCCGTCGTCGATCATTTCTTTCACTTGCTGCTTGATAGCTGCGCGTTCTGTCGGCGAGACGCGGTATGGCTGTTGGTGAATAGGTCTTGCGTCGTCGTAAGTGATTATCCTGTGCTGTGTAATTGGCGTCTGACTCACTTTAGACGACTGAGCAAAGCACGCCCTGAATTCAAACAACAGCTCTCGCAAGGCCCTCTGGTTCTCTTCTGGCAGTGCACTGTTCATGTCAACATCTATTACGGTTTGTCCATTGCGGCTACTGTCTTCACAGGCAAAACACTCAATGACGTCCTCCAAGGCTTCAGCGTAGGCGACCGCAGTGCCCCGGAAAAGGTGACGATGCTCATTGGTGAAATTTGTAATCATGACCTCGGCTGTACCGTTCCGAATGTCAATGATGCCTCGTGCCACAGAAATTCCAAGCGCCAGCAGCAGGGAGACGTTGCACTCTGCCACTGTTTCACCGTCACTGGTTCCTTCGGAAGTCACCTGAATTAGGATACTTGCACGAGGTGGTATTGTGACACTGTCGTCGGAAACACGGAGGGCGGTTGTACGGCGGTTGGAGTCCCTTGACGTAGCGTTGACTGTCGAAAAGGAAATGCAGCGTCGCCGTAGGTCGATTACGGCGCCATATTCCCGAAGAAAATCGAGGCCGAGAATTAATTCGCGGGAGCAGTCACGTAGCACGATGGAGCTGACCAAAAACGTGCAGCCTCGTATTTGTAGCCTGGACGTGCACAAACCAACCGGCGTTACAACATGTCCGCCAGCTGTACGTACATGCGATCCTGTCCAAGGCATTATCACTTTCTTCAAGGTACGTGCCAATTGTCCGCTAATAATCGAGTAGTCAGCACCAGTGTCTATTAAGGCAGTTAAATTGCGACCGTCGAGCAGCACAGGTATGTCCATTGAAAAGTCGCTCAGCTGGGATACAGGCGCCGGCGTAGTCGAATTTCCGTTGGTCCGATGTCGCGTCGATTGGAGGGCGAGGTCTTCATCACGTCGAGAATCAGCGGCCTCGCCTCGAAAGGTCGCTGGCGTTAGTTTTCCAGGCGAGGGCTCGGAGACCGTCCTTGCGGCCTTCGATTTCCGTTGCCTGAATAAGATGACGACCGCGGTGACGGTGAGCGCGACTGACGCCTGAGTGGGACGTTCTGCCGAGCGATAAAATCTTCAATTTCTGGTGGTCTCTGTCCAAACCGGGGGCGGGGTGAATTGGCAGGAAAACCCTGCAGCCCAAGTCGGCGGTACTGGCAGTCTCGGTAGAGGTGACCCGCTTCACCGCAGTGGTAGCAAAGCGGTCGTCGGTCGGGCATGCGCCATATGTCGGATTTACGCATGACGGGTCGAGTGTCTGCAAAATAAGGGACCACCTGTGCGGACTGCAGTGTGGCGTACGGGGTTGCGGCTGGTAGTGGGACTGGTGCAGGTGCGTTGTGTTCGAACGTGTCGGTATAAGTGGTGCGCTGGAAACCACTCACTGGGGATGGTGTCGTGGACGACGGAACGGTGCGTCTCAATACGTCTGCGTAGGTCACCCCTAGAGGTTCACTTGAAGTTGCGAACGCCTGAAGTGGTGCAGCAACCTGCGTTGGTGTCTCGCGGCGAGGTGTGCCGAGCGCATGCTGAACTTCGTCACGTATGATGGTGGCGATGCAATTCGTGGAAGGCTGCTGCTGCGCCTGGTTCAGCTGTTGCAGCTGTTGTAGCTCGTCGCGAACAACCGAACGTATCAGCTCGCGAAGCGCTCCCACGTCGGTCGGGAACGAGCCTAGCCCGGTGGTATAGGTAGCATTCACTTGCCGATCGTACTGGTTCCGCTGCTGCAGCGCCTTTTCCATGGCGACGGCTTCAGTGAGGAACTCCGCGACCGTTCTAGGCGGACTACGAATGAGTCCAGCGAAGAGCTGCTCTTTCACACCTCGCATCAAGTGTCGCAGCTTCTTGTCTTCCGGCATGGTTGGATCGGCGCGAGTGAACAGATGAACCATATCCTCCACGTATGTAGCCACACCTTCATTAGGCATCTGCATGCGGGACTGGAGGGCCCTTTCAGCGCGCTCTCGACGATCGAGACTCGAGTACGTTTCGCGGAGCCTGTGACAGAACTCATGCCACGACGTTAGGAGGCCCTTGCGGTTCTGGAACCATGTGCGAGCACCATCCAGAAGACTAAAGTACACATTCTTGAGCTTCGCTACTTCGTCCCACCCGTTGAAATCCGCTACGTACTCGTACTCAGCCAGCCAATCTTCCACATCTTCATAGAGGCCACCACGAAAGGGACTCGGAACACGTGGTTTTTGTAGCGTGTAATGAGTGGGTGCAGCTGCGGGTGCAGCGGTTGGAGCAGCGGCGGCTCCAGCGGTAGGGGAAGCGGTGACAGCAACAGTATTCTCCATACCAGTCGACGTACTTGTACTGTGAGGCACAAACTCGGGGGACAGTCCTCGAATCCTCCGACTGAAACGGTGTACCGGCGTAAGCTCTGGGTTTTGGGTCACGTTCCGGCTGCTAGAAGGAGTCTGTTGTATAGGTGAGGTTACCCAGCACCTCCACCATTAAAATGTCACGTTAAAGAGACAGGAGACGTTTTTAAGGCGTCCTCACAAAAGTCCGAAGAGCGGTCGGCTCAGCACAGCCAAAAACAGAACAATGGCACGAGGGGAACTGCCACTTCGTCTGCCTCTTTTGCGCTGGCAGATCAAGCGCGCGGCAATATATATATATTATATATATATATATATATATATATATATATATATATATATATATATATATATATATATATATATATATATATATATATATATATATATATATAGAGAGAGAGAGAGAGAGAGGAGAGAGAGAGAGAGGGGGGGGGGTCCCGTGCTCTGCTGTTCGGTGTCAGTACTCGTTAAAAGACACCAGACGGTCTAAATTCTCGCCATCTATTACGTTGTCTCTCGATATCATGAGGGGGTTTTGGAACGTCATATTATTGCCACGTTCCTTTTCTCAAGTTTCGTTATCGCCCCAATACACTACGCGATTCTCAGCGCGCAAACCGCGCCTGCAGTCATCGAGAAGCTTCAGCACTGTAGTAGATCATTTCCATAAGATCACGCCCACTCCGCGAACTGTATAGATTATTCGGGAACGTATACGCCACCGCTAGCGATAACGCTAGAACATTCGATGGCAAGTGTATAAATGCCGACGCGCTTCGCCGCTTGTTAGTCGATCGACTGCCGACGCTGCATTCGCCGCTATGAAGTGTGCAAGTGTGCTACTGTAACCAGACTTTCCGTTTAGTGGGTTCGCCCAAATAAACAGTTTGATCTGACCATTCCGTCTCCTGCCTTCAACCACGTCACGACGCCGTGGCATCATATTATTATTATTATTATTATTATTATTATTATTATTATTATTATTATTATTATTATTATTTACAAAGATGCATGCTAAAGTAAGTGAACAACGCTCATGAATATGGCTAACTTGTGAGTTGGAACCGACAGAAACTCACAAATTCGTTTAAAGCGTCTCGGCGGCGAAAGCCATATCATTCTTTTTCTTCTCAGTCGACGCATCGATCCGAAAGCTTTCTGAACCTGAATGGTTTTGCCTGCCTCCGTGATCAGCCGACTTTCGACCAGGCATCAGTTTTATGTGATGACGTAATCACGTAGCGCCACCTCGTGTGAGATCACGATGACGTTACAGTTTTTTTATGGTATGTGACGTCGCCATGACGTGGTAATCGCCAAGTGATGACGTCAACACTGGGTTCTTGACGCCGTCGATGGTCAATATTTAGCGTTTGATGAGGCATATGAGGTACGTCACGGTGACGTCATCACTCGGTTATTGGCGCCGCCGATGGTCAATATTTAGTATTTGATTAGGCATCTGAGCGCAACAGTACACAGACAAAAGAAGAATCACGGTTCTTCTGAGAGAGCTCAGAAACGCCGTCTGTTTTCCCCAAGTTTTCGTGCGTGTTTCGAGACATATGTTTGGTTGTGAACGGCGGAATGTTGCAAGAGCGAGTCGTGACGATTCCGGGAAATTCCCGTTCGCGGCTCCGTGGTCGGCGGGCGGCACGTCGACGGATGCGCATGTAGAGGGCCCATTGTGCTCGGCACTGAGCAGAAACGGTGTCATCGCCGATGACGGGGACAGAACGCGGGACACGCGCGCACACCCAACGGGAGCGGAAGCCGGCGACGCCGCTGCTGTCGAGAAGCGCTAAAGAACGTTCAGCTCAAGCAAGAATACCACAAAGACACCACGCACATACAGGATCGCAGAAGTGTATACGACTGTGACAGCGCGAATCACTCTTGTTTCCAGTGCGTTGCGGCATACGTCGAAGTACGAAGATGCCTCTTGCGAGATAACATCATCGCCAAGCAGCAGCCGCCGTCTGTTTATGGCCACATGGAGAGGAAGATTACGCCCTAGCTCTTTAACCAATCTCCAAGTGCTATTATAGGTCTTGCTTTAGATGACCACATTTTATCGACTGCATTTCCTGTTGTAGCCGGCCTGCAACTCAGACCGCTGGTTACCTACCCTATGCACACTGCAATGACAGTGCCCTACTCACTCGATTTGCTGGCAACTCTTTTAGTTTGAATATTCACCTTTGCACTACTGTAGCACGTTTAAATCTCTTGTTGCGTGGTCCTCGAATTTTCATTCGGTAATCCTTGTTAAGTTCCGAGCTTCCGTGTAAGTAGCGGTAGAATAACACTGCGTGAACTTTTCGAGGATAGCGTGTAAGCCGCTGGCAATGCGCGTTTTTTTTAAACTCATGATCAAGGTTTTTCTTGCAATATTACAGTGGCCGAGTGCTAGTCGTCGAATCCCGATCTCTTGTCAGGTGTACACCCAATTCTGCGTGTTAATATTGAATCTGCATATCACGATTCGGCAAAGCTTCTAGATAATTTGTCAATCCTCAGTCGAGTGAAACGTTACTGAACGTGAAGATATTCTCAGACAGTTATTCAGTATAAAATATAGAGAAAGCAAGATGGAGCGAACATGTTGCAAACAGGTAGTCGCACAGTGTGACTGAGCCACAGTTCGTTTCTGTAGTCGTTCGACTGTTTCCCGAGAGATCCGCGGTATGTCTCAGCACCACTGCGCCGTCCTCACTGACAACGTTTCCGACAGTCGCCGCTGTGGTGGTGGGGGCAGAGCGATCGCGCTTGTGCATGTGCGTGCGTGCGCATCCGCTCGGTGCGTCGTGGAGCGCGTGTGGTCGAAGCGCTCCCGTTTGCGCGGACGACAACCGTTTTCACGGCTCACCGAGCGTGGCGCGCGGTTCCGATTGTATGCTGATGCCCGTGCGTGGGCAAGGCACGCACCCGTTATATTCGCCCGAGCACTGCTCACTTCGCAAAACCGCGCCGTTACAGTGTGCGACTGTGCCGCCGATGGGTTTTTGTGCCGTTGTTTGTCGGGGTTCGTTGGCAGCCAGCTGAGGTCGCGGCAAAGCGCAATGAACGCCAGCAACAGTTGCGGTGGAGCGCGCTAACGCCGGATGCTCCCCGTCTGATCGTTTAGAGGGGACCGGGGAATCTCGGCGTAATTCAAGTGCGGCAGGAAAGAAGGACCTCAAAAGTTTACGTGGTTGTTCTTCAAACCTTCAAAAGAGGGGCCACGTTTAGACTGAATTTGTGTGACTTCGACGAGCGCTGTGAGAAAATTGTAACATGTGCTTTTAGTGATACCACTGATTACGACCGATTGTGCCGTGAACGCAAACAACTTTAATATAAAAGCTTCTAGCCTCGTTTATTCTTACTCCATTACAGCCATATTGAAAGCTCTCTAACTTAGTATTGCCTTCCCAAACTTGAACGCTAAAGCCGTCACATCGCGCTAAACATTCTATCTTGCTTGCAGAATGACTCATTTTGCTTCGATTTGCGTCACAGTATGGCTTCAACTTCATTGCGATAGCAACGACATCTATGGACTACAGGTGCACTTATGCCATCGCCGTCATGTTTCCTATAAGTTCCGACTCGATGACATCGCACCGCGCGTCGTATGCTCGGTGTGGGTAAGCTGCAGATGGGCGTGGTTCAAGCATGCAGAGATGGAACGCGCCGGTCGGCTGTGTTGGGCGAAGTATTATAAAAAGACGAGGGGAAGGGGGTGGCTGAGTTGCTTTGCAGTACCTATACTGATCTCGATCAAAAAGACGTGTGCAGGCACGCTATATCGACTACAATCATGCAATCACTCGAGATTATACCATTGTACGCGCTGTACACCCACTACTCGCTTCGCGGTAAGTCAGCCGACAACACGCAAGTTGCTTCGCTCTATAAAGACGCGCACATTCTCTTATGTCAACACTTTGTATACCAAAACCACAATTACTGAACCACAACCTCAGCACTGGCTACGTGCTGCAATGGTTGTGCTTTTATGGTTCCCGAGAGAGAAGTGTAGATGAAAAGGAAAGTCGTAGGCGCTGAATAGATATTGACACCCTGTCTGCTAGCCTATAGCTTGGTTTGGGGAAACAGGTCTAAGAGGGGCCAGAGCGGCGCAGGCTCTGCGAAGCTCGCTAAGGAACCAACCCAATCATCAAACTATGCAGACATACGGTGTTTGATAACGGACGGCCAAGCAACAAATGGCAGCAGGCACGGGCCAATATACAGCAGGGAAATGCACAATTGAGCGCACTCCTTGTGGCCACCAATCACGGAAACACACCCACAAGCCAAGTGTGAAGGTGTGGGAGCGGGCTATAATTGGTATAGCCCGCTTACAACTGAAGCTGTCTGCTTCAGTCTGCTGTACAGTGTGCTGTCTACCTTTTTATTTATTTTTTGCGCATCAGCTGTAAAACACGAAGTGTGCAACTTGCTAAGAAAACTGTCCCTCTCTGCGCACGTCTTCATTGAGGTCTGCCGTGTCAAGAATATTTCGGGGAGTGCAGTAAAGCACTTCACGAAATACGTGCGTGCGTGCGTGCAACGGTGTTCTTCGGCCTTTCCGCGATTTAGGCGCGCACGAACAGAGGTGACAGTCCTCACGAGCGCACTTTTATAACATCCTCGTAGACCGAAAGCGGGAAGCCTTTCTTGTCAACGCACCGGGAAGTCGAAGAATCGTGGGCGAACCTCTTTGTACCTGGTTCGAGTCGACACAGTGACCTCTCAGTTAATTATTTCAAGCTACCTTACAGAGACAGCGATTCAGAAGTCTCGGTAGCACGACATGAACGCAAGCGGATGAACACACATTTGATTTTTGTGTGCGCGCTGAAAACTTTCCATGTAATGAAATAGTTGCCTGCGCTTTTCAAAAAGTAAGGGCATGGCGGGATGCGCAAGCGAACCCCGCTTCGACTGAAAGAACGTGGATGGATCGAGGGCTCGTTTTCTTCGCTATGCCCAAGCTGACGAAGCCAAGCGCACGTGCTGTGTCCTCTCTCATCATCCATGCGTTACTTTTCGCTGAATAGTGCCTAACGTCTCATACCAGCAAGGCCGAATTTATTCTCTTGTGAAGTCTATAAAGTTATGGGGCCAATGTTTGCACTTTTTTTCATGTAGCGCTGCAGTTATCACATAAATGAAACTTTACGAAAGTGGGGAAAAGAAAAGCAACTGCCGTCAATTAGAACCAATCCCACAACCTTCGGATAAGGCGTCCGTACTCCGACGGAGGTCGTTCCCCCGCCCATATTTATTGGACATTTCTGTGCGTTGTGGACGTCACTGCTCGAACTCGAATTTCGGTTGGCGACACTCGACATAGGATCTACGGCGACACTCGTCATAAGATCTTGGCGACACTCGACATAGGATCTCCGAGCCGATATATCCAGTGGAACCCTGAACGACGGTCTCCACCCAGCACGCTGCCTTATTTTAAGGCAAAAGCCTTCGATGCCTCATCAAAGGTGAAAGTGCACCGTAGGCGTCAACGCGAGTGATGCTAAAAATCATCATCATGAGATGATGTCACCATATGGCGTCACACATTGACAAAATTAGGGACGACACAATCTGACGTCACGTAATCAGCGGATGAAATTCTCGCGGTAAAAGACAGGCTGATCACGGAGCTTGTACATAAGCTGGTGAAGTGCGGAAAACGTGCAATGCTTCCGACCCTGGACAGTGCAAGAACCATGTTAGGTGCAGAAACAGGGGCGGCTCCAGGATTTTATTTCTTTTTTTTTTTTTTGTAGGGGGGCACCCACGATAATTGAGTTCCACCGAGGTGAGAGGAATGCGGTGAACTCATTCGTTTTGTTTTAATTATGATTATGTTCACTCGGGGGGGGGGGGAGGCAGGCGGAAAAAATTTAAGTGGAGCTTAGCCGTTCCCCCCTCCACCGTGCATATACCGCTTGTGCCGCCACTGTGCAGAGAGCTTTCGGAGTGGTCTAAAGAATATCAATACATCGACTGAGAACAAAAACAAAATGAAGATGGCCTTCGCCTGCGAGTCACCAGAGGCGAATGCGTAAGAGGCCGTACGAGTTTTGTTGAAGTTTTGTCTGACGTCTGTGTGCGCGTAATTCTGGAAGTGGGTAGGCAGCGCCACTCATAGCTACGGTGGCGGCGAATGACTTTTCCAGCTGACGTGACATGGCACGTGACGCCAGTGACTCCCACTGTGCCACTGTACCAAAAGCAGATGCAGCCACTCATTTTAGAGGGGGGGGGGGGGGGCGTCATTTGAAGTAACATTTGAGAAGTGGGCATGGTCATGAGTTTTTGTTTTTACTAACAGGAAAACCCTTTTATAGCATAAATAGTGTTGATGTGTGCTCACAGTGGTTTCACTCATTTGTCCTAATTGGTGACAGGAGCTGGACGACAAGCACTGAGCCGAGGGGGCGGGGGGGGGGTGCTGACACAGACTTGGGGGAGGGAGGGCGATTGCCCCTACCGCCCCCCGCCTCTGGATCCGCCACTGCACTGCACACAGCATGAGTGTCGAATTGGCAGCGCGCAGGGGAAAAAAAAAAGGGGAAGGGGGGTTGCTTTTTATTTCCTCCACGGCTCACGTGTCAACAGGAGGGAAGCAGTACCCGCAGAGGACTGAAGCGAGCAGCGCATGCATATGTCCTCGTCGGTTCTTTCGTCGTGTGTAGTGACTCTGCACGCATTTCTTTTTAAATTTCATTGGTATTGTTTCTTTATGCGGCTTGTGCCGCGTTGGCGCAATTCGGTAGCTCCAAGCAGGCGGGCTCTGTTGAAGCAGTGCACGCTTCGCAGTAGGTCAGGGAAGCCCCGCGTCCGTCGCTGGAAGAACCACGAGGAAAGCAGCGACGGTCTTCTAGCTCCTCGACACGACCATGCCGCCTCATTTTGTCCATCTTGAAACTTCTCTTTGCCTTCTCCCTCTGTAGCTCGGCAAAAAGCAGCACTAATGTGCGACAAAACAATATCACGCGTCTGGCTCGTTCATGCATTGTATATGCTGGAAGCTAGCATTCGGTGACGCGTCTTGTTTTTTTTTGCCCACGAGTGCCACCAGAGCCATAGAAGCCTCACTGTCACGCTGTCGATCTCCGTGGTTACCCAAGTTTTTGCTGGCTATCATAGGCGCGCGTTTTCCCGATAGAGGGGGCAAAGTTTCATCGCAGCACCTCCCCCTCCCCCTCAATTTTTTGGTCGAGTCCAAAGGAAAATGAGGCGATGGCGTGCTTGGCTTGTCTTTGGTATCCAGGCTTTCCGGGAGTGAAGATGGAAAGTGAACCAATTTTGGGATTCAGCGTGGCGACCATTAGGTTACCGTTATCACCAAGAAACTAACCAGCGTGGCCGTCACCCGTCATTCATTTGTAAACAATGACGGGAGAGAGAGAGAGAGAGAGCAATATTTAATTATATTCCCGGAGATATTAGTCTGGTTTATTGCCTGGCTTATCTCTCCGACCCGGCTATGCTCCAGGCATCAAATGATGACTATCACACGTACAGTGATCGATTGATCATCGTCACAAACCTTCACAAGCACACATGATTAGGGTCAGTACCCCTGCGCTCCACCCCCTCCCCTTTCCTACGCAAGCATGTTAGTCATGTCAGTGCTCACGGTGGGATACTCCGAGAAAAGGAAAAAAAAAAAAAACTTTCGGGCGACACTGTATGATTCGGCGAAGCGCTTATCAAATACCACTTTACAAAATACCAGCCATGTGAGCGGCATAGAAACGTGACACAGTACAACTGACGGCAGCAATGTAGCGGGATAGTCAGATGGGCCAGTTAGTATCGCAATATGAAGTAAAACCGATAAAAATTCAAGCGCAAATAAATTACGCAAGGCCAAGAAGAATCTTAGTACTGCTCCGTTTATTTGCGCTTAAAATTTCACTTCATAATGATGACATTCAACAAATTATGTGGTATTACACGTACATGAGGCACCCCGTAGCGGAGAAGTACGCATTAATTCTGATCACTTGATGGATTTTTTGAACGTGCTTTTCGTATCCGCATCGGAATTCGGTCGTTTTGGAAGCCGTGCCCTTCTCATTCGTAGTACATCACATGCTTTTAGACACCGCATTGCCGTGCAGCCAAGGAAGCGATCCCTCAACTGTTTTAGCGAAAGAATTCTTACAGTCAGTTTCTACAAATGCAATGATGCGCTCGAAATGATAATATGTGACCGCGTTTAATGTTTGTTTGCGTAGTTCCGGAAAAAAACTGAACCAGTGGCCTAGCGTATCTGCGGAGTATGGCTAAGTTAGTTTCCTAGACTGTTTAACTACCACAAAGAAGAAAAATTCTGTGTGTCCGGAATGAGAGGAATCGAGGGCTCTGTCAGGCCCAGAAATACTTCTTCCGTGTAGTCTACACATTTACTGAAAACGCCAAACATGTGTTGCGTTCAAATTAATTCCCGCCGACGTATCGCTGCAAAAGAAACGTCAGCCTTGCGATTGTTGTAACATTCAAAAGGCTGGTGGTTCACTGACTCCTGAACAGCCACTCAACTATTTCGCGGAAATGATTTATTGATTAATATGTGGGGTTTAACGTCCCAAAACCATTTCGCGGAAATGCAGTTTCATCGTTGTCTGGATATAAACAAAAGGAACGCGGTTATTCTCATTCAACAGAGCACTGTCTTCTGGAGCGATACAGTTACAAGTTTGCCACCATGCGTTAAGCCTCCTTTTCTGCAGTTACACCAAGAATATATCCTGTTACTCCCCCCCAAAAAAGCAGCGTGCTGCTGCGGAGAACCGCGGCCACGCGTAAAAGTTTCCCTGCCTGCACTCGAATGCCGACTTGATCGGTCTGCACCCTCCCCGAAATGTTCGCTTTGGTAAGCTGCAAACCTGGTGGTTACACGAGCAATGTTGCGCTGCTTGCAGTGGCATGGAGCAGGTGTGGCAGGCCGAGTTCCAGAAGCTGTTCTCGCAGTACGTGCCCCAGACGTGGTACCTGCTGCCGGTCGTGCAGCGCCCCATCGGCGTCAACTGGCAGACGTTCGTCGACTCGGCCAAAGTGCGCTTCTGCTGCGAGGTGGGTTCGTCGCAGCAGCACTCTCGTCTCTAGTCTCCTTTACAACGTGCGCTTCGAAAACTGCACCTTTTTTTTTTACTTAACTTCGCGATATCGTAACTGTAAAAGAAAAGTACAGCAGAGTTTCGTTTCTTTCGCCCTGTTTCGTATGATTACCCAGCGCCGTCAATCGTGATATCGTTATCGAGCGAAACAACGCGATGTTTCGATGAACTTGCATTGTACGTTGTCCACCGTGTAGTGATTGCACTGCTCGACTGCTGAACCGAATGCCCCGAGTTAAACCGCGGCGGCCGCATTTTGGTAGAGTCGAAATATGATATGCAGGCCCGCCGCGTACTGTGCGAAGTCAGTGCACATTAAAGAACGCCGGATGACCGAAATTTCCGTTGCCCTCCATTACGGCGCTCATCATAATCATATCGTGGCTTTTGGGACGTAAGACCTCAGATATTGTTATTGGCTTGTATGTTTACCCCGATAGGGCATTTCTTCGCGTTTCTTTTTTTTTTTTTGAACGCATGACACCGAGGTTCACCTGTAAATGTATCACTTTATTTAAACTTCGTGCCGTTCAGGGCGTTGTATAGTAACGCCTTGAATATTAAGATACATTTTGCCGAGACATATTACTATTCTTTGCTACGATATAGCGAAAGCCGTGTTTTTACATAAGTCATACATTTCACAGACAGTATAACAAGATGTCTTAGCCATAGGCGTGCGCAGGGTTCCCCTTCAGGGAGGGGGGGAGGGCGAAGCTTTTTTTTTTTTTCACAGCGCTCCCCTCCTAAGTGCGTCAATGTGTAGATTTGACTTTGCAGCCCCCCTCCTCTCCCCCTCCCCGAGTCGCAGCGCCCCCCCCCCCCTTATTAAGTCAATGTTTGTAGGGCTTACTGTGCCCTTTGGTGACTAGCCTCCTCCCCCCCTCTCCCTGCCACACCCCGTGCGTGCGCCTATGTTTTAGCTTTAGGTCTATTCCATAATCATTATATTGTTCTTCATTGGTAAGTTTGTAACGTTGATATATGGTCCAGTATGACGCAACATTTAGGAAATAACATTAACAAAAACTCTAATTATATAACAAAAGATCTGTTCCCTACAATCCAGTCTCCTTTTGAGTTCAACAGATCTTATAAGTCTTTTGGTGAAGTAAACGCTGCAGGTATCTCCGTAACGGTAAAGGCACGCTAAAAGAGAAGTACGATCTTTTTCTCGATCCGTGCCACGGATTCAAAAGAACGTTGGATCCGTGACTTCACCCTGGCGTTCATGTGCATTGATTCTGGCGGGAAATTCAAAAACGGTACACTTAACTTTTGTCAACTTTACAAACCCGGAGTGGCGAAGTCACGTAATTTTCAGAAACGATAATTTACCGCCCGGCGTAAACGTCACCCGTCGCTTTATTGGCGGTCGCAGGAGTGCGGCCACGGCTGGACTTCGATGAAGGGTCGCATCTCGTTCTGGTTCCTCCTGACGAGCCACGGCGAGGGCCTGGTCACCTTCAAGCTGTACGGCCAGCAGTGCGACAAGTGCAAGGTGGGCCGCTATGAGCCGGCCATGTGGTACCCGGAGGAAGTGGTCAAGGTGAATGTCCACTTTTCACGCGAAGGGACGGGACGTCCACGCATGCGCAGTGAGATAGCCTTGACATCTCAGTCTGACAAGTTCGCCGAGCCCCCCCAACTGTAAGCGTAGTCGAAACACAGCACATATGTTTCCAGCATTCCTGCCCCCCTCTTGTTAGAAGTATGTATAAGTAGTATAATAGTAGTAGGAGTATGTATAAATAAAAAAACTAATAAAATAATGGGCTGAAGGCTTTAGACCAGCGGTCTCAAACACGCGGCCCATGAGGCTTTTGGTTGCGGTCCGCGGCCAGCACATGACTGTCTTCACCCCAAATAAAAAAATTATTATGTACGTTCGTGAGCTACACAGGCCTGACTTGTTTAAGGCATTGTATCAGGGGGGGGGGGGGGCATCTGATGTGTTTAACTTGTATTGAAATGTAACCGTGAAACAAAAATTATACTTCACAATCAGTGTACAGAGTTGACTCATATTGGAGATCGGTATCGACATGTTGAAAACTTGGCCAACCAGCATGTGAAATGTGAGAGAGTTTTGTTTCAAATGACAGCGTTTGCTGGCAAATTGTGAGCCTCCCCCCTTGCCTTTTGGCTTTTGCGTGACTAAATACCGTAACTGTGGCCCGCTGGCTGAGGTGAGCTAGAGACCCCGGCTTTAAACAACCCGCTCGCTACGCGATTCACATTGTGTCACGACTGGTTGTTATATTGATTCTACACGTTATATTACGCATGGTTAACCTGATTCTTTGCCCAATTAACATGACGGATTTATAAGGTCATTTTGCGAAGAAGCTTCAGACACCGGCGTGGATCTGTGGTAGGACGATGAACTACCTCGCAGAGCACGCTAATTACAATTGCATCCAATCCTTAATATCTTTCCTACATGGCCCGATAGCGGGACACCAGTGGCGGCGGCGAACAATTACACCATAAAAATTGGATGTCGTGATATCACAACAGCATTCGTTGTAAAACACAATCAGTATACACATACAAATGGTTGCGATTTAAACAATGCCCAGTGATATGTTGGAGATGTGCATGATCGCCTATCGATGATCATCTATGTACCTGATCGGAGTACATCATCTGAGCAAACAGTAGACAAGGAAAGGTACGTAATGCAAAGCACGCTCGTGATAGTCCGGTCACTCACTTGTGCTTGCGTCGATCACTTCCAGTCTGCCCCAGTAGATCGTCTAAGTTCAGAACTGCATCAATCAGCACCACGAAAGACGTTAATACAACAGTATGGTGTCAACTTTCACCGCCACAGTTTCAACTTCTACCTGAGCTTTGATCCAAAGTGGAGTTCATAAAATGCGACACCACAAAAAAAAAAGCATAGCAGGTTACTGGTTTAAAAATTATTCAGTATAATTTGTTGCTTGTATAAGACACGCGGAAAGTGACTTTTAATAATAATCATATACAATTACACTCGGAAGCAAATTTAGGACTCCGACGCTCAAGCACGTCGGCCGGACGAAAAGTGTTGAGCAGCACTTGTAAACGGTTTCGCTTTCGTTCGACGAGACAAAGTGCGTAAAAGCTGGTCATTTCATCGAATCCGTAGCGCCTTCATCCTCGTCAATCATAATTTCTTAGTCACAGCGCTGCGCCTCTCGCGCCGCTCGTGCCGGAGCTCGAGGCGCGCGCTAGAACAGATCAAGTCCTCGCGCCTGGTGGCTACGACGCAGGCAGCCATCGCCGCTCCGCTTTGATCCTGGAGAATAAAGTGGCGAGATCCCCACACGTCTCTTCGCCTCTCGCTACAAATCTATATTTGCCAAAAAACTTCGCAAAACATATCTGCTAGTGGCGCAAGTACTTGAAACCAGGTTATTACTTCGCGACCTTTTTCCAGAAACCACTTCAGCGGACCCCAGAAGGGTCCTTTTCTGTAGAGCTGCTTTGTCGCGCGGAAAAGCAAATGAGCGGCTTTGAGCGTTGAAGAAACGGAAAATAACAGCCGCTGGGTCGACGACAACGATGATGTTTGATGATGATGATGATGATGATGATGATGATGATGATGATGATGATGATGATGATGATGATGATGATGATGATGATGATGATGATGATGATGATGATTTTTTGGCGCTAACCCACTGGGGACTGAACCTAGAATCGAGCGGCAGTATTTTCAAGGTAAAGAAGCCCTATTAAGCTAAACCAAGCTGGAAATATGGATTAAAGATAAACAAATGAAATAATGAAACTGCTTAACGAGCAAGCGGTCAGGCTTTCCTACGAACTTTCTAACAGAAGTATTGACAGGTTGCAAACCAAGAACATGAACAGAAAAAAATAGACCAACATTGTAATCATTTTGTTTCATTTATGTATGCTAACTCAGTAGAACCGACATCTCTGTGGCTGTAACCTAGCTAATTTCCACCAGATGATGAAATTACTGAAACATTTATTCTTAGCGGATGACTGGGCGAAAAGGAAAAACAAGAATTTTCACCCCCGCCATTGATATCCGACGTGAAAGACAATGTATGGGACAAACTTTGCGCCCACCTGCCCTGAGTCAATAGATGGGGCAGATTTTGCGCCCCCCTTCCTAGGTGACCAAGGAGGGGCGGCCGCTGCCCCCCCCCCCCTTTCGTGTGCACGCCTATGGCATGTTTGGCTCGCGTGTTTTCGGGAATCTCGACTACCGATCAGCTGAGCTCTCTGGCTGCGCTGAAAAAGTGTAGCAGGTCCCCGTTAACAGTGCTGTGCGTTTGTTTCAGCAACAAAACGTTCCTCTTACTACCAGAAGCGAATAAAGTGACGTCACTGACCTATGGCTCGCAGGTGCTGGTCAACATCTACAACCGGGTGGGCCAAGTCTACTACGGCTTCCAGCAGCCACCAATTCACAAGAACCGGCGGCCGGGGAAGCCGCGAAACCCGCACAACGCCGACCTGTGCCAGGCTTGCAAAGATGGCGTCTGCTCCGAACGGAGGTGATCGCGCACCGACTCTTCGGCCACACCAGCTGTGAAATGCAACAGTGAACTCCCGTTTTACAGACGGTGACGTGCTGATTGATTACACCATAAAATGAAAACATGCTTGCGCCAACTACACTGTAGTCGGGCGAACTTAGGGAAGCACTATACACTAATCTTGTGAGTGTTCAGAGCCAGCAATGGATGACGATTGCAGGGCATGCTGCCAGCCCTAAATGGTCACAGTCACAGCCCGTGGCCAGATTTTCAAATGGTGGTCTCGCAAGAGCGCAAGTATGGGAATTTTTTTTTATTTAAAATCACAGATGCCCGGCCTTTCGTTCACAGCCAAGAGAGGACATTCTGTTGCACACGCGCCAACTTGCGGCTCACACGAGAACTGCGTAAGCTCACCGAAGAATACAGATCTAGTACCAATAATTTTCGAGAATATTTAGTAAAAACACCTCTCACCTTTCATATGAGGCAATGTGCGCCACACTTGTGTACGACTCCTATAATGGTTATGGAAAAGTCTAATGAGAGAATTGTTTCCATGGTAGTAAATCTAAAAAGAGAGCATGCCAGAAAAGCATTGTAATAAAAAAAAAACAAAATAAGCAGTCATAAAAGTATGGTGAGCTCGCTTGTTAAACAAACACCGCCAGTACGAACAGAACAAAGCACTGAAATGTGTAATGGTGAACCTGACAAGCTTGCTTCATTTCTTCAACCATGCAAATGGTAGGCAAGTTATGCTGCGTACCGGTACCGCTTGAAAAAGCATATTCTATCTGCTGCTCATTGTAGATGCTTTCCAGCAGGTCACCTTACAAGTTTGTGTGTATTTGATAAGTGTGCGCAAATAATAGTATACAGTCAATGTGAAACAGAACAAAGATGAACCGAACACGCGCTGTAAATAAAATATGGTGAAAAATCACAGTTTCACACTACGTGTGTGTCTGCCTGTACAGAGCATTGCTGCAAACAGCACACACAATTTTAAAGCTTTTAAAAGCGGAGAAACCAATTCAACTACTTCAGCAAGCTACTCTGTGTTAAGAAAATAAACGCGATGGATAGCAATGACGAGAGAAGGAAGATGCAGTCCATAGCGGAAAAGCCGTCTTAATTAAAGCCAAAAAACCAGAGCCGTGCTTTTTTATGAAGGTCTGGATGGCTTTAAACTAAGTCCTGAGTCATGCCAAGGGCCCAGTAGCACCTCCTCTGACAACAGTCGAGGTGGCTAAGATTACTGTTTTTTTTATTTTGTTGTTGTCTAAGCAAAATTTTCACCTTGAACGTGCAATTAAGGCAGCTCTTGACCTTTGAAATGTGGCAGTGTGCTTACAGCTTGAAGCTCCGAATTATGGCGAAATTCACATTCATTAAAAAGTTTTTTTTTCCTAGCTCCGACCCAGTTTGAAACTTTATATCACACAAGAACTGGCAAATTGTGTCTGTTACAGCATTTAAATCTCACCTGAACTACTTCATTAAGATGTTGAACAAGTACCATGACGACTTATGCTTTGCAGTAACTAACTATATTTGACCTACTTCATCAGGAAATGTGTGCACATATTTCGGAGCTCGAATAGGGCGGCGTGACCGCAAAACATTTTAAGATTTTTTTTGGGAAGCTCAAAGCTCAAGCAAATTTTAAAAATAATTTCTATTCTAGCAGCCTGCACAGCTGTAGTAATTATATAGAATATTGAATATCTTGTTAATAGCGATCTTACAGGTACTTGCATCAACTGTGTTTTATTATGATGTAACTTTTCTTAAGCTCCCTTGCGAGATTGATAGTGAATCTGGTAAGGAACAATACCGTACACATTTTCATTTCTTGCTCTGCTTTCACTAGTGCTCAACACACAACCTATATTTGCAAACAATATAACAGTGCTGTAGTGTATTTACTGAAATGTAATAACAAGCAGTCATATTTACGTTACTGCTAATTTTTGCAATATATTTACTAATTTTGTAAAAATAAAAAACTGATGTTGATTCCCAAAAAACTTATATCCACACCGAGCTTTCAGAGGCACAGCTTTCCCATATTTCATTGAGGCGAATATCATGCTATGATCCTTTTACACTTGGTCCCTTCCAGAAGTTCTGAACAAAATGCCAAGCTGCCTACCGTAGGTGGTTTGGAATGTCACCCTTTGCCAACTCGAAGGCAACACTTACTTACACTTGTCTTCTGCTTCTTCATGTTTCCCATATGTTTAATATACCACTGATATTTTTGCTTGTAAGCACCATCACAAGCTTTTACATTCCTCAATGATCAAGTGCCTGCATGCTCCTGTTCCACAGTCGCAACACAAAGGGGCCTCTGAACCACTCCTCATGTGGGTTTGATCAGAGAGCGCATTCCATGGGTAAATGATGTAGCTGGGAACATGCCAGCTGAATTTTTCAGCCGAGTGGGCCACATGAAGTTAACGGACGAAGTGAAATCCTTCTTATGGAACAAATGCCTGCTCCCTGCAGATTAGCAGTGACCATGCCAAGATGACGTCAAAAAGCATGTAGCATGTTTGGATCAGTGCACCCCTTCTCATGAATATGCATACAATATTGTGGGGCACACTTAATTAAACAAGCTGCAGAAGTACAAAATTTTGGTTTACTTTCGAGAGCAACCAACTGCTACTTGCTCATGCTCGGCCAAGATAGCACTTGCTATGTAAGTGCTCGTCTTTTTTTTAAAGTCATGCCAGCGATAGATCGCTGGCAGCAAGTTCACTCATTCCACAGTTTTTTGGTACTGCAACAAAAGGTGGTTCAGGGTCCCTTTAAGCAAACGCCAGTGAATTCCAATGAAGCATGCTTTATTACTGTGGTCTAACACATAACCCAAAGTAACATATACTTACACATTTATGTGAAGTACTTAGCTATGTGCATAGCAATTGCACAAAGTACACCAGCAATCTCAATTGTTACTTTCGTTACTGACTTTGTTTATATCAACTGTGATGCACATTTTTTCGCTTGTTTTTTATCATAACAATGTTGCTTGCCTGTTGTTTTATTGTTGCCAATTGCTGAACACCCCTATTCCAAATAAGTGTACAGTGGCATACTTGTGCATGCTCAAAACATACATGTTCTGTGCAATAAACTAATTTTGTCGCGATTTCACTCTGCCACATCGTGTCTTTCTTCAGCTTGTTTGAACATTTCCCACTATGGCGAATGCAATTTGATGTATACAACTGTAGCCTCAAGTAAAGCTTCGTATGCAGGAACATACTCTGGTCAAATCCTGGTGTTGCTGAGAAGCCATTTGAACGAGTATAGAGGTTCCCTGTTCTGGTACTGACCAGTTGTGGGCGTTATCTTGCAAGTGTTCCCACACAGCAATTGCGAGGTGGACCACGGCACTGCACAACAGGTGTCTGTGTGAACATAACTGTTAGAAAAACCCATGGTTTTTTCTCTTTAGACAACAACCGTGATGCAGCCATTTGAAAAATGTTTACATGTGAATGCTTTTGTACGCATCAAATTGCACCTTAAAACAAAGCAGCACCTATCATCATGACAGCCGAAATCACCACTCGTGCACTTCTAAAAACTCAAGAGTGCACCTGTGCTGTACAGCAGCAAATATATTTACTAGATGTCTTTGATGGTGTGGAAGTGCTATTTTTGCAAAAGTTTTGCATGGCAGAATGACAGATTGCAGCACTGACACAGCTATACGCCTCTAAACCTTCAAATGAATGAAACGCAAATGGCAACCAGCAAAGCAATATACACACCACATCTTGGCACTGTTGAATGACTGGTGCTCGATGCAGCTAGACTATTTCACCAAATATAACAGGCAGTTACCTGGCTACAGAAAAAGCACGAACTGCAAGAGGAGGCTCAATTAAACATCTGCAACGCGACCCTGCCCAAAAAGGTAGGTGGCAGAGCCAGGTAGAGTAAAAAAATATACAAGCGCACACTCATCGTCCGGTCACAGTCTCATGCAGGCAGAGACACATTAGAAATGGCAAACAGAGATGTTAGAAGCAAGCAGGAAAGTAGACATAGAAGTTGGCCAAGAATTACGAGGCACATTTAATTAGGACAGGATAAAACGGTGTAGGTCTCGTTATAGTTCTGTTGAAAACACCACTCCTGCCGTCGACACTGTTTTCCAATACTCTTTGATAGCCTTTCATTATTAAAGTGTATTTTGCACGTCTTCTGTGCTGACTGTATGCGAACTGGATACATACTTGTTATTCCAACTTCTCAAAGTAAAGGCTAAATCGGCAAGGCATGGTGAATTTAAGCTTGCTCAAACGCTACTGTGACATATTATCTGTTACTAACCCATCTCTGCACACTCATGAGAAGTCCGCAGTAGAATATCGGACATACAGCCTCTCATACCCTGTCAATGTAGGAATGCTTTATGATCACACGAAGCCATGACATGGCTGACAAGCCAGGCCATACACAAAGACGAGAGAATGAATGAAGTAATTGTGTGAGAAACCTGAGCAAGAAAGCTGCAGGACTATCGGTGCCACCTGTCACATAAACCATGAATTAACGAAAGCAACCAGCATAATTGCCGCAGCGGGAGAACTTAAACTGCTGCTACACAATAAACAATAAACTGCTGCTACGCCATCTCGTTTATTAGCACTACAGACAGCTGGGTCAGTTATGTCGTGTATGGACATGGCTTGCAGCCTCGTGAAAATAAAACTAGGCTCATGGTTAGCGCAGTTACATCTACTAGTTTTAAAGTGAAAGCGAGCACGCACTCTGAGAAAAACCCATCTGCATCAAAACTAGTAAATCACTTGTTTTACCAATTTATTTCAAGAATGATTTTGCTACACTGAATTTTGTGCCAGGTGAGTTTCGTTAATTCGAGTTGACAACACTGAACTCTGTGGGTGCCAGTAGGATACCGCGATTTCTTAGTGATATCCAGAACTTCGTAAAATCAGTTTTTGTTAGATCAAGTTTAAACTGCAGCTTTTTTTTTTGGCAAGAGAACAGTATGACCAGCATGCAAGATTGTCTTTGAAGAATATATTAGTGTCTAAGAATTACAATTCATAATTGAGTTTCTCAAGATTAGAAACCAGGTACATTCCATGAGAACTAAACAGTTGCCAATACTTTTTAATGGCAATGTGGTGCTCCCGGGGGATCACATGTGTATATAATCACAAGAAAGTCAACATACCTATATATCTAAAAATTCTGTGTCACCGTTTCATTCAAGTCTGAGTCAATGAACAACAGAAAAATAAAGGGCGTTTCGAGAAACGTAGTTGAAAATCATCAGAAATAAGAAAAATTGTATAGTTTTGCGCTGCCTTCATAATTCCCTTTTTTGTGGTGGCAGGCATATTAAGATGAATAGAGTCATCAGTTATGATAGTAATTACCTCTTAACTGCTCATTTTTAAAAAAACTTCGGGTCAAAAAGCACTTGTTTTTTTTTTACTGATGATTTTAGATCCCATTATACTAAAATATAGCTAGTCAATGTTGAAAAAATATTTTCCCCACATACTTAGTCAAATGGACAGAATAAAGTTTATTTCTGACCAATACATAGGAAACTATCAACCTGCTGCACATAAAATTAAAAACCTTATAGACAAAACATTTACAGACACCACATTTTTCTTCACTTGTGTAGGGTAAGCACCCTTGAGCGATTTTACTCTTAAAGCTTTGAGGCTGTGAGTAAAATATTAGAACTCTGAATAATGCAAAGCGGCTTCACTGGCAAGCATTCGCACTGTTCGCGTCCGAGCTGTCTTCATTATCACCGGAGGAGCTACTCAATTCACCGTCATTGCTGTCTTCACTTACGGACACAAGATAATATCTGTACTCTCATTAACATCACTCAAAATGCCTGAAATGAATAGCTTTTTTTTTTCATGTTTGCGCGCCAGCTATGCAAGGGTTGCCAACACCGAACGCTGTTCTTCCATACAATAACCATGCTCCTGCCACAGGAAAAAACTAAATTCTCAAGCAATGCTGCCATCTAGTGCAAGACACGCTATGCAAGCCACAAATGCACGCTTTTTCGCCTAATGCTAGAGAAGAGGACCTATTCCGCTTGGATGAGTTCTGCTCGTCCAAAGGATATAAGGGG
The DNA here is from genome assembly GCF_013339725.1 of Rhipicephalus microplus. Taxonomy (NCBI): domain Eukaryota; kingdom Metazoa; phylum Arthropoda; class Arachnida; order Ixodida; family Ixodidae; genus Rhipicephalus; species Rhipicephalus microplus. The sequence continues at coordinate 224,642,089 of NC_051165.1, read as the reverse complement.
CTAAAAAAGCTTATGCGTAATCTTTTATTTGTAGAGACAGGCAGTTGAGTCAAATGAGAAAATTGCAGCCCGATGTGTGATGAGCCTGTTGCTGCTTTAGATTTGACAAGAGCAGCAGATCGAAATTATTAGCAAGTAATGAAATTTGATCAATTTTGCTTGCGATACCGAAACATAGACCTGAAAGAACGTAACTCCTATACTTTTTTAAGACATTCAGAATGAGTGAGCATCGTCGTACCAATCATTGATGAACTTTGCTTCTTAGTTGTACGGCATTCGTTTCCAATTAGAGTAAATATGGTGCACATACATTAACAGATGCAGAAGAACACTGAATTTTTCTTGACTGCACATTGGAAAGCATTCGAAATGAGGGTGCTGGTGCTTTCAACTTTGTACACGACACTGCTTTAGTCCACTTGAACTGACATGTGAGGTGCCTACTGATGGAACCATAAGTTGCAAGCTTCAAGTTGCAAGCAACAAGGCTTCAGGAGGCTGGCTACCCAAGTTATGTCCTAGTTTAAGTAACAGAAAGCATGCTGAAGCAGGTACATTAGGCTGAAGACATGTCCTCGACGAGGGAGGAGGCTTATCGCAACAAGATCGCTGTAGTCCCGTACATTTCTACTTCTCTCACAACCTGAAGAAACATATTTCTTGACATCTACTTTCTGCTTACTGACAACCACACGTGCTGGTCATATCATTCTAGAGCTAACAAGCCGCTTTTCATTCAAAAACATTTCAAACTCTTAAAAAGAGAAGCGGCAAATCATTTTTTGTAAGAACGCTTGGCAGATTTCATGCCCACATACAATGAATGCAAGCTTCAGATTGCAAGCAACATGGCTTCAGGAGGCTGTCTACACAAGTCATGTCCTCGTTTCAGTAACACAAAGTATGCTCAAGCAGGTGCACTAACAGATACAGGGATTGTTGTACAGATATTGCATACCACATTCCGCTAAATTGTGGAAAAACTTATAGGGTAGATGGGCAGGTTATAGAGGACAGGCTGCATGAGCATAGCAACAAAATGAACAAAACACCAGCAGATCGATTCCTGTCCCTGCACTGCAAGAAATGCACACGTAATCCAAGCTTTCAAGGTGCCGTCATCTTAGGCAGGAGTCGATGTGAAGTAACACGCTTAATTGTAGAAATGTAATAGATAGATAGGACTGGTGGTGCATGTGTCAGCAGTCCGTCAACTGTGCTGTTAAGAAAGGAGTTGCTACACATTTGCACAAACTGAAAAATGTGAGGAATGAATTTTGTTTCTCCTTAAGCGATATGGTTCACTTGCAAGTTTAACGGACCAAAAAAAAAATGCTGAAGAAGACTTGCTTGTTAGTTGCAGCTGTGCGCAAAAAAGTGTTTAAGAACCACTGGGTGCCCAGAAATAAATCATTTGTTGTAAGTGTAGCACTGTGTGCGTCTCCACGCTTTTCTTGTGTCCCATTTGCCTTGCGCTACCATTGTTATTCAAATATGCCGTACCAACAAGCCCGCCTTGCAGCTTTGCTTTACAAGAATTCTGGGAAAACAATCCTGTTCTCGATGCATGCTCCGATGCAAGTAACAAGTCTGTGTGGTACTGACTAAAACAGGTCAACAACATCTATGAAACACTGATACTAAATAGCAAAGTAATCTTTCTAGATTCACCTCTAGCATGTTCTTCATGAAAAACGAGTGTTCAAAGTGATGCTAGTGAAGATCTCAAAGCAGGTATCACCAACTATTGCTGCCACATTTCACTAGTGAAGATCTCAAAGCAGGTATCACCTGCTAGTGAAGATCTCAAAGCAGGTATCACCAACTATTGCTGCCATATTTTATGTAAACTTGGAACAGAACGGCGCTAGCTTGCAAGTCTTGACCACAAAAAGCACTGCTAGACCAGTACCTCTGTAGTCACCAACAGGTTTGGGCAGCTTAAGTTTTTTCCTTTTTTTTTATTTGCACTTTTCCTGGTCATTTATGGCAGGGATTAATAGGGTTCACTCCATTTCTGTGGTAACTACTTGCCAAGGGTTTCTGGTTGGGCAGGGTTACTTTTAACTGCATTACTAACGGTCCAGTTATGCTATAAACCCTTGCTAGAAAATTCTTTTAGTCACACTGAACATATCTCAAACCTAAACCACTGATACAATTTTCTAAGTAAACATGGCAGTTCTAAGTTTTCCAGACGTCTGTTTCTACAGATCTCTCAATTAAAATTTTGTTTCATGGAAGACATCTCCACGGTTAATGAGTATCGATTGAGCTCAGTTCCATGTGCACGCACCTCTTACATATGTAAAAAAATGCCCTCACATTGATGGTATTTAGAGGTCACTCAAGCTTGAGAGCTGCTGCAAGCAGGAGGTTCGATAAAAGTGATGCAATTTTCATGTGACTGAAAAGAGCCTTTAATGAAAATCTCATATGTAGGAACAAGAGAACAAGGAACAAACAAGCACAACAAGGGACAAACAAGCACACAGTTATTGCATACAACTGCTCTCAAGGAGCTCCTGTTCATTTGCCTAGGAAAATCTCAGTCAACACTCAAAAGGAACAAAAGAAGTAAACTAGTAAACTGTAGAAGCAAGGAACCACACCTATGAAATGCATTCAGCAATCCACCACATTTCAGCATGGAAGCATATTGGTGGGGCTGATAAATCCGACTCAAAAAACAAATGCCTATATTTAAACTGGGTGGCATCAAAATGTCCGCTCCAGTGCACACCGGCTTCCTGAAGACAATGTGGCTTCTGGAAATCACCGTCGCTCTCTTCTTTCGTGGTGAACAGTTGAGAAACCAATCTCTGTCGCATCACAAGGGCACTCGAAAACATGCTTCCCTCTTACCACCACAAGGACAAACTTGCAAAACACTGCTTAGTTCTGTTTGGCTCGTTCCACATATAAAGTCAAATCATTATGATGCTCCAAAGGTGTCTGTACTCAGTCCACTGCAGACCAAGAAAAAAAAAAGCTGTGCCACTACTTCGGATTTGCTGCAATGCCGTCTTCATGAAAATTGTTGGGTTGCTGCTGTTGGAGTTGGTCAGCCTCAGCGCCCTGCAAAATCATACAACTTACACTGTTGTTCTGCAATAAACAGGTTGCATATCATGGTATTACAAAAACATGGCAGGGCTTGTTGTGTAGGTGAACAAAAATGATAATAAACTCAAGCTTGTCATTTCTCAAATATTAGGATAGTAGATAATACAAAAGGGGGGGCTAAGGGAGCCACGGCCTCCCCTGATGGACTGAGTGTGTGTGCCATTTCGGGTGTTTGTGCTATCAGGCTCACTTTTCTCATGTCTGCCTGTATACTTGACCTCCTTTCACAATGAACATCTATCGTTAAGCTCAACTAGCTAAGCTCAACAGCCTTTCTATGCATTTGGGAGAGAGACTTATTCAGTGCAGATATACATTCTTGATATTTGATAAGACTAAAGGCAAACATTACATCGTCACTGATGGTTGAAATAACGGTCCAAAAAGCTCGTAGTGCTACTTTCATGCCTAATATCTTGTTTTAGTGGTCCACACTGAATTAGCCCATTTGAAATCACCCGCTTCAACAGGCCTTGCAGCACCTTCCTTGCCTAACATGGCCCGCCTTTACTGCCCATATGGGCACATTGTAAGCATCGCCTAAGTCGTGGTTAATCTCGTAAAGCTCCATACGAAAGCACAGCGAGCACACACGCAGATGTTTTGGCTGTTCTGCATACAACCGTACCCACTTTGAGCGTAGGGGTTCGTTTTGTGGCACCCAGTGGAAGGTCGCGCTTGTTACTTAGCTGCAGCTCAAGCGGTATCAACATTTGGGCATCGGGCAACATCACATGCATGCAGCATTTTGTCAAGCTTTCTATCGCAGCGACTTCCATGCGCCAGCAAAGCACATGCAGCACCAAGAAGCAGCGAAACTACCACTGAGATGCAACAGCGAGAGTGAGGATCCGTTCACAGAAAATGAAACCTTTGAATCACTCGTGCCCCATTGTAATGCCAAGCGGCTCTTTTTTCAGTACTAAACAGAAACAGACAAATAGCATCTTTATTATGTGTTGTATTGCAAATACGGTTCTTTTTTATTGTAACTGATTTGATTACTAGTGAATTATTGTACTCAGAATTCCTGACGTCATTGAGACCATTCCAAAATGTCCCACTTGTGGCACATATGGTGTCGCATGTTTACCTTAATTTGTTTAGTTTAACACTACTGTTAATAATATGTACTGATATTTTACACATTCTCAAACATTGATCTTTCACTCTGACATAAATTCCTATTAGCTTTCGGTGTCCCTTTATACCAGGCCCATATTCTTTCACAATATTGTAGCATTACCTTGTATTGTGACAAAAAGGAGCAACCATCAGTTAAAAACTAGCCCTGTCATTGGATCATGTTCCGAGACCCACATGTCTGCAATGCTTGTGGTTTTTATGATGAACCAATTATTAGCACAACACACAGTTACATGGGCATCATAGATGTTGACTTGTTATTGTCTCCATTAAGTGTGACTGCCAACCACAATGGCAAGTAAGGAAATATCCTTCATAATTTCTGCAACCTAACATAAGACTGCCATGCCGTTCTGTGCACTTCCCTTGTCTGGCTCATATATAAAATTCTATCACTGAGTTCTCATTAAGTACTTTATGGTATTTCAACCTGCTATGTTCATCCCCTAATATGTTCAACACTACGATATTGAATGAAAATGCACAAAATCCTTACGTGGCTTTTGTCATAACCTGAAAACATTTTTTAGGTTAGTGCGAGAAAAAGCACAAGTTTAGAGGTAAAAATCACATAGTGTAATATTTGCCCCAACACATGTGATGTCATCTTTCCTTGGAGCAGAAAATTTTATAATGCTGTGCAACAAGACATTCACTCACCAGCTGTATCACAAGTCCACACATAGTCAAGGTTGCAACACCTTATGTTGTCCAACGCTCATATGCTGGCCCAATTAGCATATTATCACTTAGTGCAAATACACAACATTTACAAAATGACAGAGAAGTATAAAAAATCCCTGTAGCAGTGAGTAGAAATCGAAAGCATCAAGAAAAAGAGACTTTGCCACAACTTAAGGCATCATATAATACTGACTCATTTTATCACTTGTATTCATGGGGCAGGTGTCCTAAAGCAGCACATTTCAGCAGAAAAGCATGCCTGGTATGCCCCACTCTAGCTCATACAACACCCACATCATTTCATTCCTTCTTGCATGCCTGGTCCCGATTAGAAAAGTGTTGGCTCAACACCTCTGAAGTTTGAGTGTATGTGGCCTACTGCGGAGGAGGCTTGAATTAGAGAGCGTGTTTTGAAGTGACGATGACATTGACCGTAATTAGTGATGCCAACACTGATTATATCTTATGTTAAAGCAGTTAAAATGAGACTATTATTATGGGACACAGGCCTACTCATAAAAGTACATGTCACAAACAAAAATTTGGCCATTGGTGAGCCTCTAAAACAAAGGCTTCTCTGCATCCACACATTATGCCTATTGCTAGTTAGTTGTTAGACTACGTGAGAGGCTTGTAAATAAGGAACTATTATTTTTACTAATATTAATTTTTAGGCAATGGCATGAAAACTACGACAAACAGCATAAGAAAGGTATCACTTGTCATTCATGTACATGCATTTTCTTTTGCACCATCGCAAAGTTGTACTATTATTTTCAATTATCCAGCACACAATGATAGCACCGTAAATGAATATTTGACAATTTTGAACAGTGAATTTCTAGACCAAATATTATTGTTACAGAGCTAGTTATTTATTTGTATTTATATTTTTGGATTCACATATCTACACACCTCCAGTTAACAGCGATTTCTATTTCATGTGACACACTGTACCGCAGGAATGATCTTACATAGGAAAGGGGATTAAGAGCTTCAAAAGGTGTGCATGCCAACCACTGGCACATGGACAAAAAGAAAAGTTGGAAGGTAAGCAGGAGGAGCCTGCAAATACTGTGTCAGTGGAGCCCAGTACAAGCCTGATAAGGTCAAAAGGATGCCTTGCACTGCAAGGAAGCAGCATTCAAAAGAAACAAACAGCTGTTGACACAAGTATTGAAAAAAATAAGACACAGCCAGGTTGGGCTCAACAAAAGATGCAAGCAGTGTGCCAGATCTCTTAAGTACATGTGGAAAAGGTTGTTAGGGTCAGTGGAATGAAGGAAACAATATAATGGTTAGATGAGGAGAACAGCAAAGTAAAAGATGGGTCCAAAGACCATGCAATAAGAAAAGCAAGGAGGTGTATGCCAGCATTCTGCCGTGCCAGTGGAAGCCACAAGCTTCATCACCTGGTCATCGAAATCGGCAGCATCTGGCATTGGTTTTCCTCTTCCCAAATCTGCACCAAATGGACCATCATCTTCTTGGTCTTCTGCTGCATCATCTTTCTTGACAACTGTTTTGGCCAAGCAAGCAACTCGGTAAGAGAGTCTTAGTCCTCAGCCATTTCTATATGTGATGGTGCCTAACCTCAATAACGTCCAGGGCATATCAAAACACCAAAGAAACATAGAATACCTTCAAGGATACGGGAACTGCCATACCAGTACAAGAATGACTAACACCGCTTCTATGCTACATCATCACACCTAGATTGCAAAACGTCTGAGTGCAATTCCGTTTTAGCTGCAACTGGTTCTCTTACATAGGTAAACCAGCAATGAATGCACACACTACGTTCAACATGAAATGTACAGTTTTTCCTGACAGTTTTATAATATACAAGAGCCAGTAAAAATGCCCCACATAGAATTCACACTGATTTATAGACCTGGCAATTTCAGTCTCAGATTAACAACATAACGAGAATGTATTTCTCATGGCTGTGCAACAAGACTTCTGTATCTCTGTTGGAACAAAGATAATTCAGAGCAAAGAAAGCAAGCACCATTTTTCTGTGACATTTTGGCTGCTGTATGCTGGGGCTCCAGCAATGAATAGGGTCACTAGGACAATGCGTCCCCCCCCTCTCTTCTGTCATCTTAGGTTGCTTGAAATGTGTACTTAACCTGAGGCTTCCTACTGATTGAAGTTATCAGACAAGTCCTTCCAGAGAGTACTGTGTCACTGCATGAACTTAAATGTGACAAATGGTCATATCAGTTGTGTAATGGCATCACAGCAGTCATGTTCAGTCAACTGACAAAAATCCTAAGATTGTGGGATTGCAAGGGGGGGGGGGAGGAAGCAGAAACCTAGCATTATAGGTATGCCACTGCCTTGCTTCAGTAGGTATGCGATTATCTTGCTTCAGCTGAAGGATTCCAACAACAAATCGAAATGTCAAATAGTAATAGCATGCGGTTCATGCTGCATCAATTCGGAAGTCAAATTGGGACAAGTTGACTTCAAGCTACCCACGAAATTTCAATGACAGTGTCAACAGAAGTCTCGAAGGTATACATTGGACTCTGATGCAAAGGACATTATGACATAAGGTCAGCGGGGGACATATCAACTTCATGGGGAGGTGAGGGCTACAGCTCCGCATAAACCGACCCCCATCGGTGCCCCACTGATAATGTTGCATAATGCTATACCCATTTTAATGGCAAAACTACATTGTTTTACTTTTACTTTTATTTCGATCCAACGTCCCTTAAACACGATGCATTTTGATGAATTTCATCCAATCAAAATATCGCCTAGAACTGGATAACAAAACTGCAAAAGTGGATCTTGACAGATATATTGTTGTGACTTTTGTTCGTTGTCGATATGCTGTCCATGAGAAGCATAGCCGGGGCAAGTTCCCACAACCTGAAACTCCGTGACTTTTCTCTCAGAATGAGTTTCAAGCAGTGTTAAGCAGCAAAAGAATAAGAATGTGGCATCTTCGACGGTCCGTAAGCCAACGTTCCTACAGGCATTTTCTCTATGATGGCTTGTTTAGGGATGCAGCGTGGCATACTGACCTCACAAGTCATGACTAAGCGATTAAGTCGCTAATCCTTTGCTACCCTTCCTGGGAAAGACGGCAGTAAGCACTTATCCGCCAACTTGCTTCGTGAAGGACTCCCCTTCACCCCTCTTCAGTGAAACTGACCAGAGGAACATTGTGTCAGCAGGTGCAATGACTATTCGGTGACCGTGTGTTATTGGCTGATGCCACTGTGGGTGGTGTCATGTGTGTGATTGGTGTTTCAATCAAGGAGGAGGAGCCTGACACGGCTTAAAACAACGCTGCAAAGTGCAGGAGGTCGCTCTGAGCCATGGTTTAACGATTCATCCACCACACTTGTGGTTTGCTGAAATCTAACCTGCTATGTTGTGACATCAAACTGCCAGTAAATCTGTTTTTCGTTTCCCCAACTTGTCAACATCGTTTCCTCCACCCTGAGTTTCTCTCCACGCTATCACAGGAGTCCAGGTCTGGCATAACCCTGACATCTCGGCAACCCACGTCAGCGGGAATGCGCCAGGTGAGGCTCTGGTCCGCATCAATATATAGAAACGCTACGTTCACTCTTTGGTATACTAGCTCAAGCAATGACGACAATACATTAGAAGCCAGAGAGACATGGCAACCAGTGTTCGACAGCAAGCGACACACTCGAACATGTAGACACACTTTGTAGCTTTGTCACAAATGCAGAGCTGAGTAAGCAAACTGCACTTTTCAGGCTAATTTACTTCGAGACGTTGAACAGAAAGAAGTACGGCACAAATGGACACGCTACTTCAATGTTGCTCAATAAAATTGAGTTGCTGACGAAGTTTATGTGGTTTCCTTCTCTTTTTTTTAACCAGTTTGATTAATGCTATACTTGCATGTTTTACTTTCTAATTACCATGAAAAATGTACCAACGATAGATACTGTACTGCATATTGCAATTTCTGCCTTTCAGTCTGATTTTACTGCCTCAATTTGATAACAATGTTTTTTGGCCCATGGTGGTGTCATTTTGACAACGGGTTTATCAATATGATGCCACCATGGGTAAAATGAACCTTGTACTTGACAACACGCAACCATAACTCAGCTACCATGACTAGCAGTGCCTTAAACAGGACCTCAGTTGATTAGAGTGTCCCGACATGCCAATCTAACAATCAGCTGGCCCATGGGTGACACATTACACACTATAAGAAATATTCCTGAGAAATACAGACCAAGAGCACACAGAGCTGGGGTTACCAACTTTGCTTACTGCTTGAGCTCCTTTTCCTTTCATTTCGTTTTCACGCAAAGTTCACCTGCCATCCTGTCCCTTTTTTCTCTTTTTTTTTCACTTTTATAACAAAAACTTACCACATTCTGCATGACCTACACACTGGCACATTTTTTTCTCTTTACTCTTACTATTTAAAGAAATGAACAATACCTCCAATTATTTAATATATTTTCATCACTTTAGAACATGCTGACCGAGGGGAATATGCAATAGAGGCTGTATGAAGAGAAATTTCTTTTTCATATTATTCTTTGACAGATTGTAGTCACCGACAGCGATATTGCATGAATCGTCAATGACTAACCCTCTTTAAAGCTAACACGCCCAAGACAACAAGGTGCCTTTGACCAAAATAGGTTCAACAATCGAAATGACAACCAGCCTGTCCGAGATTCCCATTCATATAGCCTCTACGGCGTGTTGAGTTTCCATCTGTAGGCTCCCACCTTCACTTTGGATTGCCTGAAAAGAAGCCTTGCAATTGATTTTGCACTTTAGAGAAGCCAGCCAAACAGCGAGCATTTCTCCCAATGTCAGTGGGAAATTTCTGCAAGGGCTCAGAAGACAAACTTACCAGCATTGCCATAGTCCATGTCATCTTCACCACCTCCAATTCCTCCCGCAGCCAGTTGCTGCTGCGGCTGGTTGGGGCGGGCCAGCTTAACTCGTGGTGCCTTTCCAACTTGACCAGCGATCAGCAAATCATCACCATTGTTCAGCCCTTTGTTCGACAGCACCTTCTCTGCACCAAGCTCCATTTCGTTTCCTTCCTCAAAGCCCATGCCATCTGCAGCTTTCTTGAAAGCCCCAGCTATGCCTCCTGCTACTCCTCGAGAACCTGATGCCTTGGCTGGCGCAAGCCTGTCACCTGCTGGCTTCTTTTCCAGGCCAGCCATATTGTCCGGCTGTCAATGATGTATTGTGTCATACAACCAGAATACGTAAGGACTCCGGGAGAATAACTTCCCATCAATTCAAACACAAATTAGTAACACTGAATATAAGACTTAAAGAGGTTGACAGTGGTTTTGCAATGGTTAATAATAGTAATAATAACTAGGGTTTTATATACCAAAACCACAATATAATTTTGAGGCATGCAATAGTGGAGAGCTCCGGAAATTTCAACTATTCAGTGTTTTTTTTTTTTATGTGTACTTACGCTGAACAGTAAACGGGGCTCTAGCATCTTGCCTCCATTGAAAATGTGACCACCGCAGTCGGGATCGTTCATTATAGTTAAAGCAGTGCAAGCAACATGGATGAAGAAAGAAGACACATGAGCATTTACTCGAACTGAAAGGTTTATTAGAGAAAGCATAAAGAAATATGAAAAAAAGTGAAGTCAAACTGTGCAGTCGCTGCCACATAGAAACCCTACCAACTTGCAAAAGGGCCTGCGGCCTTGTATACATAGAGCAGACCGCACACTTGGTAAACACCTGGATAGGTTGATTAATAGGTGCAGCTGAACGTCCCAAAACCACCATATGATTATGAGAGATGCCGTAGTGGAGGGCTCCGGAAATTTCAACCACCTTGGGTTCTTTAAAGTCCACGCAAATCTGAACACACAGGCCTACAGCATTTTCACCTCCATCAAAAATGCAGCCGCCGCAGCCGGGATTCGATTGCGCGACCTGCGGGTCAGTAGCCAAGTACCTTAGCCACTAGACCACAGCGGCAGAGCAAGACACCTAGTTAGAGAACATAGGAATACTCTGAATGCCAATTACGGCTTGCTGCGATCTTCCCACTCCAAGCATTGCAAGTGCACACCTATTTTTCATTAGAGAACAATTACGTATAAACACAGGAATGACACAGCACATGAAATCCCGGAACCCTCTGCATTAGCAATGTTGGTGGAAGCTATCCTGCAGTGGCATTATCGCTAAGCGAACTCACAGTAGGTACATACATAGTGGTTGTTTGGAATTTTGAAGGTTTTCGACGATATGTAGTCATACCTACCTATGTGCAAAATCTCCGATTTTAAGAAGTTATATTTGTTTTTTAGTAAAATTTTTATTTTCTTGCCTTTTTGCAAGTTCACACAAATTTTCTACGTAGCAGTGACTGCACAGTCCATTAGAGTTCACTCCTTTTCATGTTTCTTTTTATGGTTCTAATAATAAACATTTAAGTTGTGAGTAAGTGCTTGTAGTGACTCCTTTTTTCGTACTGCTTTAACTGTAATGGAACCTCGTCAACTAGCCCAGCCCAATTGTCAACCTTACGAAATTTCATATGTCAGTGAAACCAATGTTCTGACATGTGGACTTGTCACTCGTGTAACAACTGCTTTTGTTAGTTTCCACTTAAAATGATGACAACGAGCCTATTCTATGAAGTATTAGCCCACGGGTATTCTACTACTGTTATTTAAAATCGTGCAGTAGTTAAGCAAATGCTTATCTAACCGGTGCCTATGCACATGTGAAATTGCTGGAAATTTAACACACACATAAAATTCCCGGCAAGCCCCCCCCCCCCTTCCCCAGCCTCAGCAAGTGACTATTACCAGCAAAATGGAGGAGGATGGTTTCTTGGAACTGTCCCCAAATTCAACATGACAGTGACAAAGTTCTCTTGATAAAAAAAAGGTAAGACGGAATGCTTATGTACTTCCTCAAACGTTTTCCAGCTCTCGCACATAACTCACAAAAATGAGTCACAACAAATGTTGCGGCTACCCCATTCAAATTGCAAATCCAGACTACAAAGGCCACGCTATTGATTGCGGGATCCAGAAAATTTTCAGGCAGCAATCAAAATGTGGAAATAAAATAAAATCAAATTTACATGAGAATTTTCAGGTGCAAGTGCTTAGAAATTAGGCTGTTCAGATTGACTGGATTCTAGCATGGACGCGATGTTGGCTAGTATGTGAGGGTACAAAGTAAAGAGGGAACACTTTTCCGAAATGGTGTGTAAATTTGATATTAAGCATGAAATTGGAGGGAATGCTTACTCTGAATATTATTGCACACACGCACACACCTCATGCAGAATGCTAGCCAACCATCACTACAATCAACATGGAGGCTGTTGAAAACAATCAACAGGACTATTCAGCCACATACATAAGTCCCCAGCAAAAGTGAGAAACATGCAAGCGATCTGCTTTGGTTCGATTTGAAGAACATCACCAATCAGCAGCCATCAATCTGTGCCAAACTTGTTGCAGCTACTGATTAACAGTGTAGATCGGCAAGCATTATATGCTCAAGTATTTCTTTTAACATTTAACCACTGCTTCAAATGAATTTGGTACGCCCAGTTAAGACAAAGTTGGGCTAGTTGGTGATACATTATGGGCAGAAACAGAGCACAAACTCACGGTACGAAGAGAAGAGACACAAACAAGCGCTGTTAACTTTTTTTTCTTTCAAAGACTCAGCAAGAGGTAAAAGAAAAGCATGCGGTTACTACCTCTTGCTGAGTCTTTGAAAGAAAAAAAAAAAAAAGTTGACAGCGCTTGTTTGTGTCTCTTCTCTTCGTCCGGTGAGTTTGTGCGCTGTTTCTGCCCATAACGCCCAGTTAACCTGATCATGAGCTATTTTGTGATGTTATACTGAGAAACAGCACACAAATACATGAGCCAACAAAAGCGACACTGAACATGGATTACTGTCTAAAGCACTGTGCATTACCAAGATGGTCCTCTAAGATCCATATGTTGGTATTCAGAAATTTCTCAACCCAACTTCAAGCAATTGTGTACTTACAAGTTCCCCTAAGCTGTCAGGCAAACCAGGTTGTGCAATACCCTGGTTCTTGGCACCCACCTGAAGATAAAAGAATAGTAATTATGCTGCTGATGACAAAGAGATGGCATAGCCTGTAAGAAAGAAAGCCTTCAACATACAGTACACATTACATTGCCGATAAGTGAAGATTAAAAAGAGATTTACTGCTTCTACAGTTTACCTGGCTGAACTCATAAACAATGTGCATTAATGCCGAAACAAATCTGTGCAACACAAAAATTCTTGAGGTCAACGATAGACACTTGTTAGAAACCAAGCTGATGTTCCAATTGAGGAATCAGATGGCTGTTAAAATGCACAAGTGAAAAATTAATAAATGTATAAGCAAAATTTATACCCCGGCTGCTGGTGGCGATGATTTTGCAATGCTGGGAGCTGGCAAGACTGGAGGTGCCTGGTTTCCAATAGGAGGTTGTTCACCAGGCTTGAAACCATGCTCCGCGGCAGCAGGCTGGTCCACATTCAGCTGTGAAAGCTGACCCTTGATCTGGGACAGGGGATCTGCATTTACTCCGAGCGGTGCCGGCTGCTGCAGAGGCTTATGCAGAAAGTTCTGCTCTTTCTGGACTGCAGGCTGCGGGACAGGCCGTGCCAAAGGCTGAGCAGGTGGCCTCTGCGAAGGCTCTACTTGAGCTGAAGGCTGCAAAGCAACTTGGGGTACTCCTGGCTGTGACACAACTGGAGGTTTCTGGCCAACAGGCTGCTGGCCTTGGTTTTTTGGCAACCCAGACAGTTCATTGTTTCCATGGTTGGCCTTGCCTTCCTGCTGAAGAGGTGACAGGATGGCATCCGGAACAGCACTTCCCGGCGTGGAAGACATCTTGCCCTTGGCTTGGGAGACTTCTGGGCTCGCTTTGGCAGCCTGCTGAAGGGCGAAGTCATTGAGAGGTGCCAATACTTGCGCAGCTGGCACTGGATTCTTGGCACTGTTGGCGATGGGTCTCAAACCATTACTTGACTCCACATCAACAACCTTTAGATAAAAAAATGCAGGGAGAAAGTCAACACAGCTAAGTATATGATTATGGCAGCTAGGTCCACAATGCATTAGCACAGCTGAAGTTTCCATCTAGGAAAGGTTGAAATGCTATCGAAACAGGGGGGGGGGGGGGGGGGGGGGAGGAGCAGGCTCTTTGCATAATATCCTACTTCTCTGCTCCAACCAGACGAATACAGCATTGAATAAAATGCCATATAATAATATTATGTGGTCCACGCTCCTTTGGTTTAGGAGCAAATACATAACATTTCTAGGGTCAATTAGAAAATTCGATTTCAAGCCACTTCTTGAGTTACTATAACAATGACAGAACCCTTGAAAAATATACATAGGGCTCTCAGTAACGAGTAGTGAGTGGCGGGGAATTAAATTGGACTCATCGGTAGTTAACGGCGGTATCCTCCCCCCTTAACAGTGTTTGTAAGGTCACACAGACAATCTACAAGACTTCTGCTATCGGTTCGGACACATGCAATTCAAGCTTGCTATTTGCAAAGCAAGAGAAATGATGTCACAAAACTACTGCTGGCACACTAACAGTAAGCAGCACACTGAGTGCACTTCGTGAGACTATGATGTCACCATAGAAAACATTTTTAAGCAAAGCTTGCACTGCTCCATGTCTCATTGATGCAGTAGGTGAGCGGGCAATAAAAAAAAAGCTTGGCACCTGTTTCACCCCACGTTTCACAGCTGGCAATATGCTCCAATTGCGAACTTCTCATCTGCGGGCAGCCGCATAAGAATGCCACGATATGGGGATGCCTGCCGTATGCGCCCCAACCCATCTTTTTTGTGCGTGTGTGAATTTCCTTTACACGAGTATGCTCCCCAGTAACTGACCTAGGTATGCTTATTCCAGCACCAACTTCATAGATTGGCTGCCAATCGTGAATGCTCCATTTGCGAAGATATTCAGTAGGCTTGTGCGAATACTCGCAAGCTTCGAACATTTGAACGAATATTACTGTATTCAAATTCACTACAATTTGAGTAAAAAGTTATTGAAAGTTTCGAAGTATTTGGAATAAATGAATAGAGGTATAATAGCCCGCATGTAACTCTTTGTAAAAGTGGTTTCACTGCTGTAAAGGGCTGCTAAGTTGTGAAAGCACTTATTAAGCTGTATAATAATTCGCATGTAACCCCCTGTAAAAGTGGTTTCAATGCATTAAAGTGGTGCCAAGCCATGAAAACTACCATCCAGGAGAAATCTGCACTGCGGCGAAGCTTCTTCTTAGGGTGAAATGAGCGTAATACCCTCTCGATTCGTCATACTTAAGATTTTTAAGTTTAAAAGTATGTCATACCAGCTTAAATGCTATAGGCAAAGTAAACTTTAAAACATATTTTACAGGTTATCACTTCCATTCTCCTGAAAGTCAAATTCTGCTTATAATCAATATTGTTTCCACTTCCTTCAAACAAAAAAAAATGACATTTGCACAGGTCATTTTTTAACTTTTAAAAAATATTGTACAAGTTAGTTAGGTCATGACAAATATACCAATTTTTTTCATAACATGTGATACATATTATATTCGAATTCGATTTGAGATTATTGGACCAAAATCACTACATTCACTTCAAATTAGCTTCAAACCTGAAATTCGCCATTCGAACAAGCCTAATCTTCAGCATTACCTTAGTGTTAAGTGCAATCATAATTGGCCTTCTGATAATTATTCTGCATTTTAGTTTTTGAGTCATTACCATTTTATTCTTGTCTTCAAACGCCTGAACTATTAACACTTGCCAATCAGTGTACAGCTTCCCTACAGCACCCATTCTGCAAAACTTTGTTATGTAAATTTATTGTTGTTTATTTATTATCATTTAATTAATACATTTATGAGAACAAGAGACCTAAGCAAGGTTAATAAGGCCCTGCAGCACTTTTTCAGCAGGGTCAGAAGAACGCTGTTGACCAGTAGTCGATGTTGAGATCATGCAAGTCAAGCATTCTGGCACAGCACAAACCCTGGAATTTACCATTACCTTTAAAGCCGGCTAGAAATTGCTTTCTCCTTTCTCCACAAATGACGCTACAGACTCTAGATCACTACGTCCCAGGTCAAGTCTCAGCAAATGGTGATCTGAGCACGGTGCGCTCGAGCTAAATTTATTGCAAATGAGTCTGCGGAAACCTGCGAGGTGGCGGAAGGGTTAAGAAAGAGAAAAAGACAACCATCCATTTGTAGCATGAAGCCACAAAGAAACCAGTTATGATTTATCAAAAGGAATGCCTCTTAGTTGCCAAAAAATTCGTCCTGGTCCAGAGTTTGGACCGGGACCAACGCCTTTCCGGCGCAATCGCTCTAGCAATTGAGCTAACCAGGAAGCTAGCAAAGGTGGTCGTTTTCTTTCCCTTTCTTGGCTACAAATTTCCACCTCCACTCGTACTTAACGGATTCTAAAAAATTTTGTGGCGGTTGATTCATAAGGCAAAAACTCCTTTAGTGAAGACATTAGATGGTTACTTAAAGAAGGGTTGCATGCAGAACCCCTTTAAAACCCACGGCTTTCGCATCTGTGCAGCGACTTAAGTACAACTTCGAAAGCTTCACTCACTATCTTCACAGAGAATAATTGACTTAATCAAGACAGCTCAAAAGATGCCCAAGTTGAGCATAAGTAAAACTGCAGAAGTCTCACCAAACTGTAGAAAAGATTAAATTGGACAAACAGGTCACTGCAGCAACGATCGAGTATGGGAAACACTACCAGTATGCTAATAATAATTATTTTCATTTACCTGTCAACTGTAAAAACTGTGCCCCTGAGACGATGCTGACTAGTATTTGAATTCTGGGCAGGAGTGCGATTGCACTTGCCAGAGACACAGAAATAAAGAGAGCAACTTTATCAGACACACATCTGTTGCACTGTGCAACAAAAAAAAAAAAGTCTTTGGAATGATGGTTATAAATCTGAATTCTTCATAATCTGCCATACTGGACGGCTGCTATGATCACATTATGGACGTCCATCTGCATGTACCTACACGACTGCATATGCACATGGGAATGCATTTCATGACAAAATGTAGCTGTTACACTTGTCCTGTGTGTACGTTATCCCTGTGCCCTATGTTAAATTTTATTTATTTATTTATCAAATGCTGCAGAGACATAGTCCAAGCAGGGAGGGCAATAAAATGGTACAAGAGTGAACATGTTAAAGAAGAAAGAACAAACAAAACAAGGACACTAATACAGAAATAGTCAATATGTTTGGTGAAACGCTATACAAATTAATAATAATCAGCATTATGGTGTCAATTCAATTATACAATTCCATTCGGTTATTGTACGAGAGAAAAATAATTTTTACATGTGTTTGTTCTCGCGCAGTAGGGTGGGCACTACACGAAGCTTATAAGAACTGCATTCGACACTAGAACATTGCTGGACCACCTACTTTTATGGACTTTCCTCCAAGAAATCAAATATCATTCACAAAGTCGAGCTAAAAATAAATGTTTTGGCCATGTTCCTCATAAAAACAGGAGAATGTTTCATTACACGGCAAGAGCAGTGAAGGAATTCCTAGTTTACAGTCTTCCTGTAACAGCTTCATTCTTTATAAAAGAATGGCAGTATACTGAGCCTTTATATTTTCTGATGCCACTCCTAGACTTTCTTTAAACTTTCGTCGCATTTTTTTTTTTTTTCGACTGGCCACATTACCAAAAATTTCTTTTCAAGTTTTGCAGCATACGTAGTGCTTGGAAACAGTATTTGGGGTTTTCTACAATTTGCTGTGCTGCAATGTGTGCTTGGATAATATTTATAGTAGTGGCAAATATGTTAATTTTCAATCTATAAAGAATACATAGAACAACCTTTTCAGTAACAAATATCCAAGAATGCAGCACTGCTTGTAAGCATACGTTTACAGGTTCCTCTCCTGCCGCAGGAAAAGAATAGCAAGGCACAAGACAAGAAGTGGTGCTTGCATGTCTCCTTGCAACTGCTAGTATTTGTTTTAGAATAATCATTAAAACTTCTGGGGCTTACAGTGCCAGAACCATGATGTGAGAAAAGCTGTCGTGGATAACTAGACAAATTTGACCACCTGGGGTTAAATTACACGTGTATTAAAGTGCATGGGTGGCTTTGCATTTCATCACCATTAAAATGCAGATGCCATGGCCATACATCTAAATCGCATCATCAAGCCAAGCAGTGCAACACTTTAGCTGTTAGGCTATGATATTGGGTGCTACTGCCGGTACTGTGCCCCAGAATAAGATACACTGCATTAGCAGCAATATGGCAAATAGGGCCAGTCCATTTGGATTCATCTTAAGGTACAAAAAAAAAGTAAAATGTATTGTTGCCCTTTGGTTGATATTGTCACACTTTTGCCCGGGTTTTTATGCACTGTTTTATATACCTAGCACTGCACTGTTAAGCATGAGCTGCCAGTCACAATAAGTTTGGAACCCTTATATTTATGTTCTCACACTCATTGAATGCTATTTGAATTCACACATTTTATGTGTGCACCATAAAAAATCCTTAGCAGGGTCTTTCTAGGGCAACAACAACAGTTTCAATAAGTGGACTTGTCTTCAGCAAGCGTGGAAGTTAAGGCAATTCACCGAAGTTCAAGGCAAATCACCAAACTTCGTTGATACAGTAACTAAAGACATCAGCATCAAGGCAGTTGATTCCTAGTTGAAGACAAGTAAACTTGCAAAATTTTGGCTCTACCAACAACCCCTGTCCAAGGATTCTTCTCGCCTCTTCAAGCCTCTAACTTCCCTTGATGCTATCCTGTGTAGACCATGCAGTGATCACGCAATCTTCACCTCTCCTAAATGCTGTCATAGCCTTATGTAGCACTTTCGTTTACATTTGATCATGTTGCAGAGCAATATGTTCAGAACCAGCCACCATGCCAGTGGCCCATATGAACTGCAACAAGGTTTTCGCCCGGGCTTGTCGGTGAAGATCCATAATAGCTTTCAGTGCACTCAGAGACATCGACAAGGGACACATGAAGACAAGCGCTTGTCTTCATGTCTCCGAGTGTACTGTATATTATGGCCCATTTGAACACCAGGCAAAGCGCCTATGCCTCGTGTTCCTTCGGTTCACCTTCATAACGTGTGCGCTGTATTTGCTTCACGATAAACTACTAACTACCCCAAGGTGTGTCATTCAAGTTTGTCACTAGGACAAGACCATGCTCTGTGTTCTGCCACCTCAAATTGATGTAGCATCACCTTACGCCAGTGCCATCTATCTCCCCTAGACCGTAACTTACCTTAATCGCACAAGTTTCATAATTAAGCAAGCTTCGGTCAGCAGATGTGGCCACACAATTTAAAAATAACTGTACAGAATGACCAGCTGTGGCTCAAAGAGATCCATAATGAGAAATACGCACAAAATACTGGACAACACTTCGTGCAACTATAGTTGCTCTCATTTACGACTATCGTGCAGGGGTCTCGAGCGTGTTGTGGATGTTTAGCCTGCGGCCCACAGCATCATCACACAGCATCACCTTTCAGACATTCTGGAGATCAGTATTGATATGTATCTCAAATACCGATGCCACATTCTATTCAGAAATTATCCGCATATCAGATATGAAAAATTTGTCCTTTCCAGCAATGTTAGGTGAAGTTTTCTCTAAGTCCCCTTTCTCTTCAACCGTTTTGACTGCCCCGGCCCCTTTAAGACAAGATTTCCTGACTGAGGCCTGCTAGCAGAGCTGAGTTTGAGAGCCCTGCTATAGTGTGTACAGTAACCCGCAGTGTTTGTAGATGCCACTGAATTCATCACTAGGACTGCACTATTTTACTGGGTGCAAATAACTGCCTCCAATGCTCATACATAAAGCGGCCATCAGCCGATTACTACTAAAGCAGCTGGAGCTTGGTGTGGGTGAGTTCATGTAAATAATGAATAAGCTGCAAAAAAAATAAACACAAGAGCAAAAAGTTAACAACAGACCAGCGCAATCTGTTGTAAGTGCTTCCTTCAGGTTATGCTTTTTGCTCATCGTATTGACCAAGCAATTACTACTACATTTCAAAGCTCGGATGATGCAACATTATCCTTCATTCCACACATCAGGTGCAATGCTATGGAGGTTAGAGTGCCTTTTTACAGTAGATGCATCCACAGCGAGAAATTGTCTAATGCTTTTACCACCCATATGATTCCTTTATGCCTTTAGGCCCAGTAACAAACGAAGATCCTTTGTACCTCAGATACAAGTAAATCCAATTATATGGCTATCAATAAATGCTCTAAACTGCCTAGCAGCTCCTTTGTCTCAATTTTCCGGTATTGCGATTGCCGCCCGCCACGGTACATCCCATGCTGGCTCGTGCTTGGCTCATACGGGCGTCTACAACGACGAAAGCCGAGCACGAGACACACACACAATTTGCTTGCCAAACTTCACACACAGCTTATGCACTATTGCACCTGACGTATGAAACATAGTATAGAGGGGCTCACAAACATCATATAAGGTTATCGCAGAATGGCTCTGCTGGTGGACTATACCACCTCATGAACATCTCAATGCAATTTTTTTTCATCAGTGAAGTTTAAGCAATGCTAACACACAACGTCCACCAATACAGTAAAAACGGCATGCGCAATTTTTCGAGATAGCCACGCTATGTCGTGACAAATCTGGTTTCTAAAGAAAACGATGGCTGTGACCTATGCGTCTGAGTCAGAATTACTCTAACATGACCTAAAAATGCAAGTACTATGTGCACTACTTAGCCAGTAATTGTCCTGTTTACATCTGTGAGTACTGTACACTGGATAGTACCTGGGAGAAAATGGCAATATCATCATCATCATCATCATCATCATCATCATCAGCCTGACTACGTCCACTGCAGGACAAAGGCCTCTCCCATGTTCCGCCAGTTAACCCGGTCCTGTGCTTGCTGCTGCCAATTTATACCCTCAAACTTCTTAATCTCATCTGCCCACCTAACCTTCTGTCTCCCCTTAACCCGCTTGCCTTCTTTGGAAATCCAGTTAGTTACCCTTAACGACCAGCGGTTATCCTGTCTACGTGCTACATGCCCGGCCCATGTCCATTTCTTCTTCTTTATTTCAGCTATAATATCCTTAACCCCCATTTGTTCCTTAATCCACTCGGCTCTCTTCTTGTCTCTTAAGGTTACACCTACCATTTTTCTTTCCATTGCTCGCTGCGTCGTCCTCAATTTAAGCTGAACCCTCTTTGTAAGTCTCCAGGTTTCTGCTCCGTAGCTAAGTACCGGCAAGATACAGCTGTTATATACCTTCCTCTTGAGGGATAGTGGCAATCTACCTGTCATGATTTGAGAGTGCTTGCCAAATATGCTCCACCCCATTCTTATTCTTCTAGTTATTTCAGTCTCGTGGTTAAGCTCCGCGGTTATTACCTGCCCTAAGTAGACATAGTTTTTTACAAATTGAAGTGCACTATTACCTATCTCAAAGCGCTGCTCGTTTCCGAGGTTGTTGTACATTACTTTCGTTTTCTGCAGATTAATTTTAAAACCCACTTTTCTGCTCTCCTTGTCTAACTTCGTAATCATGAGTTGCAATTCGTCCCCTGAGTTACTCAGCAATGAAATGTCATCGGCGAAGCGCAGGTTACTAAGGTACTCTCCATTAACTCTTATCCATAACTGTTCCCGTTCTAGGCTTCCGAAAACGTCCTGTAAGCATGCAGTAAATAGCATTGGGGAGATTGTGTCCCCCTGCCTTACACCCTTCTTGATTGGTGTTCTGTTGCTTTCTTTACGAAGCACTATATTGTAGCAGTTGATCCTCTGTAGATTTCTTCCAGGATGTTTATATATACTTCATCGATGCCCTGATTCCGCAGTGTCTGCATGACTGCAGATATTTCTACTGAATCAAACGCCTTCTCGTAATCTATGAAGGCCATGTATAGTGGTTGGCTATATTCTGAGCATTTCTCTATTACCTGATTGATAGTATGAATGTGGTCGATTGTTAGGTAGCCTGTTCGAAATCCTACTTGTTCCTTTGGTTGATTGAATTCTAATGTTTTCTTAACTCTGATAGCAATTACCTTTGTAAATAGCTTGTACACTACAAAGAGCAAGCTTATCAGCCTGTAATTCTTCAAGTCGTTGTCATCGCCTTTCTTATGTATTAAGATGATGTTAGCGTTCTTCCAAGACTCTGGTACTCTTCCCGTCAGGAGACACCTCGTAAACAGGGTGGCTAGTTTTTCTAACACAATCTGTCATCCATCTTTCAGTAGATCTAATGTTACCTGATCCTCACCAACAGCTTTGCCTCTTTGCATGCTCTCCAAAGCTTTTCTGACTTCTTCTATCATTACTGGTGGGGTGTCATCTGGGTTACTGCTAGTTCTTATAGTATTAAGGTCGTGGTTGTCCCTGCTAGTGTACAGATCTCTGTAAAACTCCTCCGCTATTTTAACTATCCTATCCATATTGGTAGTTATTTTACTTTCTTTGTCCCTTAGTGCATACATCCGATTGGCAATATAGACCACCCTAAAGTTACATTTACAGTTATAGTTACTGTACATTATAGCCTAGAACGTTTTCTCTTTTTTTTCTTTTACCCTATTGGCTACTAACTTCTTGTTTTAGGCGTTCATGATGTTGGCATATGGTGACACACATAATCTACATGATACCGTGTGTTTCCATACCCTAAAGAGTGCACCAGTGGCATTTCCAGTTGCCGTTACATGCAGGAGAGGTGCACGACCCGGGAAGAAATGTCATGAATAAAGTCATACCACAGCAAAAATTTGAATGAGAGGGAAACGTTCTGCCTGGCACTGCATTAATTTCACTGTTTTACCATGTAGTGGTTGGCCCCTGTTGTTGGGAGGCCGGCAACCTATGCCGTACTACTTTGCGGTTTTTACTATTTTGCTGGAATCCCTATTGCCAGAACCAGAGTTCACAGCGATGTCCCACTCTACCAATTGCATCACATGACATTTCTGCTCGGGTCATAAGACTCTCCTGCTAGGGACGGTGAGCCGAAATTTCACCGATGTGCTCTTTAAGAAAATGCGCCAATGAGGCACGTGACCCGAAAGATAGTCCACCGGTGCGCCATTCATGAGACCAGCCAATGCCTGTAAGCACAATCGCTATGATTTGGCTGCACAGTTGCAAACAACACTGCCAGAAAGAAAGCAAGTTATTCTTAAAAGTTTTGAACACAAGATGGCAAGTTCCCCAATGCATAAAATGTGACACTATACTTATGTTCGTGGGAGCTCGACTACAGATCAACAAAGTTTTTTTACTATGTTCAAAACATACTGCTGTTCCCTTTTAAGCTCTGCCAATAAGAGTAACACCACTCTATGTACAGGCCTGGAGATGTTCATCCAGATTTGTATTGTGCCCCAAAATATTGTCCAGGGGCATTACAGATATCTAAATGTCATGAAAAATAACATTTTCTTCAATAAGTGACTGTTTAAGGCCTACTGTAGGCTAGAAAAAAAAAACACCAGAACCAAAGAAAACAAAAAGGCCAAAAGACGTGCAGAGTGGCATGGAACATCCATATAAGCATGCATATTATACCAAAATCGTTAATGTCTCCACAGCACCAAAAACTCAAGGATGTTAGTGAACTGCAAGCCACACAAATGGGCATTATCAGTGATTGTAACTGCAACCAATAATATCACATTAATGTGGCCAGAAAACAAACTGTAGGGAAATCAGATTTGACCCAATCCAACAAACAGACCATGCCACAGGCTAGCATCAACTACGCCCGACTGTAGATGGGGAAAAAAAAGCTCTATCTCTAGAAAATCACATTAGTTGGGATTTTATTGGCAACTGGACTACGATAATGATAGTAGAAGAAAGCATCTGCACAAAACGTGTAAATGTAGTCAAGCATAATTGCCTGAAACCAGGACACTTCTATGTAGCGCTCGGTTAAACCTCCAGTCAGGGGCGGCGCCAGCAGAAAACATGGAGGAGGGAGGGAGCAGTCCTCCTCTTCAAACTGCTGAACCAAAGACAGTCAACAATTAAGTGCAACTTTTATGCCTTCCCTTCCTCCCTTTACCCGAAGAGACTCTATTGTCCTGATAACCTGAGCCTAACCCCCAGGTGAAAATATTCTGACGCCACCCCTGCGACCCTGCCTTGCCTAAACGGCAAAAAAAGTGTAAAAGGTATGTCTATAACGCAAGTATAAAAGTCAGCCAAGCCAAACGCAGATTTTTTTTTTAAAGAGTTGTTTACCTTTGGCAGCCAATTTTCTGCCCCAGACACCTGATATCGGGGACCCAATTTTCCAGCTCCTTTGTCCTCCTGAACAACACCAATAAGTAGGAAATCTGTTACTACCTTGTTATCACTTCATCAAGTGCGAAAGAGAAAGCTCCAGCAAAAACAGAAAATACTCCTGGGTTAGTAGTGACAAGAGAAGAAAGCTTGCAAAAGGAGAGCATGGTAAACAAGGCACACACACACACCCAGGAAAATTTGACCACCGCATGCAAAGGCATAAGAATCGACCATCATATACAGCTGCATCACACCAGGGCAGACCGTGACGCTGCAAAATAAGTGTGTGCTACAGTGAAAACGGAAAGATGCTGTGACGACAAAATAAAAAGTAACCATTGAGAAAGGAAACTGTAAGAAAAAATATCTTTATTCTTGTTTACTTATTTTGAGCAACAGGTATACAACGGACACATTTTAAAAAAGCTGCATCATTCACTCACAAACCAGAAAAAGTGAGAGTGCCAATCCAAAAAAGTCTCACAACATGTGCCACACTAGTTTTGAAACAAAGACACGGCTGCAACCACTCCGACATGAAAAATCACCAACTAGTCCAGACACAAGCCATTCTAATTCTAACTTTATTATTAGCCGAGTAATCAATAACCTTTACTAGCAACCACCACCTTTGCATTCAACACAATGAAGGCACAGGGAAAATAATACATATTCAAGGTACAACATGATAGCAGATGCCGACATAAAAAGTAACGCGAGAAAACATTAAAAAATGAAGTTTATAGCTCGTCTTCTCATAAACTGATCCTTAAATACAAAGTAACAATGTATGGGCATGTAATTTGCTTTACCCTTAGTATAAAAGGCCTCCCGCTTTGCCAAGAACACATAATAAAGTACAATGAATCCTCGGAAAAATAGCCTATCTTTTAAGTTTAAATGTGAATCTAAATAGTATATATATCTCTATTTCAGATTCTATAGCTATTGAAGGTATAAAACTGTGCTTTGTACAAGATGATGAACACATTCTCAAAAGATGACTCTCATACAAAGACTGCATTTTAAATAAAAGTAAATCACGTTATTAAGAAGACAGTGTGCAAAAGCAGCAAACCACCCCTGCCATTTTAGCCCTTTCTCGATGTCAACTGAAGAGTAAAAAAAGACTATGCATTGCCTTAAATAAGCAGCTATAACATAACACACAACCCATTGAAAGCCACAGGAACAAATTAATGCCGTAAGAGTAAAAGATAATCTTAGAAATGGTGAAAGAAAGTGCTCACGATTAGGGGCAGGTCACAACACTAATTTATGTATACAAAGCTCAGAATCTCACAAATGAAGATTAACCATAAACTTTTAGCCCCACCAGCGCACAAGTTGCCATGTACTTCTTCATAGTGAAAGCATAAAAAGTATAAAAATTTCTCAATGATTTTTCCAGAAATATGGCATGCCAGCAGTCATCTTTTCAAAGATAGGCATTCAAGCATCTTGTGATAAAGAAAAAGCTATTCCAATGCCGCTAACACTAACATCTTGAATAAAACTTCAATCATAAGCTGGCTGATGGATACACTCAAAATATATGGCAAGGTATTTTTGCACATGAAAACTAGGCCCATTATCAGATTAAATTCCAGATTCCAGTAAAGACTATATTTGTTATTGGAAGAAAAAGTGTTTTAAAAGAATGTGTTACCTCTCAAGTAATTTGCACTCAATACTGCACTGTTCTTCGGAGCTTACCTATCAAAATTGCTGTCAGTGTAAATCGTAAGACTATGGTATGTGAAATGATTAATGCTATAACAGCCACTAAACACAATCCTGCCTTTAAAGCTGCCACTGAAGCTCTCAAGATAACATAGCAGTTCCAACAGTCTGCAATCAATAAACACACCATGTATTTCTTACAAATTTTGGCGCTAATTTTACATATGATGTAGAATAGAAATGTCTAACACAAGACAACGCACTTTTGTAGCATGTGAACATACAAAAACAAACAAAAAAGACTGTGATAAGAGTGGTAATAATTCTCAAATTTACTAACATAAGAATACTGTAAAAACACATCCTCCATGAAATATCTAAATCTTAAATGAATACATTATAAACAAGTGTATCTTTAAAATAAATAGTGTGAAGTGAGAACACACATCTTTCACCCTTCAAAAGGAAGAAAAACCAGCTAAAAATTCGATGCATGCAGCACCTAAAGCATTAATGCCGACTTTTTAAAAATTGACTCGACTTATACTTGTCAGGCAGTGTCAAGAATTTTACTTTATAAATTTACTATTATTCTAGGGTGACTCAATACAAGATTTTACATTTTGAACTGGTCTGCCTTTGCAACACAAACGACTACATACCAGCAAAGTATTAAGAGACAAAAATATTACTTAGAAGATTGAAAACAAGCATTACACACCAGCTAACTCAGATTTATTTGATAAATGATATATGTAGTCATGCATCAGCATGTTTATAGCAGATGAACTGAGGCTGCTAGAATAAATCATAAAAGTATAAGTGCAAACAGACAGCATCGCACCATTTACTGTGAGGCAATGTTTCCAGTCACCTCTATGTGGCTTTTTGTGGTATACTTTTCAAGCAGTTACAAACACTTTTTCTATGCCTTTTATGATGAAGTCGAGGCATGTCCAACACAAAGCTTTATCAGTCATATAAAAAATTCTGTAAGATATGGGTGGTTGGCTTTGCAGTGTAAACAATAATAAGTTTACCCTTGTAAAAAGTTCCAAAAAATCACAACACAGTGAGCAACAATGAAGAGTACTACAATATGCTTAAAAGCAATAACATGAGTGTCCTCAACTATAGCTTGCTGCACAAAAACGTTGCACAGCTTTTTGTTGTTACTACCAATCCTTGCTTTTTTTTTTTCTTCTTCCAGTTTACCTTTATTCACTCAAAATATCAAATTATGCTTCAAAGTGGATAAACAGAAACTTCCGTCTCAGACAGCAATTGGGTTTCATTTATTTCAAGCACACACGGCCAAACAAAATATGCAGCTGTCCATCAAGAACTGGCATTTAATTAGCTAGCTCCGCTGTATAACTACCTCATACTGATTTCATCCAAGTGCTGGATGCTCCAATCATCAAACAGGCTGTATGCACAAATGGGCTATTTAATTAATCTGCGATGCAGACTGGGACATGCTGATGGGCATAATGTTCAAGCATGACCTATCTTTCTCAGGAGGCAGCTATAACGAGTGCTGCCCGGTTAGGGCAGTTGTGACAGTGTCCGTTGTACAAGGTAACCATGAACAGCACTGCTGAGAGAAATGCTGTGTATGCAGGGGGTGCAATCACATTCCCAAAATGCCTCACTGAATAATTTCTAACAATGGTGTTCAGCAAATAAGTATTATTTTAAGCAGTTAAAACCCTGAAAGCATTGTAAAAGCTTGCCAGTTTAAAGGGGTTAACAAATATTTTGGAATAAAAAAACTAACGTTTCTTTCCCGACAGAGTAATATAAATAGTGCACACTTTGCTGTAACTGCAGTGCTAGGAATTAAGAGATACTTCGCAAATAAGAAAAGTGCTAGTAACACTGCCAATTTTTCAGCAAGTGCTTGGAATGCAAGCCATTGTGTGTCAGAAGCGTAGGATGCAGCTGGTGCAACAATATTTTGCAGCCACAAACCCAGCACCATTAAAGCGCTTAACTTGGGCTGAGTCATCTGCACCTATCTAAATTCACAAGGGGAAAAAAATGGAGAGGCATAATAGTAGTGACAAAAGCCACAAATGCTGCTGGCAGCCTGAACTACCACCCATTTTACACATATGCTGTATTTCATACAAAGACACGAGTGCATATGAAAGAACAGCAAAGAGTAAGTGGAAAAATGTGAAGTATCATTGCTTCTTTCCCATGGCACCAATGTTCCTTTGCTCTATGCTGTCTCCCCTTATCAAGGGTGTCCAGACTGTGGTAGGGTATGAACAACCAGTAGAGAGAACATGCTGGAAGTGGCCAAAGCTTGCAGTACTCAAGAAACACAGGCAAAATAAAAGGCCATAAGGAACCAACTGAGAAGCAGCTACAATGAAATATGAGTATCCCGCTCACTTCACGCTTCGCATCTGCTTGCCTAAGCCACACGTAAGTTTCAAAGGCATCACAAGCTCCAGTGCACACTATGTTGCATAGCCAACCATAGCATTTGAACACGCTATAGCAGCTCGCATGAGTGCCTATGTTCAGTACTTGTGCATCACACGCCTCCTTTCCTAGAAGTTCTGCAAAGCTTATGCCTGTAGTGCCCTTTGAGAGACTAAGTTGAATCTCAAGTTCGGCATTAAGAAAGGTGACAAACGCTAGATAACCTGGGGCAAACATTTTTGAAGTCAATGAATGTATAACACAAGACCGTGCATAATTCAAGGCACTGACTGTGATGGCAGCAGACACGATCCAAGCTTCCTTTTGGGTGAAACAACCACAGCTGCGGCGGCCCTCAACAAAGCAATTTAATACGAGGTTACTATCAATGCTATAATCAGCAGACGTGCCGAATACATCTTGACCAGTGAATGTATGCACCTTGTTTTCTTCATCCAAATCCTTGTTCGAAGTCTATTATAGTCGTAGACAACTTTCTGTGACTTCAACAGGAAAGCCCGTAGGTGCAGCGCAAGCATGACAATGCTTACAAAGTCTAATCTCACTGCTTAGTTGACACATATAAGCTTTAGTTGGCGAAAAAAAATATGCACTTTTATGTTTTGTTAAATCAAAAGGTGTTTCACATAGCAAGCTGCTACACCTGAATAGGAATCAATGGGAAATGAACTCAGTACTAACACATGCACATTGCAAAAGCAGCCAGATAGAAAGGTGGGCAAGTCAGAAAGGATGCATGCTAA
This sequence comes from Rhipicephalus microplus, assembly GCF_013339725.1. Taxonomy (NCBI): domain Eukaryota; kingdom Metazoa; phylum Arthropoda; class Arachnida; order Ixodida; family Ixodidae; genus Rhipicephalus; species Rhipicephalus microplus. The sequence goes on along the minus strand of NC_051165.1, from coordinate 224,612,866 downwards.
TTGATCAGCGTAAAATAATGCAAGATGCACGAAACAAAAATATACAGGACAGGCCCATCATGCAAAACTTTACCCTGATAACTCTCCCTACACTGTCACACAAAGTAGTCTGTGCCATATGAAATCTATAGCTATCCTAATTATCCCTCACATAGCACTTCAATACACTGCCATCAGTGCTCGCGTCGCCAACCATCAGCAGCAGCGAGCACATGTTGTAAAGCTGCATGGCTGCCATCACGCTGTTGCAGATTTGGTGCTGCTAGCTGATACTCTTCCGGGTGATGTTGGTGGTCTTGCTGCTGTTGCTGCTGCTGCAGTGGATGATGCTGTCCTGCTTCCAGAAAAGCCCGCACTAGGTGGTCCCCATTCCGGGGATCAAAGTGGGAGATGGCATTGTGTGGCTCAAACCTGGCTACCGCCCCGCTATGTGGAATGTGCGGCCTGTGCAACTGAGCACCCCATTGTGGAGCACTCATCTGCTGAGGTCTCATCAGAGGTGGTGCCACCTGTTGACGAAGGTTGGAACCTCCAACCATTCGCTCTGACTGCGTAGGCGGCTGAGGGAGCCAAAGGGGGTAAGAAGGGTGGGGTGGTACACCATACACTTTGTTCAGAATTCATATGTACAGTGGCAACAATAGCCCCTGTCATCTGGCCTACCCCTCCCCCCCCCCCTCTACTATTCAAGTTACTCAAGATAACAGCACATGCCAGTTTAAGTGCCAGTGAAATAGTTCACAGGCTTCATTCATCACGAACACTGTAAAAAATGTGAGTACCACAATAAGGAGAGCCCATGAACAATTAAGGGGAAACACTGCTCTTTCTCATTTTGTTAAAAACTTTTACCAATTTTTATTGAAGTAGCCGAGATTATGTATATTTGTGCATTGGTATAAAACATGCAATTATTTTCCTAATACAATTTATATAGCTTTTAAAATGTCAATGCTTATGTGCATTTTGGGAGCAAGATTTTCCTCAAATGAAAGAGTTACTAAGTATAAATCAGCATATCAAAATTTTTTAGAATGGTAACCATATGCAATAAAAGAAAAGTATGTTCTAAATTAATCTGATCAAAAGTTATCGGACGTTGAACATTTGTGAGTGATTCAATGTACTTTGCTGTAAACATGTTTCCTGCAACTCTTTCTTAATTAAATACACCAATAAATTCTCTGCTTATCTCCTTCAATGCTTCCCACACCTAGGTGCATCATAAACCAGCTACTCTTATTATAAATCATTGGACAATGGAATGCATCCGCCTAGACTTAGCATGATTCCCTGATGGTGTTGTTGCCTATTTTCAAGACGCACTGACGGTACAGGCTGAAGCAACCCTCGGCGTGGCACGACACCAAACTTTGAAAACCACAATATGGTACAAGCACCACTACCAAGACCTGGCACATACATATTGAAGTATTTCCCTTTCTTGCACAGCTCAAACTGATGCAACACCAGACAACACCAGTGGCACTGCTAAATGTGTGTACGGATAGTTTGTTTGCATGTTGACACTAAAGTGTGCAGCCTTCTGCTTCTGTAGCCATCACTGCCTTGCCACTGCTTATAAAGATGCAAGATTTTGAACATATTGCATGTACATAACTATCATTTTGTTATGTGTACAGAGGAAAAACCGATTTTCTCCTCTGTCTAGTTCTTCCATATCACAGTGCAGTGCTTGCAGTATACAACATGAAAACTTGACGATACAGAAACCAACTAATGTACCATAGAATGAGAACGCCACCACATTAAAAGGAACCCATACTGCAACATGCAAAAGTATATGGGCCCCTTCAGCAAATAACTCAGAAGTCTATCATCTATGCATTCTACTTCTACACAAAACAATTTTAACTGCTTTTAATTTTTTTTTAACTCCACACATTCTTGGGTTGTATATTTTAAATATCTAGACCAAGAAGTTTGATACAAGTGGTCAAAGCATAAACAAGCACAAATATTTACATCCCAAACACAAAGTATATCAACCAGCTGGAGATAAAACATACAAACGTTTCTTGCTGATGTTGGCATGTAATGCATATAATATTCTAACAAATACCTGACATTCTAACAAATACCTGACACAGATATCTTATGTTGGATGCAACTTTGTTATTAAATTAGATGTGACTGCACAGGTAAGAGCTTATTTTCTTTGGATTCTCATTGAGTTTGGTTAGCTTGTGCACCCATGCTTTAGAATATCTCACAAAGGGGGCAAGCATTACTTGGAATCAACATATTTGCTCAGCGCAAGAAAATGAGTAGTTATGGTGTAAATACAGAAGAAAGAGACATGCACAGAAAAGAGTTTTGTGCTCTTTCCTTAATCAATAGTTATGCCATAATTACTCGTTTCCTTGCACTGCGCAAATATGTTGATTCCAAATCACCAACTAGCCCAAGCATCCGTCTTATCAAGCATTACTATTCACACAGAGCTGTACACTTCAAGTGGCAGCAAAGTTATGAGAGTTTACCTTTGCATTGGCCTTTTGATCACTGCCGCCTTGCGTAAGCGAGGGTGCCGGGGCAGCAGCGTGTACAGGTCCATTACCAGCCGAGAAAGCGGGAGCGTTGTTGGCAATTTGCTTGTTGCCTACGCTTGCCACTGCGTGCTGAGATTGAACCACATTCTGCTGCTGCTGCTGCTGCTGCAGCCTTGCGTACAGCTGAGTAGTTTCAGCACGGCAGGTTTCAAGTTGTCTCTGAAAAAGCAGCACTCTATTCTAGTACATCTTGTGATACCGCAACAAGCAAGCTGGCACAGAAGCATGCTTGTGCGAAAAGTGATTTGGTTTGAATAATTGAAAATCAAATTTGAATATAGTACTATATTACATATTATAAAAATAAATGAGTATATTTGTCATGACCCAACTAACCACCAGAATGTATTTTTTTTTTAACTGACGCAAGACATGTGGTTCAAAGGAAGTGGAAGCAACTTTGAATAGTAGCAGGATTTACTTTCAATAGAATGCAAGCGATAACCTGAAAAATATACTACATTCTAAAATTTACTTTACTCAGATCATATAAGCCCACATAACAAGCTTTTAAACTTACCATGAGAAACGAAGGAAGAATAAATGTGAAAGATATTTGTTCATTCAACCTTGAAGTGAAGTTTCACGGTACAGCACTCTACTACTACAGCGAAACCACCTTTATAGAGAGGTCGCATGCGATTTAATATACCCCTATTCGCTTCTATTAATATTTGTTCAAATATTCAAAGTGTTCAAATATTCAAAGTGCTCAAATATTCACACAAGCCTAATGTTTACTATAACATATGCTTAACAAGTCACATTAATTACCCAATTCACACCAAACTGCTGCTACAGAAGCACAGAACATTCAAGCAAGCCTTATCTGTTTCTTCTGATAAGCAAGATGTATTTTACTTTATGATATCGCAACCAACTTGCCAGGTTTCATAATCGGTAATTGGATCCACACGAAATTGAGGTCCATCCATATGTGCATAACAGACGACATAACTAAACGTACGGAGTGTTATGGGCGGTGCATATGACAATACAGCACACATTTGAGACTACTAAGTAAATCACCAAACAGATTAACGTGCTCTAACGCTTAGATTTGAACACAGTGGGGCCTCCAGTACAGAAGCCTTATTTTCAAACCAACACATAATATGTGCATGCCTGAAAAAGTAGAACATCTCTAACAAATGACAAACGTACAATCCATCTGAACATTTCAGCAATGCTAATTGTTTCCTTCAAAACTTATTTTAGAGCAAAAATTGTTAACTAGTTCACAACAACAATAATTTTGGTGGCATTGTTGGCCGCCGCCGCCACCAGTGTCTGCAACAGGTATTGCACACAATGGAAAAAAAAGGAGGGGGGGGGGGGGGGGGTTGATTGATTTGTGGGGTTTAACGTCCCAAAACCACCATATGATTATGAGAGACGCCGTAGTGGAGAGCTCCGGAAATTTTGACCACCTGGGGTTCTTTAACGTGCACCCAAATCTGAGCACACGGGCCCCGACGTTTCCACCTCCATCGGAAATGCAGCCGCCGCAGCCGTGATTTGAATCCGCGACCTGCGGTCAGCAGCCGAGTACCTTAGCCACTAGACCACCGCGGCGGGGCGGGGGGGGGGGGGGGGGGGTCGAGCAGGATTTGAACATGGGCACTCAGTATGGCATTAAGGTATTCCGTACTCTACAAAATTATAATGATTTATGGCATGGTGGGCACCTCACAAATGTACTTGTAGTACTTTTCTCAACAACAGATTGTAGAAAGGCTCTGACTTTTGCTGTGACTGTGCTGTGTGTTCTGTGCAGGTCTGGTGTTTTTTGAGTGCACGAGCATGATGTGAGGTTTAGAACAAAGATATCCCAGTCAGACCTACCACACAAGACGTATGTAGTAGCCTAAAGACATCTAGCTATCTTTACAAGTATTGCACTTAATGCACTACCAAACCCAAGAACAGAATTGCAAAGAAACTTCTAGAAGGACCGTGCTGCTCTCATCATTGCTTTTTGCCACACTCTACAAATTAGCAAATTTCAGCAGCTCCTGTATAAGAAACATCCTGGCAGACCTAACATAGCCGTTTTTGTTTTGGCAACATTTATCTCCTGATGTTTTAGTGCAGATGTATCATTTTTTTTTATAAGAACAGTAATTTTGAGGTACTCGTTTGTCAGTTATGACATTGTACAAAAATTTATATTAACTAGTGCATAACAATTTTGTAACAGAATTTACCAGGGTCTTATACACATGCACTGTAATATGTTTCTCTTCTCAACAACTACACACTGTTTTGTTCTTGTAACCCAATTTCCTGATTTTGTAATCCTTTTTTTTTTACCTGTAGTGTGAACCATTTGTTGTCGTTATAATGTGAGTGCTTGTATAGACCTATCTCCCTAAGCGGTGACCTTCCTAGGGGCCCGTACAAGTATCTCCAAGATAAAAAAGAAAGCTTTCGTCTTAAATTTAGGTAACAGTAAGGAATGAGTGCAGGTCGCACATATTCAAGGCATTCTGCGTGCTGCTTCACCTGAAGCATCAGATCCAACTGTCCTTCAGTCTTCCTGGCCTGCAGTACCTCTTCCAATTGCCCTACAATCAGGACAAGCATGTTACTACTAGCTCAAACCATGGTGGAACATAATATAAAAACTTCCTTTCAAGCTACATGCGTGCTAGCCATAAATCCAACTACCACAAGAACAGTGTGAAAAAGACAAGGAAGTGCTTTTTTATGAAAGCCTCGCAGCTCAATTTTATCTGCTTTTTCATTTCAGCTACTGCCCCATTCAATGCTATCGCACAAAACTGAACTATTTATAATCCCACTGGGATAGACGGCAAAGAAGACTTAACTTCATCTTTTCTCTTCAGCTGATGACTCTTTCTTAGAGGGGCCCTGCAACACTTCATATAGCATGGCCAGATAACACTTGCTGATTAGTAGTCAGAGGCTCATGAGAAGACGCAGGCCATGCATTATAGTGCAGTATGCAGACTGGAATTTGCAATTCATTTGCAATTCATTTCCAATCCAGCTAGACATCGATCCCTCCTCTCTCAACCAATGATGCATACACCTAAATTACTGTGCCATATACTCAAAGTCCATGGCTGTTCGCTGATTTGAGCATGGTTATTTGCATCATTACCATGGAATGCAACCCCATGACTATGCGAGCGCAATTGCACTGAAAGCAGGCTGCAAATTCAAACACAAAAATTAAGAGGTACTCAAGGCCACGACGTGTGCTGATGACAACATGCATCTTCTTGCCCCCTTTTTATATTCCTCTCTGCATAGATTTTAGTGTGCTCGCTGGTACAAAAGATGAAGAAAGCACTTGAAGCATGCGACAAAGCCCTGTAACTCCACTCATACTTGACAGATTCTAAAACTTTTCGTGGCAGTGGATTCATGATGCGATAAGGTCTTTTGAGGAAGCAATTATGATTAGACAATTACTTTATAGAGTGTCACACGGCCCCTTTAACATCTACTTAAATTTTGAGGAAGAATATATGGCCCAAAGAGGTTAAAGTAATATTTGCTAAGTGAAAGAGGCACGCGCCCTCAGGTGAAGCTGACACCACCATCTTGCCATAGGCAGAATGCTGTGCCCTCCATCATAATTACCCACTCTTTGTGAGAATATAAGAATATCAATAAAGATAAGCTGACTAGATTTGAGATGTACGCGATACTCCGATTGGCGGTTGCTACAACAATTTGCACACATACACCGCTGGCAAAGTTCTTGCCTGCAACACCTACTTCGAATTGATTTGATTGATATGTGGGGTTTAACTGTCCCGAAACCACCATATGATTATGAGAGACACCGTAGTGAAGGGCTCCAGGAAATTTCGAACCACCTGAATTCTTTAACGTGCAAATGAATCTGAGCACATGGGCATGCAGCCTTTTCGCCTCCATCGAAAATGCAGCCGCCGCAGCTGGAATTCGATCCCGTGACATGCAGGTCAGCAGCCGAGTACCTTAGCGACAAGACCACCGCTGGCAGGGCGACACCTACTTCTAAAAGCTCAGTTCAAGAACAATAAAAAAATCATGCTTTCCAGCCAAAAGACACAGGGAATTTCCGTCACACATGGCTGATATTAAATTCTTTATTTTATCGAAAAGAATGGGCGAACTGGTACCTGAGGCTGCGAGAAGAAAGTGATCCAAGCTGCCCTGCAGTGTCGCTACCGTGTTGCAGTGAAGCATGTCCTCCTTTCTGCAGGCTACACATTTTAGCTGACCACTGAGACCACTTTTATTATTTTTATCAATTTATTTTTACGCCGACAGCAGCAGGACCCGCCATTTTCCCTTATTTTCGGCACAACTGAAACCAGGTAATGCTGGGAAACATAACCCTTTAGGCTGCAAACTTGGCGGCACAGCAGACGACCACCTCTAATTACTTTCAATAACTTAAAGTTTCCTGCATCCCAATTTTTGTATGTTTCCTTAATTTGAAAATCCACTTAATTCAAAAAATTTTCACAGCTGCAGTGATTAAACTGTACGAGGTTTTACTGAACTTCAAAAAATAAAAAAAAACCTTGGTGGTAACAGATGTGCAAGGCAATTGGTTCTAATAATGAGGTCATTCAATGATTACTTAGCGTAGCATTGACATTACCTAAGAGTATAAAAAGCTGCGACTCACTTGCTAACTTTGCCTTGGAGTCCCTCTCCTGCTGAAGTAGAGTGACATGGTTGGCCAACTCGTTGTCGACTTTCTCTTTCTCCTGATGAAGGGTGTCAAAGCTGGTCTTGAGATTTTGAACTCCTCTGCTTGGGAAGCCTTAGGTAAGGATTAAACAGCAAAACAGTTCTGAATACAGCTCCATAACAATTTTTCGTAACACAATTTCAATCATACCACTCATTTCGTGGCACAGCACAGCTCTGCACAGAAATTGAAGACCAGCACCGCCAGTGCATTAATTATAGAAGCTTGTCTACGATGTTTCAAGACAATTTCTCATATTGAAATCTCACTCTGCCTAAAAGCTTGCTTTTAACCAAAGGCCCATCATTACACACATTGGCACCACGCCATTGTCAACAAAGAGGTTATCAACCTGTAGCTGGAAAGAAAGTAAGAATGACATTATACTAAACTAAGTACACGCAAAGCACACAAACAGATTTGGTTAAGCAGTAAACGACACCCCACACCCCAAAAAAAGAGCTAGAGACAGCGCTTTCAATGGGCAAAAATTCACAGATATACTTTGCCTTGCACTCGGGCCACACGAGAACCACGATCTTCGAGGATGTTTCCGGGAGTTTCAAGAAACCTGCTAAAATAGTTTTACGCACTGTCCATTTGCAGTCTGTAAAGTTACCATACTTATTAGTGATAAAACTTGAGTGCTTTTGTAGAGCCTCACCCTATTACCTTCCTCTGCAGTAAATCCCAGAGCCTCACCCTATTACCTTCCTCTGCAGTAAATCCCAGTAAATACCAAAACTTGACGCAGAAAGTGGGGTGACAAAATGAAGATATGGTTGCGTGCTTCATGTGTTGCAATAGATGGATGTAGCAGTGATTCAAGGCTTTGCTCACGTAAGGCAACAACTGAATTGGCATCTGTCCACTTGAATAAAGATTAGAAAACCACAGTACACATTATACTACTAATGATAGGAGAATAAGTTTCACCAATCTGTTCAAGCAGAACGTTGCTTTGAGCTAGCTGGTATTGAGTCAGAATTGAGGAAAACTTCCTTAACCCTTTCGCGACTATTGGAGAGAATAGTCTTCATAAAATATTCTGACAAAATGATTGCTGACTAAATTCTTCATCAACGAAAATTGAACCCACACGGAACAAATTAAGACCATACTAGTCATGCATTTTTTGGGCGTGTTGATAAGCAGAACTTGATGACATATTGAGCGCTAACAGACAGGGACATGAGAGGGACGACAACACAATACGCTGCCACTCTGCTCCTACTTCCCGGAAGCGGCCACCCAACAGACGGGAAGTAGGAGCAGAGCGGCAGTAGTGCCTTGTCTGCACAAAACTGCTCGCAATCTGAAGAAAATAGCTAGTCGAGTGAACATCACAGAAGTGTTCTCAGCACTGCAAAAGCTTGGCAGGATAAGTCGCTTGACGGACCCGCTCCGCAGGCAAGCTGTCAGGTGTGCCAAGAACCATCGCGACCATTTTGTAGATTGTGTACAAGGGGTTGTTTAGGAGCTTGCACTGACATGTAGTAATATATGTATTTGTCAGACAGGTTGATGCCTTTGCGAACACAAGCTAAATGCTAAAAACGAGAATAATTACGGCCGTTTGTCAGTACGTTGCTTGGAATGCGGTTGTACATCTATGTACTAATCCTGCAGTGTACTGGCGAAACATAATGATAAAGACGTACGAGAGATAATTGAAGCCCATGCTATCTCTCGCAATTGTGACATGCGTGTGACTGCTCCGTCAGTGGACCTTTTGGATCGGAAGAGACCTTTTCTACTTGGCTAGTGGATAGACTGGTGCCGCCACTGTGCACGAATATATTAGGTTGGAGTTTCCTGAAAATAAAATTTGTTGAAGTTACCGCATTGTGTTGTCGTCTCTCTCACGTCCTTGTACGTTAGCGCTCAATATGTCGTCAACTATACTACTCATACTTGTTTCTTGACGCTGGATGGCCAGCTTCCAATGTTGGGACATTTGTATCTCTGCCTTAATTTTATTGCCGTGCATTGCTAAGTTGTCTTCTTCATAGCATTAGGTGAAATAAAGGAACCACACAGATTTAAAAGAATGGTGCCATTTCATTCATAGAAGAAAAGCTCTACACATTCAGTAAAAAAAAAAAAAAAACAGTAATCTTCGCACGCTTTTCTTGTATTTTTTTGGTGGTAAAACGACTAAATGAACAAGAACACAGAAACACAGGCAGGGCTAGCCCTTTTATTTGTGCTGCTGCCTCTCTCTACTCAGTTTAAGCCAAAAATAAAAAGATTTCTATCTCGTCATTAGATCAATTTTATCAGTGGTTTGAAGAAAAGGCGAGCATATGGCTAACCCTAAACAAGCCATATTTGGTTTGCTGAATCTCAAATTTCTGTGCGGGGTAGAACCAGGAAAGTTCGTGTATTAAGTGGCGTGTGCAAAGTGGCGTTCATCCCCACTTAAGTTCTCGTTTCGATGTGGCTGTTGAGAAGTTTTCAGGCATGGGCATGTGATAAGCCAGGACTTCATTAAGTAGAAAGTGCAGCATAAAATTGCTTTGTTAAAAAAACACAAATATCTGTAAATGAAAAAGATATCAAATTAATAAATTCATTAAGCTGATAATTGTTACATCACGGCTTGGTCGTATACTGATTTTTTATGTTCGCAAAAAGAATAACTCTAACAAAAAAATTTTCCTGATGAGCATCTATCGAGAGACAATTAGAAAAATTTCCAAGACTCCCAAACAATGAAACATCTTTTCTACCCAAAATATACAAGCAACTCAGTTTCCAATGCAGTAAATAAGCACAGATTTTTTTCTAACACATAAGAGACTTGTGCCAGCACAGCTGGGACATTGTATTATCCTACATTACAGCATCCTTTGCTCCCAAAAGTTCAATAATAATATGCAGTAGATAATTCTGATTACATCAAGGCAGCAGTCTACAGTGTCTTGCATCAGTGGATTTCGTCTTCTCATCAGAGTCCTAGGATTCCTCAACTTTTTTACTTCATACCTCCCAGTATGGTCGGTCCCCAAACTACCAAGTATTTGTTCTATGCATTACATGACCTGCCCAATTTAAATATTTAACAGTAATTGAAACATCAGATTCATTAGTGATCTGTACTTTATAGTGTGTATATTTGTCTCTTAATAGTACAGCTTCATATTGAATTTCACTACCTACAACCCTAAGTTTCAGCCCTACATGTAAAGGGAAAAAAAATTCATGATCCACCAGTACAATAACACATCATTAAAAGTCATAGCAGCATCAAAATCATACAAAGCGGCTTGGTATGTGGCTAAATCCAAGTTCGTCACACCGAAGTTTCATAGGTGGACAATTATGCACGTTTCACCCGATTCCCAACACAGTGCTAGCAGCGCGCGTGCGCACACACACACACACACACACACCCAGTACACCACTCACTCAAGCACCACACCGCAGACAAAGTCTGCCCAGACTTACTGCATTTTGCGTGTCATTGTGAGTAGAATTTTTTGAGGTAGCATTCTGAAGGAGAAAATTGAAGCCACACTTTTTATTGCCACCGCCCAAGTTCTCACACAACTCAATCACATATTTAACACCCTCAGCTTAAGCTAGCCAAAGCACAAGCGATGCGTTTTAGTGATAACACCAGATTTGCATTTTCCGACAAAGATGATCACATAGAGCTACAAAAAGCTGGGCAGAAATTCTCACCTGGGATTTGTGATATACATGCATAGATTTCTGAGATAATTGTATCATGCAAACATTTTGCAGCATACTTGTTGAACAGAGAGCTAGCTATTCAAGTAGATTATTTGTTGATTTACTTCCCCTTTCCACAGAGAATAGTTGCCATCCAGTAAGCACATAGAGGTATCCAAGACTGGGGCTACACATAAACCAATTCAAGTGGTGTAGAATGGATAGAGTAGTGGCTCTTGTGTTACATGTAACACAAAAATTTGAGTAGAACCAGCCTAACAAATCCTCGAGATGCCAGCAACGGGACACTACAGGACTACATCTCTTATGTCACTGAAGGTAAGTGTTAACATGCACATCTGTCTAAGGAGGGCCAACTGGCCTGGCAGGCAGCCCACCATTAATGCAGAGACAGCCATAGCCTACACACTAGGCTATGGCTGTCTGTGTATGTGTATTGTATTTGCAAATAGCAAATTTTAGGTTTGAAGCAAATTCGAAGGGAATAGTGATTTGGTCAAATAATTTTAAATTGAATTCAAACAGTATATATCACTTATAAAAAAAAATTGAGCATATTTTCCATCACCCAACTAAGCTGCCCAATATTTTTCTAGAATTGAAACAAGGCATGTGCAAATATAGGTAATTCTTTTTGGTTCAAGAGGAGTGGAAGAAACTTTGAATAGTAGCAGGATTTGACATTCAATAGAATGCAAGTGATAACCTATAAAATATGGTGTGTTCTAGAATCTACTGTACTTAGAGAAGATAAGCTGGTAATAGCAGGCTTTTAAACTTAAAAAGTGATGAATCAATGAGAGGGTATTATTGTGGTCTTTCAATACTTTTTCTGGTCATAAAACTCCTGCGTCACTCAATGAGAGAGCTTCATATATCGCTCACGCAATTTCCACGCTGCGGCGCTGGCATAGCTAGTAGGGGCTACACCAGCTACGCCTTCACCACAAAGTACCAGTCCTCCACCTTACTATTTAAAGGGAAAAAAAAGATAAATGTAGTTTTCGGTGCACTAAATATTACGACTTGTGGCGTTAGCCACCACCATATCTAATGGTTACAGCCATATCAATTCATCCATCCATCCAGGGGGACGAGAAAGCGGCTCGGCCGGCTGCTCTGCTGGCGGTCGTTAGCGGACTGTTGGCACGGAGTGGTAATGGTGGTCGTGCTGATCGCCCCCCTTTTTTGCTTTCCAGGGTCGCATCGTGTTGACAGCGATACCCAACACCTGCTGCATGACGGGCTATCACTCTGGATACAAGGGCACCGGCGAAAAAATTTCCCTGTTCTGTTTACGAGCCAACGCTGAACGATGCAACAAGTCGAAACGTGCGATCCGTGACAGGGCTGCCGGATTTTCGTTCGACTCAAAAGTACGCTCGCGTAGGTGAAAATCATTTCAACGCCAGTGACATTGCACACACGGACATTGTCATGTGGACATCGACACAGTGAACGGAGACATTGTTTCACTGCCCCGAGAATGACCGAAACTGGTGGAAGAAATCGTACCAAAGATTTTCGAAAGTTTGCCTTCTTACCTCTCCAAACCAAAACAGCGTTCGCGTGTAACGAAGGGCACACCTTTAAAAAGGTCGCGAGAGCTTTCTCCGGATTGTGATGCGACAGTCGCGAATGCAGACGTCTCCACTGCAGCCGACAAAGAAACCGATGGTAAATCTAGCACAAAGTCTGGTACCGTGGACAAAATAGCCTGTGCCAGTGTTTACATGAACATTGTTGAGAACATCCTGCTGGATGACCACACTTATTTGGTCAGTTTTGGCTGTGAAACACATTTTGTGAGCTCTACGGAAGAAGTGCACTTTTTTTATTAGGTGCCGTCTGCATTTTCTTACACGTGAGCAAAACCTCGGAAGGGGTTCGAGCGGCCGTGGCAACAAAAACTGTTTCGTGCTGACAAACATCGTTTATCCTGCCCGGCCAAAGGAGGGAGCAAACCAGGGTCATAAATTTTTTCTGCGATTTTCGTTGTGCCGTCCGCTTCATCTCCCCACTTTCATTCACATTTTAGAAAATGCAGATTTGAATAAACTCTTATGTGCCTGTGCTCATGGCAGTTTAGAATTCTCGACGATTGCCAGTAATTTCAGAAAAAAAAATTAATGATTATGTTTACGTGTTTGCCTGCATTTGCTTACAAAGCGTAGCATAGTTGCCAAATTTAAAATGTTACCCACTGCTGTTGCTTATAGCACGTAATGCCTATATCTAGCACCTCCACAACAGTTTCATCTCATTTTCAATCTTTAAAATCAAGGACCCAAATTATGACATCAAAGAAAAGAAAAATAACACAGCTTGAGCATCCCCTGTCAGTCTTTTGTCGCACGCACGCAATTGAAGCCGCAATCAGTAGGCTGCAGTGTCAAACTCCTCATCTCAATTTTTATTTACACACAGCTGGTCTGGCTGCTTCCCCTATTTGTTGGTTTTGTGGAGTGCCTGAGACAACAAACCAATATCTAATATCTTGTAAAAGATGTGCCACATTGCGCAAAATTACATTAGGTGCCGCCTTCCGTCTTATCAGACTGGAGTTAAATACTCCAAATGTACTTTTTGGGGGGGCTTTGTCCTTAGGATTGAGTGATAGAAAAGTTGTCAATGCATTGCAGGAGTTTATTAATGGTTCAAAGAGATTCAGACTGTAGAACCAATTATTACTCCTAGATTACTTGTTTTCAAATTGTTTTATTTATTCATTTATCAATTATTGCTGAAATTACCTGCTTCATTTTCTATATCTGCAAACTTTTTTGTCAACTTCTAATATATATTTTTTCCTTTGATCCCTCTCATTCTTATAAAAGCTGTAAGCTAACATAAAATTATTTTGTTAGAACTACCCAGTTCTTGGCCAATCCCCCAGTGTAGGTGGTGCTACAGTTTCTAGGCCAATCCTTTTAGGCCAATTTTCCTTCTTGTGGTGTCTTATTCTGAGCTTTTAATTTTTTATCTGTCGGGTTTAACGTCCCAAAACCACGCTATGATTATGAGAGACGCCGTAGTGGAGGGCTCCGGAAATTTCGACCACCTGGGGTTCTTTAACGTGCACCCAAATTTGAGCACACGGGCGAGCTTTTAATTTTTAGCTACCGTAATTACTCAAATCTAACACGCACCTTTTTTTCCGGTTAAGCGAGTTCATAAATTGCATGCGCGTTAGAATCTAGTACGAAAAAAAAATGAATACAATCATTCTATGCCCATCGGCATTCCAAAATGGCCGCCCCCTACGTGCGTCGGCACGGCGCGTCAGCCATTTCTTCCTATGTGTTTCCCATGTGCGGCACTTCGTACGTGTGCTGAGGAGTTCGTCATTTTGGTGTGCATTAGCATCAACGACATGGAAGGGCCGACTCCAAAAACTCGACGAGTGCACCACGATGCCGCTTTTAAGAGAAAAGTCATCACGTATGCCGAAACGGACGTAAATCGGGCTGCATCGCGGTCGTTCGGAGTTCCCGAAACATGCGTGCGGGACTGGCGGAAACAAAAGCAGAATATTGTCGACAGCAAAGATTCACGCAAAGGCTTAAGCGGACCACAGCAGGGTCGGTTTCCGCAAATTGAAGAGCTGCTCGGCGAGTATGTGATTGAGCAGTGAGCGGCACAGCGGCCCGTGACGACAGAACTGCTTTAAGCGCAGGCTATGCAGTTAGCCTTAGAAAAAGGGCTAATGCAGAGCCAGTTTGAAGCGAGCAGGTGCTGGCTAACTAACTTTATGAAGAGGAAAGGCTTTTCCCTCTGAAGGCGAACAGGCATATGCAAAAAGTTGCCGGAGGAGTACGAAGAAAAGCTTCAGTTTTCAGAGGTTTGTCCTAAACTTGCGGCACAACAACGGCTCCCTGCTTTGGCAAATCGGGAATGCCGATCAGACGCCTCTTTACTTCGACATGCCTGGCACCACAACCGTCGAGAAGAAGGGGGCGAAGCAAGCGCGTGCTGACATCGGGCCACGGTAAAACTAGAGTGACGGCAATGCTCCCTTGCACGTCAGATAGGCACAAGCTTGCCCCGCACCTCATATTTAAACGGAAGACGCTCCCGAAAGAAGTCTTTTTCCCGAGTGGTGTGATCATGTGGGCCAACAAAAAAAATGGGTGCGCGTTGCAATCGATGTCTTACTTTTTTTTTCGTCATAGAAACCGGGTGTGCGTTACAATTGTGGGTGCGGTAGAATCAAGTAAATACGGTATGTTTCACAAACGATATCCCTCAAGAGATATTTCAAGGTTATTAATGCCAAGTCGCCCCGATATACAGATTTCTTTATTGGCATGTGAACTTCTATTGGCTGCTTCGTGGTGACCAACAGAATAAAATGGCAACTATTCCAAAACTGAATGTTACGTGCAGCCAGAGCATAGCAGCTCCACAATCTCTAGAGCAAAATGTATTAGCCTCTCAGTCATCTAGAATCAGTCACAGTGTTTGGTTTAAGCTCGAAAGTGGCTATGAAGGAATGAAGAAATTTATGAACGCTATGAATGTGCATCACTTGAAAGACGGACTCAGAACATTGCCAGCAATCAAGAACTTGGGCAATTTGAAAACGCGCATCATGGGCCACTTTGATAATACTAATAGCTGCTATGATTTGTTAATAAGAACATGGAGAAGGAAAATCTTTGAAGAAGTGTATTTGATAAGAAACGCTTCCGCGAACGTGCTACAGCCCTGCTGAGTGTGGCCGATTGATGCCCTCCTGCTTACAGTGGCGCCTCTGGTGGCCACTTTTGTCCCCATATGAAACTTTCGTGGGAGTTTCATTACCAGAAAAAAAGTATTCAAGGATCATGGTAATAAGCTTGTTTAACCTTAAAGTGGGGCTTGGCGTATGAGCGGCTTTTCTTGAATAGATGCATTCACAGTACGGCACACTACCACTGCAGTAAAACAACCTTTACAGAAGGTTACGTGCGGTCTAATGTACACCCACTCTGATATTGATATTTCTCTAATAATTCAACTTCTAATCAAAGCACATTCGAATACTGTAACATATTCCGCCAAATATTCAAAGTTCTTGAATATTCACCAAAGTCTACTGCACACAAAAGTGGGATTTTCCGGAAATGTCAACACAAATCTTCTAGTATCGTAGCTCATTGAGTGAATTGGCATATCTACGTCTCAACTAGCTGGGCGAATAGAATGAGGACACCAAAGAAGAAACATGAAATATCAGCGCTTACAACTGAACAAATTATTTGCATTCACCCCACATATAGTGATCAGAAAAAGATTGTACATTGGACATGCATACACCAGCACATTTGGCCCTCCTTAAACATGATGCGAGAACCACAAATGAAAGAGCCTGCCTCACTTCCAATGCTTTTGAATTTTGAT
The DNA here is from genome assembly GCF_013339725.1 of Rhipicephalus microplus. NCBI lineage: Eukaryota > Metazoa > Arthropoda > Arachnida > Ixodida > Ixodidae > Rhipicephalus > Rhipicephalus microplus. Next base: position 224,596,492 of record NC_051165.1, on the reverse strand, counting down.
TGCACAAGTCATCAACTTCAGTTATTTTGTGACAATAATGCTATTCCATGCAATGAGTATGTACATTCTCAATGGCACAATAGCCTTTTTCAAGAGCTTTGTTTCTTTTTAACCATATTGTAGCACGGAGTACTTCCCTGGCACATTTAAAAGTGCACGAATTGTTTTACAAGTCTTTTTTTTATTTCATAAAAATGTAGCACAGTTTACTAGCAATGAAATTGGAGTCGGAATCAACAATCAGGAAATATTTCACCGTGGACATGATGTTTAAAACAAAGCCCCTTCTACATTTTTTAAATCATATATATATTCCGTCATATATAGCCATGTTTACAATAGCTAATAAGTAGTCACACAACCTCAATCCCCAGTATATTCGTTTAGCGTATTCTCGGTATGCATCCTAAGGAAATTAGCCTTGATAAGGTGAACACGCTTACTTTCAGCTCGGTCAGCTCCTTATCCAAGCTCTTGATCTTATCTCGAGCATCAGCCTGCAGATATAAAAGCTTGATATGAAGAGTATGAATGCAATGTAATTATGAATGGGATATATTCTGTCCATCTTTTATCACACTTTAGATACAAGCACACTTATGGGCTCTTTGTACTCCAGCACAACACAGTGCAAGTTAGCGTGACGAAGCACAATAACTGCAGATTATCAGCCATCACTTACTGTCCCTTGTTATTATGGGATCTTCCCTAAAATAGCTACAACTTCGAAATGGTAGACGCATATAAACAATCAGCAACAAATAATGAATGGGTAACCTGCATTAGCGCTGGTCAAACACACAAAAGATTACCTACGCAAGCTCAGTGATGAGATGCCTCATTTATAGCTTCTGTGTTGCGATGCTTTTATTCTGGTTAATCGGCACAAAAACATGCATCATTCCATTCCAAGAGCATACTTGACCCAAAGTATCTCATGGTAAAAAAATCTAATGCATTATTACCAATGTTTGAAAAACATTTCAGCAATGTCTGTGAGTATAAACTTTGCCTTTCTGCAAGGTGGGTGAGCTAGCTGAAGTAGCAGCAATCAACCTGCTGCAAGAGCTTTCACTTAATTTTGCATACACCATCTGCAAGTTCACCAACAAATGGGTTCTGGCAGATGTGTATGCAGAGCTGTTGTGTTTCGATGTCACCTAATTTAGCACATGCCTCATGCTTAGCTATTTGCCTTTACCATAAAGCATAAAATGCACCAAGCATCACATAACCTAAAATAACACATTCAGGTTAATACTAACGCTCCTTTTCACAACAAGTTCTGCTTAAAAAGATACTAACACAGAAGCAATGTTTACTCACAGAATTAAATGTGCCAACTTATGGCTAAGTAATGAATGTACTTGCTTATAATGTCTTTAGTTTGTATTGCATAAAAATATTATAGGCTCTTAAACTTGTGCCAAAGCCAAATTCACCCTTTAGTGGCTAATTTATAGCACCATCGCATGGTTGTCCTGTTCAATGGGCACAAGGGTGTCGCAGAGGTGTCCCGGAATAGGGACCTTCCCCATTTTTTTGCATACAAATAAAAAATGTTTTGATCATCATCAAGCAAATGTATGAATCAGTCATGACACTTGTGAAGATGGGTTTGCACAAGGGTCACCCTGTCAGTGGAGTCGGGAAAGGACATAACATATCTGCGAGCCCATCCACAACATTCTATATAGGATTTCTTGCCAATCTTCATTGATTTTAAAGCTGATTAATCCCTTAACGATTTTAGATGAGCATAGCTTGTCCTTGCCAAGCTGTTTTGAACGAGTGTGGCTTATCCACTTGCGATATCTCCACATAAGCATTTTCAATGATACTCTCTTGTTTCCAGCTAGTTCTATGTCACTTCACAGATAGCAGCACTTGCTTGGCAATTTATTCAACTGCCATCACACATTTTTAGCAATTTGTGTTTAAGAAAGATTGTACTGTGAAGGCGGCGCATGCGTTGCTCGTGCATCGCCGCAGAAAAGAAGCCTTTGGTTATCATACAGGTCTTCAGGCGCTAATTATTTAGACAGTTAAGTTTAGTGCGATGACATGTTATATTTGTCAGTTTTTCAATGATGACAGCAAACTTCATTATGCTACTTCGACATAATACCACTACCTAAATTTCTTTTTTTTTATGTCATAACATGCATTTCAGAACAAAATATTCAATATTAGGTTGAAAAACAATAAAACTGTTCAGACAGAAAAACTCCCAAAAACTTAATGAGCATTAAAAAAACAAAATGGTTAAGGGGTTAACTACTCTTGCGTAATGAAATGATTATGCAGAACACAGAAAAGCACTGCCAGCTTACTCCATGCAGCCAGTCAGCATTATGCCTTAAGTGGCATCGCCATAGTCAGTCAGCATTATGCCTTAAGTGGCATCGCCATAGAGTGAACTGGTACATGTTACATGTAACTGCTGGCTAGGGTTACCTGGGATGTCCTGTATATCTAAGGTATCTCATACTTGCTTGTGCTCGTCTCCTTCTTCCTGTGTGTTGTGTTTAGTCGCACCCTCACGGTGGTTTCTATGTCAAAGCGCCAACTCACCCAACAGTCAACTCTTTTGTATCTAATACAAATTTGAGCCATGTAGTACCGGGCACAAGAAGTACAGTGCAATTATACCATATCCTCAAGATCACATCCTGCATTAAATGGCTGAAATGAAGTACAAACATGCACAGATTTGCGACATTTTAAGAATTGAGGTACGTGTTTCGGGATGCACCATGATGACAGCTGTATAGGTTTTAATACCAAAAAGCAATGCCTTAAGCAATGAAAGCGCCTTACCCGGTCGCGTTCGGCCTGATCTCTGACGGTCTTTACAGCTGTGAAGGTAAAACAAGGTGTCATCAACAAACGCTGAACACGCTTTGCAAGAGTTAAAAAGCAAACAGCTCATTAATTAACACCTAGGGGGGAATATGGTGAAAAAATAAATTACAAAAACTAAAATTTAGATGAGCTAAAACCACAATTTCAGAGTCCGTACCGGCCCCTTGGTTACAATAAAAGTCACCATGCTCTTTCCTTACAAGATGGAGTTCCCATGGTTCTCATTGCTATGATTACTAGCTAAGATTACTGCAAAAACACAGGTGTACACCTTTTACAACTATACAGCACACTCTAAAGCAACCCAAGGTCAAGATCACACAAAAACAATAAACTCAGAGTCTTAAGATAAAGTTCAAATGCTGGGCAGAATAAATATGACGTAGTTCAACAACACTGAGTCTACACACACATCTCTTCCACAACAGAAAAAAAAAAAACGTTCATGGTAAACATGAATTCCACCTGTACATTAGGTCAGATTAATCTTTGCTACTTTTAAGCTTGCAAAGCCCAAACTAAACACAAACACAAGTTATCTTGACACATAAAACATTTTGAAATGCATAAAATAATTCTGGTAACAAAATATTACCATCTTCGGCTTTTTTTCTATCTGTTGTTTCCAGTTGTAGCGTCTTTTCCAAACGACTTTTGTGCTCGTAAACAACTGCAAAAAGAAGAAAAAGACAAGATGTCCTGGAGCACACATTTCACATAAAGTCCCCTTTTCCTTAGACCAGCCTTTACTCTCTGCTCTGAATCTCATGCGTTTCTTATAAACATCCTTTCTCACTGCCCGACAGATTCTCCCCCCATGGGCCCTAGAATGCCTCAACACCTCAGAGGACTGGGAGACCCTACTGCGTTCAGAGGACCCGGTCGAGCCGACAATGGCTGCTGCCAGCGTCATAGAGCACCACCAAAGGAACGCTTGAGCGCAGCGGGATCGCGTGGGGCCCAGGAGCCTGTGTGCTCCAAACTCCTCTGTTGAAATAAAGCTTTTTCTCCTCCTCCTCCCAGCGCACTGAAAATCTCCCAGAAGCCACATGCTTGCCATAGCGGTGAGTATGAGATGAAGGACATTTTTACACTGCTGTTCAATTTAAAGGAAATGATTGTAACAGCAGCCAGTAGTACAAGTGTTAAACACAGTGTTCCAAGCCTGGCAGCTGCTTTCGTAGTTGTTATTGGCTCCAAGCGCTGTGCTCAAGTGTTCCAGGTATGCACATGGCTGCCAGCACATAAGCAAGCTATATAAAATCTCAAATAAACTTTACACTGTAGCTTTTTAGGCAAAGTATATGCAGAAATGCACAATTTGTTAACCAAGTGTACTAGAAAGCTCATCAGCATGAACCAATAAAAAATTTTCACTGGGATCTTGACAAGAGCCCAATTTTTCGTTCTTGTTCCAAGTTACACAACTAGAAATCCAGTCTTGTTGCAGTGCTTGACAATTGAAGGAAATAAATGAATACAACAGATAGGCCATCCAAGATTCAGACACTACAGTCATAAAGGAAATGAAATGTAACTATGCTATAGCAGAAGCGATTTACCGATGACAAATGCCCTTGTTATAAGCGCACACAATGAACCCGGCGAAGGTTGTGTAATTGCAGCATCAAAAAATATCCGCTTGATAGGAGTGCTTCCTGCTTGGATCACACCACGATCAGCTAACTGAAAAGGCAAGACTCCTCTAATAACAGATCAAGATTATTTGAGGTATTCTTACCATACGATCGAAGTATCGGATGGGCAAACACGATATTTCATAGAGTAAGATAGACTTCTACACGCATCAGACCGTAGCAATAAAGTAGCAGTTAGCAACTGCAGGTAAACGGTTTATGCGTTTCCGTCAGCATAGGCGCGAATGCAGCAACCACGCTCGTACGCGCGCGGTGAATAAAAAGAAAGCACACAAGAACACGCCCAGCAGACGTGGCGGAACAAGGTGAGGTATGGCATTCAGAACTCGGCAAAGTGAGAATCAAATATCGTGCATATCCACCTTGTAGCTGGGCAGACAGCGAGTCCCTCTGCTGCTGGCACTTGTCGTTCGACTCCTGCGAATCTTTTAACTTGGTGTGCGTGGAAGACAAGAGGAACACCGTGAACAACATACAGCAGCCTAAAAGCACGTACATAAATGTACGGACTTTCGAATTCCTCATGATGACGGCCGTGTTCATGTTGCCCGAACTTCACTGCAAGTGGAGCGCAAAAAACAGGGGAAAGAAATAAGTGAACTGGGCAACTACGTTACAGAGCGTGTTGTCGGCAACGAATTCATCCCCGTCGAAGCGTTCTAAGACGACCAAGCAACTTTTCCTTCTTTTTTATCTCGACCACTCGAGCGCGCGCTCGCGTGCACAACCGCGGTTTTCTCCGACATGAAGAGCTAACCGCTTCCGTTCTCTTCAACAGCGGGCCATTAGAAACTACAACACGAGCTCAAAAGAGTCCATGCGAGAATGTAGGGCAGCAAGGTATTAAGAAATAGACGTACGACGAAATTCGTCACGCACGAAGCAAATATGTTTTACAAACCAACAATCTATGACGTCTAAATCAAGACAAAATAAGTGTTCTTCTCGGCAAATGTTCAACGCCTTCCTACGATACACTGCTGACCGCTTTCGGTAGGCGTGTGTTTAGGCATGACAACACAGAGCGGCACTACAAATACCATTTCAAAGGCGGCCGCTTGCACTCCAAGGAAGACTGCATCGTTTAAAACTAGCGGCGGAACGACGGACAGCATTCGCAGATGCCTGGAGATCATCGAGTGTGGAACAGCGACGCGACTCTTTTTACAGCTGACACAACACGAATCAACGTAAACATTTGCGACGTGGACGGCGACGGCCACTGATGCATGCCGGGAGATCGGCCCGTCCGTTTCGTTTCAGAATGGGCTCTCCGCGGCTGCTCGTACCAGCTGCTCAGTAGCAGTCAAACCAGTCGACACACACGCTTCGCCACTGGCTGCGTGCAGTACCTCCGTCTTCTCGGCCTAGATGCAGGCGTTCGTTCAACGCCCGTGTCTCTGTCACAGTTTTCATCGGTCACATCGCTCTGTCGCCCCTGGTTATAAAAGTGCCGGAACGCGGTTGTCTGACCCAAGCAGCCAACATTTAAAAGGACGCACTGCAGGACGTGCAGTGCAGTCGCCAGTTATATTCTTGTATGACGCACGATAATTCGTCTCTGTGGTTTCGTTTGTGACGCGCGCAGCTAATTAGTAGCTTTTTAAAACATAAATTAAAGCGTCCTCTTGTCCTCGCTGTGCTTTCGCACTTTCACGGGAATTTAGCTTAACTGCGGTCACATGCAGCGACAGCTTAACTGCGGCCTCGTGCTCGAGCGTTGGATTCGCAGGTTTCTCCTCGGCACACACGAGCCACACAGAGAAGCCATCTTGACGAGAAAAACGTAACAGCATGATTTGACTCGGGCAGGACAGCACATTTTCCCACATCAATAAACACACTCCCTCAATTTTGAAATCATCCGAAGAGGCGACGTGCTTATAGCCTTTATTTTTATGTACAGAGCGACATCCATTTTGCATAAGAAGTAATACAATGGGTGTACAGATACAACTCCATGACAATTATACCAGAAGGAATGCAATAGCCTAAATTAATGACAAGTGATCAATACAAGGTCACATATACCATCAACAATTTTCTGTATTCACTTACACTCGAATAAGCAACAAAAGCGCAGCACTACCTGTTGTACAAGTGATGAATACTCCTACTAAAAGATTAAATGAAAGTTAAATTAATATTTTTATTTACTTTTCTCAGCAGCACCAAAGAGTTACAGTGCATACTTAGATGGAAGACTAATGCAGCAGGAATAGACAGTGTAGAGCAGAATACTACTTGAAGATCGAAACACAACTTCAATTGTAAAAGTTTACCAACATCACCGTGTATGATCTGTCAAGAAGCAAAAGACGTAAAGGTAGAAATCGCAAAAAAAAATCTGCATACCCTGTGTCATTAAACACAGCAGAAAATTTCAAGCCTCACACCACGAAATGAGTTTCTGTTAGGTGCCACCATTCTTTGATAGAAGTGAATTTATGTACGGAAAGAAATAGTTACAGCAAACTGTTTGTGTTCATGATCTACTGATACATTATCTGTATAGTTTGTAGCCAAACAAAGAGACACACAAAAAACAAATGTGTACATGTGTACACATTTGCTTTTGCAAATGCAAAAGCAAATGTGTACACATGCACATTTGCTTTGCAAATGCATTTTGCAAATGTGCAATTTGCAAAAGTACATGTGTGTTCTAACACACATGTACTTTTGCATTAAAACAAAAAAAGCCTGGGGTTTTGTGTGCCAAAGGCATGTTATGAGTACATGTAAAACCATATATGGGGACACCAGATTAATTTTTACCACTAAGGATTCTATTACACAAGTACACTTGTGTTTTCGCATTTGACTCCACTGACTAACACGTGAAATCTGACTCATGGGAATTCGACCCATTTGTGATTAGCAGTAGAGCAAAAGTAGCCTGACTACCTTATCAGTTTTAGCCAGGTTTGTAGCAGAAAGATAGCAAAAGCTTTAGAAGACTTCGAGCTAATAACCCGAGAGCTACACAAGCTTCCTATGAATATTGTCTACGCATAGAGTGAACGGCTGTTTTTGTTGTTTTTTTAGTGCCAAGCAAGAGCCTACTTGCAGTGCGAGCAACCATAGTGCATATCATATAGTGCTGACGTGAAACATCATAAAATTTGTGCATGCAAAACACCGTGTACAATGCACGCCCATTACAGCTTATATTTGCCATTTTGGGCTGTGTGGCCATTGCCCCATTTGCTAAGATTACAATGAGACACAAGACTACTATAGATTTCAAGCATACAAACAGCGGCTGTCTGTCAACTCATCGCATGGAGTTGTCTACCTATGTCAAAACAAAGCACTATTAAGAGTGACAATTGAAATCACTTTGCACAAACAAACCGTCAAGACAAAAATAGTGCACATTTGGATGCCTATGTTATACATTTTGAATGCACTTCGCTAAAGAATTGTAATTCATTAGAAATGAAAACACTTCACTTCAGTAGAATGGTTTGCTGCTACCACAGTTTACTTGCAAACAATAATTCTCTTTGCATGTTTGCCAAATAAGACTTGGAATTGAAAGCTTTGTGCAGACTTGTCTCAAACTGGTCATCCTATCCTGTCTGTGCTGTATGATTACTTATGTCATACCAACAAGTTCAAAGCATATGCCTCTGTAATAAATATAATGCCTTTGTACAAACTTCATCACTCATGATATAGTTATTAACCTGATCATTTAATCATTTGTGCATTAACTGCCTAGGTACCACAAGTTTGGCCTAGAAATATTTATTACATTGCTCCACAGAACATGGCCATCTCAGTTGAAGTGATGACAGAGAGCCCTGAAGATAATGACTGCATGTAAAACAGTGTTAGATGCCACTTTAGGAAAACGCTTACTGTGGCTCAAATGTGTAGCATAGCAACTTTAGCAAATATACGAATTGAATTTTATGTTTTGCAGAAAAAAAAGCATGCAGTTTTTTCAAGTGAGCTATTTTTACTTTCAGATGGTTGCCGAATGACGTGAGCTGCTGTCAAGCTGTGCCCCCCTCCCCTTACACACTTCTTTAATGTGGAACACTAAGCATACTTGCGCACATTTGCTACGCAGTATCACATGACCCCAAGTCTTGCACTGTATCTGTTAAGAGTGTATTGCACTTGTAAGCTATAGCATTCTCAGCAAACAATAATAACAACTACTCCACTCCAACTGCAGACTGCAGCACATGAAGTCAAAGTGCTAACACAGATCATAGACTGCAGTTTGAACATCTGTGTCATTACACCACATAGACCAGAAGAACACTTCCTGGTACAGTGCAAGCCTCCCTATGTTCCGAGTACAAAATACCTAAAAAATACCAAGAAAAGAATATTATTGGTGCCTCAATTATCCTACAATGCGAATGAATGCAACCACCAGATCTCCTCAAAACCAGCCATTTGTTACTAGCTTTTACAAATTACCAAGCCCTACTTGAGGCAAGTAAATGTTAGGGTCAAAACAAGAAGCCATGTTAGCACCAATCAGGCATCAATGATGACTATGAGCAAAGTGCAGGGATGCTTGCACAGATTCTTGAAATTGTGTGAATAGTGTTTAGTCCCTTATTCAGTCGGACTGCTAGAAATGTCCACAGTCAAGTCATAGTACAAAAATTATTTTCAGTGTACTCTATCTAAGCACATAAGTAATGAGCAAGCAGGCCTTCCTTTTTTTTTTTTTCGTGATTAGCTCGGAATCTGTAGACCAAAAATAATGCACAAAAAACATTCACTCACACCTCTTCTATACAGGCTCAAGGTACAGCAAAACACTATAATGGGTGCATTATATATGCAGTATACGTTAACATCACTAGAACAAGAAAACTACTTTCATATGCAAAAGTCTACAGTCAGTACAACCACAAGATTTGTTAATGTGCTTATCTGCACATGTCGGACAAGATTTTTGTAAGGCACAGCACACATGTGTTTCTCTTTTGCGAAGAATCTCGAAATCATATAGCTACAATGACTTGCAGAAGGAATTTGTACAGCTCCAGAAATGAAGTCATGAAAAGGGCAAATCGACATAATGATTAGCAGTGGAGGCACTGGAAGCAGTGGGGTGTAATGTTTCAGAAACAAAGCAGAAGAATTGCACAAGGCATTTTGAGGTAGTGACAGCTAATGACTGCAGAGGCAATGAAAGGCACGACATCTACTCTGTATTATGCTAAACTGGTAATTTATCTTAATTAAATTCCAAACCATTTAAACCATAGAATGAATGATTGTAAGACTCACTGCCATCAAAGTTCCTTAAATGACTAATCTCTCTAGTACCAATACCACAAAGCATCACAGTACAGCGAGCTAACCTTGCCCAATGATACAACGTCAACACCAGAGAGTAGTAACACAGCACAATAAATTCCACAATAGCTGTGTGATGTCAACAAATATTACTGCATAATGATGTCATCATGTGAATGATGCTTGGCATATCATTTGGAGATCAACATTAGTGTCAGAATAAATCATGTGTATGCCATCATCTTTTGCACAAGGATCTTGTAGCACCTTCTGCAAATTGAAGATATTGTTACGTGAAGGCACACGGGAAACTAAGCGTTTGAAGATATATTTACACAGCGCCAACGCGCAAGCCAAGATGGAGAACAAGAGCTGTGCCCTACACCAAAATCACGTCGTCTTCCTCGGCGCCTATCTAACCGCCTTCACAAAAACTATATGTCAGCATTTCTGAACGCAAGTTCTCTGTTGTTTCTGTGAGTTTAAATGCTTCTGCGAATCTGACAAACAAATATTTTAAGTGCACTGGAAATGCAGCTTGTGCATTTGCTTCATTTGGAAAATGATTTAATAATCAACTCTGATATGGCACGCCTCTTTCTTATACTTAAAAGGGACACTGAAGAGAAGAATGCATTTTTTCATATTACGTCTTCACAATAAACACTACTCTTGCTGCTAGAAGGAGTGTGTCAAGTGACAAAACATGCAAGAAGAAGAAGGCACAGGTGGCAGAGCTGCCTTGCAATTCCCACAACTCGTGATGTCACAGATTTTGATGGCATCTCCTAGGACCTACATAATTCTGTCTATAAAATTATTTACATTGTGCAGCAACACTTGGTGTAGCAAGTTTATTATATCAGACTTGTTAAATTATGACACTGTATCTAAAGTCCTTGGCATCACAATCTAATAAAGCCAAGGTGCCAGCAATGTCACAGCTGACATCATAGAATGCACTAGTAGTTTTTAACTGTAGTGTGGTAATTATAGTACAGATAGAAAGGAATTAAAGAAGATGAAAGCAGTACTAGCCACCGGTGGGGACCGAACCTACAGGATACGAATCGAAAGGTTGTGAGTTTGGCCCCCACCTACTGATTTGATTAGGTGGTTTTTTTCCGTCCTCCAGGCATGGCACATAGGTAGACATTGCAAGGAATTGACCAAATAGCAGGTGAATTTTGTCAATATTTTCTGTAGTGTATAATTCCTAGATGTGGTGGTTAGTTATTCTATTAATTTGAAGTACCAATTAGCAATTATAACATAATGAAAGCCTGCGGAGTTTAGCAAGATATTCTTTTAGTACCAATGACAAATTCCTCAATGGTGAAGAAAACACCCCTATGGTCATATCCCATAGCAGTGGCACCAAAATAAACAATGACCGGTTCTGACAATTCCAGGCACAGCTTTCGAAGATGAAGTTCGGAAATTCTTTTTCTTAATGTAGTGCATCGGCCACACATGATAGAAAGTAATGAACAACCATTTCCTCCCGATTGCAGACGAGGCACAGAGGGGAAGTGGCCAAAGCTGATCTATGCAAGTAAAAACTGAGGGAACCAACACAGCAACGAAATTTTGTGATGGCAATGGCTACTATGATCATAGAATTAGATAAATTACCGTGCCAGAAAGGTATTTGTACTCCGGAGCAACAGTCGATACTAAGTATGATAACCTTTTCCGGAATGTAAGTGTGCAACATGTCACCAGTCGTGATGCGTGCTGTTAGTGGAGAAACACAGATGATCAGCGCAAAAAATGGCGTCCTTGCAAGAGATTCTGCCATTTTATTGAATTACAAACATCCATAGCCAGGAACCCAAATTGAATGAACAAACTGTGGATGAGTGGGAACTAGTAATTTTAAGAGCTTCAGTTTAAGCGCATCACTGGATGCGGATAAAGTAAAGCACATAATGAGTAAGTTGTAACTTTTGCTACTGTAATTGAAGCGCCTTGTGAAAAGCTAATATTATTACCATGAATTCAGCAAAAAATACAGGAAGAAAATCAGGCATCCAGAATGAAAAAGACCAGTCATGTTCAGAGAAAATTACAATGCCAGGTCTTTCCTCGGATTGCAATACGTCTGTTGCAATGTGTGCAACAGAAACGCCCGTCGACCTATTTATCTTTCATTTCAACATCAAAAAGGCAGTCAAGTTTGGTATGAAAATTGGGGGACCCTTAGGCTCCACCTTAAGAGTTGAACATGATCCCGATATCCTGTGTGTACTTAACGCATTCTGTGTAATGGGTACCATTACACAGAATTAATCTATTCAAACTTGCTACGCACCTGCTAGGTGGCCTTAAAGGAATAGGTGCCATAATGTGTGTGACTTTGTAGTGGGAGGCCAGCATTGAACCATGCAGTTAATATGATAATCACATGTTCTGATGCCCAATAGCAATGTATGTTTGTATCACCCATAATTACTGCAATAATTAATGTTGTGTTGTGAAGCATGTATATAGGACATGTGTGTTTGTATTGTATTAAAAGTTACTTTGCCTGCATTTACAAGCAGAGGAATTTGTTTTCACTGCATTTCCAAGCTGACGCATGGCTGTGTGGTAGAACACCTGTTTGCCTCGCAAACTACCCGGGTTCAATCTTCACTGGGACACGTAATTTTTTACTATTTACATTATTTGCACCTTCATCAAGTTTTTAGGTCATGCACAAGATGATTTTTGGCTCATAGCCAATGACGCCAACACCGGGATTGCAGCAAAGTGAGCTATTTAATGCTATCGTGTTAAAATTTGAAACTGAAGCTTTGAAATCCATTTTCTTCTAATAATGTACCTATGATGGCAAAATCAACTAGAAATAACCTTTCAGTATAAAGTGATTAAGGGGCTCCACTTTGGTGTCCCTTCAAGCAGAAAGCAATACCCAAATGGGGAAAAAAAAAGAGCAAACCTATGTGAAATTGTTTTCACTTGCTAACATTTCTTGATAGAAAAACATTTTTCTAAGGAAAACTCTGTAACACCAAACTGTGATTTATACAAATGCCCCATACATTCCATAGCAGCACATCCACTATTGATTCAGAAGCGTTACACCACTAGACCAGCAAACGAGGGTCCAAAAAGTATCCCTTAACAGTTAACAGACATTGCAATGTAATTGGGGAAGTCCTGGTTGGCTGCAGAGCAATCAACATATAGCCACACCAAATACATCCTTAAGTTATCTGTTTAAAAATATACATAGTAGAAAACAGCCACCTTCATTCAGCACCGTTAATGTTGGCGCCGGGAAGTGGTTTTCAGCACTCTGCCAGAAATTTTGCTCTGCGCTATATCCTTGGATGAAGTGGGCTTGTTTCTTGGCCTCCTCTTGCCTCGACTACACTTCTTGATTGCACGAGCTGCCTTCGTTTTATTTTGAGGGCTGCTTTGCGAAGGCTTCTTTTCAAGAAGGCTTGAAGAATCATCATCACCATCATCATCATCATCATCAGGAAGACTGTCTAGCTCAGCTAGAGTTATGATGCAGTCTGGGTCTTCACTCTGGAGTTCCTCCTGAACTGTGTTCTCCACAACTTCACAGTCTTGTGTATCTATAAGAATACTGTTGATGCACTTCCCTGTCTGTACTGCAGGTGCAGTCCCATGGTCAGTTTGTGCCCCACTAGCAAAACTGTGTCTCGCTGTGGCTGCTGAAGATGCTTCTTTGTCAGCTGCTTCATCAGGCACATCTATTTTCTCCGACGGCTCGTCTGTTTGAAGCTTGTGTGAAAGACGGTGCTGCAGCATTTTGACGTAGGAGAGGAATATTTTGTGGCACACTGTGCATGAGAAAGTCATGAAATTCGGTGGCGATTGGTTGGTGGCCCCACGGGGTTGATCTTTGGCTGCAGCCACCTGGGTTCGAATCAGTTCAGCCTGTTTTGATTGGTTTCTAAGCATGTTGATGACTGAATTCTCAACCGGCTCTTTAAGGGACACACTCGTTGCAGAAGAGCAATCTGCTCTTTCAAAAGAACGACAATCATCTGCGCCAGGTGTCCTTGTGCTAATCACCGCTTCGTTGCAGTCTCCGATTCGCTTGTTCTTCTTCTTCTTCAAGAGGCATGCTTCGCGGATGTGCTTTCGGTAGTTGGAGAGGTGGACAAACGGGTGAAGGCAGTACGGACAGGTGTGCTCCTGCGCGTTGCGCTTGACCTCGTGGCCAAGGCGACCACTGCGCGCAGGGACTTGCGATGGTTTTTGTCCTTCGGGTTTGTCACGTGCTGCCGCAGCTATATTCTCACTTTCGAGTTCGATCACTGGCTCATTCGAAGTACCACCGCTAGCCTTTCCACTGAGAGATGCTTGTTCCATGCTGAAAGTGTGAATTAAAAGGCCAGTCGTACGTGTTCCGTAAAGCAAGAACTCCCCACGTGAGTTTGTTTCACGTCTGAGTCATCCCTGAGAGACTCCTTCAGAGCTCGCGCTTCAAGTCTCTAAAAAGAAATATTCAGCTTTCAGATCGCTTGAAGTCTTCTGTCCAGTTTGCGTTTCTGACGTCAATTTACGCTGGCTGATTACGTTATGCCACCACCAAAGACCCAAGTCACCCAGCCTTACAGTACATCGCTCCTGCCGACGATCAGCACCACGTTAAACTGAGAGGCGTTGACGTGTGCCTGTTCGAGCCACTCGATGTTTGTTCACAGTAGCAACGTAGCAGAACACACTTCAGGTCGCGAGGCCGATGCAATCGTGTTTGTAACTTCTGAAGGTGAAACGATGTCAACGAACTGACAGCAAAAGGGGTGCGAGGACCGTTGTCCTTGGAGCGCAATCGCTACTTTCGAACAGTTCACCGAAAGATCACACGCAGCCCGCACGGGAGGTGCCAACGGTCTGTGCAGTGAAGCAAGCAACAGATAAACAACCAAGGGCGCACGCGATGAACTCCGCGGTAATCCTTGAATACAGTGAAAGAAATATTTTTTGTGGCTAATCAATCAACTATTTTTTATTAACTAACTATTGCTATATTTGAAAATGTAAGAAACTGTGTGTACGCGACTGCGGTGCGTAACAGCTGTTTAATGGCTGCTTGTGGATGAGTAGACAAACCGCATAAGTTTAGTTTTAATTATGAACTTGAAAACCTCTCCCTTGCGAAATGCTTGGGCATGGCTAAACTAAACGGGAGGTGGCTTGGGTTAGAGAGAACTTGCAGTAAAGTACTTGGTTCTATCTATGAAAGAAAAAAAATTCTGGTCTCACGCGCGTTGGTATGCACGGAAAACATTTGATCGCGATCAAGGAGTGGCCGCAGCCGGTCTGCTGTTTTTCACGCATCATTTGTGCAAGATTATAAAAATCAGAAGTTTAGACAGCGTGTAAACGTGGGCGTGTTGGTGATGCATTGCAAAACTATTTATTGCAAAGCGTTTTTTTTTTTTTCATAAGTGGAGGGGGGAATGGTAGAGGCACCTTTTACTGTGGGCTAAGCAGGCAGATGTGCCCGAGTGTTGGTTTTTCCGTGGCCCATGGCACAAAAAAATTTAAAATTTCAGGAGGGGGGGGGGGGGGGGAGGACGAATGTGCGGTGTGCCACTTCCTGGGTTGTGCGGGGTAGGGCATTGGGGGCGGCCGCCTCCCCCATCACGTATGTAATAGGGGGAACCAAGCTAGGGGGGGTGCTGATCCCCCCCCCCCCCCCCCGAAATGGAACCTTGCGCACGCCGTTGACCCTGTCTACGCCACTGGCGATTCGTGATTAACCATAGCGCAACAAGATCTATTTTGATGGCATTTTCTATAATAATGCCAAACACCGACCGAGCAAATGTTAAGCACTACTATATCATCTGCTACACCTGCAAGAAACGTTGCGACGAAAGTATTGCAAAGAAAAGGGAGTGGCATGCTCTTATCTCGACTGGTCTTTTCCCTCTGCCTTCCAGATTTTGCACCCATATTTACTGCAGAATTTTTAGCAGTGCACCCACATCTGGTGACTCGTAGGTATTGAAAGAGTTCAAATTCCCAGTACCTGATTGAATATGGGTACCTGGACGTATATAGAGGCCTATCTCTAAATGAAAGTGTTGATGCAGTAACAAAAGCGTCGTTAGATGGATTAGCTAATATTATCTCTACAAAATTTTTTATCGTAGTGGCTAGATTTCAGAGGCGAATGATATGAAAGTTCTGTGTACTGTCTCTAAAAAGTTTCCCAGATTTTTAATCACCTAATAATGCAGTAGAAAAGTTTGTCATGTCATACGAGAGAATTCGAAATTATAATTACTAGGCTATGCTGTCATATACCATCATTTAATTTTAACATACAGATCTGGTTTGGCACCCTTCCACTTTCTTCTTATTGAAGGGAAGATAAAACAATAGCACATCTGTTTTGTTTTTTTCTCATGCTACATCCTTTTGTGCTCACATTGTACAAGATAGCACGGCCACTAAGGTTTACACAATGACTACGGTTCCAAATCTTCATGGTTATACCTTTTATATTATTATTATCATTCTTGTTTAATAAAAATGAATAGACCCGTTTTTTTGTTTTTAAGATAACAGTTATGATTTAAAAGAATTCTGATTAAACAAAACGACAACTTATTCTTTTTCTGTATTATAAATATTTTTTCTAAGCTACCCGACTCTTGCAAAACCCCCAATGGTGGGTGTAAGCCAAAATTTTGGTATCAACATTCATGAAATATATCTCTGGGCAGACTTGCTTTGCCCAGACGGGGGTCCATATGGCCTGTACTTGCTTGCAACTGCCGTAGTGTGGCTGCTCCGCTGTGTTGTAGGTCCCAGTGAGGCAGTGGGTAGAGGCGTTTGCTCAATCTGTACCACCGCATAATGTCACCGTAGCTTGTGACGAAATACTCTTCGTCTTCGACTTCGGGTTGTTCCGGCTTCGAGGAATGTGTTGACGAAGACCCGCGACTAGTTAGCATGTGTGTCTCTATCTGCCTCCTTGGTGCATTCAGGGCCCGCGTCCAGCTCCCCAGCATGCGCAGGGAAGCACTTGACGGTAATGTTGGCTTCCAGTTTCGTTATCGTTGTAAAATATGCCGCCAACACTGCAAGAAGGCGCGAGCCACACAGAGACACTTTCCCTGGGTGTGTGCGCCACCGCCGGGTAATTAAGAAGCAATGTCAACTAACATCAGCAGCAAAACCGTGAGCCAAGAACCAGGCAACTAAACAGAAGTGGTCCAGCACGTGCTTGGCATCCTGGAATGCCAGCGACCGAAAGCCGCGCCCTCACGGGTTTGACGTGAGTATGTTGCTGCTCCAGGACGTCCAAGCATGCTAGAGTCTTGCTTTAATTTCCCTACCTCTTCCCCCTTTATGCCAGATCAACAATAAAGTTTCACTCATCAAAATCTACTGAGACAAGGACAAAAGAAAGAATGAACAACCCTCCTTTCGTCCTTGTCACGGTAGTCACGCTGTCGTTCATCATCAGGAGTTTGGCCGGACCTGGCCAGCGCTGCTCAGACTCCAACCTGATGAACGCTGGCCAGGTCCCCGCCAGTGAGAAAATGCGCAAAATGAAAATGTGGTTGGTGATGCCAGCTCGAAGTTCTCACATCAGCTCACCACAATGTCATACACTTTCACAGTGGCTGCAAGGGCCTACATAATAGCTTATAGATAAAGAGCATGAACATTGTGTTCTAAAAAACACGAAATCTTCACATAGCAAGTTTCAAGAATTTTCATTGAACCAATATGGCCAAACTATGCTAAAAAGACCTTGAAATTACCGACGTCACACAAACGTTCATAAGGCTGAAGTTACTGCACAAAATTCGAACATAAAAAATTAGCCTTCATTTCCTTTTCTAATTCCAGCTATTTTTAACCAGTGACATAATTTATGACAACAGCATTAGCAAAGTACAGTAGACTCGTAATAATTCCAACTCTTATAATTTGTAACTCTGGTTAATTCAAACAAAATTCGAAATTTCGGTTTGCCCGCTATTCTTTCAATGTATTCAAAAGCTGGTTAGTTCAAACTCCATCATTCGGTTAATACGCACTTTTTGTGAGTCAATACCTGAACATATATCTCTTGCTTTTCCTCTACCATTTGAAAATTTGCATGTTTATATAATCGTAACAGCAGAAAAATTAAAAATAAGCACCTGGTGCCTTCAAGGAAAAAGGCTTTGCTAGTAAACAAATGTTCGAAACAAAGCACAAGCGTGGTAGACCATGATGCTTCTCAACTGGCACAGAGAGCTCCGTGTTGAAGGCACATATAGCAAATAAGCAGCTGATTCACATTTTTTTTTTTTCAATAGATAAGCAATAAACGATCAATAACCCTGTGGACCTTATGCCTCCACTTTCTGCTTATATTGAGCAGTTAGGGCTTGAGAATGCTTAAAAATTTAGAAATTTGATAAAAGGTAACACCTAATCATAATGTCTCCTGTCACCTTGCCCAAAGTCATATAGTCACACACACGAACGCACACACACACACACATATATACACACACAAACAAGAACTTCTGATCATTCAAACAAAATCCAGGGGTCCCCTCAAGTTTGAATGAATGAGAGTTGGCTCTATGACTCATCTGTCCAAACAGATTTAATATTTCACTTTTGGTATATCTTTAGGATCTCTTTTGAATGGCTCAGCATACAGCTATAAAGTGATTCAGTTTTACTGAGCAGCCGCTGGTCATTCTCAAGAGGTGTGCTAAAGCAAAATCAAATATATGCAATGCCACACTTATGAATCACCAGTGAAAGTTTCCTCATCACATACGTTGAGGTTGACAAGGCAAGGGTTGACAGTTCAAGCTGCACTACACTGAAACAGGCTGCACCAGAAGGCCAGCCAAGGTCAGGTTCAAAAATAAGCGAGTGCAGAAAGATCAAAACCAGCAAAATTTGGAAGGAGCCTATGCCCTTTCATAGGGCCAGCAACAGAACTCTGCCAAAAAGAATAAACGTCTTAATGGCTTACATGTGAGCCATGTCCTTTTTCTCAGCAGAGCACCTTACTTATTAGGCTAGGTATCCTAAAGTGTGTAGACAAGATACATAATAAAGGCAGAAATGTCTGTCTTGGTACTCTGTACAGGGGAGGATGGTAGGAAGTGTATAAAGTGAGCCAGTTGCACAAAAGGTTGAAGAGACTCACTTCCTTGTTAGACGTGACTTAATGTGCTTGGCTGAGCAGTCTGTGTGTACCATGTATACAGCTGTGCTGCAGGAACAACAGCTAGACATGCTTCGCATGAGGAGCGCATATTTTACAAAACCAAGTATAATTCTAGTGGAACAATAAACAAGCTCTTA
This sequence comes from Rhipicephalus microplus, assembly GCF_013339725.1. Taxonomy (NCBI): domain Eukaryota; kingdom Metazoa; phylum Arthropoda; class Arachnida; order Ixodida; family Ixodidae; genus Rhipicephalus; species Rhipicephalus microplus. The sequence goes on along the minus strand of NC_051165.1, from coordinate 224,577,371 downwards.
CCCACTGACATTCGCTGCCTTCATCATCAAAATCAGTGTGAAACAGATGATTACTTGCTTGAGGTTAAACTGTGCATCTCTCCTAATTATATGGTGGTTTTGAGACATTAAACCCCACTTATAGATCAAGTCAAATAAATCATGACCGTGCATATCACCAGTGAAAAAAATGCGCGGAAATTACCGAGATTGCTCCCTCCAGTTACCCTCATACTTTTTCCTATTTCCAGAATGTGTGCAACTCGCTCAAAAATGGGAGGAGGCTCCGAGTCGGCACTATTTTTAACCCTAGATGACGTCAGCCGAATAGTTTGGCAGACTGGTATTGTGCAGAAAGGTTGCATTGTTTTCAAGAACTTTTGCCTCAAGCATTAAGTGCAATGTAATATTAGTGAATTATCCATCTAATCAATTAATTTGAATGAGATTCTTACCTGAAGCAATTGTTGAATGCTGGCAACCCAAGCAAAACAAGCCGCCTTGAACACACTTGCCTGCTTTTCTTAGGAGAAGGGGCAGCTTTCTTTCAATGCATTTAAAGCATGCAGAAAAGCCACCTCAACAGGAGCTACAAAAAAAAAAAAAACATTAGGCCTGCGTTCAATGCACAGCACAGTCACAGGAAAAACTAGGAGAGGTCTTTAAGAGCCCTGTTTTAACACTCTTTGGGTAGCTACTGCAAGTACACTTGAAGGGTACCCGCTACGCCATTGATCATTGTGTAATAGGCAAGTATTCACAATGCCATCCTTCGGAGAAGCGTGGTATCCGCTAAGCACTTGCAACGAACTTTGTTTTTCATGCAGTGGCTGATGATGGTTAAGAATTATGCCTGGAGGGTATGTGCCACAGTTACTAGGTGATAACAAGCTTTTGTAATGGCTTGGAGTATTGGACGACCAACTCGTTACGCCATTTGTATTGTGTGACACCTGTTGTTCCTTTGCTATTCTAAAACGTTTTATTATTCATATTAACACAATTTCTTTCCTGACATCAAGCCTGCTTAAGGCAAGTTTTCGAACGAATCCCAAGCGCCGGCGTGGCTCAGCAGTAGAATACTGGGCTGGCACGCAGTGGATCGGTGTTTAAATCTCACTATAGCCTCTGTTCTTGGTTTTTTTTTCCCCCCCTAATTCGTGCTACAGTGGTTGCGCACACCAGCGGCGGCAGCAGCGGCAGCTAAGGTGCTACACACGACCCATGTTGTGATCTCATAACAGCTTTCACTGTAAAACACAGGTCAAAGAAAAACCGTACACAATAGGTATTCAGACAGGAAAATGTCATTTATTATACATTGCAAAATATTCTCCCCTAATCTGCCAACAACATCAATAATTGTGGCATCATATAAAACATTCATTTGTAATACCACTTTTTTTTTACTTTTCATGATTACAATAAAATATTCGCTGACTCTTTCAAGGCACATTCGTGGGTACAGCTAGTACAAAAATGTACACTTGGACTCGCAAAAATATGAGAATTCTGCTGACATGCACAATATGATCAGTTAATAATAGCAAGGCACAGATGCAAGTTTATTCAACAATTGTTATCCAAATTATTACCTTTGCACTCTGCAATTAATCAACACTGATCGACAATAATAAGGCACATGATTACACTATGAAGTCAACAATTATCTCGATCATCGTTCACACAAAAAGCTTATAAACACACCACTTTCTCACAATTAAATAAACGTATGTCATGCATAGCACAATAAAGACACTTATACATTCAACATAAATAAAGATGTTTCTATTTACAAGCATTTCTCAATATTAAATCCTTTTCAGCTTGTAAACATAACAGCACCAACTAATGTATACATAACTGCTCCATAAATTCTCTGAGCTACATGTGACACACCACAGTTGAGCAGCCTTAAAATTATTTATCATATAAGGTACACAATGACCAAATGTGTCGACTTCACAAATGTTTTCTTGAGCACAAGCTTTCTCACTCTAAAAAAAAGACAGATCCTGTGTCATAATCTTGGGAAGTTCCAACGTGTGATGCAGAGCTGCATCAGATGCAGCCATGAATCTGGGGTAAAAAAAAAAAAAAAAGATGATTGAGCACGGCTTGGTTCTCTTTCACACAATTATTGCTTGTCCCGGCTTGTCTTTGATGTCCTGCCAGATTGTCTTCGCATACCCCGCCGCACCTTGTCTTTGACAGGTGCCTTGCTGACGCTTGAAGCGCTCTTTTTGCCGGCACCAGTTTTCTTTGCTGCCTTGGTTGTTTCAGCAGTGGCTTCTGAAGGTGCCACCACTTCAACAGGAGACTCCTTGGTTGCTTCTGCTTCAGCCACATCGTCGCCATCATCTTCATCGGGAAGACTGTCCAGCTCAGCAAGAGAAACGGCATAGTTGTGCTCTTCCCTCTTGAGTTCCTCCTGAAGGGCTTCACTTAAAACACAGTCACTGCCCCGTGCACCAGTAAGAATCTCATCGAAGCGCTGATCTTCGTCCGTTTTCATAATGGAAGTGGATGCTGGAGAGTGAGAGCAATCTGCTCGTTGAACACCCTCCAAAACCTGTCCTGCGTCGTCGGCAGACGTTTCCCCATCATGAACGTCTGATGCTTCAGCAGTGTCTGCCTTCTCTTCCTTTACCAATGGCTCATCTGTTTGGAGCTTGTGTGATAGGCGATGTTGTAGCATCTTGACATAGGAGAGGAAGATCTTGTGGCACACTGGGCACGAAAAAGTCATAAAATTAGGCGAGGAATGATTGGCTCCACCCGGCTGGTCTTTTACTGCAGCTGCCTGGGCTCCGATGAGTTCTACTTGCTTTGACTGATTCCTAAGCAGATTGATGACAGAATTTTCAATGCGCCCTTTGAAAGACATGGTAACCGTTGAAGGGCCATCAGCTCTGTCCACAAGAGAACGAGACTCATCTGATGCCTTGGCACTGAAAAGGGGAGGCTCTTCTCCATTCTCCTTTGCTTTCTTCTTTAGAAGACACACTTCGCGGAGGTGCTTTCGGTAGTTAGAAAGGTAGGCAAATGAGTGAAGGCAGTAAGGGCACGTATGCTCCTGCGAGTGGGGTCTGATGTCCGGCTTATGGTCGACGTTGTCTTCATCTGTGCGCTCTTTCCCTCTAAGCCTGCGGGCTGGTGCAGCCAGCACTTTACTTTCAACTTCTTTAGTCTGCACAGTGTTTGTTGGCTGATTCACAGGACAGCTGCTGGAAGACCAAGATGTCCCATCGGAGCAATTGGACACTGCCATACTGGAAGCATTCGCAAGAAGTTCAAGGCCACTTGTATCTGCTTCTTCAGGAAAGGTTACAGAACTTGACAAGCAGGCACTAGCAGTTTCAGAGTTTTCTTTCTTAACATCTTTGCTGTCCTGCACAGGCTCTGTGCATACCTGAGTCTCACTTGACACGTCTTCCTTTTTGGAGAACTTCCCAGCCTTTCTTCGTTTTACAACTTTTTGTCCAGCCACTTTCTTATTGGGACAAATATCTCTGAGGTGCTTTTTTAAGCTGGCCAGATAAGTGAAGCTCCTCTTGCAGGTGCTGCATGTGTGAGAATTGACAAGAGCAGATGAAGCACCACCAGTGGCATTACTGGCTGCTGCAGTCTTGCTTCTCAGGACTCTTCTGCCCTCGCCAAATATGGGTGATGGCACCTGCTCAATCTCTGCAAATTCAAATTGATCACTTTCAACCTTAACTTCTTCGCACGAGTCTTCTTGAGCCTGCGGCGAGACATCTTTAAGAGATGATTCAGGTACACTAGGAGGCATGCCATCCATTTTTTCTGCATCTAACGAAGCGTCATGTGTGTTGTTGATGGTTACATTGCCAACCAATTCTTCAGGACTAGATTGTTGTTTATCATTGGGGCTCTGCACAATAGCTTCATCCAAATGTACACCGGTGTCTGATTCTGCTATTTTCTCTTCAGTGTCTGCACTTTCAACAGTCGTGCCAAGCGCAGTTGCATCATGTTCATCTCCTGTATCGTGTGAAACAGGAACGTAGTCATCTGTGTTTTCTGTGTGCTCTAAAATTTCAACTTGCTCGACTGCCTCTTCGTTCTCTTCAATAACTGCCTCAGCAACTGGTTCGGCAGGAATGCTTTCAGAATGCACTTTCAAATCAAGGGCCTGCTCTTCATCCTGCGGCGAGGAGACCCTGGCCTTGGCTCGTTTAGCCTCGGCTAAGGGACTCTCAGACATGTGTGGTCTCTTTTTTCCTTTCACATGGCATTCTCTGCTAGTCATGCCGAGCTGCCTTGCAGAGCATCCGAGGCGGCTATGCACACTGTAACCTCTGGTTAGCTGCTTCTGGAAACCCGAGTTGGTACCACAATCCAAAATGTGCTGGTGGAGGTCAACGCGACAGGTGAAGCTTGAGCTGCACTTGGTGCACACCAGGTTTGCCTGTGCTGGTGCTGAATCAACTCTTGTCGTAGCAGTGCTGCTCTGAAAGAACCCAATGGGACTTGTGAAGGTCCAACACAATTCAGGGGGCACTTCTTTTTCTCCTTCTATTTCCACATGAGTGCAGACAACATTTGGGTGATTGTTAATCTTATGTTCATCAATAGCCTTCCTTGAACTAAATTTTGATGCGCATACTGAGCATATAAAGGTCACCGGGATATTGTGTCCTATCACATTCTCACCAGCATTCTGGGACCTAAAATTAGCAACACCGTTGCTTTTGTGAGGTGAAGTGTGATCCTGCTGCGATCCTCCGACGAAGATGCACTCTGTTTCTTCACTGTTGTCTGAGCCATCATTGGATATTCCTTGGTTGTTGGATGGAACTCGGTTTGAGTAAATCTGCATCATTTGAGTGATATCAAAAGCAGCAGGGAAGTTATGAATGCTGTATTGAACATTCGCCCTCTCACTCTTCTCCTCGGGAAAGGCACAGGGGTCCTGCTTTATGTTGAGTTGTGTAGACGTACCATCCAGGTGGTAGAGCAGATTTTCAGAGATGCGATGAGCAATGGTCATGTAGAATTGTTCCTCAGACATTTCCTTTGCAGCCGGTTTTGCTGAACGAGATCGGACAGATATTTGCTCCTTTCGAGACTGCAGAGAGCGCGTCTTTTTTTCTTGCTGCACTGTGCCATGGGTAGATTTCTTATGTTGGCGTAAACTTATAAACGTAGGGAACCTGCGCTTACATACACTGCAGAGGTACTTGTTTTCAGGCTCAAAGCCTTTTGCACGCTTCCGCCCAAAAACGTGCCCATCGGGTGGCTTGCCTCCCTTTGATGGTGTTCCCTCAACAGAAGCCCTATGTGTGGCCCTGTGTTTCTTCAACTGCCCTTCCTCTAGAAAAAACTTGGAACAGAACTCACATGGGTAGTAGCACTCGGGGTGGTGACTCCTGAGATGCTTCCGAAGGTGCACATCATGCGCAAATGAAGCTGCACAAAATGAACAGGGCAAGTCCGAGCCCTCGTGAATCTTTTCATGGCGCCGTCGATTTGCTAAAGTCGGGAAGCTCTTGTCGCAATGCTTGCAGAAGAACTGCTTCTCTCCTGAATGGACGGACTGGTGGCGAACAAGGTTCTGACGGTGAGAGAACGTCATTTCGCACTGGCTACAACTGAAACCTTTCTGGCCATTATCATCAACATGGCTGCTCACATGTGCTTTCAGTTCATCTCTCAAATCAAAAAGGGTGGAACACAGATGGCAACGATACAACCCTAAGAACTTGGATTCACCGGAGGTCAAGGATTCACTTTCTTTACGAAGCTGACGCACAAGATTAAGATTGATGTTACAGTTTGTGATGTCTGCTTCCGACAGGTACTTGTAGTTAACGTGCGTCCTGAGAAAGTGTCTCTTGAGGCTGAAAGCATGCTGGTAGGTTCCTGTGCAGACGTCGCACTTGTATTGCTTCTTCCCTTGACGGGCATTCACAGTCACTATATGGAAGCTCTGAACATGGAACTGGAACTCACCATCACGGATCTCACTCCCTGGCTCTTGTCCATCGTCAACATCTGTGTTGTCATCCGTGTTGTCCTGGGAGATTCCACCAATTTCCTCATCAAGCTTAGGAGATCCTGCGCTGCTGGAACGGCCAGAGGGCGACTGGTCAGTAACTTCGTCACTCTCAGTGCTGTGTCCAGATCCGCTGTCCTGCTGCGGGTCGTCTACGTCTTCTTCCTCCTCGTGGTCCATCTTGATGGGCTCCAGTCGTAGCTTTAGGGCTTCCACCCAGCTGCGCGCTTCATCAAACAGCCTGCATAGAGAAGAATTATAACTATTTAAAGCAGCAGAAATTACTTCGACATTAACGCAGCCTGCAAAGCAAATAGAAGGATCATCACTATCTAAAGCAGCGACTTACTTCAACATTAGCGCAGCCTGCAAAGAGAATAATTATCACTCTCTAGAGTAGCGAATTGACTTCAGCATTACCGAAGTGAAACGCTAAATACGCTATTGTGCGCGAAACTAGCGCGGTGCCACGTAAGTAGGGTGGTTTAGGCTGTTTCTACGCCACCGACCTCGGCATCTTGATCGTACTGACCCTACTTGGCAAGATATGGGTGCCTTGTATAACCGTTCGCACACTAAGAAATCGAATAACTAGTAATGCCGGGCGCGGACAAGCTTGACTAAGGCATTCCGCAACGCATATGATAACATGGCCGCGCGGAGCAGGAAACTCCGAGAGCAACACCGAAAGCTGCATCCGCCACCGGAGAAAAAAAGCACGGGGCATTCAAAATTCACGCCACGTGCCTGCAAGGATGAGCTAAGCTTTTTCCACCGACGACGCTGGAGCGGAGAAGCACAAGAGGACAGCACTAGGCTTTGCAGACGCCTTCTCCTTTATCAGCAATTGAATCGCCGACCAAACATCAGCAGTTCGCAAAAGCGCAAAATGGTTGCTAGACCAGAACGAGACGCCACGAAACGTAAGCTACACTATCACCAAATACAACGTGCCAGACGTGAAATCGTCTACTCTCTGCGGCGCGCGAATGTGCTACACGGCCCCTAAATTACCCTACTTACGATAAGTCACGTAGGCATCACCAAAGGTTGTCGCTAGTAGTCGCGAGTACACAGTTTGTATGTTTGTACTAGCTGCCGTTGCGCAAGTTCTAATGATAAACATTCAACTAGAAAAGCCATTTGTGCAGTTTAAGAGTGAAACACTAGCGGCCGCGCTAAGCAGCGCGAACGTATTTATCCACCGACACGTTCAAGCTCCAAAATCGGCCATTATAGTGAGACGGAGTGTTTCCTTTAGAACCGAGGGCCGCTCTCGACTGAAGATTCCGCGCAGCCCGAAGCTACACATTCCTTCATTTGGCAGCCAGAAAAAGTCGATCTCCACGAAATCAAACATGATGTCGGTAAGGCATGCGGCGCACCGATCACAAACAGACGTGCCACTTGTTGCAGAGGAAAAGCAGCGACGGTAAGTTGGGCTTCACGGCACCACCTTTGGAATGATACTCACCAAGGCAGTCGCGGGTCTCGCCGAAAATCTCTCCGAGCATGCTTCACAGGCGTCCTGTCGCGTCTGCGTTGGTCTCACGATGCTCGAGCGATAGTTTTCGATGTCAGGACGGGGCAATTTTGCATCAAACAGCCCGTTTCCGAAGCGGGACCGACCTCGGCCCGCGGCGTTCCAGCACATACAACCAGGAGAACTCTCGTCATCCAATGAGATGGCGCCGTCCGCAAGCCGGACCAGGTCCATTGGTGGCGCTCGGGGTGGGGAAGCCGCTGCTGCTGCTGAGCTTGCTCCACTGCGCGGCCATCTCCTCCGTGCGACTTCGCGGTGCGCGTGTTACCCACCGCCTGAAACCGGGCTAAAAGGAAATCATTTTGGCCGCGAATAAAAGCCGATGCGCAGCCTAGATTCCGTGGCGGCGGCGTTGCCTTTCGCGCCCGAAGTCGCGTCTCGTGTAGCCGCTGCGCGTATCAGTGCGCACTCTATGCTACCGCCGCGTGCGCATTTCACAAACAGCTGTGACAGCCAAGGTGGCTGCATCCCGTGCGAATCGGCGACCGCTCATCGCCACCCGTTATTGCGCGCTTCGAACAAACTGCGGGAAGTGCTGCTCCGCGCGAGGCGAAAACAGGTGCGCTCACGCAGGGCCACGCGCCGATCACATTTGGGAGGTCAGTTTTTAGAATTCGCTGTGAAGGAGAAAGCCGTGCGATTCCCTCTCGCTTTTTGGCGTTGTGCATAAATTAGTGCCAGACTGCACAAAATCATTCCATCTATTCTTAGTCGAAGGAGAGTGTAATTAAAGGGGCTCCATGATTGCAAGACCGTTTTGCCACCACGCGTACACTTGTAGTAACTAACCGCATGAAAATGCACCGTTGGTGGGGCAAGGAAATCATGTGCGATTGTGAGTACGCTTATATATATGTGTATACAGAGAGAGGGGGGGATATATTTGGGGGAGAGAGGTTCGAACTCCGAACCCAAAGCATACGGGCCCATCACCTCCCCCCCCCCCCCCCATATTTTTATCCCATTGCGTCACATACTATCATTTGCGACCATGACTCCACTCCACGGTAGCTTCCCTATCGCTTTCACGTGCGACTATGCGGATTGCGTATTCTAGCGTTTCAGAAGTTCACCTCGAAGAGAGCGACAATACGCATATAAATACGTGGAGAAAATTCTCCTTGTCAAGGCGGCAATGAAGCGAAACTATTTACAGGTAGTCCCGGTGACGAGAGAAAGAAGACATTCCGCTAGTGCATGCCTGCATTTTCACGGGGAAAAATAATAGTTATAAAGAAACACTGGTGCACATAATAACCAACAAGTCCCGCGCCGCGCACACCAGCGTATTTCGTCGTTTCCAACAATCGCGCAATGTAGCGATAAGCCTCAGACAAAAGGCACGTGTTATCTTATCTTTCATTCACTCAACAGGCCCCTTCCCGATCCTTCTTTCTGCGATTCGCGTTTTGAAATGAAACACCACATTATATATGACCGCATGATCCACCCGCGTTTTTTTTTTTTGTTGTTGTTGTTCCTGTACAAAAATATTGATAGCCTCATAAATACATGTTTTTGCAATGGTCTAGCTGCACAGTATACCACATTAGCATTTGCGTGGATAGAGACAGCAGAGCTCACGGCCATGAGAAATTTCTCCCGTGGCTGCATTACTGATTGTTCTAATTGCGTAATGCGCGATTGCGTAGTGAATCAACATAATAAATTTTCTAAGGATGGCTAGGTAATAACGCAGAAACTCACATTCCGAATGTGAATGTCTTATTCATTGTAAGTAATAATTTAAATAAAGGTGCCCCGCCGCGGTGGTCTAGTGGCTAAGGTACTCGGCTGCTGACCCGCAGGTCGCGGGTTCAAATCCCGGCTGCGGCGGCTGCATTTCCGATGGAGGCGGAAATGTCGTAGGCCCGTGTGCTCAGATTTGGGTGCACGTTAAAGATCCCCAGGTGGTCAAAATTTCCGGAGTCCTCCACTACGGCGTCTCTCATAATCATATGGTGGTTTTGGGACGTTAAACCCCACAAATCAATCAATCAATTTAAATAAAGGTGGGGGTGGGCGAAGGGTGTACGCCTCCACGCTTGCAGAGTGTGAATATACATACCATATAAAACGCACTTCTACCCGCAACGCGATTCAAATGATTGCAAGAAAAGAACACTGTCCGTGAAAGATTAGTTGAGTTTTGCGGAAAGCCTTCGCTACAGGGGAACATGCAAAGCCTGCATGGAGGATTGTGCACATTAGCGAAAATTACACCAGGAGTTAGTCTGGAAAAGTGACGCGCAGGCGTAAGTTAACGGTGGTAAGGGTGGCAGGCAGTGGTTGGCAGGCATTTTTTTTTTGTACTTTCGTATCCATCATTACATTAAATCTTTTGTGACATTGCTGGGCTGCCACTCGCGTTGGTGTCCTTGAAACTTGTAGCTCGCACACTTTTTTTGAGGGAACGAGTTCAGAATAAATCTTTAAGATACGTGCGATAAATTACTCCTAAGTAAATAAGAAAGTGATAAAAAGCGAATAAAGTGTGAAGGTAATATTAAAATTAGATAATCGGCAGAATACGAAATATTTCTCTTATATGTGTACCGCTCTACGATCACCCGTAATGTGGACTGCGCAGTATTCGTAAATGTGCAAATTAACGCACTAATAATATACGAAGCGAAGCAATTGCAAGGCAACAACATCAAAAACAAAACAAATAAACCAAGGCGTAGGAGGCAGAATGTTTTCCGACCGACATATGCTCAAGCGCGCAGCAAATCATTTATATATGCTCTTCATCACAGTGCAGAGTAGCAGGCTTTTCTCTGAGTTGCATCTAATAAGCAAACAACATTGTCTGCGTCATTGGGCAATCGAATGTGAATTCTGGGAATGTGCGCTCTGTTCTGGGTCATGCCTTGTAATCGCTTTGCGCTTGGTGTCGCGCTTTCCCGCCGCGAACCAACTGGGCGTGTCTCTTCACTTTTTCCCAGGTTGAGAAGGAGTTGGTGGTTATTTGACTTTCCCTCTTCATGGACGGAGATGAAGACGACAATTTCATTGGAGGGCCCTGGGCTCAATTGTTTTCCCTCGCAGGAAAACTTGCGAGGACTCAGGCTGTAAAACGCGAGCGCGCAGGTGCTCGAGGATGCTTCATTTTTTTTTTTTTTTTCATGTCGTATGACGCTACTATATGAACATACTGCAAATAAACGTTTCTATTACCAGCCTCGGCTCTTCTACTCGTCTTAATTCTCCTGAGACTCGGATGGCTCCGGTTCGGACCACGTTACCCAAAGTCGCAACCGTGATGGAAGAGACGGGATGCGGCGGCCCCCGTTTCGCAACACCCCTGTCCCCCCCCCCCTCTCTCTCTCTCTCTCTCTCTTTTTTTTTTTTCCGTCGAAGCGAGCTGCTTTTCACGGAGGATGTAAATGTAGGAATGTACACACGCAGGTTCGTGCATTGCTGAACTGAATAGCCTATTCCCTGGCGCGGTGTGCACATCATTCAAGTACGCACCGCCTGTTACTTACTTCAACCGGATTAAGGCGCGATGCACCCATTTGTCCCATTTGTACACGCTTCTTCGCCGGTGGGCAATTTCGCTTAACACCATGTTCGACGAGTGCCGCATTTCGACAGACATGGCAAAATAATTTAATTCAATATTTTTCATATTTTTCTCCCCCCCCCGCCCCACACAAATAATAATGCGATACGAAAAAAATTTGCAATATGCATGCATTTGAAAGAGAGAGAGAGATAATTTATTAGAAGGCAGAGAGGTCGGGCCTGAGCTAGTGCGCTCTAGCCTGCCACTTTACACAGGGGATAAGGGAAGGGGGAAGGAAAGAGGGATGAAGGATAATGATGGGGACAGGAAGAGGAGGTGCGTACGTACAGTAGCCACTTAGGATAGCACCCTACAGCTTAGTATCTGGTTCAGTGCCTTTGATATAGTCTAAAACAGCCCTTGTAGCAGTTTCTGACACTGTTTGGTGGCACATTGCTGACAAAATGTAGCTCTCATTGAGTGGCGTTCGTCCGATGCTTGCCATCGATGAAGTTAGCATCTTCCTTTTCGTCACGTGTCACGGGAGTCACAAAATATATGAAGCTATATGCACGCATTTGTGTTAACAAATACCACTTTATTTAGGTTGTACGCTTTGGGGTATTTTTTTCTGTTTTTACAAAAAATGAACATACTTCTACGTGCATAAAAACACAAAAAACATACTTTAAAAGGATAAAAAACTTGAGCTTGTTTGAATGAATCAGTCATGAAAAAACAGCGTGGTTATACGAGACAAGAGCGAAAAGAGGGCAGGAGCGACAAAAGAAACATAGCGAATATGTCAATTCTATTTTTTTAAATGAAATAAAGACAAATAAAAACCATATAAATATATATGAACTGAGAAAGGAGAAGCGTACATTTTCTACTGCGGTAAGCTATTGAATAGACAGAACAATCCTTATGTTGCATCAAGTTGTTTCAATGTTGTATCAATTTTACGTTGTATCAAGTTGTTTTGTTTTTTTTTTCAGAAGTTTTGACAGTCCGTAATAAATTTTTCTTTGCCCGAAGCAGATGCAACGAAAAAAAAATTGCGTGCATATTGTGATCTATATTTCGTTATTTTTGAGCAAAACTAAAAGCATGACTCACCACAGCATAAAAATATTTAGTTACGCCAATTACGACTAATTAGGCGAACTTGCACAAATAAAGATATTAATTACCTCGCTTTCCTTCCTTGAAATATGATATAGAGCACCTCGGAGCAACATGGTATAGCGGATATAACGCGTGCACGAGTGTAACGAGCTGCCGGTCGACATGCGCGGTTCCTCCCGCACTGCGGCCGGCTGCTTTTAATGACGAATCTTGGCAGTGATCGAATAACAATAATCAAATTTCAAATTTCAATAATCAAATAACAATAATCAATTTAATGCGTATAGGTATATCTTCTTAGAGTGTCTGTATGATATGTTTGTTTTCATGAAGAGTTTTCATGTATGATGTCCACCTGTAATGCTTTATTTGCAGTGACAATTATGTACATGCATGTTTTGATTTTTCTGGTCGCTCTATTGTTTGTATACTCGCATCGCATGCAAACATGTACACGCATGCCGAATGCGCATGGGAGTAGAGCCTCTGTCAGGCAATACGGCCTTTAGCTCTTACTCCTCTTTCTGTATCCAGAAAGAAATAAAATAAACTTCAAACTTCAAACTGCATTTTCAGTTTCAGTTTATTTAGCGAATCTTTTTCAGCAATCATGTTAAAGTACAGTGATTCAATGTTTTCATACAATGGCAATGGTCAACAATGAGTAATGCAATGAGTAATGTACGCAATATAAATCAATTCAAGTGAGCAATTTCAAGAAAATAATACGCCTTACTTTTCTAATTAATCTGGAGTGAAACAGGCGAATTCACTTCTCATGGCGTAAAAATATTGATTAAAAATAAAAAATAAAGCGCAAGCTGATTTGAGTGCCATATTTCGAAGCGGGGAAACGATACAGGCCCTCAGAGAGGCCACATAGCATCTGAACATGAGAAGAAACCGAATTGATCACCGGCGGCGCTCGAACACTTGTAGTGCCTCGCACAAATGCCACATTGTCCTTCGAACAGCGACGGATATGGAGCATCGTGGAGTCTTCGCCCTTCCGGTTTCTTCCACCGACACCGGTTGTCGTTCACCCGCCCTTCTCAGCGACGGAGAGCAACATTCCAGAGTGGAATAATGCAGGGGAAAGACAATAGCGCGCCTGAAGTGTCGACACGCCGCTGCCGTGCTGAATTTGGTCTTTTCTGTCTAGATGCATCTTAAACGAGCTGCCGATTCTCCTAAAAAAAAGGTCATCCGGGCACAAAGACGTGCGCAGGCCGGGTTCCTCTTCAGGAAGGGGCCAATTAAGGTTCCTCGTAGCGCCCCCCTTCCTATTATGTCATAGGGCTGACCAAATCCCCCCCCCCCCCAACTCCTACAGTAGTTGCAGCACCCCCTCCCTATTATGTCAATGTATGAGGCCAATTTTTCGCTCCCCCATCCCTTCCCCCTTCCGCTCTCCTATGTATAGGTGCACCTTCAACCAACCGTCGTCAACTGACCATTGACCTTTGGAGGCACAGTCGTGTTCATCATTATGCTCTGGTCAGTCCATCATGCTCTGTCTAGTAGCGTCGATGGACTCCTGGCCACCGCGGGGATAAGAGAATGGGGGCGGGGGGGGGGCATCAATCTTCCAATTATTCAAGCGCACTGAAGAGCACGCCGTGACTGTTCATTTCGATCGCACCAAGTAAATGCTACATATAAAGTATTTTTTCTCTCGTTAACCCGTCGGGATGAATGCTCCGGGCACGACGATCCCTCATGATCCTCCCACCGGTTCCCCATTGGAGGGGGGAAGTGTGAATAGGATTGTCGAGTTTGTGTCTTCAGTCACGTGAACGCAATCTTTAGACACTAATGGGCGGGCAACACCGATTACGTGCGATGTTTCTCGTTATTTCTCGTCTTGTAGCGACATATTGAATTTCCTTTGTTCGAGAAAAAGGAGAGGGAAACGGCCGTGCGCGTGGACCAATGCGCATCATCGGCTTCACTGCGCGTCAGCCATTTTGAACGGCGGCACGCGCACGCCAAGATTCCAAGTCACGTGGTCTCATTTCACATTTCACGTGCTTTTTCATTTATATATAGCCGGAAAAAATCACCACAAATTGTTGTGATTTGTCGCCGTTAAGTTTCGTACTATAGAACTTTGTTATTGTCGCAAAAAATTATATCGAGTGTTCCGGAATGCTCTCCTGAATGTAAAAGAATGCACTTGACATTAAATTGAATAGCGACCATCTTAAGTTATTTATTTATTTATTTATTTACATTCAGTGTCATTATGCACAGCAAGATATTGCAGGAATGAGTGCAAATACGCAATGAAAATAAAATAATTATTGCATAATTGATCTCCTCAATGAGCGCGAGATGTAGTCTAGTAATCTCTCTGGGGACAACTTTTTTCTATAATCCCTCCCTCTGTATCTCACAAAGACGGCAAACAAACTTCTATTTTATATTATTATTATTATTATTATTATTATTATTATTATTATTATTATTATTATTATTATTATTATTATTATTATTATTATTGAAAACCACATTTCTTAAATTCTTGTTTTTCGTTACGTAAAACACCCTCTATACATTTCATTGTATTCTTAAACCGCATATTATTTTCAAAGAGCTAGAGCTTGTGCCCACTTTATTTTTCATTATTTCTGAGTATGGATTTAATTCAAAATACTATTAATGAAAATATTTTTAATAGTTTCATTTTATTTATATTCGCCGATTTTTGCCCAACACTATGAGCCAGGGTGGTTGTAAGCCAGAAGTCTAATTATCTACGTCTGCATATCTGTCAAGTGCATTCACTTTTAAACGCGCCGCGTTGTCGCATTACACCTGGCTGAAGTCGCATAGCAACCTGCGTGCATTCTTACCCGTAGCACAATGCAAATTACATGAACTGCTTCCGTAAGAGTGCTTCACACATTGCACCAAAATTGCGAGGCGAAGCCCAACCTCTGTCAGCGCTGGCATTTCACAAACGAAACTGTATGAACACGCTTCGTACCGACTCGGCAAGTGGCGATTCGTCATGCAAACTTCTTGAGTTATTTCGTGTTATGAAAAAAATTAACGCCCATTAGCTTGTCATTTTATTATTACATTGGTGGTGACGTTGAAATTCACGGACGCGTCATAACACGTCACTTGACCTTCGTCACTGCTACGCACGGAGGAAGAAAAAAAAAAACATGCCTTCCTCCGTGCTGCTACTATTGTTTTGTGCCGTGGAGTCTCAGAGTCGGTGGCACAGGCATGTCCTGGTTATACCACGGTCCACGTGTTTACTTGCGCTGCTGAGAACAATTTAACGCAATGACCTTTGAACTTTTCAAGACGTTTGTTTTCCTGTGAGGCAGCGGCATTGCGTGCGTAGGCGGCTTCTCTTTTTTCATTGTCTCTGCGTAAATACCTTGTTTATCAGAACCTGAATATTGACACCTTAGCAATACTTGAAATATAACAAGAACTGCTACAGAATACTGCAGATACGTAAGTAACGTAACACGTATTTCTCCTCTGTCTGCTGATTGCCGTTATTCAAAATCTTCAGTGACATCGACAGCAAACAAAAGTGTGCGAAGCCAAGCTGAACCTGTGGCCGAGCCAATCCAGACCAAACGAGCACAAAAATGGATGAATGTATGGATGACACAGGTTCGGTATAATTCTGTTTGTTCTGTAATATTGATGTCGGTTGATCGCGAAGCGTTATAAACCGCTATAAGTAAATATGACAAGCCACATAAGCGACGTAAAGCCGCGTCCTCATCATGCTCGAAGGGATATTTGTGGTTCGAGGCCTGCTTACCGTCAAGGTAGGAAGGCCACTGCCGTCAAAGTGTTCACAATCAACCAGGAGTCCTGCTATCTGCTGATAAGCAACGTCAGCGCCGTTGGTGCTGGCGAAGACCTCAAGGATGCTTGCCTAGAGTATGGCGACATCGATGACTTTCATGCCGTCGATGGCTACGACACGGAAGAATTCACCGAGACCTACCTGGTGAAGTTCGCCCGCGTACAGTCGGCCAGGATAGCCAAGAAGAAACTGGACGAGAGGTCTTTCTTCGGCACTGTGTTGCATGTCTGCTATGCGCCCGAGTTCGAGACGCTGGACGAGACTCGCCGCAAAATAATCGACCGTTGCAAGTATGTCGCATTCAAAACTGGGCAACATTTCAAGCCCATTACATCGCGCGGTCGCAAAAGACGCAGCGAGGACTTGGGCAGTAGCTTTCCTGTCGAGAAGCGCGCTCCGAACGTTACCGCACCGGTCTCTTATATTTGGGCTGGTCAAGAGTACTCGTGGACTCAGTCGACCAGCAGCCTCCCCGTCTTGTCATCGCCTTCGTGCGTGAATCCGATGTACAACGATGAACCTCTGAGCTTCAGTAACGCCCCTCGCCAGAACGCCACCAGCAGCGAAAGGCCCTTGGCACCCAAGAACGAGCCGAGCTGCTCAAGTTCCCAGCTCGTCACAGACGCCTACGAGAGGACCATCTCATTGATTCGAGACAAGGTTAAAGGAGTGGCGGTTCCGAACACAGACGTACTCTTAAGGAAACGAAAGCCGTGACTGTTTCCTACTCATGTGTACTTCGCTACATCTTGGTGCTTGTAAAAGACAATTCGAGACTCTTCATGTTAAGTTACGAAGTTGGGATCCATGCTTGTGAAGTTGTTTATTCCATATAAATGTTGTTCTCAAAACCTCTCTTTTTATTCAGTCTGTTCACTTACCCACCGACCCCCCCCCGCCCCTTTTTGTATCAAGGCAGGAGTTGAGGGAACACTAAGTGTTACCTCACATTCATCTGGGCAAGCTGCCTTGTCAGAATGCGGGCTCAAGCAACATTTCTTTTTCAACAAATTTTCATCATAGCCTATTTTAGTTGAACATCATTAACTGATGTGTGTAGTTTTTTTTTTTAACAATTTCTCTGTATGAATGTAAGCTGGTTGACTTACAGGCAATTATGAGATGAACAACATTTTTGCACAGTGTTTGTTGCACGCTATTTCTAGCTGTATATTGGTACATAAGTAAACCAATATATTATTTCGGGAACTTTATATCATCAACTGCAACTTTACACCAAGTAACTCTGCATTTCGGTATTTGACACAAAAAAATAAGCACTTTTGGGTAAACACTTACAAGCTGCTGCTTATATAAAAAAATTGGTCTGCCAGAAGAAAGTTGGGTACAAAACTGCCAGTGTAATGCCATACATGCAGTTTGAATCTATGCGCCCAGATGACCATGTAATCGTCGCCATCCTTGACAAATTGCCGCTGCTTTTTCTAGGAACAGCAATGGAATGCAGTGTAGATACATTGGAACAACAGATTTGTGAACATGCTGGCATGCCTCCAAGAAAGATGCCTCGCACCGATCTCATCGAGCTGGCTCGTCAAATCGAAACAGTGAGTTGTACCAGTCATCAAGCTGAATGAAGCTGTGTGCAGTGTCTTGTCATGATAAGGAAGCGTCTGAAATCAAGACAAGCATCGCTGAAGAAATATGTAGATGGCATAAACATGTTTACATTGTTCACTTAGTTCTGCCAAGGTCCTCACTTCATTTTGCAGTCATTATTGTCAGTGCAAAATTGATCGCATAAGCCAGCATTGAGTCATCTTGTCAACATTGAAGTGACAGAATCGGCCTAGCATTAAAAGCATACTGCAAATGATGAAAACCAGTTACAATGATGACGCTTCATATGAAGCTTAGCACTTGAGCAATTGTCCAGAGTGCTTTTCCGGACAGAAATCCCTGTCAAGTAAATGCACGTTATGTGCAATTGTGACGTTTGTATTGCATTAGAAAGAGCTGGATCATCTAAAGATTTGTTATTCTTTTTTACTTTCTCACCCTGAAGCAAGTTGCGTAGGGTAGGCACTGCACTCTCGTGGCTGCTGCGCATCTACTGTATATGTTTTTAGCCTAGCATATTTATTTCTATACTTTGCCTTATTATCAAAGGAATTTATTAATCTTCTTTCTAACTTTCTTGAGCCTAATACAGTTTTCCACCTGTTAGAAAATTATACTAGGTATACTCTCTATAACCGAAGTGACTTTTTGTCCATTTGGCTATTTTGTTCCCATCATTATTCCCATCACTGGCGAGCCGTATTTACTGTATATGCTTTGTAGCCTAGCATATTTATTTTTATAATTTGCCTTATGAATAATGGAATTTATTAATCTTCCTCCCAACTTTCTTGTACCTTATAAAGTACTTCATGTGTTAGAAAAATTTCCGCTTGGTTGTCTCTATAACAGAAGTGGCTATTTTGATTCCCATCATTATTGCCATCACTGGCAAGCCTGCAAATTCTGTGGAGGTGAAATGCCCGCCGCGGTGGTCTAGTGGCTAAGGTTCTCGACTGCTGACCCGCAGGTCGCGGGATCGAATCCCGGCTGCGGCGGCTGCATTTCCGATGGAGGCTAAAATGTTGTAGGCCCGTGCGCTCAGATTTGGGTGTGCACGTTAAAGAACCCCAGATGGTCGAAATTTCCGGAGCCCTCCACTACGGCGTCTCTCATAATCATATGGTGGTTTTGGGACGTTAAACCCCACATATCAATCAATGTGGAGGTGAAAATGCTTGAGGCCTGTGCACTTCGATTTAGGTGCATATTAAGGAACCTCAGGTGGCTAAGATTTTCAGAACTCTCCACTACATAGAAGTGTGGCAGCTTGGGCTAGTTGGTATGGCATGAAGATAGTTATAGCGCGAGAACAAAACGACGACACAGAGACAAGAAAGACACGAGCGCTAACTTCCAACTGAGTTTATTGCGCAGAGCGCGAAAATTTATAGAGGAGACAGTAACCATGTGACAAAAACCATATGGCACAAAGAACAGAACATGAGTAAGAGAAAAAACAAAAAACAAGAGCACAGAAAAACGGCAAAGAAAAATCTATAAGAAAACCAAACAGAAAGGTAAATATAACTACTTGAGTGCACAGAAACCTTAGAGGAACCTTCTGGGACAGAGCCATGGAGGGCTTGCTAATACAAGGCACCTGTTCGCGTGCCAGTGATAGGCCCCGCAGATGGCACGCCAACAGGTGCCTTGTATTAGCAAGCCCTCTGTGGCTCTGTCCCAGAAGGAACTAAGGTTCCTGGAAGGTTTCCAAAGCAAGTAGTTATATTATCTTTACCTTTCTGTTTCGTTTTCTAATAGATTTTTCTTTGCCGTTTTTCTGTGCTCTTGTTTTTTGTTTTTTCTCTTACTCGTGTTCTGCTCTTTGTGCCATATGGTTTTTGTCACATGGTTACTGTCTCCTCGATATACGATATATTTTCGTGCTCTGCGCAATAAACTCAGTTGGAAGTTAGCGCTCGTGTGTGTCTTTCGTGTCCTTGTCGTCTCTGTGTCGTCGTTTTATTCTCGCGCTATAACTATCGTCTCCACTACAGCATCTCTCATAATAATATGGTGATTTTGCTATGTTAAACACCAATAATTATTACAAGCTGATTCAAAGCCAACAAATTAATGTAACCTGTTTGCCCCTAGCCCAGCAGCTCTGCGCATAAATGGTTGAGGTGTTTTTACTTGCAAGCTGCCAATTAGAAACGATGCACACAGATCAAAATTAACATAACATGCCATTGCAGCCTATCATAGCCGATTTGCATGTAAGTTAACAACACGAGGTAGGGAAGAATGTGATACATAATTTAGTGCACCACATATGTCCTAAAGCAAGGTGTAGTCTTGGACCATCAACTTGATACAAGTCTGAAGAGTCGCTGAAAATTAAATGTCTACAAATGTGATGCCTGTCACTTGTATAGCTTTGGGATCTCGGTATGACACCGCAATAACTCATAAAATGATTGTCTTCACATGTTGTTGTCTGGCAGGCGGATGACTTCATCAAGGCCAATGTCTCCAACAAGCTGACTGTGATAGCTGAGCAAGTACAGTTTCTCCAAAAGCAAGCCTACCGTATCCTTGAGGAGGCTCAGCTCAACACCAGGCTTCACCACGCTGCGTGTAACTTCAAGAAAGTACCTGGATCAGTGTACTACCTCTACAAAAGACCGAATGGTCAAGAGTACTTTAGCATGATCAAGCCTGAGGTGAGACCACTGGGATAAGTTCAGGGTGTGACGTCTTGCGTCGTAATGAACTTTAACCTGCAAGAAAGTAGCCGTGCCAATTTTATATGTCCGTGTGCTCAGTGGTAGGTTAGCACAATTGTTAATGAATTCATTTTGGAAGCTTCGAATTCGTGGTTTTGCCTGAAATTCACGGTAATGACACAAACACTTGCATGCCAAGCTTTCATAGCACATTTTGGGAGTTGTTTAAAACTGAACTGGAGGAGTCCTCTGTGGCGCTTCCCAGCTGCTGTGCTGCTCCTAGATGATGAAATCCTTTCATGCAGGCCTGTTCAAAATAGCAGGGTACACTGATGTTTGCCACCATTTGTTACTTGTGTTTTCAAGAGATAGAATTAAACTTGAAAGCTGCCTAGGTTTATAGGCCTATATTATAACTTCAAAGCACAATTAGGAACTGAGCTACAACTGGTATGATTGCATAGCCAGCATTTCATTCCCTTCAGAAATACAAAATTTTATCAGGCTGTGTATCAATAAAATTCTAAGCTGAAAAACGAACAGCTCCTACAGAGAAATAAAAACTACAGTGGTAATGGTTTCAATGGTAATGGTAATTGGTTTGCAACAATGTCCACAGCATAATCAGCTTACCTAAACTGTGTACATATATTTAAAAATGAGTTTCTTCACTTGCCCTTTGATTACACAGGAAGGATTGCGGAAGAAAGCTGCAAGGGCGGCTCAAGTATTCCCTAGACGTCTTTAGATATCACGCTTTTTATGACAAGCTTCAACAAGAATTAGTCAGATTCCAGGGTGAAATTGTCTAATATTAATGTGCAACTTGACTCTTTCTTAATGTCATTGTCATAAACAAAAACTGCTCACTGCCAAGTTTAAAAATTGAAAAGAAAAGCAAAGCAATGCACTCAATTGCTGGAGAAACACAATCATTCTCATCGTTCATCATCTGTAACACATTTACACATTTGAAGGCAGTTATATCTCTGGGCTGTTTTCTTTGCAACAATAAAGAAAAAAAATCTTCAAGTGTCAAGTATCTTTTTGAATCTTAACTGCTCCAAATGTGCTGAGTGAATAGTGACTACAATAGCTTTGAGAAGCATACATTCAAAACAACATACTGACTGAAACATTAAAAGTTACTTTAATCAACCAAGATTTTGTATTGTTGCATCTTGTCCCAATGAGCAAGCTTTCTCTCTTCTGTCTGTTTATGCCAGGAGTGGGGTCCCCAGTGCCCACACGAGTTCCTAGGGGGATACAGACTAGAGTCTGACTTCACTTGGACACCCACCGAGGCCATCGAGAAGAAAAATCGGCAACTGGACGCCATCAGCCGCATTTCCCAGTTTTCATGCTGGAAGCAAGAGCCCATGGCTATCGCAGACGCATTTGTGCAAAAGTAGACAGCACCCTCTCCAAGCACTGATTACGCGGGTCATACTTAATGTGAAACCTGTGGTTCACTGAAATTTTGAAATATGTTTTTGAGACTAGCTAAAATCCAGTGATTTTGAACTGCTAAGTGCATTCATTGTGCACAACCAGCTGCTAAGGTGCTGTATAAACACCTGAATGACAAATCAATAAATGTGCATTGTGCTTTGAGTTGCTCTTAGTTGATGACACTGGTTCAAATAATAACATATTCCAGGTGGCTTTCAAACACAACCTTTGAGACACTACTTTTTCATAAGTAGAGAATGCATTGCCAAAACAGACACACACACACACGGTTTAAGTTGCTCTGTTACCACTGCAAAGCATCTCCCAAACTTTGTGCAATGTCACAAGGAGAACATGTACAAACACAAAAATTTTGGTGTGACATTTTTGCGCTGCAATATATTGCTGAAAATGTACTAGTCATAACATTAGGTTCTATGTGCAATGGCAAATATGACGTCATAATCTAGCAGGGCAACATGGATCTTGGCCGCAGTGTCACTGTCGCGGAAGTTTTCAGGTCCCCTTAGGTCACTTTGGATGATGTCAAAGCTGCAAGGTGCAGCATATAGTGCTGGATCAGGCACATAAACTTCTATAATTGATATAAATTACCTTCCAAGCTGTATTCACTGTTCATATTTGGCAGGATGATACATGCATTTTCACTGAGAATCGATCCCACAGCCTACCTCTGCCGCAAAATTTTGTGTCGGTGCCCTTTTAACATGCCAGTGGTAAACAATGGTGCATCAGCTATCACAAAAATGGTAACTCAGAGATGAACTACAAGATGTCTTGTCCTACGCAATGACACTGTAATAACTTACTGCACTAGTCTACAATAAAAAATTACATACATAAGCTATATGCTCAAATTTATTATACCGGAATTGTTTTAATCAACTTTCCTGCGAGTGTGTCTAGGTTCTGTGAGTATTCATCCAGCGAAATTCATTGTTTTAGCAAGGTTGCCTAGATCACAAAAAAAGTAGATACTTTTATTGTGTTGATTAAAAATATGACAATATGTTAATATGTCGGTGCTTCTCAATACTGCATTTTGAAAAACAACTTAAAGGACACTTCAACTTTACTTTCAAGAATGGAATGCGATAAAGTTATTGGGGTTATTCGGCACACAACTGGCAAACATAGAATGCCATAAAATGCCTACAGTATCACCACAACTTTTGCCAAAAACAGGAAGTGGGTGGCAGCAATGCACCTGTGGCAATTTCGGTTTGATTCCGGCTCAAACCATGACTTTGCATTCTTTCCATCTATCCGGATTGCCCACTCACGATCAACACCACCAGTACCGATAGCAACACTGCATTCTGTAGGCCATGAGCTCTTTAACGCTGTCGTGCTAAAAAAATACACCAGAGCAATGGCCCAAAATGTTCCAGCTGTAGTGTTTATGCACACAACTGTGTTTTTTGTACTTTGTTTTAACAGTGCCTAGGTGCCTCTTAAGTGTTTGGACCTTGGTATACAACAAAGGACACTTCTTGTTTTGGTTCAGAAATACAATTTATTTTCGGCAGTCTTGGGCCCTTTTTTCCAGAGCCCAGCAAATGTTTTCAGGAAGAAAAAAGTAAAAGGAAGCAACAGCTTCAACAAAGCTGCATAAAGTCGGTCGCTTTAGCAAGCTGTCACGAGAATTCAAGACCGAAGTAAAGATCTTTCAAGGCATATTGTGACACTTGTCCTTTCACAAAAAGAACACAATTATAAAAAGAGTCATATGGCAGTAAATCAGGCCATACATGTTTAACTTAACAACATAAAATGTTCTGGGCTCAATAAGCATATATATATTTACTCCCACACTAAATCACATACTTTTGATGACTTTTAAATTAAGAAACAAAAAGAAAAATGTAGATAAAACATATCCCGAGAAAGGAAATTATGCTCTGCAAAGATACAAAATCAGATGTGGCATCTCAATGCTAAAAACTCACACGGCTGCAATCACCAAGTCGTGTTATATGTTTAATGATTTTTTTAGCGAGATTACAAAACTTAATTTGCAGCGACTTGTTGAAAGCATAGCTGCCACATTTTGTGAACAGAATGGTGATGCTAATTGCATAAAAGAAATGGGAATCGCTAGTCTGTGGGTGTGTATTCTCAGTAGAGGCACTATTCACAACTTACCTGTACTGAAGCAAATACTTAACAACAAATAATTCAATGCACAGAAATATAACAAAACATCCATGTGTGTGCTCTTCGGTATAGAAGCAATTGCAATAAAATGATGAATGTTTAGTCTATGGCATTAATGTTGCTAAAGCTTACTAAAAACTGCTTATTCCTAGCCCCAGACCTCAGCTCGCAATTGGTAACCAAAAACCTTCGAGCAGTAGGGGTATCTACATGCATTACAAGTATTCATTATGTTTCCTTTAAATTATGTGCCTCTTATTGCAATCTGATTGTCTTAAAACTCTTTCTTGTGCACACAACTGAACACAGTTTGCAGTGGACACAGCGACACAGTAGCTGCATTTTTCACTAAAGGTCTCAAAGGACAGCTGCAAGGTTTCCAGGAAGGTTTCCGAGAAAAGAGTTGTTAAGGTGTCCAGAATACTGGTCGTACTAAAAAAGGCTGCACGTAACGAAAATGCAAGATGCAGCAAAAATGGCTGAAGACACTAGAAGTATCTTTAGCATGACGGTACTAATAGTAGTGAGCTTTCATACTGTACAGGAGTTTACAAAGTGCTCTGTCTAGCAACTGAGATCAGTGCTACCAAAGTGGCAGGATGTCCGTTAAACTACGTGGCACTACACAACATGCCCTGGCCAGTGTCCGGAATACCAATGGTACGCCTGACTGTTTCCTGACACACACTCACTTGGTTTGCAGCAATGTGGAGCCCTCTTTACACTGCTGCTGAAAGGCTGCCCACATCAAACACTTACAAAACACTGTCACTATTATGAGCAAACATAAAACAGCGCTAAAATGCTAGAAAAAAACTAGAACCACCAAGTACCTATTCTCTGGTACACTAGCATATCTACTCCAACACATATATACTTCTACACCGACAAAACTTCGTAGTGTAAATGCGGCCTGAAAGAATAAACGTGCGAGTGCCCTTTCTCCGGGCTAGTCTTTTAGCGCTGTTTTCTGCTAATAACAACGAACCAACCACAACCAACCAATATGCCCACCTTTCAGCTGCTTCGGGTTCTCCAAGCTGGAGCATCATGTTCAGAATAAATCAGGTGCATGTGCGTTGAAGACATTCGACCAGTTAAGTGGAAGCTACACTGAACGAGTGCTCTAAAGCTGAATGCACCATATCAGACTAACACTACCAAATAACTCTCCATTACCTCTGGTGCCCTTGCAATGCAAGCTGCACTGTACACATGTAACTGAAGCCACCAGGAAAGCACCAGTCACAACATTTCGAAGGAGGCAAGTGCACCAGAGAATGGTGATAGTCTCTGTTGCATGAAAGAATACAACACTTTTCATAGTGCACATGCTCACCGTAACAGTGCGCCTTCTTTTTCAGTTGTCTCGCTGAGGTTTGAACAAACTATACTTGACTCTGTTCTGAAGTGCTACAACATTTATGGAGTGTAATACAATTTGTCTATTGATCAGCGCATTTTGCTTTGCACCACTCTGGCCTCGAAAGGCACTGCTCCTGCCACTCTCTTCAAGAGCACCTAAAGGCATCTTCAGTTTATCTATATGCTGGGACTACATAACGGTTACTATAGGAATGTATATGTATCTATATATGTGTATATATCTGTAATTATTTTTTTTTATTTTGTAACTGTGGGACTAGCAACAAACTGTACTAAACTAGCTCAGTTTATAAACATCAATTATGTATATGCTTGAGTTGGCCCTAGACTGATGAGCAGTATCTCACCACTCCACAAGAAGTGCTAACAAAAAAGGAAGAAAAGAGAGGGAAAGAAAATACTTAATGAGCATTATAAACCAGCTGACACCATTTGTACTGCTCACTCCCTGCACAGGCACAACAGTAAGTAGCTGCCTCTGAGCTTCGTGAAACATGCCATGATATTGCCTCTATTTAGATATGATGGACTGAGAAGATATGCTTGCAGTACTACTGATGATGAGTTCGAGTTTTGCAGCTGCCACGAAAAACATCAGCCTAGTGCTAGAGCTTCAGGATGACAAAAGAAATGCTCGAGCTTGAAATTTGAATCACATGTGGCTCTAGTGTTTTCTTCTTTTCTGATAGCTAAAACTTAAGATCGAAAAAAAAAAATGAGATGGCACAGAGGGTTTTTCCTTCGTAACTCATAAAGACAAGTAGAAAACGCTAAATATGGGCTGAACATTTAAGACAAAAAATAAAAATTACAAATAACTGAAGTCTATGACAGCCGAGCACTTTTGTCCTTTATAAAAGAGCCTGCTTTTAAAAATAATCAAACAACAATGAGCACCGAAAAGACTTCTCAACTTCCTTACACTATGACCTACCAACAACCTGAACACGTGAATAAATTAAACGCAGTAGCAGACGTCACAGGGAAAGGAATGAGGCAATCAAAGTTAGAGGTATGTGCCGTTGAATTTCTCCCTCAGAGCAATGTAAAATCTTGTCTGTGGCTGCGGCACAAACTGGTGACAGCAGTGTTCCTACTTCTGTAGAGAATACCTCAAATTTCCACTTTTGCTTCAGTGTAATGACAAATTTAGCACATGAATGAAAAACAATTTTACAAAAGCGCACTTGCACGATACAGGAGTCTCCAGAAGATGGTGCAGTCATCACTGGCTTCCTTTGGACAGCAGATATGGAAGGAATCGCAGGACGGGTCAACTTTCCCGAGTCAACTAGTGTGCAGCGAAAGCCTTGTTGAGCAGCTACTGTGTTTTGCAAGCGTCCCTCGCCTTCTTGCCTTTCTTGCCCTTTTCGAATGAGCTCGACCTCCGCTGGCCCTGGATTGGCATGTACGGCGGCACGGCCCCTTCGCCATCATCCAGGTCAACATAGCAGGCATTCGCTAACGCAGGACTGGACGTTGATCCACCTTCAAATTGAAAACGTACACCTCCCATTGTCGCTCGCATTCTATAAACAGGCAGCATGCGCAACCCTTTCTTGGGATCATAAGTGAAAACTACTGCGGCCATAATCATGAGGGGCAGTGAAAAAGTTCCTGCAGTGTTGGTTTAGCATACTAATGCTGATCAAGAGCGAAGCCGAGCAGACCATGTAATTTTCAGTAGACGGTGGTCTGCAGCAAGCAGTCACATAATGGGCGCTAAGGAAAGAATGAGATGGGATATTGAGTGTTAAGCTTGTGCGAGTATTTGAAGATTTGGAGTATTCGAACGAATAATAATGTATTCGAATTCGCTTTGGCTCGAAATGAACGAACAAATGCATGATAGCCAGTGTGTAACCTGCTTGTAAAGGTGGTTACACTGCAGTGGAAAGGTGCTATACTGTTAATACACCTTTACAAAAAATAACTGCACTGCCGCAAAGCCCCACTTTAAGGTTAATGAATAGTGTATCCACTGTTTTGTGTTTAAAGCTAGTTATACTAGCTTATATGCTCTAAGTATAGTTAATTTTGAAATGTAGCACATATCACATGTTAACACATGCACTCTACCGAAAGTCAAATCCAGCCACTATTCAGTGTTGCTTCTACTTTCTTTGAACCAAGAAGAATGACATTTGCTCATGCTTTGTCTCAAATAAAACATACACTAACACACACACAACTTGCCCACCGCAAGTTATCTTTTCACCAACATTTCTTTCTTCACATTTATATTACGATTCGGTCTTATAACTTCCCCTATACTTTTCTTGGCATTATGGTCCTTTAGATCTCATTAATATTGTGTTAAACACAGAAAAACGAGCCTTTAAGTACTTAAGTACACAAATCATTCCTTATATATATATATATATATATATATATATATATATATATATATATATGTATTGGTTTAGTAGGGTCCTGACAAATATACTACTCATTTTTCTGTATAATATGTGATACTAACTATTTGAATTCGATTTGAAATTATCTTGGCCAAATCATAATTAACTTAAAATTATTTAAAACCTAAAATTTACTACTCACACAAGCCTAGTATTGGCATAAGAGAATGTACTGGAAGTAGACAAGTTTACCTACTGAAAGAAGTTATTTTAGTTCTACAGTGAACTTAGGTATACTGTGATTACGATAAAAACAGTGAAGAGATGTAAGTTATCAGAATGGTGGTTCAGCATGCTAATGTTACAACTCATCATCCTCTAAGTAGGACCCTTAAATGCACCGACACTTGCTCAATCGCTCTTATTATTGTTGCAAGCAGTGATAGAAGGGTTCTCTCAAAATATGTCAGAGCTCAGCCATTGCATTCGTTCTAATACGCCAGGCCCCACATCACTTATAGTGCAGCGATCACTTGCTGAGAATAACATCTCGGTCGTCCTTCAACCTTTCACAATCTCTGAATTCCATCGACCTTTTGAATGCTCCTAGGTCTCATGGGGACGCGTGTTGCAACTGTGGAGGACATCAAGGCGACTGAGACGGATCCCGTAAGAAGCCTTCTAATACTGCTTGTAACAATGGCAGGAGCAAAGGTGTTTGCATGCTAAGGTCCTACTTTGAAGGTGATTAGGTTGTTAAATGCCGAACCACCATTCTGAGAACCTTTTGAACGTTCCTAGTATAGTGCTAACTGTTTGAGTAAACACAAGTTATCCTTTTCCTACACAACTCCCCGCAGACCTTATCATAGTAACAACTTCACCGCAGAACTGAAACAATTCCGTTCAAGCAAGCTCACTTACATGCCAGTGAATTTCCTTATGTCGATTATGCATCTCATCCTTTTCTTAGCACTCATTATGCTACTGCGTGTAGCTGACCACTAGCTACAATGGACAGCATGGCCTGCTCTTCTCCACTTCCTCCTCAACTAGACTATCATGTAGTACTCATATTTGCAGGCTTGTTTGTTCTAATTTATACAGCAGCATTGTTATCTTCTGGACATTAAAAAGAGCACTATCATAGAATTTCTCACTTGCCACTTTTGTTCGTTCAACTCCAAGCCTTAGAAAAATACCCCGAGACGTGTTGACTTCAATAATGTAATCACCACTAACTACCACTTAATATTTCCAGGTACATAATAAGCTGCACAATAATCACCAAGACATTCTCTTTAACCAGCCCTTAAAAGGGCCCTCCAAGACTTTTTCAGCATGGTCATTGAATGCTGCTGATCAGTTGTCAAGGTAGTTTCCCGAGAACACACGAACCAAACGTAAGAGAACAGCAAGCGGCCTGTGATTTCCAATCAATTCTCAAAGTCAGCCAAAAATCGTTCCCTTTTTTTTCCTACAAATGATGTCATACACCCAAATTTACGGCCACTGGCTGATTTGACTATCATGAGCTGAATAGTTGCAATAGCCGTCACAGATGGCAAGCACAAGCCAATGCATGCACTCGCGATCACACTCAATGTAAGCCGTGCATGTAGATAAAAAGAAAGAAAAAATGCCCAAGGTTATAACACCCGTGTAGCGGAACTTTTTTTCCTCCACCATCCATACATGCTTGGCTTCCAGTGCGCTCATTGGGGCAAGAGAGGAAGCAATTAAAGCATGTTACAAATTTTTGTATCTTCACTCGTACTTGACAGGTTTTAAGATTTCTTGCGGCAGTTAATTTGTCAGGCAATGAACTCCTTGACTTAAGACATTCGATGGTTACTTAAAAAAAGTGTTGCATGGCCCCTTTATGTTACACATGAAGCCCAGGGTACGTGAAAAGCGAAAGTGACTAGTATAACGAGAAACCCAATATTACAGCAGCACTGGAAATTTATCTAGCCAGATGAGACCCTCTGACTTCCACAAGCATCGCTTTTCAAATGGACAACCAGTTAAAACAGATAAAATCAAGTAGGACTTTAACTTATTCTAGATTGATGTCTACTCAGAAGGAAAGCAGGAGAAAAGCATTGCAATGGAAACCACTTTCTGAAATGCAACTGTAAGATATTATGAGCTGAACACTGGTAAAAAGAAACCAGTTGCATGCAAAACATTTCTGAAGTCACATGTTGCCAAACCGTCTATCAAATGAAGCCTTATGGGAAGGCATAGACTTATAGGAATGAAGTTTTATGAGAATGCATGCTGCCATGTTTGAGTTCACAGGTCAAACGTCTACTGTTCGCCTCAGCCAGCCTCCATTTACAGTGGCAGTTCATGGTAAGGAGAAGTAGTTGCTTTTTCGGCATTTGTTGTCAGCAATGACCGTGTGAATGGCACGAAAATTTGCACTATTCTTCAGAAGACACTTCAATGTGCCAAAAGCTTCCTTACATAAAAAGCTGAATTTCACTGCGTAGTGAAGTTGCTACAGAGAGAAGTAAACTGACGATCTTACTCGCATTGTCATACCGAGGTTTATACCCGTGC
The DNA here is from genome assembly GCF_013339725.1 of Rhipicephalus microplus. Taxonomy (NCBI): domain Eukaryota; kingdom Metazoa; phylum Arthropoda; class Arachnida; order Ixodida; family Ixodidae; genus Rhipicephalus; species Rhipicephalus microplus. The sequence goes on along the minus strand of NC_051165.1, from coordinate 224,547,156 downwards.
CGCACGGGCATAGAAAATGACGTTTGGTGGCGAAGGCCTTCAGTTCCTGAATGACATTTGTTTCGCCGGCGCTGCTACACGTCCAAAGACAATGAGATTTTACTTGATGATGACGATCGCAGCACCTTCCAAGTGAGCATTGGGGGAATAGCAATAAAAAAATAAACAAGCGTTTACAAGCTTCATACACATCATATAATCATTGAAAATAGAAATAAGCATATTACACTGCCCTAAGTTGTAGTTTCTTGCTTTGTCTTACGACGTTGCAGCTGACCGTAGCAACCTAAGCCAACACTAGTCAGATCCACAGCGTAATTAGAAAATGGCGCCTGTCGCATCGCACCTGTCGCATCTCTCAGAAGATGTTCGCAGAGTTCATTTTTCCACGGCAGCACTTGTGTGTTTCCGTGCAAAGCATCGCGCTCAAGAGCGAATAATTCTGGAGCAAAGACGAGTTAGTATGCATCAGCTTCAGTACGTTGAACTTAAATTAATTTTAAACCATTCCAACCTGATCTTCGTATAACGGTCAAAGCACTTTTTAAAAAGTTTAGTGCAAATAAAAGACGGGAAGTTTTATTTTTAGCTGAATATGATTTCTTTTATTTACTTTAAGGTAAATCGCACTTCGCGAGCTGTGTCGTCGAGAGTAGGCATTTCTCAGTCAACTGAGTTCTTGTGAAGGCATTTGGTGGCGAATGGCATTCGGACGAATGCCATTTCGTTCGCCCGTGTGTCACCGCGTGAATGGCAATAAATCTGAAGGCATTCGGGGGTAAATGCGATTTTCTCTGCCCGTGTGGCACGGGTATTACTGTTTTGGGAAAAATAGAGACAATTTACAAAAAAAAGTATTCAACCTGACAGTAGCCATGAAGCTACCAAAAACATAAATTTCTAAGAAGCAGAAACAAAACTAATGTACAATACAAGTACAAGCAAATTACATGCTATCAAGCTTATTGTCTTTTGAGAAAAAATAAACTCATGCTGATTGGTGTAGCATACTTCAGATCTTACAGGAGGCCAGCACTATAATGACGAGCAAGGAAAATAACTGCGCAATGTGTGTGCCTTCTGCTTTATCCGCGCAGTCTTACGAATTACAAACCTAAAGTCAGCTCATGTGACCAGAGTAGCCGACTGACATGGCTCTCAGCCAGCTCTTCAGAGTTTAGAACACGGGCCCACCTATGGTGCTAGTGGCACTTCGATGGTTCCGGGAGGGGTGATGGCATTGGCAGTACCCACAAGAGGGTCCAGCGTGTCGTGAGGAGAACGTGAGCTGCTGCGTCGTCCACTGCCATGACGCTCCAGAGACGGCTTTCGACGGCTGAAAGTGGGGTCTATTTCCGTCGCAATGTTCTTCACCCCACTTGGACCGACCAGGAAGGCTGCAGCACCAGCTGGCTCTCCATCGGCCTTGGCTGCCGATGAACTTCACACAGAAAACCGAATGATGGGAGCACACAATGACACCCTCTTCTTCAAGCTTCATCTTTGCAAAATGTTACCTTTACAAATATGCCCTGACTATATCAAGTCCTCACTCTGTTTATAATTGTGTTAGATACCTACAATTAAAACTGGATGAATTGATGCAGAGAGCACAACTGTAACCACCAACTAGAGTTAGGATTGGATGAACTGAGTAGAAAGCGAAATTATAAGAGCAGCCAGTTATCAAGGAAGGAAGCTGCATTAGAGACTACAGACGACCATAAACTTATACAACTTAAGAAGGAAGGCAAGGACCCGCCCAATCTACCGAAGCCATTTGCCAATTACCTCCACAGCTTAGAAATAGTGCAAGTCATGATGAAGAAGGTACAGTCATCAGCAGTCCAGCTCATGACGTCAGTCCAGGGGGTATGATCACTAGTGCAGCAATTATCTTTAAAGAAGAAATTCTGTTGTCTTTTAAAGTTGTACCCGGCTACAAAAGTCCAAATGAGACAAGCAAATAACACTTCCAAATGTTACTCTGGATGACACAGATCAGCAAGTATAACCTAGAAGCAAAATTTTAGGGAAAGCAAAAAAGCATGAAGCATGAATTAAAAAAAATTTCTTAGGTAAAAAGGCCAGTTACCGAGTGTTAAGACACAGCGACCAGTGTGCAAGCTTCAAGCAATGCGGATTCATTTGGGCCATTCAAGGGACATACAGTGTTGAGAACCACTGTAAACATCACACTTTGTTTTTAATCTCACTTTCAATTTCACAAGCACATATGATCCATGACCATTTAAAACTAAATACTATAGCTGGTCGTATCAGTGGACAGATGCATAGACTGTGTCTAATCTGGGACTTACTTTTCGAGGGGCTCTCCACTCAAATCGCCTGATGGCTCATGATGGCCACTAGAGTTTGGTTCTTCAGTAGGATTCTGTAAGGTAACCATATTTAAGCTGTTATTTACATAAACTGCCTTTACACAGAGCTACAAAGTGTTTGAGAACTAGACATTTGAACATAACCTGTGAGTACTAAAAGTTAATACAAACGTGAAAAGCAGGAGAATCCAATGAAAGAGTACTCTGGTAAATAAATTGCAAACCAGAGTTCTTCATTCTCTACATTTTTTTCGTGCTGCAAATTAAGGTGCAGAAAGCCTCCAAGGCTTTAAGTAAATGATGCAGTTTTGTACCGTCTCCAGGATTGGAGGCATTGCAAGTTTTCTGCAGCCTTACTTGGTGTTGCACTGCCTCTGTTATTGGCCCACCTTTTGACCAAGCAATGATGATGTGATGCCGTCATAGTGCCATTATGATGACTTAACAAATTTCGGCTATCTGTGATGTCATCATGTGATAACTCTTTGCATCAAATGTGCTAATGCAGCCACTGCCAGCGATCGATTTTCTTGTCGATGAGGCACGTAAGGCTTTTTTTCAATTTTGTAACTCTGATAGTGAGGCAATTTTATTTTTACTTAGAAAGGTATTGGAATATGCTCTAAGCTTTGACCAAATCGTGATGTCCTAGATAAATACCCATATGTATAATGAAGCAATGTGGTGATTACTTAGAAAAGTGTAGAAGGTCCCCTTTAATATACAACAGCATGAAAGTTCAAAGATGTTTGCAGTGCCAAAGGCATACAAATCAAAAGCCACTATCGTGAAACATCGCCACATTAAGTTTGGAGCATTCTTTTCTAATATGCAGCACCTTTTAATGGGAATGACAGTATACTAAGCAGCATATTTATACATTACCTTTCCCCCTCATAATATGTGCTTTCTTGTACAGTCTCCAGGGCTTAAAACTGTGAATTTTATATATTCCTGCAGGACATCAGGACCCTACGTATAGATAAGCTACAAAAGAGAACATCTCACACTAATTTCATGTTTCTAATCAACCTTGTTGCCCGCTGTGTGAGAAATTTTCAACCATGCAAGTGAGATGACTTATCTGCTGCTTGCCTGCACCGTATACGCACCATGTGCTGTTGCTGCTGTTGGAGCAGTGCCTTTTGCCGGGCCCTTTCGCGTGCCCTGCGCAGTCGTGCCTTCTCCTGGTCCTGCAGCATCTTGGCCAGCTCCCTGTCTTGAGCCTCCATAGCAATCTGGCGATCGTTTGCACTGGCACCCCGCCTCTGGACAAAGAATGACCGAGACAATACTCACATGTGGCACAGTCCTGAGAAGCACTCCTACTTTAGAATGTCGCAGACGAGCTTGACGAATACGTGTCTAGTCAGCAGCATACATAAGTACGTGAAATAGAAGATGACAGGGACAGAGAAAATGCAGTGTCAAAGATGAAAACAAATGTGTCTTTTAGCTCAGAATGTACACTGGAGCACAAGGGCAGCTTCAGTGTCCCTACTTAGCTGATTCTAACAAACACATGCAGCAACTGTTTCTATAGAAACTAATCTATTGCAAGTGAACGTGCAACCGTAAGCTCATTTCATAACATGTAACAAAAAATGTCCCTTGCGTCAGATTCTTAAATCATCCTTGTTTAGTCGCTACCAACTGTCTCACTCTAGTCGTTCCATTCTCGCCTATGACCATGAGGCAAGAATAATCAGCTGAAACTCCTTATCAGCACAGAGCGACCAGGAAATGTCAGAGAAATAGTGTACACTGATGGAGGCCCATGCAATGGTGCCACCTTGTGGCAAAATGCTTTTTTCTCCTTAGCGACAACACAATTTTTTTCCTAGCCATCAGCATGATGGTTGCTGTGAGGTCTTATGAACTCACTTCTAAAAGTGCAATTTCCATTAGTAAAAGTTGCTTGCTCTGTGCCCGCAAGCCACCAGTCTTCCAGCACCTGCTGTGGTGACACACGGTAGATGGTGTTGTAATGAAGCACTTAACTTGAACCTCGTGTACCGGCTCTTTCGCATACATGAAGCAGTACACATAGTCAGAGAATTTTGAACAGCTAGCGGCAATAGTGTCACTATTTGTTGTAGCCAAGAGTACATAGGCAGTGCGAGCATTACGCAGCAATTTAGAATGAAAAATGTACTTTTCTTTTCAGCAACAGAACAGCGGTGCCACTTGAAAGTGCTGCAGTGAAATGTAGCTTACTGCACTGCCACCAGTAAGTACCACACAGTCGCACTTTCTTCGGTTGCAACTGGTGAGCACTGTGCCTGTCATGCAACATTATACAGAAATTTACTTTAGTCAAAGTTCCACCCCAGCGAAATGTAATAGGAAAACTCAGCACTTTGGCTCAAGAAATAATCAGTGACTAGCCTCTATAGTAATAGAACATTGAGTAAAACTTGATAAATCTCTTCTTGTAAGTAATACACTGCAAGCTGTAGAGCAGTATACAACAATCTACTTGAAAATGTAAGTGAAGCCTTGCATTGCAGGGTCTATCCACCAGAGCATGCATGACAGCAAACAAACCTGACATGAAAACTTACCACTGGTGAATGAGACATCTGTAAAAATATGCATTATTGTACAAATCATGCACATAACCATATCTTCACTTATATGATGTCACTGAAAAGTGCAAGCCATTGTGACAAATCAAAACACCAGAAGCAATAATCTTGATATGTCTGACACTCGCCTTTCCAGCAAGGACTTGGTCAATGCACCAGTACCAACCCACACTTGTCATGCAGTGTCCTAATCCACGTGAACGAAAGAAAAATCATGGGAAAGGAATTGCTCACTTTTGTTTCCTGTTCCTGAAGAAGCCTTGCTAGCTCCTGTAATTTAATAAAAAAAGACTAATGTTGAGCTGCTGTAGAAGTATGTGTAGCCACACAATTTTCACAACAAAAAGGGGGAAAAAATTACATGCATTTCTCAAGTTGTCTCCATTAACAACTTACTAAGATATTCATAACAATGAATGTTACCGAAAAAGCACACAGAGCAAGCTCCTTCCAGGAAAGGCCATAACTAGCATGAGAACTGCAGGAAAAAAGTTGCTTGCTTTGTCCAGACGATGAAACATGAACAGCAATATACAGTGAGGTTTAGCTCAGCGATTGAGCTTTCTGGATGGAGCTTTTGAATGCACAAGACGTTAATAAATCGTTAACAAATATGAGAAAAAAGTCATATTGGAGTTGAAGTTAAACTACACCACTTAACAATCTGCCATAAAACATTCAAGCACACATGCAGCATCAGGAGTAGCAGGCACATGGTCACTGCACGACTTTTTTCTGTGACACAACAAACTTTCAATGATGTGGTCAATGAATGGCTAAGCACAGATGGTGAAATACAGAACATTTTCAGAAGTTAGTAGACATCGTAGAACCATTTGTAGAATATTAGAACACTGTATCTGTTGAAGGAAAATAAAGTCTACTAAGTAAGTCTATGATTGGCCTTTAGAACGTCATACTTTACTCCTTCATTTCTATAATGAACGAACAGCCATAGGGGCAAGCAGGTAAACATAACAAAGGAAAAATCAATGAAGTCATATCTATGTCGACTCCTGATAATTCAAAGTCAATTTTGCATTTCAATTTTGCTCCTCAAAGTCAATTTTGCTCCTCATAATCCTATCAATTTTGCATTTACGCATTTACATCTTTAGAAAAAAATGCTCAATAATTCAAAGTTAGAAGCCCATAACGTTAGTTAATAAGAAGTTATTTCCCAGCCAAAAGCCTCGAGACGTCCATAATTTTTCAATAAACTGGAGAAATTTTTATGTGCTAAGACCGCCAAACTGTTGGATCGCACTGTTGTCGCCATTGCAACTGACCGCAGTGCCACGGTTCATGAAGCAGCCATCTTGTTTAGTCAACGCTGAAGAATCGCATTGATCGCATTGTCTAACTAGGTAGGTCTTTCATTGTGATGTGTCAAGTACTTCAGCCCCACGCTGGGTTGAAATCTGGTGTAAGTTAGAACAGTGCGACTGGACTCTGACGGAAAAGAACGCACAAACACACACAGTACTGTACGTGAGTTTGCATGTTCTGCTCCGTCCGCAACCAGTTGCACTGTTCAAACCTAACATGATAAACCAACTAGCCCGCCAACCCACAGTGAGTTGATTACGCATGTGTTTTCACAGCTGGTTTTGAGTATTGTGGTGGCGACGTTTGATAAAGGCAGCTTGCGGCCCCTACTAAACGCTTGACCTGGAGACGAGAGTCAAAAATCTTGAAAGAAGTTGACTAGAGAGATGAACTCGGCGACGGTAGTCTTGGGGCTGCTTTTAACGACGTCTGTATTGAAAAATTCGTTGCCATGGACAGCAACGTCGATACATGCAGTCCACTAACAAACAGAAAAATTGTGTACATGGACTACTAATGTTGGTGCTGGTCATGCTCTTGCACTGTGGCTTTTATGTTTTGTTGAAGAGGACAATGCTGAAGAATCACTTCAACGTGTGTAGTTATTGGAAAAGTTGCTAGCCGCAGCCAGGTTTTACAAGAGAATATGGCAGACTATTTTCTTAGAGAACTGCCAGGTTTGAAGCAATAAAAAGGCAGTCTCTGTGTATTTTGCTTAATTGTAAGTTTGTTTATTTCAAATTTTTTTGCAGTTCCTGTGAAGTTCCTACTGATGGTAGTCGACTGTAATACATACCGCGTCCTGTTCCTCTTGGAACTTTCTTAGCTCTTCCCCACTGAGTCCAGGAGGTGGCTGCAGACAGAAGTCTGAAAAGTCCTCATCCCTGCTCTCACTGTCGTTAAAAAAGGCACCGGAGGTATCCTCGCCAATGGAAAGCCTCTTCAGCACTGAAGGTAGTGCATCATCTGCAGAGATGGTTCAAGGAACACTGGTTGAACAATGCTGCGCTAGAAGGCAAAAAGAAAATTTTAGCTTGTGCCGAGATTTCACAAAAGTTGACTCCTTGTCAGATGCTTGTTGTACAATACTACTTGTAAATGCGAGACTTGCTATGTCAAAGCATGCTGCGGTAAAAATAAAACTGCATATACATTCAAAGAGAAACTATGAACAAGAGTATCTCTGCCTTTGATTCAGATCAAGTGCTTCCTACAACACATAAAAGTCGCCCCCACTGCCCTCAAGAAAAAAAGAAAGAAAAGGAGCAGTTAAGGAAAAAAGCTAAGCACAGAGAACGAATAAAAAAGGCACGAGAAATACTTACATGCCCATAATAGTGTCTTCAGTGAGAAAATGTCTGTCGACAATCAGCCAAATGCAATTCATATTTAGTGATACAAAGACTAATGAATCCTACTCGGTTGCTCATTGGTATAACAATGCTCGAGTTAGTTAATGACACCTCATTATTGTGCAAGAACATAAGGACAGGGATGCAAATATGGAAAAGCAAGAATGACAGAGTGAAACTTGAAGCATGTAATAAGTGTTACTTAATAAAATGCTAGTAGTTATTTGCGACTTTTGATATTTCACCTTTTATTTTCTGAGAACATGGAATGACTCATGTCTCAATTTTGTAAAAAGTCATAATTTTCGGCTTTGCCAAAAATGCAAGAACATTCATGTATTTGTTGGATACGTCTCTGCGCACTTGGCAATACGAAAATGGTCAGAACTAGTCTAGAGGCCTCGACTATGGCATTTTTCATAGCCATGCTATCCCTGTGGCAAGTCAAAACCAAGTTAATCAGTCAATAACCAACCTCTGCGCCTCCGTTCTATCCTGTCCAGCTTCTTGGGCAGCTCTCTTTTCTGTAACTCCGCGGCAAGTCTCTGCAGCACAGTGAAAAAGGAAATATTTATAAGAAAATGCAGAAACGAAGTTGTGCGACAGTGATTTCTTGAGCACTACAACATCAGAACATGAAAAGAAAGAGCAGCGCCGGCTACCAACTGTTTTTTGTGCCTCAGTCATCTGTACCTAAGCCAATTAAGCTTCGACTCACCCAAAAAGAAGTCCTTTTGTAAAATCAGCACATTTTTGAAGCTGCATAAGCTGCTAAACATGCTTTACCATACTTGCTGCAGAAATTTTATTTCTCCCATAAGCAGATATGGTTTTTATTTTTTTTATTAATTATACCTTCAGGGCCTGAAGGCATTACAAAGGGGAGTGGGTAATACACAAATACAGTGAGCTAAGTAAAGGCAATATAAAGCACAAAACATTTCCCAATTATACAATGTTAGATAGGTAATAAAGCAAATAAGTATAGTGAACAGTAATTAGAGACAGGTAAGTTAAAAAAATCCTAATACACAATGTTAAGCTTAGGTGTTTTTGAACAATACTTGGTTTTTTATACAGGCAATGGATCCGGGAAGGTGGTTTCAGTCTGAGGCTGTCCGCGGGAAAAATGACTGTGAGAAGGGGTTAGTCCTTGCATGGGGTATCCTGATTTTATTTGAGAGGTCTAAACGAACAGAAATGTAATGAGGCACTTGAATGAAATTCACTGCGTTGTTCAGGGTGATAGAATATTTTATGGAAAAGACACAGTCGAAGAACTTTACGACGAGACGCTAGAGATGGTAGGTTAAGCCTCAATTTCATGCGTGTGACACTGGAGGTACGGTTATAATTGAATAGTATGTAACGGGCCGCATTATTCTGAACTAATTCAACTTTTTGCATCAGCTTGACTTGACTTGAATCCCAGAGTGATGCCGCATATTCAAGCTTCGGACGAACCAATGTCTTGTAAAGTAGTAGTTTAGTGAAGAAGGTGCTTTTGAAAAATTACGTCGAAGGTATCCTAATGCCCGGTTAGCGTTGTTGACGACATAATCGTGTTAGTGTTCCAGGTAAGGTCAGCTGAAAGGTGAACACCTAGGTATTTATAACATGAAACATTTTCCAGAAGGGAGTTATTAACAGAGTAAGAAGGTAGCTCTTGAGGAGTTTGGGACACATGCATATACTTGCACTTGTTAGTGTTAAGCTCCATGCACTAGATTTTACACCAAGATATTACAGTGTTTAGATCTGCTTGTAATGTTATGACGTCGTTGTCAGAGATTATTTGACGATAAATTACACAATCATTGGCGAACAAATTGATATGGGAAGAAACGCAAAATGACAAATTGTTAATATAAATTAGTAAATTAGTAACAGGAGAGGATCCAATACCGAGCCCTGAGGCACAGCTGAGTGAATGCTGCTGGGCTCGGAGTCATAATTGTTAGCTGAGATGAACTGGGAGCGGTAAGTAAGGAACACTTCTAGCCATGTTAGTAGCTCGTCATCTAGGTTAAGCAAGCGCAGTTTATGTAAGAGTAATTTGTTAGAAACTTTATTGAAAGGTTTAGAAAATTCTAAAAAAATACAATCAGAAACGAAGTAGTTGTCGAGACTGAGGTTAAGCTTATGTGTAAAGGAAATTAGCTCTGTTTCACATGAGTAGGTCTTTCAAAAGCCATGCTGCGATTTAGAGAAAAAGGAATTGGACTACAGGAATTTGCTGAGATTAAAAAAGAGGATGTGCTCGAGAATTTTACATGGAATGCTGGTTAGTGAAATAGGCTTGTAACTGAGCGGGGAATGTTTGTTACCGGACTTACGTAAGAGGACCACCTTCCCCATTTTGAATTGAGCAGGAAGGACACTTTCATTGAGGGTTTGCTGGAAAATTTTCGTTAATATAATTGAGGAATAGGTACATGTGTTAGTTAAAAATTTTGGGCATATTTCGTCACAACCTGGAGCAGAGAAAAGTTTCAGTGATTTTACAAGTTTCTCTACGCCACCCACGTCGATAGTGATAGGCGCCATTGCAACATAGTCGTAGTAGGGGGTGGCAGGTAAGGGAGGGTTAGTGTTCCGGCAAAAGTTGCTTGTAAACGCGGCATTAAGAGCAGCTGCGCACATATGAGTAGGAATATAGCTGTTCCAACAGTGTTGATTAGTGTTAAGTGCTCCGTACTACTCGGATTGATAGTACGCCAAAACTTTTTCGTGTCCGTTGTTAACAGGCGGGGCTATGGTGGGTTGTTGGGCAAAGTCCATGTAGGGCGTGTGACAATGCATGATATTTAGGACAAACGTGCTTGAAAACGACCTGTAGCAGAACGTGATATAGAACCCTTTCGAGGTTCTCAATAAGACGGGTATTGAAGGCGCCATCGAATGACTGGATTAAAGGAGTTTATTACCTCATAGGGCGACAACCGCAAAGGTTTTAGAATTCATCGAGTACGAACGGAGTAAACAGAGATTTGTCGCACGCCGTAATTATTTTATCTCTCCTGTTGTCTCGACGAGTGTGGTGGAAGCTAAGCAAACGGGGACTCCATCGAGAAAAGGATTTACCTTGAGCACTTTCTCCCCTCTTCAAAAGCGCGCCTTAATTTCAGTGTGATCCCAAGCACACACGCATGTACGAGCAGTCATGGTAAGAATATAGCTTACGATGCCCAAGTCAATTAATGGCTGTGAATTTAGGTTGTATGGCATGGCTATTGGGGGGTAATGGCATCATTCGCAGAAAGAACAGAGAATGACTTCTACCTGACAGAGAAATAACAGTAAATTCCAGGCCACACACTGCACAATAATGTTTGGCCCGCGTGTTGTCAAAAGCCTTGACCACCGATTGGCAGTGTTTTCTTTTTTCTGACCATGTTGAAAAAAAATGTTGCGGGGACCCTTTAAGCTGAATGTCAGGAGAGACATTCAAAACAAGGTATCACCTGGTCTTCCTCCTGTGCAGCCGCATGTAAGGCAGCCTCCCTCTGCAGCTGTTGTTGCAACTCCAGAGCAACCTTCGCATCGTGTTCTTCTCTGAAAGAGAAAATAAAAATGAGACATGACTAAAAGGTGAACATTCAAGGAAATAACCGTATAGAGTAGTACTTGTATATTAGCACAGATGTTGAAGTATGTGTTACAATCTTGGCATATATAACAAACAAGAAGAAATGGGAACCAGTCACTTTGGGGCCCTCCCTCTTTTGTATTCTGCAAGAATTCAATAAATTCACGGCCTGGCTGGTACAGGTGAAAAATTAAAACAAATGAAAGCACCACTGTTGGCTATAATGACCTCACCTTTCTAAAAAGGAGCTGGCCCAATCTTTTGTTTTCACGTTAACATTCAGTCGTCAATACATGAGAAATGAGCCCTATTTGCCATGTGAGTAAGAATGTGACACAACAAATGTATGCTGTGTAATGTAAATATGTGCGAAAACATTTTCACACAGACTTGGAGGAGCAAGTTTTCAAGCTTCACATAATGAAAACACTGGCATAGATAAAAACGTTTGTCGTTTCATTGGCAAAACTAACTCATGCACGGTTACACGGCATAGCCTCACTAACTTGTCAGAACACATGCAAAAAAAAAAGTATTCATCAAAATGATGACAATTAATTTTATGATACAGGCAATTAGGTCCAATGAGTTATCTACTAATAAATGTTAAAACTAGCATACCTGGAATGGCCGGAAGACGAAAATGAGTACATAAATACTTTGAGACAACAGCATAACATATGAAACTGCAGAGTATTGCACACACATGCTATGAAATTCTCCTATAATATTTCAATGACACAAATATGAGGACAATGACCTTGTCTGCTGACGCAGTAATGTTAGACTTAAGAACAAGTTCGGTTGCAATGATTGCACACACACGTTTGCTGATCGCGCTTTCCCACAAAAGCAGTAGGATTAGCCGGGAAACATGCTCTTCAGCACAGTGTGAAGACGAACGCATACCCTGACAAGGAGTTTTCACCGCACGGCACTCACGCGCTTTGTAAGTCAGCTTCTCCGCGGGACACGAATTAAGCCACAGCGTGGCAGCTTAAGCTAGTTGGTATGGCATGACGATAGTTATAGCGTGAGAACGAAACGGCGACACAGAGACAAGGACACGAAGGACACGAGCCCTTCGTGTCCTTCTTGTCTCTGTGTCGCCGTTTTGTTCTCGCGCTATAACTATCGTCATGCCAGAGATAGCGTTGGTGTTCACGCGGTGGCGCTACCTGACGGCGAGAAAGCCGTATAGACAAAGCATGGATACGCGCGACAATTAGGAACGCCTTTCTCTCGGACATTGGCAACTTGGATGCGGGCCGCATTCGGTCGACTTTATCGCGCACGCGGTGAGGAGCACACGGGAGGCGATCCTGCCAGGGCCCGTAGCCAGAAATATTTTTCACGGGGGGAGGAAGGGATCAATCGCCCTTCATGTATGTTCGTGAGCGTGTGTATTTGTGCGAGCATACATACACTTGCAAAATTGAAAAAAAAAAAATTCAGGGTAAGAGTTCGAACCCCTTCTCCATCCCCGATCGTTCAAGGTCTAGCTGATTTAGGCGTTCGAACGTGCAGGGAGAAAAAAAAAATTCAGAAGTGAGCATCACGAAACAATATTGAGGTCGTATCAAATTTAAAGGCCTTGTTGACGTGATAGGCAAGCTCTATACTGCTGGTCGGCTCGCTTTGGTAGCGTGGGCATAATCCTACCCACGAGGCATCGCGCAATGGGCCCCAGAGGGCAGGACGGGTGGGTGGCGTGAGTGGTATACGGTGAACTAGAATTGGAAGAGAGTGGCTGGGTGAGGTCTGCGGGCGTTCTTTCTCTCTTTCTTTCTTTCTTTCTTTTTTTTCGTCTACACGGTAACTGAAATTACTGCGGAAAATTTCCTTTCATAATCTTGCGCTGCTGCATCCTCTCGGGCATTCGTGACCACGTGCATTTCGCTCTAACCTGTCGAGAAGCTCCCCCCTTTTGTTTTTCTGTCAACGCAGATGGTGCGCTTGCCCTGTCAGTTCACCAGAGGCTGAATGCTCACCAGAGTTCACCAGAGGTTGAATGTGCGATTGGCCGTCTGCTTGCCGGCCGTGCACGTCCAACGGGACTGGAGCGCTTATAACCATCGCCAATTATCTGCTCCGATTTGCATAGACGCACGTGAATGCCAAGCTCTCCACTCCGGCTTTCCGCTTTTCCAAGAATGGTTTGATGCCAAGGAAGCTCGTCGAAGCGATTGAACAGGAACACCATGTACGATATAGCCTGGGTCAAGGGGTACATGCGTACTACCTACTGCGGTCACGTTTACAACATCGTGCGTCGATGTATGCAAATACACCGGCTTGACGGAGCCTCAAGGGTAACCATGCTGAAGGAGTCTGAGCAACCGTTTGGCGACAGTAATTCCGTGCTCAAGCACCCTTCGCGAGAAAGAAAAAGAAAGCGCACGAGGTTACAGAAGCGTTGCTAGACGCCATCTATTCGAACCACGCCGTGATCCGAACTTATCGCGACTGGCGTATCGACGTATACCTGCGTTTTTGCGAGCACCGACAGTTCGAGTTACACATATTGGAAGGGGAGTACAATTTTCATTAAACCGGGAATGAATAGCTTTGCTGCATGAACCCACACCAAGAGGGGCTCAACTCACTGCTGCCTCAGCATCTCCTCGTAGGTACGGCGGATGAATTCAGCCTCTTCTTCCTCTGTGCGCTGCACCGTCTTTGCCACAGGAAGATCGGCTCGCAGGAGCTGGTTGTTTGTCCTGTTCAGGTTGTACCGCTGGTTGACTGCAGAGTAAGTGAACGCCAAAACACGAACGCTTGTTTTGTTTTGTTTTGTTTTATTTCCCTGGGAAGTTGGCTCATACCCACTCAGGGGGATTGGCCAAGAAAGTGTAGTGCAGTTTTTTTGTGATCATTTTAACTATGTGTAATGAATTGGTATTATAATAAGACTAATGTAAAAATAAAAACAACCTAAAAAGAGCAAACGAAAAAAAAATCAAGTTGAGCAATTTTGAGATTTGAGGTGTTATGATTACCACTCAGCTGCGTTTACTTCACTCTGCCCTGGGGAGTAATAAATAATTTTTTTTTGATTGAAGATCACAAAGGTATACGCTTGGTTGCCTGAATATAATCGCAAACGGCATTGAAAGCATCCCTGTGGCAATGTCCCAAAGCTGAGGCGCCAAAGCTTAGCGCCGTTTCCGCCGTCAATCTAAGGCCTATTTTCCGAAATGGCATAACTAGTAACCTTTTTCTAAGTATCTCGTAGCAGCGACAATACAAAAAATAATGATCTAGTGATTCGATTTTTCCGCAGAATGCGCAGAGGGGTGATGTTGTCTGACCAGCTCTGTGTAGATACAGGTTTAGAGGGGGGACACGACATCGAAATTTAGTAATTAAGACTTCGAGCTTTCTGGACTGACTCCAGTGGGGTTGCCATGGAAACATGAGGTGGTTATAGTCTGTCCGTGTAGTTACTTTTTCTATCGTATCAGTGGAGATTGCTGATTTTCGATATCTTATTGCCGTGATATATTCAACATCTGGCAGTATGGACAAAACTGGCCCATCAAGTGCGGCTCGTGCTAAGGAATCGGCCAATTCATTTAATCTTAATCCACAGTGTCCCGGAACCCATAGTAATCTCAAGAGTCTCAACGCTTGTTTACTTCATTTGCTTTGTTTGTTTTTATAAATGGGTCATACCCACTACCGGCAAATCGAATAAAATAAGGTAAAAAAAAGCACATCGCGTATGCCCACTCCTGCCTTAATTTAAAGAACATAATGTGCGGAAGGAAATGGAAACCCAAACAAAAGCTCGCAAGTCAAAACGGGAAGGTGTGAGGATCGACATACTCTCTTGCGACTGCAGCCGGTACGCCAGGACGCCATCTTCTCGGACGAGCCATTCTTTGCACACTGTAAACAGAGATCAAGAGCAGTCTATAAGAAACGGTAACGGAGTCAGGAATTTCATTTCACACCATAAGCGCCCTGTGTCGAACAGCAATCACTGTAAACAGTGAAGACACCCCCTTCGTTCATGCACCTTCCAAAATTAAACAGAAAACGGAACAGTTGCAGCCACGCAGGCCGGCATTGTTCTCAAAAGCAATCTGGCAATCACTGCCTCCAGAGACATGGTTACGTCGAGAGGGCAGGGCGAACGAGCGTGTCGACATCTCCGGGGTGGCACGGATGACCTCCAGAATAAGACCCTATAGAAGCCAGCCTCGGAGTCTTGCGTGCGCCGCTCTCGTTCGCGACGAATTTCGATACGCATCTCGCGGTCCCGCTCAGCCATCAAGAATGGCGGCTGTTCGTGGTACATGCGCCCTTCGCCAGAAAAAGCGCCCCACACCGCCTGAGAGAGCAATGACCGAAAGCGCCTCGCGCAGACCTGGCCAGACGCATGCACGCAATGCACACAGACGTCATGATGACGTCGCATACCGCCCATGAAGTAACACGACGTCATCAGATGACATCGTTGCTTCGTCAGACGGGAACCGATCTTGTAGTAGGCAGTCCACGACCATGTCAGGTGCAGAAACCGTGCCATGCCTCCGATTCTGTGTAGGCAGTGCAAAAATAAGTCGCCGAGTGCAGAAAGCTTTCCGAGGGGGGAAGGTGTACAGGGTGATCAGCGCATCCACCGGGAAGAAAAAAGATTGCGTTCACACTATGAAGTTATTTTAGGAGGGGGTCGACCCTGAGGGTTCTTCAATGTATATACTGGTCAGCCAACGCCAGACAGCCAGCCAAACGAAGTCACCGAGCGTTTCAACAACGTCTATGGTGAATATAAGCAAACAGCGCGAATAAAACGAGGACTGAAAGACTCGTACATTGTCTCAATTGATTTGTTTGCTTAGATTCGCCATCAACCAATACCATCTAGCCCAGTTCTCAATCGTTCCAACCTCGTGGCTCTATGATCAGCAGATCGTATAGACGACCTCCTCTATTAACTTGAGTGCGACAGCGGAGTGATCATCGACGGAAGTTTGCACTTCTATAAGTGCTATACCAGCAATGTAGATTGCATAGCTTGAACACTCGGCATTGATCTGCCTGCCTGGGGCTTTCAGAAAAGCCTAACCAAACTTTATTTTAATACCTAACGTTATGGATCCCGACTGGCTTCTTTGGCGTTAGACAAACGGGATTTCAAACGCAGATCCTGAGGGCAAAATAAAGGCGGGAAGTGTACGTCGAATGATTGATGATAGCCACGGCATCTGTTGGATGTGCTTCCATCTAAAAGGAGCCGCCGTTGGTGGTTTTCTTTCTTCAAAAAAGGGAAAAAAAAGAAAACAGCGGGGCCACTCCGGTATTGATTAAAAAAAAAAAGGTTCCTAGAATACCACAGCATTGCGTTCTCTCGAAGGCCATTCATGAGTTGAATTCTCTCAGGAAGGTTCCGCCGATATACGCCACGGAAGGTTTGGTGCAGGAAAGTTTGTACAATGCTCCACGTCTTTTCTGCAAAGATGAGCGGGAGGAGAAAGAAATAAGAAAAACCCCAGGTGACAGCTGCCAATGTTAAGCGCGTATACGCAGACCATGCGGCAATTCCCCTTTTGAAGTGATGTTTCGAATAGCGCTGCAGCGCGTTGTGCAAAGACGAAGGCCGTACAAATTCGTCCAATTAAGCATAGTCCTTCAACGTCTTGAGGGACTGTGGTCCAAGTGAAAAACATTAACCGGAAAATGAATGTAACTTTTGTAACGAACAAAGTCATGAACGAAATCGACCTTTCACTTTGTTTCCGCGTTCGGACGGCTGCGTCCGTCCGTAGCTACAGGATGGTTGTCACCATAGCTGACAATCTCCTCAAGCATACGCGTTCTCGGCTGATGATTATGACAGTAACGCTAAAAAGGCTTCTTTCCGTGCTAGCGATATGTAGCAACAGCTCGTTGGACTACTATCTAAGAGGGTAGGTTACCACATTGACCATCGCAGAACCCTGAACACAGTCCCGAGACGAAAACGCTGCATGTCGGGCAACAAAGCCGTGAACAAGTCACCAAATGACACAAACGTAAACAGTGGGTGATCGTGGCCGGCTATACGCGACTCTATCGATCACACGGAGAAAGAAAGGTATAGTATACGACTGGCCAAACAGTTCCCAGGAAGACTAGTGCGCGAAAAGCAATAATAACAAAAAAATACGCACCAACTACGCTGCAAAGCGCGCACATCAGATCTAAACACGAAAAAGCGCATTCCCGGTTGGCATGAATTACTGATAGGCGCAGTTCTGAAGCACATAGAAAACCCGTATAGCCCAGACCAGTGCGCGACGGTCCGCTTGGCAACAAGGCCGCCTCGGGCGACCGACGCGGGGCACGCGTGCGCGGATAGAAAACAGCTCCACGGACGTGCATCGGACACGCGCCTTGCATCGGCACGCTAACTGCACAGAGTCACCGCACGTTACCCGGGTCACAGATCTCAGACGCACAGAGTCTGATGGTAGATGGCGACGCTATAGCATCGCACAGCAGTTAACGTAATCTGTGGTCGAATACACTTAAAACGATACCGTTTATAACGATATATCGGATATAACGATGAACAGCGATGGTACCGTCACCTATGTCTGCTTTCTAAGCTGAAATACACGGCTCATTTTCTAAGCTAGAATAAACCGCCTATTTCGATGCTCCAACGTCGCGACATCGGATATAGCGATTGAATCTAGCTAAAGCGCGCACCGAAAATGAATTTCCGCGCTGCAAAACTGCTTCAGGCGGGCGGGAGTCGTTCGACGACGTCGCGAAAAGAAAGTAAGCGATAAGGAAGCGCGCCACCAGGAGATGCCTGCGAAGTGCCCCACGGCGAAGGGGTGCCGGAGTTGTGGTCTGCGCTTAGCAAAGACGCATCGGGTCTGCATGGTTGACTTTGTACATGCATGTATCACCATCACCATCATCATCACCATCCTGACTACGCCCGCCGCAGGACAAAGGCATCTCCCATGTTCCGCCAGTTAACTCGGTCCTGTGCTTGCTGCTGCCAATTTATACCCGCAAACTTATTAATCTCATCTGCCCACCTAATCTTTTGTCTCCCCCTAACCCACTTGCCTTCTCTGGGAATCCAGTTAGTTACCCTTGATGACCAGCGGTTATCCCGTCTACGCGCTACATGCCCGGCCCATGTGGCCCATGGCCCAGTTTTACGATGTTGTAAAAACGTCCGAGTGCCCCAGTGATGAGATCATTGCGCATATACCTGCAGCAGACAGTGATGAGAGCGACGACTCTGACGACGTGGTTGAGCATCATCATACATAGAGGCTCAACGGATAATACAGTCCTTCCAGGAACTTCGTTTTCGCCAAAGACCTTCCGCTCAGCTACGCGGCGCACACCTATAGATTCCATTGAGAACGTTGCGCGCCAGCCTCGCCTGAAGCAATCAACGCTGACTGTCTGCAAAAGGTACATAGTAGCACCGTCTTACTTGCATGCAAAATGCCTTGGCCTTTTTTTGTCGTCTTTTTTTTTCTCGATCCGCTTATAACCATAACCGGGGATAACGATGGGATTTTCTTGGAGCTTGGATATGGTTATAAGTGTTTTGCACGTCTAATGCGACTGCATACCTACGACGTGTAAGGCGATTCAGGTGATCCGCTCATGATTCCCTGTTGATGCATGCTAGCGAGAAGTGTATGTTAAAATATACGATGTGTATATATCTTGCGTACACGGAAAATTCGCATACCTTTTAGTGGAAATCAATACCTAAGCTTAAGCTAAGAGATTGAAGAAAGGACGTCATATACAGCGAAATAAGATTACATATATTTTTTTTCTTTTTTTTTTTCTTTTTTTCGAAAATTTCAACACGGCTGTACGTTTACAGCGCTCGTATCACAACCTTGGGGGGGACCTTGAAAGTCAAGCGCGAAATAGACCTCCATGGGCAGGTGACGCAGAGGAAAAGGACAGTTAACCAGCCGTTGGTCAGTTGGAGCGACGAAATTAAGAAATCTGGAGACATAAAATGGAATAAGCTCGCACAGTACACGCCAAATTGGACAACGTTATTGGATGCAATTGTTTTGCAGTGGACTCGTGAGGCCGGAACAGACCGAGTATTGATAGCTTGCACGAGACGTTACGGACGCACGACAGAGCTAAAAAAATGAGGGCTTAGATGACGTCAAGGCAGTGTAATCATTCGGCTATTAACCTGCTGCAGTGTGGCAATGACGTCGCTGGAACGTTATTGGGCCGCTGTGCATGAAAAAAACGAAGGAACTAACACTCGATGTGAACTGATAACACGAACGTGACGTCACAAAGTTCCCGCATCACCATGTTAGTGCTCCAACCTGGCTGTTTCGGTGACGTCAGTGCAAGCCATCTATATTCATGAAAGCGCATAGGTCGCCCCACCGCGGTGGTCTGTCTAGTGGCTTAAGGTACTTGGCAGCTGACCCGCAGGTCGCGGTATCGAATCCCGGCTGCGGCGGCTGCATTTCCGATGGAGGCGGAAATGTTGTAGGCCCGTGTGCTCAGATTCGGATGTACGTTAAAGAACCCCAGGTGGTCGAAATTTCCGGAACCCTCCACTAAGGCGCCTCTCATAATCATATTGCAGAATCATAGTATGAATATGGACCCCAGTGCGACACCGTGGACTTTCTCAAAAACTTCTTAGCCGATACTTCGGGCCTTACAAAGTACTTCATCGTGTAAGCGATGTAACGTACCAAGTCAGATCCGCTGTACACGGAAGCTCAAAACGCCGCAACCCTACAGAGGTTGTACATGTAGTCCGGATGAAGCCTTACTATGAAAGATCATCGGAAACCCAGATATATACGCCTACAAGGAATCTATTCATTGCCTGACGCATCGGGACGATGCGTATGAGGAGGGGGACTATGCCGCGACATCTTGACTGCATTCAAACAACGCGCCCATCACAGCGCGCACAGGGGTAGGGTGCCTTGATGCCCGCGCGCTCCGCTGAGGGTGAGGACAGCCGCGTCGTCTGCTACGACGGCCGCCATTACGGCTCCTGCCGTAGTGGGGCAGCATGCGAAGCGCATTACCGCTTGCGGTGCTCGCGTATGGTAGGAAAGAAGTACTCGTTGGCGAGCTTTTTTTTTTTTTTGGTGCAACTTGGACACCTCTTAGTGCTGTTGTTGCCTAATTGTTAAATGGAACAACGCACGTCATACAAACTGGTGGCCTGTGCTTGTACAATGCGCCAGGGGCTGACATAGACTGAATGAAATGAGCCACGAACTCCCACACCAGAAAAATTCGCGTTAAACCGTTGTCGTCGTTAAGACGGAGGGGCGCATGAACTTTTATTACTACGCTTGCTGAAAGGAATGCAATATTTGGGTCTTTGTGAATCAGCCGAATAGCAAAGGCAGGAATCGCTGTACTTTATATACTTGCGTGTGTGTGTATATATAACACACACACACACACACACACACACACACGCACACGCACACGCACACACACACACACACACATTATCTGACATTCGGTACCACCTTCCCCTGCCTCACCATTTCATGCACTGTGCAGGCAGCATACCCGAGAGTAACATGCTTTACCAGTGTACCTTTATGAAACGACACCCACGATTTCAGTGAACAGGCCATTTATTTGTGCGCCTTAATGCTGCGTTGTCCCACTAGTGAAAATCAAAGTCAGATACAAGACAAACCAAATGCAGTACGAAATGAAATGTTTAAAAATAAAAAATGCAAGAGTCAAAAGCGTGCCCACGTGAGCCGAAACCTTTTAAGCATACAGCTTATCTTGGCGTGTCCATTTCTCATGAGAGGTTGACGCCGGCACATGTTTTGCTTGCATGTCCATTGCAACTCCCGACTGGAACCTGCCGAAGGTGAATGCGCAGCCTTATTCTTGCGTACCTCTCTGTGAGCAGTCGGTATATACTGTCCTCGTGCTCCGCGCATACACACAAGCTGCGGCGGTGCACCTTGTTTAGGTATGCGGTGAGTGAACGAAGCGGCGACTTCATCGTGACTACTTTGTCCGTGCACCAAGAGTTTATGGCAGCAAAATGCTCCTCATAGTCTATCAAGGCTTTCATAACTCCCTTGCTGGGGTAGATGAGGTTGCCTCCATCTGAAACGTACTCTTTCAGTGCTGTCAGCGAAGCATGCTCGTCGTTGGCAGTTCCAAGGAGAGCATCTTTGCATTTTGCGCACTTCACAGATGTCAAAATTCCCTTCAAAATAAATCCTCCTAGGTAAAAGAGAATACTGCATTCTGTGGACGACAATCCTTCGATGAACAAAATCTCTGAATCATCGATTTTTTGAGCTTCCTTCTCGACGCAGGCTTCCTTCCCCTGGGATAGCAGGTCCACCAGGTACTCCCTGTCATCAAGCTCGTAGCTGGTCGTCCTCGGTGTATGCGAAAATTGGCTTACGCTCACCAGTCTCAGAGCGCACTTGAGATCGTAGGCATTGGGAACCGGCTTCATAAGCCGCACCACAGAAAAGAGGTTCTCTAAGCAGTCCTGCAGGAGCCTGCTCGTAAGAAAAAACTCATAGCCTTCGTCTCCTAAAAGAACGTCTTGGAGGCGAAGTACAACTGTAGTTGATATGAGTACACCTGCTTGCGACGGTTTCCAATGGGATGTGGCACCCATTTTCATAGTTCTGATGGTTTCTATTGCTGTGTGTAATGTATCTAGGGCTTCGGAGTACTTAGCCCTACTTCTCCGACTCAGGGCCAGTGTTGGATGCCGCGAAGACATCAGTGCATACCATTTTGAAATCAGCTCCATGAACCAAGCTGTTGTTTCTGCTTCCTGTTTAAGAACTCCTTCCTTTATAAGGAATCTGATAGCTGGGGGAGCTTCCCGAAAAAGTTGTACAGCGACACCAACCTTCATTTTGGTGAAGTGGCCTGCGCTGGTGTGCATTTCGGATAAGTTTGGGGCTACCTTCAGTTCTCTTTTAGAATCTTCTTCGAGCACAGCCTGAACATATTCCAAGTTGACTTGTGAAGAAGGCAGGCCATGTTTGGCAACTGTGGCCTCACTCAACGTGAAAACTTCTGAGCTCAAGAGCTGGCCTCTGAGGTTCTTCAAGACGTGAGCCGGATCAGCAATGAAAAAAAGTTCCTTCCCGTCCATGCACGGATGAGGTATGGAGCACACCGTGGAAGAATCTCTGTGACTGGAAAAGGCGAATTCCCTCCACATTGCGCGGTTTGCCGAGCCCATGTCACATGTGATTGCGTGAACTCTCAGATATATTTGACTGCACAGCTGTACTAGTTCCAACACATAGTTTTTCAGCAAGCCGCCATCGATGTTTCTTCCGGTAAATTCATATGCAATCACCTGCTTCCATCGCTGGTTAAGTCCGCCCAACATAAATATTAGAGCATGAACCGCAGGCTCTTCAGGCTTCGGAGGAAGAGTTATTCCTCCGAGAAGTGCGTCTTCAGCCCGATCTAGCTCAAACCCCGGCACTATCTCCATTTCATCCAAAAAAAGGACGCAGTCCTTTTCTACATCCTCCATGGTCTCGGCTTTGCATTTCATAACGTCTATCACTTCGTGAAGAACGCCTGGGAGAAACTTCAAATTTTGAATCCTCCGTGCGAGCGTTCTTTTGGATGGGAGAGGATATCCCATTTTTCTCAAAGTTTCATATCCGGTTGTTCCACAAGCAAACTTAATTTGAAGGCCTTGCTTGACAGTGTGCGGAGACCAAGAGTTCCCCAAGCTGCTGCTCCTTGAGAGAGCGCGTACTTGATCGTCGTTGAGAAATTTCATATTTTGCGAAATATTTGTTGCCTCAGTATCGAGTTTTTGCACTTTTTTCTTGAGACCACTAATGGTGTTCTTGGCTGTGTCATGATGTTGCTGAAGTTCAGAGTACTTTCTTGTAAGGTCAGCAAGCTTCTTCTTCAGTTCTGCTGATTCTGCAGTAGAATTTGATGTCTCACCAGCCGCTGCATTAACTTCTCTTGAATCTGCATCACTAGTGTTCGCTGACAGTTCAACAACGGCGTCGTCAACTTCCATGGTGTCGTGCCCATAACACGATGTTCCTTGCCGTGTAGATTCAGGAACGGCGTGGTTTTGTGGGGTCTCTAGGGTAGTTTTAACTGCAGCTGGATATTGACGCAGACCAGGAGGAGATTTGTTGGTCTCGTTGCTGGAGGGTGCAGGCACAGTTCTTTCTTTTGGTGGCTTTCGTTCCTTAGGCAGTGCTGCAAGCAGAAATGTATGTATTCATGAACATATTCAAGCAATGCCAGTTCATGTCTAGCTTGTTAATTTTACAAATGTAACACATGCAGCAGATACCGGCTTAGTTATTGACGTGAGGAAGACACTTGTCCTTCCCCCGCCCTTTCCACAAGGGATAGGGGAAGGTCTTAAAATACCATAATTAAATTGTGCTCAAAATTTCTCCCCACAATAAATGGCTCTAATTCAAATTGGAGCTTCATATGCCAGAGCTACACGTGTGCGCCGTTGTGGAGGGCTCAACTGACATTCGCTCCCTATGCAGTTTATTGATTATTTGATTGTAGGGCTTAACACGCCAACGCAACGCAGGTAATGAGGCGCACTGTAGTGGGGGCTCGTGCATCGTGGATCTCGTATACATAATGGTTTCCGTTTTCCCCCTTTGTAAATAACATAGCCACTGCACCTGACATCCTAGCAGTACACGACCGTGTGCTAAGTAGCGGAAAACTGTTGTGCAGTGGGTCATGCCTGTAAACACTGAAATCCAGACGTATATACAGTCATGACCAAAAAATGCAAACAAGAAATATAAACCACAACACTCAAGTATCGCAATTTTTTTTTACATGCAAGTCAAAGTGATGCAACGTAATCACAAAAACAAAGTTGGGAAATGTAGCTTTCCAAACGCACTAATAGCGTGCCATTATTTGACCGTCTAATATTAGCAGTATTTTTCGATTTTGCGTGGTCTGGTTCACATTTTTGTGTTCGCATTTCCTAGCTTTGTCCGTGACTGCATTTCCAGAATTTATGCACTAATGTGGACGCAGCATATGAGGACCTATTTGGTGTTAGCTTCGTAGAAATCCCAGGTACATAGAGTACTTGCAACTGGTGCTGCTTTATGTAATGCAAGAAAAAAGTTCAATCTTACGTTTGAATGTGAACAAAGTTGGGACGGCATTTGGTTTCAACTCCTTCCAGCCATCCGCACGATGTTGCTCATAGTTGTTCTCTTCAAAGTGAGCCTGCAAATAAAACCAGAATTGGAAATTAACACACTGGCAGAAGAAAAACGAATGTCTGTCACTGTCAATAAACAAGATTTCATGTATGCATTCAGTATGATTCGCAGCAGGAACTAGCAGCAACTTTGAAGCACAAAAAGAAGGAAACTAATTGAGCTCACGCGCGCTTTCACGTAAGCCACTTCAGTGAGCGCGATCATAGACCCAGCCTGCTGTTATAATAACCCTTTCAATTTTCGCACTGAAAATCTGTAAGGATTCCTGAATTCATGTGAATAAAATATTAGTCTATTGTGCCGACAAAGGACCAGGTCTGATTTTATAGCGAGCGTTACAGATTTCGTTCTATCGAAAGCTTTGTACCCAAGCCTCCAAGTTCCCAATGCAATCGAATTTATTTGTCAGGTAAAAATGACAACACTCCGTAACAGCGCTTGTTTTGTTCGTCACTGAAGTGTTCCTGATTCCCAAGTATACATACGACGATACACACAAGACGGGCAGAAGTCCGGCCTCGTAATATTACGAGTTTTTCGCAGGAACAGCATGTTTATGTTCAAACGGCTTGATTTCACAAGAGGCGTTCAAATTTCGACCGATCAGTGCCAACGCGTGCACGAATAAACATGGGCAGGCCTCGTAAGCGTTGTGAAATCCCCCTACCACGCACCCGAGCCTATGTTAATTCCCTGCGAGGCCATATGCGCGCATTTCACGTCCAATTTCCTCTTATGTGAATTACGTGAACTCTACGTGCCGTACTCTTGAAGTTCGGCAGCAGTCAGGCGCCGTCAGATTTCCGTACTCGCTCGCCGGCACGCGGCCTGAACTCACTCCCCGTTTTCTGCCCTTGCATATAATTTTCTCCCTCCTCCACTTTCTAAATTCTCATCTGTTTAACTACACCTCCTGCGTCCCCATCTCTTGCCTACTTTTCGTTCAGCTCAACTCCGCCAGCACCCGGTCGACGCGTACGCTGTCGGGGCGAGTTGGCGAGCGAGTACGGCAATTTCACGAAGTCTGTCTTCGGGCTGCGAGGCGGACGGTCACGACAGCGGCAGCCGGTCTCGCGAGCAAAATAGCTGCGAAGCGCAGTGCACGAAATTAACAGCCTCGGGTAGGGGGTGGGAAGGATTTCACAACGCTGCTGCCAAGGCAACACTTTCCCGTGCAAGGGCACTGAAACTAGTCGCAATTCCTATGAATGTAGTAGCACACTCGAGGCCCTTGAACCAGCATGAAATGTTATCGACACGGGGGCTTCCGAAGCCCCCGTACTTGACGCATTTTCTTAAAGCGTGATCTTTTAACACGAGCACGCCGCACAGTACCCTGCACGACGTTTGGCTGTCCTGCGTTTACATTGCGCACCTAAATAAAAAAACAACGGCGCCCTAAATAATGCTGACCAGTCAGAATACGACGCACTAAAAAAAAAAAAATGTTTACTTACGCTGCATACGTGCGACGTATTAGTCGGTTGCCACTTGTCTCGTTTGATTTTAACGGTCCAAAGAAGCCTTCTTTTTGGGTCTCTTGGAAACCGGTACAACTTCCATCCGTTTCTCGAGTGATTCGAGCACTGCGGCACGCAGCAGCCGGGCATGGTGATGCGGAGATGGGTGCATAACACTGTAAGGGAATGAACACTGCCCAACAACACCTCACACGCCAAGCACGAACTACCGGCCGGAGGCGCCAAAATGGCGGTCGCGCTGGCGCCGAAGCCGAGGCGGCGGCATCTGCCCTTGCAAAAGCTTACACCACTCTAAGCGGGGGCGCGCGCATCGAGGCACTCTACACAGGGGCACACATGCGCGCCGTCTAGTGTTGTGCAGAGACGATGATGGCACGAGCATCCAGCTGGACCCGGCTGATGTGCGCCACGCGCTCGGGACTTCTCTTGCAGAGGTAGAAGGCAGCTGAAGGACATCTTTGGTGTTCGACTGACACGTAGTTCTACGACCATAGTCACTTTGAGTTGTGGGCACAGGTTTGCCCTTTTAATAAATACGTTTTATTTTACCCCCGAGACCTTCAACATCGCTACAATATGGTGGTTCTGGGACGTTAAACCCCACATATCAATCAAAGCGCATACGTCACGCGAAGAAATGCACGGGACTTAAAGATGCAGTCTTGTTGGCGAATCTGAGAGGGAACAAAAATTGACACAGCGGCAAACGCAATGGCTCTTCACAGTAGAGAGGGAAGCGGCCAGTTTGCACGCTCGTTCAGTGTGGCTCGTCCACGACCACTACTTGGCTGGCGCGAGTGGGGGACCAGAGCAAACGCAGAGAAGGCCGCGCGCAGCAGGCTGCAGCGGACGACGCTCGGACAACGGCATTCCTTTCAGCTTCGCTCACGCGCTCATTCCGACCGGTCGCAGCAGCAGCAGCACGAGGCGACACGGGCCGATCGAGTCGGGCGTCTGCCTTTCGTTGATGCAGGCGACCAACTCGCACTCACCAGGGCTCGGGCGTAATATCAATAATACCTCGGGGTTTCGCCTCCCAAAACCACGACATGAAAATGAGAGACGTCGTAGCGGAGGGCTCCGACGATTGCGACCACCTTGGTGTTCTTTTAACGTGCACCAGAGTCCTTCAATTCAATTGAAGGACTCTGCGTGCACTGAGATCGCACAGTATACATAGGCTTCTATACTACCATTTCGCCTGCACCGGAACGTGACCACCGCGACCGGCATCGAACCCGCGATCTTCGGGTCACTAGCCCATCGAGCAGCCACTGATCCACGAACAAGCCTTGGCGTAGTTTTCTCAGGGTATTAGTTAACGGAGTCACACGACTCGACCCCGCTACGAGATTGCTTTCGCTGTTTTCTCCGTTGCTTAAATGACATGCTTTGTCCGCAGATAACACGCACACAAAGTAAAGGAACACTCAACGGCCGCTTGTGCTTGTCACTAAGTGTTCCTTTACTTTGTGTGTGTGTGTTATTTGCGGCCAAAGCATGTCATTAAGCAAGTACCAACTAGGCCAACAATCAGTATTCTCCATTGCTGTTATTTCGCGAAATCACGAATGTGATTGGTGCCTTTGTTTTTTTTTTTCAAGAAAGGTTTACACAGATGCAACCGAGCATCTTGAGCTATTTGCTTACCATATATGGTATACAGGTCTGTTCAGTGCCTTAAGTAGAGCCTACTGCATCGTACTATGCAGCGAACGAGAAGCAAAATAAAATGTGCCAATGATCTAGACAGGTTTAGTAGTTTTTCTGCAGCCAAACGCACTGCGTGCCTATACCTTTCACCGTCCACGCTGTGTTTCGCCTCGAAGCAAATAAAAGAAAAGTCGAAATGTTCTGACGGCTACCCATTCAATCAAATATGCTTTCCAGCAATGTCATCCCCATTTAAAGGACATTCTCAGATGACCGACTCGTCGGATACGGGCCAAGAGAAGAAGCTTCACTCCAAATGTCTCCCTTGTTGCTCATACCACGTGTTGGCCCTCCAGTGCTTTTTTGGGTTTCCTCAGTCATTCACCGTTCTTAACGTTGGTCATTTTTTACGCAAGGGGACAAGTATAGAGATGCCTTTCTGCGAGAATTTACGAATGCCCGTCGCACGAATTCCTCGGTGGCACATGCCTCGCGGTAATAGCGAAAGTTGGGCTAGTTGGCGGTTCATGCTTGGAATGTAAAAACAGCGCAAAAAATATAGACAAAAACATAGGAAGAGATCAGCGCGGTGTCGTCTCTTCCTCTGTCCTTGTCTATATTTTTCGCGCTGTTTTTACATCCCAAGCATGCCTCGCGGGAAAAAAAGATAAAAAAAACAACAAGAACCCCTTGACAGGCGCAGCCCGAGGGGCGCTCCATTGGCCCGAATTCGCCCACGCCGATTAGCATCGTCGCTGGGACGCCGCGGGGACCCGTCGGGCGCAGCCGCGGCACTTATCGTTTTTAAAGGCCCGACACAATAAGGCGGCCCCGAAAGGGCGTCCTCCCCCGCCGCTGCATTCATCCGAGATCGAAAGCCGGCTGGGTCGATCGGCGGCCGTGCCCAGACAATCCGGGATTCCGCTTTGAGGGAGCAGTGTGCCCGAACCTATCGGCATGCAGCACGAACGCCCGACATTCCTTCGACGAAAGGTGCAGCACCACCGTTTCGCTCGACGCCGGACTGCGAAACGCGCAGTTTGCTGGACGCCTTTGCTGAAGCGGACGAAAAATTCGTGAACACGGGGTTTCACTTGAGCCGGCCGTATGTGTGCGCACGGAGGGGGGCAGAAGGTGGAAGCCCCCCCCCCCTTCCCTCAATCAGGGTGGGCTCAAAGTATGCCCCCAATCAGCTATGAACACGCTGGTTTTTGACGATAATGGCAGCCGAAGGCCCGTGATAATGCCTTCCAAGAACTGTTCACATCTTCACTGTCCTCACTTCAGAAAGCCCGAGTAGCCATTGCGAGATGTACGTCATGGCCTCATTTTCATTCTTTTTTTTCTTACCATCATAAAGCATGTTGACGTCTGGCCTCGACCAAAAAAGGGGGGAAGGGGGACTGCGATAAATACCCCCTCCCCTTCCCTATTGAGGAACGCCAAAAACCACGATATGAGCATGAGGGACGCCGTAGTGGAAGGCTTCGGAAATTTCGACCATATGGGGCTCTTCGACGTGCTCCTAAATTACCGTGCACAGGCCTCAGGCATTTTCGGCTCCACCGAAATGCGGCCGCGGGAAGGCCGAGCTTCGATCCCGCTGATACGAATAAAGGAGGAATAAGGGGTGACACTCGAGCCCTACGAAGTTTCCTCAGTCAAGTGACTGATTACCGCACACATTTTAGGCGATTCATCGAATCGTACGGCAACATCAAACACCCACATCACAGGCTTCCGTATACGGCAAATACAAAAATGGAAAAAAAAAGGTATACCTGTAATATTGGCGCAAGGAGAGAGAAGACCAGTCGATTTTTGCACGGGACAAACTGCGATAGAGCCCCGCCGCGGTGGTCTAGTGGCTAGCTGCTGACCCGCAGGGCGCGGGTTCGAATCCCGGCTGCGGCGGCTGCATTTCCGATGGAGGCGGAAATGTTGTAGGCCCGTGTGCTCAGATTTGGGTGCACGTTAAAGAACCCCAGGTGGTCGAAATTTCCGGAGCCCTCCACTACGGCGTCTCTCATAATCATATGGTGGTTTTGGGACGTTAAACCCCACATATCAAAGCCCCTCGCTGTCACTGGCATGCACGAACGTGCGCACTCAGCTATATATATATTCAAAATAGCTGAGAGTGCACGAGACAGAATATTCCAGGCATGACAGTGCGACAGCGCTTCGTACCCATGCAGGCATACCTATACGCTGGGCTGTCGGGAGAAGGTAGTTCTATTGAAAAATGTGTATCTAATTCATCACGACCTTACAAGATTTACCGAGTTCGACTACTTGGCGCCGCCCGGACGTCGTTCTGGTAGAACTAACCATATTAAACGTATTAGGCCAATTTTTTTCACGGTGCAACACACTAAAAATGCTTTTTTTTTTCTTCTTCAACAGTAATTTATGGAATTCCCTTCCATCCGATATTGTTTGATCACAATCTGTGGCCATTTTCGTATCGGCACTCGAGTTGCACGTCAAGCCGTTACCAGAAACATGATTACGATATCTAGTATAATATGAAACTTTCCACGGGTGCCGTAGCTGTGAGTTTTTGTGTCCTTTTCATGTATCTGCAACTTTTTTTTTCCCCTGCTTACCTGAGTGTATACGTATGCACGAGTGTGGCTCATCGTGTCGTTTATTTTTCAATTTTTGTATGAAGTGGCTTTGCATGAGATGACTAATGTGGTTCTTAACCTTGCTTCAGTTTTTTTTTCTTCTTTTTTACTGATACAGCGTGTCTTTTGTACTTTCTTTTTCAATGAATGCTCTGGCAGTACTCTTTGTATGAACTGCTGTATGAGCCTTCGGTTCTCACAAGAATAAATACAAGGCGAACAAGCACATTGAGGGACTCGCCCGTCGATCGACAATGCACACCAAGTGCGGCGCTCTCATTAACTTCGCACAATTAACGCTGACGTCAAAAACTATAGTTCTCGAATTATTTGCTGTACCGTCCACTGTATGCGTTGTCGCGCACCAACTACGGCCACTTGTCGCCGACAGAATCGGTCAGTTGTGTGGGTGTGTTATTGACAAACATATACATGCATCTACTGGAAATCGGTCGAGACTCGTTCGTGCAAGAGCAGTGTAGCGCAGCGAAGGGCTGGTGACGTCGGACGACCAGAAGCCAAGGAGACCACATACACAGCTGTCCTTCATTTGAAAGTCATAATGGTTAAAAAAAACTCGATCTTCGAGCAGGTGACGCTGCCAGACCGGTGGTTGTAGTCACAGTTAGTACTACATAAAAAAAAAACAAGCAGACAATGGAGCCAGGGAAGGTATAGGGGACGTTAATTGTACAGCTTCACGTGTATTCTGCTAATTGTGAAGTAAAGTGGACAAAGGGACAACATGTTGTCGGCAGGGACCAAATCTTCGTTATTCTTGTGCGAAATCAAGAAACGTAACCACAACACTACCATCATTCACTAATGTAGCCCATGTGCTAGTACTATCTTTCAATCATGTAGCTTACGTGCTACAGTAACTCATTTTCCGAAGAAGTAGCACGAACAGGAACTGTTTTCGCGTTCGTATGTGTGCGTGCACATGTACACAGGCAAAGCTGGAAATAAATTTTCGGGTGGGGGCGAGATGATTTACCCTTACCTCCCCCCCCCCCCCCCCACACACACAACACGGCTACGCCAGTGGCCCGAAGTTTCACGGCCCCTGACTGGGCGACGCTGGCCGGATTTAGTGCAGCAGTCAACAGCTTCCGTGCTCCGGTGGTCGACCTCGGACGCCCATTAGCGATACCGGTAAAAAATAAACAGAGAAGATTCTTCCTTAGCCCCGCGGGCTGTGGGAAAACATGAGCGCCGTTCGATTTCGACACAGCCGACCTTCCTGGGGCGTTCGCCGAAAAGGGTGAGGAGGAAGACCCGATAAGCGACTGCCGGTTTCTGTGTCGTGATTGAAAACGACGGCGGCCAACCCCTCCGGCAGCCGGCCGCCATCCAAACGCAAGTCCCACATGTACGTATGCGTGCTACGCCTCTGCTCGCGATTAGAACGTAGAACAAAACAACGTGCCTGAATTTTTTTCGTAAAAAAACATCGAAACAGGACCAGCCTGAAGAAGCCAGTGCGCACGCCTACAGATCGAATAAGATTGAAATCTATGGCGAAGCATCGCTATTTCGTTTCGTTTGTGATTCATCGAATAAATTTGAGCCGATCCACCGATTCGTCGAATAAGTTTGATACTCGCAAGAGCGAGGCCCAGTTGGGGGGTATGAGTGTTCATTTTCCCATCCCCCGTTTATTGAGCACAAAATATACACAACAAAAAATTGGCGCGATGATATGATTCTCACAATGCCTTTGGTCCTTGGCTTTCCGAGAGCACTACATAGGGCAGACCAAGCGGTATCTCAACGATAGATACGGGAACACGACTACAACGCAAGAAATAGACTTTCAGTGGGAGGGTTCCTAGCAGCGCACTGCAAGGGTTGTGGATGCTCCCCTGATCTGTACAGCTGCACCGTTATCGGCCGGTTTCGCAATGAACTGATACGTCAAATCAAAAAAGCTGAAGCTATAGCAGAAATGGGAAACCTGTGCGTGAGTTCACCATCCATTGCACTGGCAAATAAAGAAATGACGTTTCTTGGAATGACGCCACGTGCAAGGTGAGCTGTGTGTTTACGCATGTATGAGATGGATGTGAAGGGAATGAAATAAACAATTGGAAGTTTAGCGCCTACCTTTCTTGACGTCTGTGTAGTCTTTTCTTTTTTCCCCTTTTAATGTGCATGTGCCGCGCAAGTTCATGACTGACTAACTCACCCGCGCCACAACACTTGAATCACATGCTCGAATATCGCGCCGAAGCTTCAGCACGTGAACGTCACTCTAACGTCACGAATTTCAACTACTCGCGCGGTTCGGTCACACTGGTTCAGTGAAGCTTTCTCAAGCATTGCATATTCAGGCGGCGGTTCCATTGGTACGCGTGATGGTTACCGATAGGCAGTTAGCTCGGCCCAAGCAGACACCGTAAAGATATATAGATGACTTCCACTTCACCGAAACAGCCACGTTGGAGCACCGATCAAGGTGGGACGCAAACATTGAGATGTCACGTCCGCATTATCAATGCAGTCAAGACAGCGGATGGTCACCTGGCGAACCACTGCCGCAGGTGCGTTTGTACTCCATAATTTAATGCGATACGTGTGCTTCGAAAAGGCAAGAACCAGGCGACGCAAGGAATTGCAGGAGCGTTAGTTATCTTCCCCAACCAAGGCATCCGCGTCAGTGTTCCTTCAGTTGCTCTGCCCCGAAAAATGATTGGTCAGTTGAATGCCCATGGAAAATTCATCGTCTGAAGTTTCTGTATCAGTTATTGCACGATTGTTTTAAGATAGACCACACAAGATACGTGAAAACCAAGGCGACAAGAGAAACACGCCACACACATGATCACACACTCCAAGAATCCTCGTGCAACAACACATTCTATTATTCTTTTTTTTTTCCTATAGATGCATTCGAGAATGGCATGCCCTTGACCAACTTGTAGCCGAACAGCGTACAGTTGATGACTTTAGAGAATAATGTTGCGAAATACACAAAGCATTTGACAATAAGCCTGATAACATAGTATGCACTGTATTTTCATTTTACGATTGCCCCTTGTATTGGGTTGATTGCCAATATGTGTATTTACAGCAACTGTTACAAGTGTGTAAACTTCTCTCTACCAACTTTTAGGATTGTGTATAATTAATAATGCATCCGCTGCCACCTTATGTATGCATGTAGTTTCCTTCTTAACTTGTACTTGTCATCAACGCTGCTCCAACCAAATTGCGCATGCAAAGCGGTGACGTGGAAAGTACGCGAAAAAAGAAATCACCCCGACGCGCGCTGTCGAACAGGTGTGGGCTTTGTATATTTCCTTGCAGTAAAACCAGTTTGTACCTACCGCCCCTTCTTTGTGCGTGTCTTCTCGTGTGTCTGCATTTTCATTTTTTTTTTTTGCGCTACCACAATTAATGCCATTTATCAATGCATCACATGCTGCTTTTGTCGCCATTCGTGCACAGTAGGCCAAATAACGTTGCAGTGACGTCGTTATAACCCCAAAGCGTTTTAGTCACTGCAAGATGGTTCAACAGCACTCCAAATTTGTTTCATGCTTTAATTTTCCAGGTACTACTGAAGTATTTACACGCCTTCACACTGACCACCAGTAGCCAAAATTGACCATTCTATATATATATATATATACATAAACAACTCTCGAAATATATTCCTGAGTATACGACCCTGGTGGTCCCCGCGCGCGCCGCACACGACCCGCTATAGCGAGCAATGGCTCGGAATATCCCGGTCTGTTGCGACGCGCTGCGCATGCCGACAAAAGACGTGCTCGACAAGACAGGGAAAAAGATGAAGTCAAAGGAACGCGCCGAGTGCCGGTCGTGAATCAAAACATAGATGTAAGGGTAAGGCCCCAATATAGGTCACAAGTCCATATACCTCCATACGCCTCGCTATAGGCACAATGTGCATTGTTTCGCATTGTACGTGCACATGCCTCAGCGTCTTCTTTAGGCGCAGTGGCGCAAGCGAGCATTATATCTGCTATTGAGCAAAAATGGAAGCGCAAGAAGGACAAGAATACTACACTGTGATGGCAGTCTCTCGGAATGCATGGGCTATCGGTATAAAAAAGTTACTGATTATAGGGTACGCACGCTCCGCAAAAACAAATAGGTACGGGTTGGCAGTGCGCATATTTCATGTGAACTAAACAATTGACAATCACACCAAGATCATTTTTAGGGTGATCGGCTTATAGCTTGCATCTTTGAGTCTTCAATACACCTGCACCAACTATACAGTAAGACGCGTTAACCTATTAACGTGTGTATACCGTTCATGTGCATGTCCCCCGTATATCTGTTTCCGACAAACGCTGCACAACGTTATTACGAGACGCGCCTGATGCACGCGCACGAATAATCGAACACTCGCGGACAGTGCAATCTCAAAGACTTGATGAATGTTTACGCTTCCGAAGGCAGCCGTAGACATTCCACCAGAATGACGCTGTCGAAAACACACACACACACACACACACACACACACATATATATATATATATATATATATATATATATATATATATATATATATATATATATATATATATATATATATATATATGGGTTAGGGGATACAGAAGGTTAGGTGGGCAGATGAGATTAAGAAGTTTGCGGGTATAAATTGGCAGCAGCAAGCACAGCACCGGGTTAACTGGCGGAACATGGGAGAGGCCTTTGTCCTGAAGTGTACGTAGCCAGGCTGATGATTATATATATATATATATTGTGAGACGACGTCAGGTACGAAGGAGCGACCGTTTTATTGTCAACCCAGACGCGCGAGCCAGCAACCGAACAAGCAGCGAGCCGCTACGATGATGATGATCACGGTGCTTTGTATGCGCAGGTGAAAGTGAAAATGATGAGCAACACAATCAGCGCTCACACTATTTCCCCCCTACACGAAAGCGGTCTGCAAGACGTTCATTTAGTAAGTGTATGAGCGCTGGATATAAGGTTTCAGGCGAGACACATGGACGATCTCGGTCCCGCGACGACGGCGATCAGAAGCCGAAGTAACCGGCGCGACGCGATAATTTACGGCCGATGTTCGTTCAAGCACGGTGTAAGGACCCAGGTATCTGTGAATGAATTTTTCACAGAGGCCGGGTGTGCGAACAGGTGTCCAGAGGAGCACTTCGTCGCCTGGGTAGAATGACACAACTCGACGTGTCGCATCACAACGAACTTTTCGCTGGGCCTGAATGGTAGAGGTGTTGGCGCGGGCGATTGTGCGGCAGTGGTTGACACGGGCAGCGAATTCTTCCGGAAGGGACGCAGATGGGACAGAAGGCGTGGACAAAAAGCTGGTGTCTAGAACAAAAGATGGTGCACGGCCATACACAAGAAAAAACGGGCTGTAACTTGTAGTGCGTTGTATGGCAGTGTTATAGGCAAACGTGACGAAAGGTAGTATTGTGTCCCAGTTCTTGTGATCGGGTTGGACATACATAGAGATCATGTCTGACAAAGTTCTATGAAAACGCTCAGTAAGACCATTGGTTTGCGGATGATATGCCGAGGTGGTCTTATGGATTGTGTCAGAGGCCTGTAAAACTTCAGCGAGCACACGAGAAAGAAATGTCTTGCCACGGTCACTCAGGAGAACACGAGGGGCGCCGTGGCGCAGGATAATGGCACGCAGAACAAAGTCGGCTACTTCGCTGGCAGCTCCAGTAGGAAGAGCTGCCGTCTCAGCGTAGCGAGTAAGATGGTCTACGGCAGTAACAATCCAGCGGTGACCGGCGGCGGTAAGCGGAAGGGGTCCGTATAAGTCTATGCCGACGAACTCGAAGGGAGCGGATGGGCACGGGAGAGGCTGTAGAGGGCCGGCGGGAAGAGATGTCGAACGTTTTCGGTGCTGACATGATGAACAGGAAGTGACGTACCTGGAAACACTAGTGGAGAGGCCAGGCCAGAAGCAGCGAGTCTTAATGCGATCGTAGGTTTTATGAAAACCCAAGTGGCCAGCCGTCGGGTCGTCATGAAAGGCTTCTAAGACTTGGAGTCGAAGTGAGCGAGGTATGACCGGGACCCATCGGCTACCGAGAGGATGGTAAGTTTGTCGAAGTAGCGTTCCGTCATGAAGTTTGAAACGCGTGAGTTGTCGTCGCAAGCGGCTGTTGGGAGCACGAGATGAGCCGGTGAGCCGATCGATGATTGTACGGCAGTATGTGTCTGCACGTTGGAGCGAGGTGAGGTCTGCGGATTGAAGGAAGTCATCCGGTGCAGTGGGCTCGATGGGACTAAGACTGGTCATCTGCGTGGTCTCTTGGCTGGGAGGTGCTGCGCAGCAGGTAGATGCGTCATGATTTTGCAACAGCGGACAGCGTGACAAAGCGTCGGCATCTTGGTGTTTGCGGCCCGACCGGTATGTGACACTGTAGTCATACTCCTGCAGTCGGAGCACCCAACGACCGAGGCGTCCTGACAAGTTTTTAATGATGACAACCAACAGAGCGCATGATGATCCGTGACGATCGTGAAGCGGCGGCCATACAAATAGGGGCGAAATTTTTGCACGGACCATACGATAGCGAGACATTCCTGTTCAGTGATGCTGTAATTGCGTTCCGCTGGGGAGAGAGTACGGCTCGCGTAAGCCACGACTTGCTCTTGTGAAGCCTGGTCACGCTGCAGCAGAACAGCGCCGATTCCGTGCCCACTTGCGTCAGTGTGTAATATAGTAGGGGCTGTGGGATCAAAATGGCGAAGAACTGGCCCTGACGTGAGGCATCGCTTCAGGGTCTGGAAAGCAGCTTCACAGTCATCTGTCCAAAGAAATGATGCACTTGTGGTCAGGAGTTTGTGAAGAGGAGCCGCGATAGTGGCAAAATCACGGACAAAACGGCGGAAGTAAGAGGCTAAGCCGAGGAAGCTGCGAAGGTCTTTGAGCGTGGTGGGCTTAGGAAAGTGCAGCACAGCGGCCACTTTGTCGGGATCAGGTTCGATGCCAAGCTTGCTGACAACGTGGCCTAACACTTTGATGCTGCGGCTCGCAAACCGACACTTCTTGGTATTTAGCTGGAGACCGGCTTTGGCTAGACATGTGAGCACCTCGTCTAGACGTTCTAGGTGTTGCGAGAAGCTGGATGAAAAGATGACGATGTCATCCAGGTAACAAAGACAGGTCTTCCATTTTAGGCCACGCAGCACCGTATCGATCATCCGCTCAAATGTGGCTGGGGCATTGCAGAGCCCAAAAGGCATCACATTGAATTCGAAGAGACCATCAGGAGTAGCAAACGCTGTCTTCTCTTTATCAGACTCATGCATCGGGATCTGCCAATACCCAGATCGTAGGTCGAGACTTGAGAAATATTCTGCACCCTGTAAGGTGTCAAGTGCATCGTCAATTCGAGGCATAGGATATACATCCTTGCGCGTAATTTGTTTAGTGCCCTGTAATCAACGCAAAATCGCACTGATCCGTCCCTTTTCTTAACTAGGACAACAGGAGAAGACCAAGGGCTTGTGGAAGGTCTGATAACGTTGCGTGCGAGCATGTCATTGACTTGTTCCTCGATGACCTTGCGTTCTGAAGACGACACGCGGTAAGGGCGACGGCGGATAATACGAGAACCGTCTGTGGCGATGTGATGAGAGGTCACCGTAGTTTGACCTAAGCCATCCGAACAAACGTCAAAACAAGTCTTGTGTTTTGTTAAAAGGGCCATTAAGTCATTAGTTTGCGTTGGAGTGAGATATGGACTCAAAGTGGCTTTAAGCGCATTAGATGAGCCTCCTGGTGGCGTACACTTAGCGACTGACGGCGGAGACGATACAGTGACGACACATACCGGTGCTATGTCGATAAGGCTGGCAACAGTGGACCCCTCTGGCAGTAGTTGTGGCTCTGTTGTCGTGTTGTAGGCGGTGAGACTGGCATGACCACGCGAAAACCGCACTAGACAACATGCGATGGCGATTCCTCGGAAAATGCAGCGCTGATCGGGGACAACCACTGCGTCACCGTCAATGGTATCGCTGGATCTAATGGTGAGGATACGTTCTTGGGCCGGGGGCAGTACAAAGTCTGCAGCTGCAACAAGGTGAGGCGACGAAAAATCGTAAGCACTAGAATTTTCAGTGTCCGTAATGCGAATAACGGGCGGACCACACGAATCACATTGAGTCAGGGCTTCTGTGTATGCACGGTCCCACAGCCACGATAAATCGTGCACCAAGAATTAGGACACGAACTCACGATACTATTCCACAGGATGTCTTTATTTAAAGAATCTCAAAAAGAAAAAAAGGCAGTCAGCGAAATACTTTTTTTCTCTCTCTAATTCTCAACAAAGTCACATAGACCCGCACGAAATGGCTGCATATCTATAGCGCAATACATGTCATTTCGGGCAAGGCACCAAGGCATTTCCCTGATGGGCGAATCAATATAAGCGAGCTACAATTAGTCTGCATGGCCGCGAAAAGCGTGTATATACTTAAGACGCACGTGAGGTCCGATCCTGTATGACCATGATTCAGGGAGTGCATGTCAAACGCAACGAAATTTCCATCTGAGAAAGAGTGTGACAATTCACGCATGCACGAAGTGTCGTATAGCTATCAGATGTTACCACCTTCAGAGTCTACAAAGAACATAAGGACACGATGTGGAAATATAGGACTGGTTCGCAGTATGCAGCTTTCCGACGTTTCCTCGAGTCGGGAATGTATCATATGCATACACTGTCAGTTATCGGCCAACTACTCTTGCGTGCCAACAGCGAGGTCTTTTTAGTATACGATATTTTTAAGCTGAGCTAGAGGTTTCCCTATGATCGAACCATTTCGCGCGCACGCGACTTCGTTTTCCTCGTCTGCGTGAAATACAGCCTTAACTTTCGCTCCTTTAAACCGGCAGCCAAAATTCACAACGAAGCCCAGGGATTTCTCCGCGCCCAGGGACGACCATTATTACAAGCTTGAACTGGTGCAAATAATAATTTATTTATTTATTTAATAATACTGTAGGTCTTCTGCAGACCCATACAGGAAGCGGGTATACAACATCACAGGTAAACAATTAGATACAAAGTTGAGGAAATACAATATTTTGTGGGACGATACGCGCAACAGCAGAACACTTACAATAGCGAGTACAACAATACTACATCGGTGCTCTTCCCATACACGAGAAGAAGACGAAATAAAATAATAAAAACCACGTACTAAGCATGAAAATCAATATATATGTACAAAAAGAGTACAGTGGACCACTGCAAAACACGTTTTTCGCTATCCCAACAACGAGAACAACAACAAAATATAACCATACCAACTCCGTTACCTGCTCCACAAAAGAACAAAATTGATCAACATTTGTAATAATAACAGCTTCACCTGGTAGCGCGTTTCAAGCGTCATAAATATAATAATAATAATAATAATAATAATAATAATAATTCACAGGGCCTATTAATATTCACCAAAGACTATACTCTAAGGCGAGGGCCATCTTTTTCTTCTCAGTCCCTGCCCCGCCACTCTCCGAAAGTTTACTGCACTCAACCTGTTCTTGCACGTGCCTCCGCCATCGGCCTCGCCTCTGTCCAAGCGATGGTGACATGTGATGACGTGGTCGTGTGACGACACGTAGATGTGACGTCAAGATAACGACAAAAATTTTGGCGACCTGTGACGTCGTGATGACGCCTCATGCGGTGACGCGAGATGGTGATTTTCCGCATGATTGCGCAACGCGAAACGCCGTTAACGCTTGACGAAGCACGTAAAGGCCTGACCATACGTGCGCGTACGTTTAACGCTTTCGCTAAAAGGGACACTGCACACAATTTTTCGAAGGTGAGGTTTATATACTCTGCCACACGAATCTCCTGTATACAGAGCCGGCTCTGTGCAAGTGCGAAGTTCAACGAATGCTGATAAGACATTTTATTTTTGCTATTAAAGCCAATTTTTTCATGGCGCATCTGCTGACGTCAACACTAGCTTGCCGCCAGGCTACAGAGCTGATTCTCATGACTTCACGCAGCAGTCTGGCTACTTATGCATGACGTCGGGTACCAAATCTTCCATAATGACCGTTTATGCGTCACTGCCACGAAGCGGAGCCACCCTCGAGAGGGCGCGGTAAGTTGCGCGAGTATGTGACGAGAAGCTCGTGCATACCGTCTTGTGTGACGTCAGGTTACTGCAGAAACCGAAACTAGCTTTAAAACAAACAAACACCGCAATTACTTTTTCAGAGAGCACTCCCACTCGGCTGTACGTATTCTAGGCTCTTTTGATAAGTGGGGTTTAACGTCCCAAAACCACCGTATGATTATGAGAGACGCCGTAGTGGAGGCCTCCGGAAATTTCGACCACCTGGGGATCTTTAACGTGCGCCCAAATCTGAGCACACGGGCCTACAACATTTCCGTTTCCATCGGAAATGCAGCAGCCGGGTACCTTAGCCACTATAGACCACTGTGGCAGGGCTATTCTAGGCTCTTGAGGGCTCGCAGTGGCCTTTCAATGGATGAAAAAAACAACAAACAAAACTGGAAATCTTCGTGTCATTATCCCTTAAGAAAAGAGGGGCGACGCTGCAAGCGCGTCGTCTAGCACTCTTATAAGAACGGACGTAAGCGCGAGAAACACCTTATGCATTTAGCACGCGAATCTGGAGCGCCGGTATACATGGGAAATATAATGACCCCATTGTGCTTCCGCCAGAGGCCTCAGACGCACGCCCCGACGTCCGCGAAACAATGTCCGAGCAACGACAATCTTGGAGGCCAGCTTTCACGTGCACCACATAGCTCCACGACGTAACAGAAAACCGGATTTCTATAATGGGGCAGCTTTCTGCGCTTTCTCCGTTGGCTCGGGCGGCCACCGTTTTGCTGTTAAACGGCCGGATAAACGTTAACGATAAGAAAGTGCTGCGGCATGACCCGCCAGACTCTTTCAGGTGAGCTTCATAAAAAAATAAAATAAAAACGATGACGTGAGAGACGACAGAAGCCTGTCGGCGGCGATTGTTAGCGCGCTTGAGCCGTATATAGTATGGCACATTTCCCAAATTGTAAATTTTATTTTTTGATCCGAGACACGCTGCAATTACGCGAAGACGGGAAAATTCGGCCAGTGTACACTGTTGCTATACCACAGCAGCAGCGTTAACAATGAGTCTAGATAAATAGAATAATATAATAATGATAATAATGTTAAGCATGTACGGTGTAAGAACAAAAAATACACTTCACGAAAAGTGGGTGGTTCATGACTTTGCCAACGAGCGCACCAGTCATGTCGACACTTTGGGCCAAACTGACAGAAGCTACGATATCCTGTTACCTGTCATTTGCTACCGTACACGCAAATCCTGCGATTAGCGTATACATCAATCTACAGGAGCCCGCAAGAGGCGAGCGTACACAAAGCATGCGCAACGCAAACGCGTAGCTTTGCGCTGCGCAGCACTTCAGCTCGTCGCGCGTGCCTGGACAGATGCGAGCGGCGGTTGTTGCTTCGCCTGCGTACTGGCAGCGTCTGGCCTGCGGCACGCATGTATTCCGCGGGTCGCTCTTCAT
Organism: Rhipicephalus microplus; assembly: GCF_013339725.1. Lineage (NCBI taxonomy): Eukaryota > Metazoa > Arthropoda > Arachnida > Ixodida > Ixodidae > Rhipicephalus > Rhipicephalus microplus. The sequence continues at coordinate 224,505,399 of NC_051165.1, read as the reverse complement.
CGCCAGCGTGCCGAAGGTGCGGTGATGACGAAACGCTGCAGCATATTGTTTGCTCCTGCCCTGACCTGGCCACTGAGCGTTGCGCACTGGTAAGCCGCTATCGTCTGCTTGGACTACCTGCCGAAACAATGGAAGACATACTTTTTCCCGCGCGCTCGAAGACGAAAGCCCTTCGAGCCTTCCTCGAGTTCTGTGCTTGCGCGGACCTCGCCGCCTTATAGACGGACTCTTTTCACTCGCACTACTGACTGTACTGACAAGACGTTCTCTTGCCATGACATTCACTTTTTCTTTCCTTCCTCTCTTCTTCCTATCATCTTTACTTCCCCTTCCCCGACCCCTAAAGGCGCTGAGCCGTGCCCCCGCGACGGGAGGCAGAAAATAGCGTCCTTTTTGTCTCTTCCTCTTTCATTATTCTCTCTCTCTCTCTCTCTCGTCGCGCGTGACAACGTCGACTCCGGCAGCCAAGCAACGGCCCCACCGACAAAGAGCAGATGGATACGCACCTGGAAAGGAAACTGAAGCGTTTAAAGCGAAAAAAAAAAGAAGAACAGGTACGCTCTGAACAAACAAAAGCCGAAACCTCGTAGCTTCTCGCGGACAGGTGCGCCTTCAACCAGGCGGCACCTGGACAGAAGAGTTGGCGACAGTGTGGCCCTGGTACCCGCGAGGAAGACGCACATCTGCTGGCGACGCTCGCTCGCCAACTTCGACGCCAGCGCCTCCGCGTGCCATGCGGACACGATCCCGACTGCTGGCCCGGGTTATTTTAAGCGGCAAAAGACTTTGATATGCCGCATCAAACAAGAAAAGTGACAGTCGGCGACCCACGGCGTCAAGAACACGAGCGACACAAAAAATTGCCCGCAGCTTCCCTCGAGGGAACACTGAGGAGGATGCGGAGCATATAATAGGTTAACGGGGTGTTAAAGTGCGACTTACTTGGGTCGATGGCTAAATTGGTTAACGTGGTTGTGAAATGGGGTGTTAAATTGCGACTTACTGGGTCGATGGCTAAATTGGTTAACGTGGTTGTAGGAGGGGGTGTTAATGAGTGAACACGTACACACGTATGCGAAAGGGCGGGCGCTGGTCGAAGGGACGTCGATCATTGTGTTTGTGGATTCGTTGGAATTCATTTCAACCGCGACCTTGGACGTCGACGCGCCGTACAAACCAACCGACGAGCGGCAACTGAGCGAGCGAGCGCCGACCTTGAGTATATATACAGCGCGACGGCGCATGCACTGACAGCTGTCGAATGTTCGAGAAGGGGGAGAAGCGCAACGGCGCATGCGCGCGCGTCAGCTGCCGATGTTCTCGAAGCGCGGCGGCGCATGCGCGCGCGCCAGCTGCCGATGTTCTCGAAGCGTGACGGCGCATGCGCGCTACATTATACAGCTAGCGAATGTTCGTGAAGAGGAGAAGCGCACGCGGTGTGTAGAGGAGGAAGGGTGCACAGATGGCGGAGGAGTGAAGCGCGCGCGGTGTGTAGAGGAGGAAGGGATGCACAGATGGTGGAAGAAGGAGGAGGAAGCTTGCGGACGGCGCCGCACTACAAGCCTCGAGTATTAGATGCTCCGCATCTAAAAATTGATCATTATCACGATGACGTCCACGCGTGACGTCACGAGGATGTCGCAGATCACCTAAATATGAAGCGTCACGATGACGTTGCGTCACAAAACGTCACACATATGACGTCAACACACGACATCGTAGCTTACCGCCGAATGCAGAGATGTTACTTGGCCGCGTCTTCGACTTGACTTGAGCAAGTCGGCGCGAAGCAAGCAGCGGACTTGAAAACGCTCAAGTCGGCCTTCGCGTTTCATAGATGCTCAGGCTGTCTTGCTTGGTCAAGTCAAGAACGAGCTCCAAAGCAGAAACACGCTGCTAGCCTGCTAACGAGGTTAATAATGAAGTTGTTCGCGTAAGGCATGCATTACACCAAAAAAAGACCATACGTTTTAAAATAACTATAAAAACTAAGGGCCACAAGCATATTCTTGCCATTTTACGGCTAACGAGCGGCACGCGGTGCCTGCCACCACAGCAATGCACAGTGTTGCTTCTGTAAAGCGTTCGTTGCCCGCTGGTTTTAGTGGCCACCCAAATGCTGTGCGTTTCTCCATGGTTGCTTGTTTGGAGGAGAAACAAGCATCGCGTTGGGTTCTTTCGTCGTTTTTTTTTTTTTCTCAATCGAACGCCATGGCATGTATTTGTGCTGACCTGGCTCACGAGGTGACGCGATTTTCACGGTATTTGCCTTAACTGTTCGCCTGTGTGCATGCCTGTAATGGCTAGGTCGCAGTTATTATGAAAAAAAAAAAACAAGTTCTGGGAACAAATGTGATTCGTATCCTTTTGTTGAGCTTGGTAAACAAGAGAAAAAGCGGGGGTCAGGACATTGCCCTCAGCAGAATTCTGTCTCGCGGGGTGCAGCAATGTATCGCTGCATGATGGTGACGCGGATAAAAAAAACCCGTGATAGGGGCACCTCTTTTTTTGTGTGTGTGTAATTTTACGTAGCGTTGTGCTACAAGCGATGCCTTTTTGAGCGAGAAACAGCGCCCTAGCGGGACGAAATGATAGACGAGGCACACGGACACAGCACCGAGTCAGTTTTTTTTTTTTTTTTTACCGAAAGAGACGGAAAGTGTCGTCGTGTTATAGAAAAACAGAAATAGCCTTTGCGGTTACGGAACACTTCGGCGTTGTCGACACCGGGGCTATTAATACGCACGTGTGTGTAGTCGACACAACCTGTAACGCAAGGGAACTCAGCCACTTCATAACAGTCCGCCGGCTGCGGAAAGCGCACCAGCATCGCGTACAGGTGCTTTGCGATGAGTAGCGTAACTTTTCCGACTGCACGGCACACTGTCGACTAAGGAATGCGGACGAAATTTCCGGTGACTGGTTGGTATGTGCCAGCGCTGTAAAACCTGAGAGCCATCAGTAGCTGTAACACTGGATGCACGGGCTATCTTCGGTTGTCCCCACTTTCACGGAGCGGCAACATAACGAGCAGCTGCCCCACGGCGTTCTTCATGAATCTGTACCTAGCGTGGAATTGTTGCTCGTCGTACAACTCCATCGGATTTCCTTGGTCACGTAAAGCGGTTCCAAGAATCTTCGGCAGGCAGTGCGCCTCAAAAAAATGCTACGCTTATGGCGAGGCAAGCAAACTCAAAAGCGGCCACCTTTCACGCGACGTCCATTCGAGAGGTGGCCATGTTGGAATAACGCGTGAAGTCGCTTTCAAGCTAGCCCCGCAGCTGACTTGAAACTTGCCCTGACTTCGACCGAGCCAAGTCGCCTTCAAGTCATCCGCAAGTTCGAGAACGGTTTATGGCAACCGGCAAGACTGTCTTTAGTCAAGAACGAGTCAAGTACGAGTCAAGTAACATCTCTGCATTCGGGGGTTAGTGGGCGTATCACGGAGGCAACGCAAAATAAGTGTCACCGATCCGGGAGAAAGTGCAGATACACGTTAAGTGCGCAGAAGTTGACTCTCGCCTTCTAATGTCGGAACTGTCGGAACTGAGTCTTACGTTAATGCATAAGCTACCCTGTGAGTTGTCTTTACCCTAGTAGAACAGACTTGTAAAACACCGCTTATCTCTCGAATGCACTGTCTTTCCCACGAACGTCGTTCAGTCAACGCCACCTATAGAATAGCCAACAATCATCCAGGTGGCGTTGGTTCAGTGCGGTAAGCGTTGGCGTAATCAGAAGCAAGCCCCGAATATTTTTTTTAATGTTTATGTAGTATAGCAGCACACGTAAAATGATACGTACGAGCACGCTTAAAGGTTAAATGAGCCCCCACCCAACCATGAAAAAAAAAAAGAAACTTTCTGGCTATACCCGGGTTAGCAGTGATTTCCCACCTCATTGCTTTCATTAACGGGCTCTCGCTAAACATACAAGCACTGCAGAACTAGCCAACTGCTACAGACCAAGCCATATTCGACACAATGACATCTATAGACTGGTAGCCACGTGGATCAACAGGGTGCGCACTTTCACCTCAATTCCCGGCCTCCCAACGAAGAGGACGTAAAGTGCCTATGTTGAGAACGTCGTCACAGCCTCAGCAAGGCTTCTAAACTTTCGTAGTAGCCAGTCAGAAAAGTGGCATAAGCAGCGACTGCCATTCTTTGCCTCCGCCAACTGCAGCAGCTAGCTCCTCCCGAACTTTCTGGAACTCTGACCAGTGAACAGTTCCGACAGATTTCTCCAGGCAATGGCGCGACGTACACGCCTCTTCGCGCGTGTGTCAGGTTGATATGGTGCATCTACCCGAAGGCACACCAGGCAAAAAACAAACAAAAAAAAAACAAAAAAGTTTAGTAACGCCTTTCGTTTGGCAACAAGTACATGTACTTCTCCTCAGTTGACAGCGAAGAGTTAATAGAAAGAAAGAAAGAAAGAAAGAAAGAAAGAAAGAAAGAAAGAAAGAAAGAAAGAAAGAAAGAAAGAAAGAAAGATTCAATGTCGAGAAGGCGTGTCATCAAGGAGTTGAGCCCCTCGCAGTCAGTGCCTCAGACAAAGTTCCTTCGACTCGACTCAATTAAGCCACCGAAGCGCCCAACGATGGCGACTTTTCACGGGACGTACACAAGAAACCAAGACTTCGAAGACGGGACTATCTCGCAAATGCATAGGCGGATTTTTTTTGCACGCTTGACGCATGACTGTGCGTTGAACTAGGCGAGAAAGTTGCACAATGTGATCACGACTAGACGATTACAGGGTGCGCATTTCAAACCGCCAGCGCCGCACAGCTGAGCGCACGTATAATAAGCAAGTGGTGGTAGCTTGTCAGGTGCAACAACAGCCCCCGCGTTGCCCTTCGGTGTGCGGGATGCGGTAGGCGTAACTTGCTCGCTATGCACACGAGATTCCGAGGAGCGAAAAGGACGACAAGGGCGGCGTGCTGCTGCTAGCTGCGCATATTTTCGTGCGGGAGACGCAGTCATGCGAGTTTGATCAAATACGCAACAACCAGAAGACGGCACACAGGAAATGCCGCCGATGTCCTCCTCCCCCGCCGCTGCTGCTCGCCTTTCCTCCGACGATGACGCCCCACTACCATCCGAGGCTTGCTTTCTCCCAGCACGCCGCGTTTTTCCACGCAGACGAACGGCTAGTCGAAAAGGAGCAGAGACCGGAGAAAGAGACGCCATCTCTGCCCGCATACTTCCTCTCGGACCAACGTCGTTTATTTTATATATATATATATATATATATATATATATATATATATATATATATATATATATATATATATATATATACGGGGGTTAAGAATATCATAGTTGAAATCAAGAAAAAGAAATGGACATGGGCGAGGCATGTAGCGCGTAGACAGGATAACAGCTGGTCATTAAGGATAACTAACTGTATTCCCAGAGAAAGCAAGCGGGTTAGGGGGTGGGCAGATGAGATTAAGAAGTTTGCGGGTATACATTGGCAGCAGCAAGCACAGGACAGAGCTAACTGGCGGAACATGGGGGAGGCCTTTGTCCTGCAGTGGACGTAGTCAGGCTGGTGATGATGATGATGATTATATATGTGGGGGGTGGGGGTGGGGGGACCGAGACACCCAGATTGTAAGATTGTAGCATTCGCAAAATGCAAAGATCGCACCACATGCCAAATCATCGAAGCAGGAAGCATTTCTTTTTTTTTTTTAAAGGATTATTGTGTGAGGACCACCTCTGTCGCTCTCACTGATAAAGAAAAAAAATGTATTTCGGTTTCTCCGCTTGCTGAAATCTTGTAGCATCATTGCGTTCTGCGCATGGCTGGTGGAACAGTGCGCAACAGTATAAATGCGAATTATTTCTAAAGAAACAAAATGTAGGAAGTTCAGCGCTCTGTGTCCTCTTTTCTGCCCCCTCCTGTCGGTTCCGCTGATTTTCACTCATCACCATGGATGTCACCAGTCGGTGTCGGAGCACTGCCGCTCCGCGTACGTGTCTCCTATCGTGTTCGAACCATCCGTGGGCCATGCAAGTGTTTATGGTTCCCGTAAAACACGCCGCCGAAACTCGATCCGTTCGAACTCGCGCGTTTTCTGCGAGTACGTCTGCGTAATCATGTCTGCGCGCTTCCTGCAGTGGTGTCCCTTTCCCCGCGGGGTGAAGAAAGCCCACCTCGACCGAGGAGGAGCCAGGCCGGAGCCGCCTAACAAGGCAGTTACCTCCGAAGCACGAACTGGGACCGATCGTGAGGCAGCCAGTAGAACGACATGTAACTTTTCTTTGTTTTACTTTAAAATCTTAAAATTGTATTCCTTCTTTCATTATTTTCCTGACACCCCACATGACGTCACACTGCGATGACATGTCACTGAGGAGCCGGCCACCTCCTCAATATCGAAATCGAGTGTTTTTAGTTGTTTTTTTATTGTAGTGTTATTTAAAATATATTCTATGCATTGGCACCACAATGCGTTTTTACATTAGGGCTCTCGACATCAGTGTTTTTAAACAATCCGAAAATATTTGAAATTCCTCTAAGTACTCCCTTAACATTCTTTTCATACGTATTTGAATTCCTTCTTCAGCTAGTTGTGCACACAACGCCGACTTCACATCGACTACCCTGCTTTTCAACTATATATGTATACTGGGAGAAGAATTCTTACAGCCCACTTTTCATTGGTTTTCAATATTTCCGGCATAGCTTTGGTAAAGACGAGCCGTACGTAAATACAACTACTAGCACCGGAGATACGCTTCGCTGTAGAGGTAACACGACGCAAGAAGGGGAAAAAGAAATGAGCGAGAGATATATAAAGAAAAAAAAAAAGACAAGACCGCTCAAGGCTTTTTGGTGTCTTCGTGAAGCGCGAGGGGCCGGGTATCGACTGCGCGGTGGCAGCGAGGGGAATTTAGCGTGCACAAGCTTTCGACTGCTGCCACGTGGGAAGACAAAGAACGAAACGGGGCGAAGAAGCGAGCCACTGATCGACAAAGTGGAGCAAGGATGCTGTTCGAGACGAGCCCGATGAGCGCGAGCCTCTCCCGTCCCTTCACATTTATCGGCTCGTCTCGCCCTATCGGAGCCAGCGATCGCCAAAATTCTCCTGGCTCCGCCGGTGAAACGATGCCCGCCCCGAAAGGAAAACCAAGGGGAGTCCATGACTCTCACACACAGCGGCGCCTCTCGCCTCAGGTATGCTGGCCGCAGGCGTTCAGCTGAGGAACGGTGGCGGTGGTATACACACCGCCAAAGCACACACGACAAAAGGTGGCAGCATGCGATCACGCGGTTGCCGTTACGCCCCACCGAATGCTGTCGTACTACGTTGCACCAACCTCTGCACTGCGTTTATCACCTGCAACGGTGTCCACCAACAACTCTCTTGTCTTGGTCTAAAAGGGATTACAAGCTGATCTCCCGCAGGAAGCACATCACTTGGCCAGTATGGTATGGTATGGAGAACATTATTGAAGTCCTGAGGATCAGTCTAGGACTGATGCTGGCTGCAAGTCCTGAGGATCAGTCCAGGACTGATGCAGGCTGCTCCCACGTCGGGACAGAGAGGCCAAGCCCCTCTGCCGCCACACTGGCCCTCTGGACAGCCCTCAGTTGGTCCGCCAGCGCGTCACTGTGCAGCATTCGCTGCCACCACTGTTCACCGTGAGAAGCCGCGCCGGACATTGCCGAGCAGCGCCAGAGCATGCGTTCAAAAGTGGCGTAGCCATTTTTTTTTCAGGGGTGGGGGGGGGGGGGATGTTCGATTGATGATTGATTGATTTTTGGGGTTTAACGTCCCAAAACCACCATATGATTATGAGAGACGCCGTAGTGGAGGGCTCCGGAGATTTCGACCACCTGGGGTTCTTTAACGTGCGCCCAAATCTGAGCACACGGGCCTACAACATTTCCGCCTCCATCGGAAATGCAGCCGCCGCAGCCGGGAATCGAACCCGCGACCTGCGGGTCAGCAGCCGAGTACCTTAGCCACTAGACCACCGCGGCGGGGCAGGGGGGGATGTTCGAGTATGCGTTAGCATGTGCGTGTGTATTATACACATGCAAAATTGGAAAGCTTCTGCTCTAGAGCATGAACTCAGCTTTGGTTTCCCGACGATTCGAGAACTATGGCAACTGAGAACCACAGAAATTGTTCATACGAGAAAACCGAGTAAGAAACGCTTCCGATAGCGTCCCGCATGCGCCCTATGTGAAATACCTACTTGCAACCTGTAAACACTCGTTCAGAGGTCGAACTTGCAACGCAAATTTTATTTTCGTGAAACACGCACATGCAAGAATCAAAAGAAGACTGAACTTTAGGGGAAAGCGGAAGCTTCAAGTTTTGAGAAGTTTCCGTCGTTTAACAAGAAGTTCACGTCTCTGAAGCCAGCGTTTCGAGAAGAACCCAGCGACATTTCTTGTTTGACAACTACGCACGCACTCATACGCGTTGGCACCCCCGTATGTAGGTAGCTGCCGCTTAATAGATTAAAACTTATTTAAAACAGTACATAACAGAACTTAGTGTCAATATGCAAAAGTGAGCGTTAGAGGGAGCCCTATTTTAAAAAAAAAACGAATGGTGGGCATGGTGTAAACCACCACACACCATTATAGTCGATTAGTGTATAGTGGGTGAATGCTGGAAAACGTCCACCATGGTGTATGGTGGGATATGGTGGATGCTGCAGTGCAGGCAACGCTTGAGCACGAAATGGCGTCAGAATCACCTAGACGAGCTGCCACAAAAAATAAAATTCTATAAAAGCAATGTAAAAAAGCACCCGTAAAAAAAAAGGCTACCACGGAGATTAAAACGTGCAACCTACAGATCCTCATTCGAAGGCACTAACCACTGCAGTGTCCCATACCAACATGACGGAACTCGCATGTTAAATAGCTAGTTCACATAGGAACTGACGGTTAAACTTCAGTTTTGTTCGTCGCGTACTCGACATAGACGATATCTGCACCTGCTACTGCAATTTGCACATTTATTAAACACAAGCAACTGCTGCCTGCAATGATTGCTACTGCGATAATGGCACCAACGCCATTGTGCAGTGGCAATATATGGCGGGGTCTGACAAGTGTAATATCCGTTTCTCGCTCATTCCAAAGGGCGAAATCTGCTCAGGCTTTATCACGCCTCTAGGCTCATTCCATAGATACTCCCACGTAATTGATTGAGTATTGGGATGCTTTTAGCACAACGTAGAGTGCAGTCGTGCCAGCGCACTGCTGTAGCTCTATCGTTAGCAAAAAATACATAACGACTTGGCTAAAACGAATTCAGTGCGCCGGAAACATTATGCTATCATATTGGTTCAGCAAGCATAAGAATTGAAGAATTGTCAAGTCTGTGTTCTCGCATGAGAGCCAGAGAAGTGCCGGCGAGTGTGACCAGCGGCTACCGGTGAAGGGAAACGTACGTTCTCTGGGAGTGCTGGAATCGCGTCGCAACGATGTTTGTTGCTTCTTGCGCGGACACCCCACACAATAAAAAAAAATGTTTCATTTACGTTAATTGATGCCATGGCTGTGCTGTATTGTCATTCTTACTCGTCGAAATCGTGTATTTTGAAACCCAGAAGCGCGGATAACACAATTGTACGGGCTCAGTCAGTAGGCCTAACCTTTGGTGGAAATCGTTGTGGTAGAACACGTAGTGTACATATCCCAGCTTGGTACGCCATATTGTTACACGACATTGCCCGCCATTACAAGCCCACCCATCATCTGCTTGCTGTTTCCCAGCATTATCGCAATGTTGGGCAGAGCTTCTCAGCTTGGTACACCATGTAGCCCGCCATAATAAGCACCACCAATCAACAGCTTAGTGCTTCCCAGCATTATCGCAATGGTGGGCAGAGCCTCCCATGATAGCCCACTATCTAGCCGCTACTTCCCACCATTGTTTCCACTTTACCCCCATTCTATACATCATGTCACCCAATATGTCCCGGCATATCCATCATAATTGCCACTACGTCCAGCCATATCCACCATAATTTCCACTATACCCACTATTATTTCCACTACGCCCACCGTGCTTTCCAGTATCCACTACGGTAGTTTTTCCAATAGGGACGGGTTCCCCTTCCCAAAATCGTTAAAGTGGTGCGCTCTGCGCTCCATAGCTTTACTCAATCAAGAAAAAAATGACTGCAAGCGATACGTGGTTGAATGATTGATTGAATTAACATTAATGAGATACTGCTGGACGAGCCCTAGCGCGCAATGAGCAACTCCCACGTCGGGACCACCAGGCCACCAAGTTTTGCATTCAAATAACTGTTTACTCTCTGTTTACACACCTCCTCCCCAAATGGAAAACGCGCCTATAGGTACGTACGAATTACCCGATGGCATTGTCTAACACTGCTTCACGGACTCTCCGAGTGAATTCTGTGTTTCTGGGACTCGTCCGACGTCTTGAACTAATCAGGTACGTCTCAAGTAACGAAACGAGTTCAAACAGAAGGGTGGTATATACCACTCCCGCCGTCCTCGTCTGCGCTCTCCGTAAGCTCACGATTAATCGTAACGGGATAAAGCGGGCCAACGCAGTGAAGCAGCAATGCCGGCTCGTTAGCGAGAGCCAAAAGATAACGGTGCGGCGCTGCGTACGAAGACAGAGTCCTTGGCTCGCCCAAGAAGTGCGCGCTCAGCCAGGATAATCGGAGAAAAGGCCGCTTTTCTCAAGGACGCTTGAATGGTGACTGAAAAAGGGCTGGCACCTTTCGCCACACAACACCTCCGGTATGTTTGTACGTACACGACACTCGGCCGTACAACGTCCTGCTACATGCAACACTGAAACGGCCGTGTCGGTATAACGGTATTCGCATTCGTGTGAAACCACTTCAGCGCAGTTTTTGAAACAGTTAAATTATCACATTGGAGCAGATTCGGAATGGGAATTTTTACAGTAATCTTTGGGGTGTTGCGTCCCAAAAGCACAATACGATAATGAAAAACGCCGAAATGAAGGGGTCCAGAAATTTAAACAATGAGGTGTTAGACCACGACCTTTGAGTAGGTAGTAGAGTACGATGAACCAGCATTTTGGAACAGGGGTACCAATAACACATTTTCGAACGCGAATACTCATTAAGTCTCTTGAGTTGGAGCAGCTGTACAATGTTTAAACAACTCGATACATGCAAACATTTCATGCGTTTTAGATTAGCTTACTGCCGTTCGTTTTCCATCGGAGTGAACCAAATTTCTTAGTCCCGTGACGTCAGGCTACTTCACATGACCCTGTGATGCACTTCGCGTTAGTAAGTGAACGATGTTTCCCCGGGTGTTTTAGTTACAGCACCAGAAGCGCAAGCTGTGTAAGCTTTTTCGCTGAAAAGAAAATATTCTGACCTGTATTTCAATACGGCGCCGGCATTCTTGGCCAAAGTCAAAGAATTATGCGCAAAACCATTAGGTCTTTAGCTCATTAGCGGTTAATAAAAAATTAAATACAGGGTTTGAATAAGTATTAGGCACTTCATGACGAAACAAACTCGTGGCTTGCACAGCGCATAGTTTGTTGAGTCGGCGGCTTCCTGCATGCCGACGGTGGATGACCGAGATGCTCGTACCACTCGATCACGCATCAGACACGATACTTTGAAACGAGCCGTCACGATAGTTTGAACACGCCGTGTTTGTCGGGCAAGAATACGGCCTTTTAAAGAGCGCAGCGCACGGCGTGCAAAGTGAACGGCGCGCCCGCGCAAAGTGACTCGGTGTGCTTATCACGGCCCGCGATTCGTAAAAGACTAAAATACGGCATCACATTATGGCAGAAAGTAAACTAAAGGCCATACTGGTAACGGCAGTCCTTTTTCCAGGCATGCAGATCACAAATCAGAGTTTAAAAAATAATAAGCCTAAAAGCATCGCGATTAAGCCGTCTCGACGACCACTACACAGCGTTGCCTGCCTAAAAAAGACGTCACAGACACCACACAAAGAGGTAATGCCTGTCTGGCGCACAAGAGTACAGCGCCGCGTGATAATATGACACGTTATTGGCAAGTTTCATTTTTGACTTGCAGTACAACATGACTTGCAGCAAGAGAGGCTGACGAGGACGGTTTTTAAGCCGACAACCACATCAGCATCCAATGAGTGCATATATAGGTTCGAATCCGTTTGAATGTTCCCGGGCCTGGTGTACGCAAACACGGGTTCGCATCTCAAAAGGGGCGCCATAAACACGGATTCGTGAGCGTGCTCCCTGGGCACTATATTTGTTCAATCATCGATGGCCTTGCAGAGCTGCGCCGAGCACCTATTACGTACCTATTAGGGGACGCTTGGAAAGGAGTGTGACTCGGTAATTTGCTTGCAGCCTTGCTAGAAACTTGTCCGCCCGCCTATAAACGGCAGCTCCAGCGACAACCCGCGGTAACAATATTTATTTTTCGTCTTTTTAAGCTTCCATTTTGCCCCCAACGTCTGCCTCCCCCCCCCTTTTTTTTTGTCTTTTTTCGCTAACCCGAGGGCGTTTTCACTCAGGGATGGTCCCGGATGCCACACGAGAAACAACGGGAACAGGACACACATTCCCGTACCAATGAGGACGACAACCTAACGGTGCTGTAAATGTACACACACCACGAACACGGTTTCGATCTCTGAACTGATGTCACTCATTTATTATAAAAGTAAACCCCTCCCCCCCCTGGTTTCCTTATGCACTTTTCTATAGGACGACTAGAAGAAAAAAAAATCATTTTCTTTTTCTTCTCAGCCGGTGTATCTTTTTTTCAACCACGCCACCATGTGAAAGTTTTCTATGTTTAACGCAGTTCTTTGTTGCCTCCATGGATCGGAGGCACCTCATCTAGTTTTGCGCTACCTCGGCGATCCGCCCACTGTGACCAAATCACGATGTCAGGCAAATTACCCCCCCCCCCACACACACACACAACTTGTGACGTCATCTTGACGTCACCACGCTATGATTTTTCGCAACACTCGTGCAGTCACCGACGCGGGACGCCGGTCAGCGTTCGCGTTTAATGAGACGTCTAAGGCTTCCACTCAAATAAACCGGCCAGAAGAAGGCATACTCGTGCACACGTGCAACACGATACTGAAACAAAGTCGCCCCGCATGGTGCCCGAACAACATGGGGTCCGTGTTAAGCTGATCGACACCCGATCCGCGGTGCACACAGAGCACGCCGGCGACACGCGCGAGAAAGTTCCAGCGTTGAGAGTCTTCCCGTCTCGCAAGCCACGCGACGCGGTTCTCGTTATGCCGAGGGCAGCTGGATCCCTTTGAAACCTTCACCGCCTAAACAGGGAATAAAATAAATAACAAAAAGTAGGAGCGTGAGTGCAGTGTTAGCAGCCCCTACTCGGACGAGCGTGAGTGTGGCACAGGACGACTGGCTGAGCGGTGGCGAGCCGCCCTGCTCAGCCCGCGTGCAGTGGACCAAATCTGGGCTGTCCAGCGAGCCAGGGCTATCGCCGAAGACATCGCACGATGCTGGAGGCCTAGCCCGGGCCTGTAATTCCTCGTTGGATCCTAATGAAGTTTATTACCTACCTACCTACAAAATAGCCGATTGAAAATATACAGTGTTGTATACAACTGAAGTTCGTGCCACCCTGTGGCACAAAATAAAACTATAATACCACCAAATAAAATTAATGATTACAGAAAAAAGAAACGGTTAAAGGGGCCATGACAGCGTCCTCCAACAATTTGTGTTTTTTTAGCAAAATTTAGAAGCAGAGGGTCTATTATGCCTCAATATATATGAAGTGTGGACTGCAAAACAATATTTAAGTGTACAACAATCCCCAGAAGTCGTCGGCTATAAACACCGCCCACAGCCGACAACGCGCCATTTCGCCATGGTGTCCGCATCGCCATGCACTGCAGGGAGCAACGCCGTCGTATTCTACCAAGTTCGGGTTACTGCAAATCATTCAATATCAGTGCCAAGCTGAAGAAAGCTAACGATGCTTCGTTTACACGCGCAGCTGACCATGGAACAATACCGTTCACCGGAATGCAGGCGCTCCTGCAGCAAGCTGCTGGATATACATCACGGCTCGCAAGTGCGCCAGTGCTACCCGACTCTCATTCGCTCGGAGGATTTCAAGCTGGACGGTTGTGCCCTCGCGATCTCCGACTTCAGCGTAGCTCCCGCCGACTGGTTCGCCCTCCGCGGTCTCCTGATGCCGTGCAGCTCTCGCATTGTGGCACCCCGCCCTTGGACTGCTTCGACCGGATCCCCACTTTCCTATCTCCTTCTTTTTTCCTCTCGTTGGCTGGCGGCTTCTTCTCCGTCTATTTTCCTTCTATTCTTTTATCCCTCCTTCCTTCTCCCTATATCTTTTATTCCCCATATCCCATTCCTCTGCTGACCTGTTGAGGTGTCCTCGTAAGGAGAGACAGTTACGGGTAGGCACCTTTCTTTTCTTTTCTTCTGATATAACCACTTATATATACCCGACTCTCCGGGCACTCGCATGTCTGTAAAAGTATTCAGTTATTAATTACATGCTCGACCAAATGCGCTAGAATTTCGCCAGTTGACTTGCGAACGCACAAGGACTAACCCACTTTAATAAAAAAGGGTGTCATGGCCCCCTGAAAATAAATAGTTCAAAAAGTGCTAATAAAATTGAAAATAAAGAGTAGAGCAGTCTCGTCTGTAACAGTACACACAGTCGACCGCAAGAGTTTGTGGCATCTTCATCTCGCGCGGAGGAGCGACGGGAAACTACTTACTGTATATGCTGCCCACGGGAGCCCACGCAGAAACTGTAAGTTACTGTATATGCTACAAAAATATAGCATATACAGTAACCTTTTCGCAAAACTGCATTGCTGGCTATCGACCGTGGCCTCCGCGACTAGCTCTTAAGCGCCCCTTTGAACATGAGTACACCAAAACCATACCACGAATATATCATGTATTTGTGTTACACGAGTTACATCATGATATCACGTAACCACGAAACAAGCAGACGATAAACGCATATCTCACTTAGAAAGATGTAAAAAAAGACGGTTCAGAACGGTGCCTGGAGGAGATCTTCCAACTTGCAGTCTTCGAAGTTCTCGTTTATTCTTATGGTTTACGTTTCCCTAGCTTCCTTCTGTCAGCGCGTCAAAGTGCGCCTGCCAAGAGGCAACATATATGCCGGGTCGTTCAACCCGCTGCACGTGAAACACGCGACAGATCCGGAGAAGCAGGATTGGTGCCATGTGCACGGCGACGACAACGGCTCGCCGATCGCGCTCCGCAGGACCGGCCGTGGATCGGTCACGACTGGGAGTAGTCCAGTCACGCGCCCGGTAGCGGACCGGTCGGCACGCACAGCCTCGGCGCCCACTCGGGTAGTATAGGTGTGCGGGGCGCCGAAACAAATGGGCCCCGCAGGGTGAAGTGTGAAACAATTACCCCGTCTCGAGGCGTTGAGCGACCCGCACTAAACAGTGCTCCTCTTCAGCTTGTCAAGCTGTGGAGACTCGAAGAATACGGCAAAGCAACTGACCTGGCTGCGGTTCCAGCATTTTGGAGCAGTAGCCACCTCTGTGTTTGCAGCACGCTATCCATGACACACGCAAAGAAAGGAGATTTAGCTTTAATTTACTTAATGTTCCCCGAGTTTAATCATTTATACAGAAGCAGCAAATCCACAAAGTAAGCTCACAAAGTAAACAAAAGTAGGATTGAAGTGTTTGACCCAAGATAGTCGAGGATATTGCGCCAACAAGCTAGCAGGGGGTTCATAGCAGCGCACGCATTCACACACACACACACACGTTCAAAGGTCGTTAAGTAAAACCTCGTTAATGCATGCATAGATGCCGAGAACCAGCTGACAACACGGCTAACTACGCACTTCACGTAGTATGCATTAACTACCAAGTACATAAACGTGCACACGGTTCCTCTTCGACAAGGGGGAGGGGGGGTTGTACGTCGCAACACCCTCCTACCTATCAAGTTAATGTATAGATCTAACTTTGTGCCCCCCCCCCCCCTATTATGTCAACGTATGGGACTGGCTACATTCCCGCGCCCCAAATATTGCGGGATCGGATCCCGGCCACGGCGGTCACATTTTCATGGAGGCGAAATTCCGGACGCCCGTGCACCAATAGTGAAAATTTCGGTTTCGGAAGCACACCCCTTCGGCGTCGCTCATAATCATATCATGGTTTCGGCCCGTTAAACTCTAACAATCATCAATTATTTTAGAGAGTTTTCGATTGCGTCAGCGGTCCAATGCGGGCCGCACGCTATTTTATATTTTCTGCGGGTGGACCGCATAAGCGAACGGAGCATTATTATTATTATTATTATTATTATTATTATTATTATTATTATTATTATTATTATTACAAAATGCGGCCAGTGCTTGTCCAGAAGACTGCTGAATAAAGGAACACGCTTCAAGGGTCGCGTTTGCGCCGGCTGAACCACAGCTGCGCTGTCACGTTAACGTTACGCTAGCTAAGGCGATTACCGAGACAGGAAAGACGCAAACCGCCGGCACGCCCTCGACCGCGCCGACCTACGAAACGCAAGGTTCCTTCCTCCTCGCCTTCGCAGGCAAGGTCGTTCTGGCTCGCCCGCGAGAAGCCAAGGTCGGCCGACCACTGCCGCGAACGACGCACACGACGAGCACAGAACGGGTCCCACTGCGCGACGGCCGAGCATGCGCGCTGACCGCCACCGGGGCCACGTTCGCAGCAAAGGCGGTGCCGGACTACATTCTAGGGCAGACCGCAAGCGGCGCACCTCTTTCGAAACATGTCCAGCTCAATCTGCACGGGTTTCGCTCTGCAGAATTTTGTTGTAGCTCAGAACTTCACCCATCTTCCTCGTTGATCCCCATTCTCTCTGTTTACGTCTGCTGCAACCCTGGTTGTATCCGTCTCTTTCCTGTACTGGCGTAAATCACGAGGGCGTGGGGTGTGCACCACTTTATACATTTCGATGACGATTAATGACGATAGAGTTTGCGCGGATGATTATAATCAATAGCAATGATGACATTACGCTGCATGACATTATGCACACAAATATGTATGAGGAGGTCGGGACATCCCCCGGATCTGCGCATTGGATTGGATTGGATAAACTTTTATTTGGTCCTCCAAAACACAGATCACTGTGTTGCGGGCAGCTCCCACGTGGGGACTGAGATGCCAAGCTCCTCAGCCGGCTCGCGGGCTTGGTGGACAGCCCAGAGCTGATCTGCCAAGGATGAGCTGCGGATTGCCGCCTCCCATCTGGCAGAGGTGATGTATGCTCACGGCGGCATTCAGTCACCGCAGGCGGGAGCCGTGCTTGACCACTTCGCGCTTAGCAGCGGAACGATTGAGCACCGCGGTGGGAGGGAGCCCGGCGGAAGCACATGGGCGCCCCTCGGAGTCGTCCACATGTCGCGAGATGTTTCCCCCGAAGATGTCCACCACTGCGGCCTCGAAGGGACCACTCGAAGAGGCCACGCAGCTCACGAGTAGTATGAAAGGGGCACAACGGGGGGGACCCAGATGATTCTCGGAGTGTGAAGAAGGGGATCCCGCCTGTGGCAGAGAAGGAGAGGACGACCACAGCCGGAGGAGGCTATAGTGTCACGCCTGGTTGCACGCGCCGCGCCTGCAGCCCCGACGCAGCCGAGCGGATAAACAAGAGACTTGCTCCTCTCGGGGCCTTCCAGACGGGGCAGAGCGGCCATCTCTTCCACACCCGGCAAACTCTCGCATTTGTACTTATTTTCAACAAATAAGGTGATCCCCGGGAAGAGAGCGCAAACGTACAGGTGCAACAGAGGTACGACGCATACAAAACGTCTTTACTTTGGTGGAACGCGGGTCACTGATCAACGTCAAAATACAACTACAAAGTAATGTTTCGGGCGCCGTACGGATCTCTTGTTCATAATGATGAACATGATGGATCCGCACGGGTCCCGAAACGTCATTTTATATTATTTTGCAATTGGCCAGTGACCTACTTAACAGTTGCTTGATCTGACAAGACGGAATCTCGTCGAACTCTCGACTAAACCGTTTGTACACGAATTGTGAGCTTACTTTGTGTACTGTAAATATTCCATCCATTTTAATCGAACGGGAAACTAAGAAGCAGACGATAAACGCATATCTCACTTCGAAAGGTGTAAGGAAGACGTTTCGGAACGGTGCCTGGAGGAGACATTCCCGAGTAAAAATCAAACGACTAAATCAAAGACATCTCGACACGGATGCCCCAAACGACGGTGATAGCTGCGTTGCTCAACAGTTCTACGGGGCTTTTTCACTTCCTTGAGTACCTGCTGCGACACGCTAGACGTCACAAGTGTGACCTTTATTGGTCACGGTTTTGACTTTGCATCACCGGTCTTATGTAGAGTAGAGAAGAACGATCAGCGTTCGCGCAGTGGTTAAGCGATCTGCACGTGCGCACGCAGTGAGGGGTCCACCACGGAACGACGAGAAGCACGAGAAACGCGCGCGTGCCCTAAGCGAGAGATGACCTCCAGTTGAAGAGTGACCGTCACCGCACCGACCGAAAGAGCGAATGGGATTCAAGATGCCTGCGTGACACAACTGTTCCCGAGAATTCGGTGGGCTCAAAGAAAGGCCGATGAAAGAAAACAAACTCTTTGGATACGAGTGCCTCGGAACCGCTAGACATGTTGGTGAGACCGTGAATTGTGCATGGGTGAGTCAACGGCCGTCCGACGAAGGGCCATTCTCGGCGTTGTGGAAGTGTGACCTCCGACACCCCCCTACCCACCTCCTTCCCCTCTAAAGTCTCACCAGCACGTGCTCTCACCCAAGCTTCACCAGTGCTCTACCCCTCCCCAGCAGCAATGCAATACTAGTTTGCACCTCCCAAGAGAATATCCTGACGACGACCATGGAAAGACGCAATGCTAAAAGTACACCAGAATCGTATCTTCATTTCGCGCAACCTCAAAGGCAAATAATTCCGCCGGATATAGTATTTATGGAATGATAAAGCTTCAGATATGAGCACATGCCTCTTCCAAGTAGCGAATTCCGAGGCTTTAAATGGCGGTGAGAGAATTGGAGTAATCGACGAAGCTTTTGAGATTGTCCAGTCATTCTAAAAACGTACACCACACTGTGCCGTCATCATCAGCCTATCTTTATGTGCGTTCACCGAAGACCTCTCCCAACGATCTTTCCCTCACACTGACCTCGTCTCAGCCGCCATGTTGAGGGAGCAACAATGACGATAAGTTGCACGCTGTGGTCAGGCGCGGCGGTTTTGCTGCAAGTTACGGCACACGCCAACATCGTTCCATGGCCCTCAATGTTTTACACTGACATCATCCTATAGCCGTTATGTACGAGCATCAATAACGGTGAGATGCTGCGTGCCTGATGGCATGTGCAATATATGCATTCTGACCTGGTATTTCATAATACTTGGGAGATGATATAGGCTCCAGCGAAAAGTTTTTAAGAGACCCGACGTTTCGGAACCGACTTGGTTCCTTCTTCAGGGGTGACTGCGTAGGCTACGTAGCAGCAGCGTCTTCAAAGCACTCGAGGGGTGGCTTATGACCCCTCTCTCTGTCTTTCTCTCTCGTTTTGCCGTGGAGCGCAGACCGTGTGTGTACAGTGGGGGAAGGGTTCCGAAAGAGCGGTTGATGCGGGCTGTTCCCTGAATGTGCCACGACTCGAGTAACAACCTTCTCCCCCAGTTCGGCTCGCTTTCGAGGATGGCCGTCGCCTCGAAATTTATCTTGTGGTCCAATGTCTCAGTATGTTCGGCGACTGCGCTGCGCTCTTTGTAGAACTTCCACACATCGTTGGCGCGTTGCTTCAGTCGTTCCGGTAGGTTTTTCGTCTCGCCAATATACGACGCGGGGCACTCGGCGCACGGAATTTCGTAAACGACACCGGGGCTCCTGTCCATTGTTGGCCGGTCTTGTGGGCGGGGGAGGAGGCGGCCCAGCGTACACGAAGGCACGTGCGCGATTCGAACCCCCTCCCTCTTGAAGATCCGCG
Organism: Rhipicephalus microplus; assembly: GCF_013339725.1. Lineage (NCBI taxonomy): Eukaryota > Metazoa > Arthropoda > Arachnida > Ixodida > Ixodidae > Rhipicephalus > Rhipicephalus microplus. Next base: position 224,485,374 of record NC_051165.1, on the reverse strand, counting down.
CCAGCGTCCCGCTGGTTCCGTGAACGTATGGAACCGGTACGCGTTTCGGGGGGCTGCCAATTAAGGTTGAATGGGGTTTCCTAATCCCCTGTTGCTCTGCGCGGCGGCTGGCGGCTCGAATGAAGTCTTTAGTATATCCGTTTTTTCTGAGGTCAGCAATTACGCGGGCCTCTTCTTTCTTTCGCTCTGTGTCATTAGAGCATAAGTTCCTGGCTCTCTCGAGTAGCGTGGTCACAACCAAGGCCTTGTGGCAGGCGGGGTGGGAAGAATCGAATTGAAGGTAGCGGCCAGTGTGCGTTGGCATCCTAGGAACGGAGAACTCCAGGCCGTTGCGCCTTCTTGCCACCTGGACGTCAAGAAAGGGCAGGCCGTGGTCGCTCTCACACTCGGTCGTGAATTGTACGGCTGGGTGCACGGAATTCAGGTGTTGTCTGAAGTTTTCAACTTCAGACTTCTTAATGACGCAAAAACAATCGTCCACATAACGCAGAAAAAGCTTGGGTCGCGGCGAGAAGGAGCTGAGTGCTTGCTCTTCTATGTACTCCATGGTCCGGTTTGCCATCGTGACCGAGACGGAAGCTCCCATCGCGGTTCCGCTGTTCTGCCTGAAAATAGTTCTTTTGCAGGAGAAGTACGTGCTGGATAGGCAGAACTCCAGCAGACGACAGAGCTCGTCAACCGCCGAAGGAGTCCTTTCACCCAGGCTTGCGTCCTCCTCAAGCGCAGAACGGGCAGCGGAGACAGCTAAGCGAACTGGCACGTTGGTAAACGATGACACGACGTCAAATGAGACCATGCTCTCGTCATCACCGATGCTCACATCTGACGCTAGCTGCACGAAGTGGCTGGCGTCACGGGCATGAGTTGGTGTCTTACGGGTTAGTGGGGCGAAGATTTGGTGTAGGAAATTTGAAAGGGCTCGGCATGAGGAGGAAGTGAAGTCTACAATCGGTCCCATACTTTTACTGCGCGCAAACAAGGTTCAAACGTGGTGGTATCACGGATATTAGAATCTTATTAATGCAAATAATATTGTGGTCATTGCCGCACATACAACTAGAATGTTGACTACACAGGGAATGGTTTCTTGCGTTCCTTTGGCGAGATAGAAGAAAACTGTATGAAGTGCTCCAAAAGAGCACTTCATACAGATTCGTTTAAAATTGAAAAACTTCTAAACGCCAATGCAGATCCGGGCAGTAGATCACAATACGTTTCAGAACTCATGAAGCATTCGCAGGAGTTTTCCGACCCTTGTTAACACTTCAGTCAAAATATATGATGCGACTGGACGAGGCGCTGAGGGGGCGCTTCATTCTTTATTCGCTGTTTAGAGCCACAAGCGCATCTCTGAAGGCGCTGCTTCATAAGCTAGACTTTTTTGATTGTTAATATGGAGTTTTCGAATAGGGGCTTCATGAGCTAGACCTTTTAAACGTTAATAGAGAGTTTTCGAATAGGGTCCCTAAGTAAATAGGGTCAAGGTCACTGCGCATGCGCAAAACCCAAACTGCGCTTGTGTTTAGGGACGCTATTTTATCGAATTTAGCGGGAGCCCCAAAAGTTTTGGGTCAGATAAACGTGAAGGCACCCACTGGAGTGATGGCTCCCGGCCAAGGCTAGAGTGACACAGAATATGGGGAGTGTCCAAAGCACCACAGACCCAATTCGAAAACTGATCGCTCCTGCTTGACCCAAAGCGTCCATACGCAAAGGGCTTTGGGGGCTCCCATTCGAAAACTCCCTAACTTCGGGAGCAGGAATGCTGTGTGTTCTCTACGTATGCATTAGCAAACACGTGCGCTAGAAGTTTGTGAACTCACTAAAGGAAAAATAACTTCTAGCCGCCGTGCTGAAGCGACTTCTACACGACGCCGCAGCAAAAACGCAGTAAAAGCGGACGGCATTTGCAGTATTTCTGGTTCGAATGCAACAAACCTTCAAAGAATGCCACATTTAGAAAGGCCCCAAACTGTTGTTCGAGTGCATGAAAGTCATCCCATAACCACGAAGAAACGCGATGCCTTTCTGTAATCACGAACAATCATCTTTTCTCCATTTTTTTTTAGTTTTACTTTGGGACATCCTTCTGTATTTTTATCAATTTTCTACTAGTACTGTATTACTGTATTGAGTATTGAACAAACATGAAGCGTGAACACGCTTGATTAGTAATTCTTGCGGAGAAAGACGGACTTGAGAGCCACACAACGCAATCGCTGTTTGAGTGTGCGTGTCACGGCGTGGGCATGCATCGCACGCCTTAGTAATTTATTTCTTCCCGCGCATGAATCCATACCGACTAGCTCAAGTGTGTCTCGTTCCACTTCCTGCTTCTCCTTGCACAAGTAGTACGTTCGAACAACGCTTACAAAGATAGCAGAATAGGGCCACAGTAGACTACCGACGATGACTGTGAGTGCTTGCGGTTTCCCCTCTTTCAACTTCCCTTCCACCCTTCCGCACGGTAGGGTAGCAAACCGTCGAAAACAGTTTGCTTCTGGCCAACCTCACCGCCTTCTTTTGCTATTTCCTCTATATAATGCACGGTCATCAGATGTGTGTCTCACCAACTATGCCAGCAGCGTCGAAAACTAAGCCGCAAACAGCGATGTGGCACCGCACTCATTAGCATATTCACGTCAAGACACACGGCCGCACGAACACGCCTTATAATCGCGGGTATTTTTTGCGCAACCGGGATAGCAGCCAGCCAGTTCGCTTTACTTCTTCATAGCTTGAAACAGCTAGTGGCCACAGTCGGTCAGCACGAAACGTCCCACTCGGGAATCGCTCGCTAAATAAGTACACAGTTGGCCGCGTACCACGAATAGCGCCGCTCGAAAGAAAAAAACAACAACAACAAAAGCGTCGATTTCCACACACTGGACGGCAGGCTTGAAAAAATCGGCGCGTGGGCGAGCAATGCACGACCACAGAAGCCACGAATGGTGCCGCACCTGCTACTACAAAGGACGGGCTGGAGGATTGTTTCCTCGAAAGATTGATGGATCGGCTGTCAATACAGCGAGGCCCGGCGCATGTAGCCTCAACTAGCACCCGTGAGCGGAAGTGTCATTCTGCGAGGAACACGATAAAAAAGATACATCACCAGCCCCCTCCTTTGTTGCCCCATCACCGAGACCTGCGGGCATTTACGAATGCGACAAGCGCGATAAGCTGGCTTCTAAACCGGCGCTGCGGGACAACTTCGTCCACGAGCAGCGCAGTCTGTGCCCGCTCCGATTATCACTATTATTCCTCGGAACTGTACGCTTGTCTATTTTCTGGTAATAGCTCTGTGCTTTAGCCCGCACGTGCCGATGACGAATTAATATAGTCTGTCTGACACGATCTTGAGACCAGCGAACAGCGCGAGTTCACAAATTAGTCTATGTTGGGTCCACTGAAAAACTTGCTGCCAGTGTCGACAAATAGGCGACGCGAATGCCTATGTCACCGAGTAAGGTCTTTAAAACCCGACCAGCCCGCCATCCTACTTCACTACAAAATCCAACGGCTATTGACGTGATCGAACATGACAGAAACATGCCGAGAGGTTGCTCGCTGAATTGGTGTTCACGCAGCCGACAAGGAGCTAGAACGGTTCGGTTTGTAGCGGCGGCTTATCGCGAGCATTGCCGAATCGCAACGCCGGATTGGACAGCAACACTGCGACATCTGAAATGTATTTTTTCGCTAGGATGAGAGTTAACCGACCTTTTTCGACGCGTCCCTCTGGAACAACAGCTTGCTCTTCGCTAGGTTGAGCATCAGCCATGCTTCGTACGGTGCATTCCATTGTGACACGGGCAAGCACAACACAGTCAGGCACACAAGATCAACGTGGGCATCACATTGCGGACACAAGAGTCGGGGTGCTAAGCTGCTAACGCCGCGAGCACAACACACACCGTCCTGCTACTGCAACATCACAACAACGCGCGCTGACTCCCGATGTTTCTGCATCTCTTCTGTTGCTGTTTGGAGTGGGAGGAGTCGTCTGCCTTGAATACTCTCGCACCCAAGCTAACGTTATCTATCGTTTGATCTATGAGAATCATGATTTTTACTGCAATCTGGCATGTATAAAAATCTTTTTAAAAACGCGAAGAGTTTTTTTTAACCAACTAAACTTGCCATATGCTGGTTTTATTTGTTTTATGCGACGCCGCTGCGGCGCTACTGCAGCGGCGCGCAATACGAAGTGATCTTGGAAGGCACGTTGTGCGAATTGTATTTGGACTGAATTCTTGGGCAGTACGGGCCAAAAACATGACAGGAGTTTAAGGCACGCAATAGTTGAGGACTCTGGATTAGTTTCTAACCACCTGCGATTTTTTAAAGTGCGCTCCAATCTATAATTTTTTTTTTTTTGTCGCCTGATCAATAAGATACTACATTGGTGTTTCACTGCTTTTGCATTTCGTCTTCATCAAAGTTATGTATTATTCTGACTAAATGCAATGCTAACACCCGAGGTATATTCTAAGAAATTTTCGCACTTTTTCTCTGCTAAAACGCAAAGGAAAAAAAGATATTGTCAATGGGCATATCTGAAATTAAGCACCAATGTGAAGATGCAGAAATATTTGAATTAGCATTGCTTAAAACTTCCTCCTTTCTCACCTAGGCATGACATCGTTGAGTGATCATTTAGTGGGATGATATGATGTCTCAACGAAAAATTCCAGGTCACAGTTCAACCACAAAGGTGAAAATTAACAGATGCCAAAGACAGGAGGTGCAGTTTCACAGCTTCTTACTATGAACATGGGAGGCTACCCCAATAGCATGAATCTCATAGCTCCACTGAAAATTATTGTCTGAGCATATATTGTTGAAATTGGCATTAAAATGAATTTAGAAATTTCATTGATATACATACAAAACCTGTACATTCACAGATGTGCATACATCAATGAAAAAAAGGTTCCCTAGAAAAGGATAGAGTACAATTTTGTGAATTCTTCTGTGCCGGCTCAATTCTAGATGTGATCAACCAAAGCCACTTCAGCACAGCTTCTGGACCAGCTAAAATCTCACTTAGGAGCAGCACAACAACCTCTTGTCGCAGTTGCCAAACAAACATTTTCCAACGCAAATATTTCTCTTTAAGCTTTACAAGTTTTACATGTTAAAAAGAAACTAGTATATGCACAAAATACGTGAATCTTTACGTTGAATACAACAAAAGACGAAACTATCACTGCTCATTGCTATTTTGCAGACAGCTCAAGTGTGAAAGTATGGTTAGATATGACTCTTAAATGTATCACAAATAGTACATTCCTTTCGTACGAACTAAAATAAAATAGTCTATTTGGTCCACAACAGCTAGAAGGTATTTCATTGAGCTTAGTAATGTAATACAGTATGATCTATTAGGTAGTAGAACACCCAAGGAGGTTCTATACTATGTCTTCTGGAGTGGAGCTGAGCCCCAATAAGTGACGCTGGTCACCGCCATATTGGAAAAGGAAAGACTCGGAAGTAGACGACAAAGTGCGCTTCGCAGCTCCGCCCTCGCAGTGGCCTTTGAAGACTGTGACATGCTTTTTTAAAGCACTAAAAATTTTACAAGGCCATGGTGACCTCGTGCATCGCTTATGGCTGCACAAATCGCATCAAGAAGACGCCTGGGATCACTTACAACCCTTTTGTACCGCAATAGTGCGCCAGCAAGCTCGATATGCGAAGCATCCCTCGACAACAGATTGATCTGAAAGCGTGCAGCTGAAAATGGGTGCATGAAATAATTTGTTTTATAAACAGAGCCACTTATTCGTTGGTGTAGCCTAAAAGTGGTTTCCATCTCATTTTTTTATCGCGGAACTGCAAACCAACGCGCGCATCGCGCATATTCTATTGCGGTCTATGGTGGTTCCGCCCTGTTTTTCCTCTAGCAATATGGCCACCGGCGGCTTCACTTGCTCTCGTTAGCGGCGGCCGGGACTGCCACTCCAGAGGTTCTCTAGAACCTCCTTGAGAAAACCTCATGCATGCAGTATGGGTCAGTACCGCATTGTTTGGCAGGGTTGCATCACGCGACTACTTATATAAGTCAGTATAAGTCAGTATGCTTCAATGACCACTTGAAATTACAGTGGCAGCTTAAATATGGTTTGCAAGCATGTTCAGTCTTCTTTTTCTCCTAAAAACTACAGAACGACGTCTTGGCACATGCTCAACACAGACTTTTGAAAAAATTCGGCACGATGTAGCAGGTTTTACCTCTTGACACAGTTTGACTCAACTGGCGCAGCTATCACACCGCTCCACAAAGCTAGCAAAAGCTAGCACAGTGTCTGGATCTGTTTACAGTGGATGCCTGGCTCCATGCATGCACACTTGTGCCATACCAAAGAAGAGGTTTTACATGTTACAGCTCCGTGCATGTTCTGTCTGCAACAGGCTGAAGCACGACTGTATTAGAATGGAAGCAACCATGACACACTGGCTTTTGAATGTGCACCAGTAATCACACATGAACCATGGTGTGGTACATTCCTACACTATAGATAACGCATCTCTAGTTGTTGCACCACTATGCCTGAGCTTGCTGGCAACACCAGCCGTTGTCGGTAAAGTACAGAAAAAGCACTTGCACTGCTTGCAATGTCAGATCTGCAAGATGATGAACAAGTGAAAATTGTCACTTAACCTTACTGAAACCCTCAAGAATCTACAAATTATACTTTCCTTGTGGACTTACTGATTCATCTCAAGTTCAAGTGGTGAACCAGTTTTTCTTGTGGGCTTCATCTTTACAACAGTGCAGGTATTACTCAAAGAAAATTACAGCACTAGATTGCAGCTGGCAAAAAATTTATTATTATACCACATAACGTCACAACGGAAGCACTTTTTCAGTTGTAGGTCATGTAGCGAGGTGTTGCACTGAACTTGGCGTATGACTTGATCACTTTGTTGATGGCCTCCAAAAAGTCTTTTTCAGTGGCAATCTTCCTTCTTGCTCGGATGGCGAACATACCTGCCTCAGTGCAGACACTGCGGATTTCGGCACCTGCGCAATTGGGGCAATGATCACACGATATTTAGAACACTTTTTATTTTACAAAAATTTAATGTAGACATAAAAGTGCAACACAAAGGACATTGGCAGGCTTGTGCGAATAGTTAAATGATTCGAATATTCGAATGAACAGATAAGTACTCGAACTCGCTTCGATTCGAATTTAAATTATCGTATATTTTCGAAGTATTCGCAATGAACAAATAGGTGTACATTAGTCCGCATGTCACCGCCTGTAAAGGTGGTTTCACTGCAATGTAGAAGTGATAAGCCGTGAAAGCCCTTATTCAAAGGAAATTCGCTTTGCCGCGAAGCCCCCCTTTAAATTTAAAGGGGCTTTGCAACACTTGTTGAACATGGTCAGAAAACGCTGCCGATTGGTGGTCGAGGCTACCAAGAATACGCAAGGCAAATATTATAGCGCAGCACGCGGCCTGGAATCAAGAATAAATTTTCAAAGCTAAAAATTGCTTTCTTCCTGAGCTAAAAATGAGGTCCGCAAACAAAAATGAGCTCAAAAATGAGGTCCGCAAACAAGCTCAAAAATCACTTGTCACACCCATTGGTTGATTTGAGCATGATGCGCTCATCGTTACTGAGGCCGCCGCGGGAGGCCACCGCTTGTCCAAGAGTATGTGGGCGATCACACTGAAAAGCCACGTATTTGAAGAAAAAGAAAGGTCCTCAAAGTCACCAGGTGTGTGTGACATATATTCTTATGCCGTGACATTCCTCTCTGATTAACTTCCAACTATTTCCATGGGACGAGAAGAGAGAATGCAATTGCAGCGGGCGACAAATTTTTGGAACTCCGCTCATACTGGACTGATTATAGAAACTTTGCGACGGTAAATTTGTGAGGCAACAAGCATGTTTACTGGCTCCATGGCTACTTGAAAAAGTGTTGCAAGGCCCCTTTAAAGGAACATGTTACCCTCAAATCAATTCTTCATTTTATTAAGCTTGTTATGATGGCTCATATGTTCAAAGTATAATAAATTTTAAAACGTTAAGTATCTTACAGGTTGTCACTCGCATCCTACCGAAACTACTACTCAAGGTTGTTTCGACTTTTTTGAAATAAAAAAAAATAAAATTTGCATAGAGCCTCTATTTCAATTCAATAGAAATATTGTGCAAGTTAGTTAGGTCCTGATAAGTATTCCTTTTTTTTATTATATGTCATACATACCATTCGAATTCGCTTCGAACCTAAAATTCACTATTCGCACAAGCCTAGGCTTTGGCAATTCATTCAATTACCATTATCATGAGCCGGTTTAGGAGCATGATAATGCTTTTGAAGCACTTTTGTAATGTTTATCTCTTGCAGTGTTGAAATGCACTTCCCTTTCCATGACACCCCTAGTATGAGTGTCACAGGTGCTTCGCATTACATGAAAATTAGGCTGTACTTAAACTATTTTCCACCAAACATTTCTTGCAAGGTCTGGGACCTCGCATGAAACATTTTCAAGCCTTCAAAGTACCCTAAACAATTTACTACGGTGGAGAGGTGATCGCATTGAAAATGATGCAGGCTTGGAAAAATCAGCATGAACACCATGGAGACACAAGTTGTACTGTATCCTTCTCACCTTGTGTCCCTGTCGTCTTCACACTGACTTTTTCCTAGTAAACAAGTTAGCACCTTTCCTAGAGCCAGTTTCGGTTAAGTTTATGCTCTGCCTTGATGTCAGAGAGAGAGATAAAGAAAGGTTTGGTGAAAGGCAAGGAGGTTAACCAGAAGAAAATTTTCAGTTGCTATCCTGAGCTGGGGAAGGAGAAGGGGCATAGAAGGGTAAAGAGGAAAAAAGAGGATTGGTAAAAAAATGAAAAGGAATCACGCACACAGCAGGTGCAGCATGAAGCAGATGGTAATGTGGGACGTGAACAGTGCAATATCATGACACTTGGTGAGCTGTTTACTACGCTGCTACAATGCATCTCTAAATAAAAAGCGAAATAGCAGCCAACACAGCAAGCAGTAGTCTTGGCTCTCAGGAAGAGGGAGCCAAACCTCACTTGTTTAGGGTGCTCGGAAGCCCACTAATATATATATTTTTTCTAGCGTTTAGAGGTCAATGACCTTCTGTTAACAAAACAAGAATAGTCAAGGGATATCGTGTCAGTTCATACTTCTTTTTAATTTTTAAACAGGAAATCAACTGCCTACACTTGATCTCTGCTCTGTAGTGCTTTGCATACTTTGAGGTTACACCCATCCTTAAAGGGACACTATAGAGGGACACCTCGTATCACTAAATTCCTTTTGCACGATGCAAAGAACAATGCTTGCTGCAAGAACACGTGCGAAAAAAAAAATCAGGTAGCAACACCACATTAAAGTTCCTGCATCAGTTGTTACGACATCACAGATTTTTTTTTTTACCGTGTCCACTAGGGCCTACAGCATTCCTAATCAGCAAAGATGAAGTACATTGCCTTCTGAAAGAGCAAGGTGCTTAGTATGCAAAGTTTTAAAAAAAGTTCGAGTAGCCAATGAGAAAAACAACATCAAAAACACTTTGAAATCTGCAGTGTTACCATCAAAAATTTTGGCGGGAAATCTATACGTTGTACATTTGACAATGCTCTTCTTATCCATTATTTAATAGATAGTGGTGATATTAACAACACTAAAGATTGCAGAGCATAATTTATTAGTCTGAATTGGTGGTGGGCAAGCAGTAAATTTAAGGTTCGCGAAGTGAATAGTGATTTTGCTGAATAATTTCTAATCGAATGGCTGGAATAGCATATATCACATAGTACTATAATAAAAATGAGCATTTTTGTCATGACCCAAGTAAGTTGCAAAATATTTTGAAGAACTGAAACTACAAGGAGTGTGCAAGAGTAACTTTTTTTGGAAGTGAAATGGAAGGAGTTTCGTATGGTTGCAGGATTTGATAGAGCCCGAGAGGTAAAGTGCGTCAAGTTTTAAAAATTGGTGCACTTAGCACATATAGCCATCCTAACATGATTTTATAGCCGACTTGATATGCTTTCAAACTAAAAAAAATATAAAAAGTGAATTGAGGTACCTTTTCACCTTAAAAAATGACTTCGCGGCAAATTTAGCCGGAAAAGGTGGTTTCATGGCATAGCAGCCCTACGCTGTAGTGAAACCACCTTTTCAAGCAGTTACATGCGGTCATACATAGGTCTCGTCCTTTTCGAGTACATCGAAGTATTGAAGAACTTAAATTCGTGTTGAAGTGAATTCGAATACACTAGTATTGGCTCGACTATTTGAAGTGCTCAAATATTCACATATCCGTAGTCTGAACTGATTTGTTTTTTTTTTTTTTTAAGTGTTCCTTTAATCAAACTATCAAACAGCAAACCAATGTCAAGCTATTCTCTCCACCACCTACCTGTGCTGTTGGGACAGAGACGAGCCAGCAACTCAAAGCGAATATCTCTCTCGACACTCATGGAGCGGGCGTGGATCTTGAAGATGTGTGTCCTTCCCTGGGGAGTACATAACACATGTCTTAACAATGCTGTTGACAATGCAAGGCTAACTTGAAAGTATCAAAATCTTGCTATAAATTAGAGAACACTCAGCAGTTGGTCCCAACAGCCCAGAATAAATGGTAAAATGCCACCAGTACTTGAAGCAAGCTTTCTTGCACAGGAAACCACCCTGTCTTTAAACAGTACTTGAAATTAAAAAAAACTTTGTGAAAAAGAAAAAAACATTTTACAGTTGTATTTTGCTATATAATGCTTAAATAGCAACAATTCACACACTAGATAATTGTGAATGTGCAGGCAAACTGCCTATTTGTTCTGAGTGCGATAAATACTGTAAACACTCTCAAAAGACAATGTTTTATAACATGCAATACTGTGATGTAGTACCTTAAAAATGCGAGCATAGCAGACGACAGCGCCACATCATTTAGAAGATGAGAAGAATGAAGAGGCATTGCAGCGCGCCCATTGAAAAAAGAAGAGGAGACGCTCGCGGAGAACGAAGCTGTTTGGACGCCGGCAAGACGACGCAAGGGAGCCTAGGGCGAACCCGCAACTACGCGCGAGGTTCGAAAGGCCGGGTTCTAGTCCTCGGGCCATTGACGTCTCCGGGGCACGGCGTGTCGTCGTGGCCAAGCTCGAGTTCTCGGTGAGTGGTCCTGTGGACATCTCCGGTACGGCGAGCGCCTTCGAAAGACCGGAGCTGCTGACCATGTCCACCGAGCCGACGTCGCTGACAGTGTGCGGCTATGCCTAGACCTGGTGATGCCCCTTACAGTGGTATGCTGACCTGGAACGCAAGCGACGACAGCATCCGAGCACGCAACGGGTCCCACTTGAAGGCACCGGGCTACGGCACAGACTGTGAGACTGTTTACTATTTTCTTTCGTGTGTGAACTGCGTGCGTGTACGACTTATAGTACTGTATGTGCAATAGTTTTTGTTTGTTCGTCCAATATAACTCCCGTTTGTATTCCTCACTGTCTCCATCTTCCTCGCGTCACACGCCTTGCTATGTGACGAACCTAACACTCGACATATCTGGCGTCCGCGAGACAGGGCTACTCTTATTACATCTAAGGGGAGTATCACATCGCATATGTGTGTGTGACGATCGATGATGGAGGCAGATAAGCTGACGGCGATCAGAAAGCAATTGGGGTTAAGTGGCTCAGCACTAAAAGAATGGATGGACCAAGAACGCGCACGCGAAAAAGAGGCACGTGACGCTCGTCTGGCTGAACGAAATGCCGCGAAAGAAGCCGAGGCAGAGGCAGTCGCTAGATTAGAAGCAGAGAAGGAAGTTCTAGAGCTCAAGTTAAAGCTGCATCAGTTAGGTGCGACAGCAGGTAGCACAACTACTGGACAGCTTACCGTAGGCACCACGCAGAGCTACCGAAGTCCACATAAACTCATCCCAGCCTTCAACGAGAAACGCGATGAGCTGGACGCATATATACAGCGATTTGAGCGTGTCGCTGCTAGTCAAGACTGGCCGCAAGACAAATGGGCCCTATCACTAAGCCTTTGCTTGACCGGAGAGGCCTTGGGTGTAGTTGGTAGGATGGCACCAGAACATGCCACGGACTACGTGACGTTGAAGAAAACGCTACTACAACACTTTAGGTTCACAGAAGAAGGCTATCGGACAAAATTTCGATCAGCAAAACCAGATAATTCTGAAACGGGCACGCAGTTTGCCGGGCGTCTATTAGGTTATTTTGACCATTGGCAAGAAATGGCCAAGACAGACCGGACCTACGATGCTCTGCGGGACAAAATTGTCTCGGAGCAGTTTCTCGCACAATGCCATGAAAGACTCGCTGTGTTTCTTAAAGAAATAAACTGTGAAAGCCTTGAAAAACTTGCGGAGGCTACAGACCACTACTTGGAGGCCCAGGGGTTGATTAACCTTGGCAAATGTAAAGGCGATATCCTGAGCAAGCCTCCAGGTCAAACTCGAACGTCTGAGCGGCAAGATGACAAAGAGAGACCGCAGTGTTTCCTTTGCAACAAAAAGGGTTACAGAGCTGCTGATTGCTGGACCAACACAAAGGGTCCAGGTACAAAGCCACCCTTTTGTGGAAAATGCCGCCGCACTGGGCATAAAACAGGTGACTGCTCCAAAAGGGCCAACAGCGTTGAGAAGGCCTCATGCTCTTTTCAACAAAGAGATGGAGCCAAGATAATTAATTTAGAGTCGCAGGCTTCGCTTTGTGTTCCTGATAGTCCGGAGTGCGCAGAAACGCACCCAGCCAAGCTGAAGGAAAAATCGATGCCCACGGGCGAAGGTGTACTCGAAGGATATCCCGCAACAGTACTGCGAGATACAGGATGCGATTCAATCATTGTCAAAAGGTCTCTTGTGGCGGATAGCAAGCTGACTGGAAAGCTTCACTCGATTTACCTCTTGGATGGACGGTTGATGAAGCTGCCTGAAGCACACGTGGAAATTTTTCCACCTTTCTTCACTGGCAAAACTCGAGCCCTTTGTATGGATACTCCTTTATATGATGTTGTCTTGGGAAATGTAGAAGGCGTTCGAGATGCTCACAATCCTCATAACGATTGGAAGAGCCGTCTTTACACCCAGAACACTGCAGAAGAGTATTCTGGGGCAGAAAAATCCGGTTCTGCACCCGGACCCTTGTATGCAAAGACTTCAACATCGGCTGCAAGGAAAACACGTTTCAAGACAAAAGTTGCTGCAGTAAACCGAAAGGCAGGAAATCCACATCTACTTCCGGCTCCAGTTATTAACCCCTTAGACATCAGCCCACAGGACTTTAAAACCAAACAGGAGGAAGACAGCAGCCTGCGGAAATGCTTCGAAGCCATTAACAAAGAGGTCAAGACAAGGTTTGCAAAAATATTGTTCTTCACGAAGGACGGAATACTCTATCGCAAGTACACCCTTCACTCTAAGAGGCAGGTGAATCAGCTTGTGGTACCAAGGTGCCTCCGACAATTTGTTATGAAAATGGCCCACGAAGGCATCCTTTCGGGCCATCAGGGAATCAAACGAACTACCGACCGGGTACTCGAAGAGTTCTACTGGCCAGGGGTTCAGTCAAACATCACACGATTTGTTAAATCGTGTGATATATGTCAAAGAACTATTCCCAAGCACTTGGTGGGTCGTGTACCTCTCGGCAACACTCCTAAATTGACACCCCTTTCAAGAGAGTAACCATTGATATAGTGGGTCCATTATCACCGATGTCAGAGGGCGGAAACAAGTACGTACTGACAATGGTGGACATGGCAACGCGTTATCCCGATGCTGTAGCACTGCCGAGCATCGAGACGGAGAAAGTCGCTGAGGCACTTCTGGAGATGTTCTCTCGTGTAGGTGTCCCACGGGAGATAATCAGTGATAGAGGCAGGTCATTCTCGTCACGCCTAATGAAGGAGCTAAGCCGACTTCTCTCCTTCAAACAATTGCCAACAACCCCATATCATCCCATGGCTAATGGCCTTGTAGAGAGGTTCAACGGCACCCTGAAACAAATGATAAGAAGAATGTGTCAGGAGTGTCCGAAGAAATGGGACCGGTACCTGGCGCCCTTACTTTTCGCTTATCACGAAGTTCCCCAGTCGTGCTTAGGCTTCTCCCCATTCGACTTGCTTTACGGCCGTTACGTCAGAGGTCCTCTGGCGATATTGAAAGAATTATGGGCCGCTGATCATCTTGATGATGATGTGAAAACAGCCTATCGGTTGTTGGGGGACCGTCCTATGTACGGCTGACGCAGAAGCCTATAGCTAATGTTTCAGCCGCACACAGTCGTTCCGTGCACGGTTAACGTCCCCCAACCGTAGCTTGCCTCATTGCAGCTACTACTACGGGTTCGGGCGAATAAGGCAACTGGCCAGATCAACAACAAACACTTTATTGCTAAGCGTTAGCAATCGCGCGTCACTGTCGCGGGGAGATACTACAGATAACAAAGGTGTTGACGCTTACACCTCGGTCGTGGACGTCCTCGGCTCGCAGGAGGGGTTGCGGGTTCGTCCTCCTGGGATGGTCGCTGGTGTCAGAGAGAGCGAGCGCCCGTTTGCCCGCTCGTTTTGTTCCCCGACCCGATTTCCCTTTCCCTGACGAGAATGGTACCTTTCCTCGCTGAGGGAGAGGGGAACCTGTTCCTGGCGCCGGGAAAGGGGGGGGAATCGCACGCGCCGGCCGTGGGGGAAGGGGTCCCCGCAACCAGGCGCGTGCGCTGCCCTAAAAGGGAAAGGGAGGCTGGGCGCACCTGCTCCCCACATCTCCTCCCCCCTTAAGAAGGCCCCCGAACGACAGAGACTGCAAAGAGGGAATAATTCGTTTTATTCGTCCTCTAGATAGGCCAGAAGGGCCTGGTCTACGTCCATGCCCTCGGACCGTTCGGTGTCTGCCGCGGGCACCGCCGGAGCCCCCACCGCTCTCTCACCCGCCTCCAAGGTCATTGACGCCACCTCCGGTGTCAATGCAGCCGCCACCAATGTCTCTCCCGGCCCCGCCGCCCCCCGCTCTACGGTAGCCGTTATTGATAGCGGCGCAGGTGGACTCTCGCTGGACGCGTGGCCTGAGGCAACTCTCAGCAGCCACTGCGCGAAGTCCGCCTCCTGGGCCGCCCGCGCCAGCATGGCCCGAACCGCGGCGCCGGAGCGCTCCTGGGATGATTCGCGGCTGGATGGTTGGGTAGCCTGGGTGCGGTGCCGGTGTAATTTCCCCAATTCGTGGGAGTTATGGATCACCACGGCGCCGCACTCGCAGAACCGCGTCCCTGCGGGCACTGGAAGGCAAGCCCCGTTAGCCCTCCGGTCCGCGTCCTCTACCGTGCGCCCCTGAAAAGGGCGATACAGGTGCGCTGGGGCGACCCCAACTCGGGCCCTTTCCTGCCGGCGCCAGGGCCTCGAGGAGACGTAAGACACTGGAGGGTCGCCTCCATCCTGGCTGGTCCAGGTTGCCACGTCTCGGTGGTTGCGGCCGTGAGGCGATGCGGTCGGCTCGCCGCGTTGGGACCCTGGTCTCGTTCCCTGTGAACCGGCGGGTCGTGATGGTGACGGCGAAGCCGAGAGTTGGTGACCAGGCGGCAGCGCGCGCGGACCCCCTCGGTGGCGGCGGCTCAAGTGGCTCTGCCTCGGCGTTCGCGGCCGGGCCGCAGTGGGGTAGGGCTGCCATGTGGACGTTGGTGGGGGTGGGGGCTGGCCGTAAGGAGGTGGTCTCCTCTCCTTGCTGTTCCGGCGGTGCTGTTCCCAATGGCGCTCCATCTGTTCGGTGAGAGTGATACAGATAAAGAACGACAGGTTAACAATCGCACATGTGTTGCGCGCTAACCCTTGCACCCCGCGTCGAACATATCAAACGCGGCCTACCGTGCATAGTTGCCTCCGACTGTTACGCAGGAAGTAGCGCGGTTCTGGGCTCCTGACCCGGTGTCGAACCATCTCACCCGCCGCGCGCGGCTTGGAGGGGGACTGACCGTAGTCCTCATGCGCCTCCCGTGCTATGTAGCGTTTCAAGTCACATACATGCACCGGTCCGCCGCTCGGTTTGCCTTTCATGTTCGCGAGTCGATAAACGAGCGAAGAAACTTTCTCTCGCACTCGGTACGGCCCGGACCATTTCGGTGCCAGCGAGGCAGCAAACTGTTTGCTAGCATTACTGAGAACATGATGGCGCCGCATCACCAGATCGCCCACTTCGTAGTGTACGTTCCTACGCGTGCGGTCATACTGCGCCTTCTGCTGTGCCCTAGCAGTGCGGAGATTATGTCGAGCTTTATGTAAAGCTTCCGCTAGCTTCTCGCGCAGCTGCGTTGCGTATTCAGCGCGTGCTGATGTCGCCACTGGCACTCCACTGCGGTCCGCGAGTACGGTCTCCATCGGATTCGGCAGTTCTCTCCCCAAGTTCAGAGAAGAAGGCGCATACCCAGTCGATCGGTTTACGGTCGATCGTAATGCAAAACCGATCTCTGGAAGATAGGTATCCCAGTCCTTATGTCTTTCAGAGAACGCGACAAGCATGTGCTTGATGTTGCGATTGACTCGCTCCGTGGGGTTCGACTGAGCATGGTAGGTGGTTGTTTTCTTGTGCTTAATGCCCAACGCGGCGCACGTGTCAACAAACACCTTCGCAGTGAAATAAGACGCGTTGTCTGTAATCAACTGCTCGGGGAACCCGAACCTGGTAAAAACCTCCATCAACTTCTCTAAAATCACTCGAGCCGTCAGCTTCCTAAGGGGAAAAAGTTCTACCCATTTAGTGAAGTGATCCGTGATCACCAGCAAGAACTTATTTCTGCTAGGAGTTGAGGGGTACGGGCCCATTACGTCACACGCTGCGATTTGCCAGGGAGTCTGACTGTTAATCGGTTGCATGAGGCCGGGCGGACGTCCTCCTCGCGGCTTGACGCTTTGGCACACACGACATGAACGGGCGTAGCGAATCACATCCCGCTTCATACCTGGCCAGGTAGCGAGGCGACACAACTTAGCGTACGTCTTAGGGCCGCTCGCATGCCCACCAATGCACGAGTCATGAAAGTAGCGAAGAAGCGCTCCTCTCAACGCGCGCGGTATCACGACTTTAAATGACTCACTTGTGTCATCGTCGGATGGAATGTACCTCAGCAGGACGCCGTCAGAATCTAGCAGATATGAATCCAGCGCGCTCACAGCACTACCAGCTGTTGCCGAGCGCTCCGCACCGACAGCAATACCAGCTGCCCCCTTGTGCGCGGTGGCCTCACTACCACCCGGCTCCCGGAGCCCGTCGAACACCTTTCGACAAAATGGATCTTTCTGCTGAGCTTCTAACAGCTCCCTTCTGCTGAAAACAATCCCTGCGCTAACGACAGCCTCTACGTGGTTCACGCTCTTAGCTCGAACTAACGTTTGCTCCGCTGTTTGCGTTAGCGCGAGTGTCTCGCTCTCAGTTCGTTCCGAATTAGTCGCGTGACTTGCCTCGTGTCGAACTGGAGCACGCGATAGTGCGTCGGCCGCGGCATTGTTCTTACCCTTGCGGTAGCGGACGGTGAAGTCATAACGCTGCAGCAACAATGCCCAACGCGCCAATCGGCCACTTGGTTCGTTCAAACGCCTCAACCACGTGAGCGCCATGTGGTCCGTTTCAATCACAAACGCAACTCCGTCTATGTAAAAGTCAAACTTACGGAGAGCAAAAACTATCGCCAGACACTCTTTCTCGGTTACTGAGTAGTTCCTCTCCGCCGGTGTCA
This sequence comes from Rhipicephalus microplus, assembly GCF_013339725.1. Taxonomy (NCBI): domain Eukaryota; kingdom Metazoa; phylum Arthropoda; class Arachnida; order Ixodida; family Ixodidae; genus Rhipicephalus; species Rhipicephalus microplus. The sequence continues at coordinate 224,467,631 of NC_051165.1, read as the reverse complement.
ACGTACGGCTCGCGAACGCAATCGGTCGGAGGGAACCTCCATGCTCCTGAAGCAAAATTGCTCCTAAGCCCAGGTCGCTTGCATCGGTGTGAATAACAAACTCCCTGTTCAAATCGGGTAGCTGCAGCTGAGCCGTGTTGGCCAGCAACTTCGTGAGGCGACGCAGTGCGGCCTCTTGCTCTTGGCTCCAAGCCCAACGCTCACCATTCCTCAAGAGCTTCGTTAAAGGCGCCTGCACTGCCGCGCAATCTGGAATGAATTGGCGATAAAAATTCACCATCCCCAAAAAGCGCCTCAGCTCACCGACATTGTTCGGCGATGGATAGCTCACTATCGCTTCAAGCTTACCCTTATCCGGCAAAATGCGACCCTCGTCAAGCGTAAATCCCAATAATGTTATTCGGGTCGCCGCTATCTGAGCTTTGTTTGGGTTCAAAGTGATGCCCGCAGACCTCAGCCGTTCTAGAACGTCTCTCAAGTGGCGCACGTGCTCTTCGAACGTTTTCGAGTAAACCACTATGTCGTCTAGATATGCGAGTGCGTGCTGCCACTTTGCATCTCCCAAAACACGGTCCATTAGCCTCTGATACGTAGCGGGAGCGCCCACCAAGCCAAACGACATTCTCCTGAATTGGAAAAGTCCTCTGTGGCACGTGAAAGCTGACTTCTCTTTATCCCGCTCGTCCATCTCAACCTGAAAATATCCGCGGCTAGCATCGAGCGTTGTGAAGTACTTCGCCCCGCCTAGATTGGATACTAACGATGAAATGGAGGGAAGAGGATACGCGTCCTTCTTCGTAATTTCATTCAGCCTGCGGTAGTCTACACAAAGGCGATACGTATCATCTTTCTTTGGAACTAGAACTACCGGGAAACCCCATGGGCTGTTTGACCTCTCAACTACGCCTGTTTCGATGAGTTCGTCCAAGGCGGCGTCTAGTGCTTTCCGCTTAGCTAAGCTGATTGGTCGGGGATTGCATTTCCAAGGGCGTGCATCACCCGTGTCAATTCTATGCTTAACCAGCGTAGTGCGGCCGGGACAGTCAGTAAACATCGCGTCATATTCGTACAACAGCGACGACAGCTGCGCTCGTTCCCCCTCTAGTAGGCTCTGTGCCTGTACCAAAAGCGGGTGCACTGCCCTTTCCTGCAGCGCAGCACATTGCTCCGGCGGGGCGTTTACTCGCTTTCTCGGCGCGCTTTCCTCCTCGCGTACTCGCGCCTCTCCCTGCGATTGGCATGCTTTTGTCAATGCGGAGGCCTTCGAGAAAAGCTTCAGCGCGTCTCCGTCGCGCTCTCGGTAACCACCGTTTGCAATGTCAATGACAATACCCGACTTAGCGAGGAAGTCTCGACCCAGGATTAGAGACATTGACAGCCCTGGAAGATGCACGAAACGTTGTCGCCTCACGCGTCTGTCCCAGCGGATCACTAGCCTAGCCGCGCCGCTCGATTGTGCTGTGCCCGTAGCTAGACGGAAGATGGTGTTGCTTTGCCTCAAGCGGATGTTGTTCTCGCGGAGATGGTGCAACACATCGTCACCGAATAAAGAAGCGCTTGCCCCAGTATCCAAAAGTGCTACGAACTTTTTCCGAGCTATCGTTAACTCGATTAGCGGCGCGGGCGAGTCTACGGCATCACCTGCGCGACAGACCGACGGTGCAAGTGATCCGAACGCATCGGTAGGATTACTAATCGCCGCGCGGGGTCCCATGTGAATCACCGGCGGCGCCGTCCGTTTCCCGAACCGCGCGTTTGCTCCTGACCCGGCGTGCGGTCGCATTCGCGAGCGATGTGCCCTGGCGCGCCGCACCGATAGCAAGGACCGCGGACACCACGCCGGTTCGCTCGTAACTCGCCTCGATCAGGTGGTCCTCGCTCTGGACTGCGCCGCTCGTTAGGCCTCGCGTCAACCACGTGCTCCTGCCTTGGAATGTCACGCGCAGGGGCGGCGTGTGCCGTACGGAGCGCGTAAGCGTAGGGGTCTAAAGCGCGGTTTGACAGCTCCCAACCGCGTGACACGTGCTCATCAGCGTACGATGCTGATGCGTTACCCCTAAATGCTTCTGAAGTCACTGCGCCGCCGTTCCATGCACAGCGAGGCTCGATTGACTGCGCGGCGGGCGGAGGGGGGCGATACGAACGCGCTGCGAGGATGTCCCCTTGTATGCGCTTCGCCTCGGTGGCGAGCTCTTCGAGGTCTGCGAACCTGCATCCCCTGAAGTGCGCCGCGAAAGTCGGGTGCGCCTGTCGGGTAACACGCTCGACCTTTTCCGCGTTGGTGGCGTGAGGGTTCGCGAGACGATACAATTCGTCCATCGCCCGTACGTATTCCAGCAAGGATTCGTCCGGATGCTGGGTGCGCAGCTCCAACTCCCTCCGCAAACGCCACTCATAATTAGCCGGTAGGAATTCGCCGCGAAAGCTTTCGCGGAACTCTTCTACCGTACGGGCGCGATGTCCGGTTAGTCGGAACCACCGAGCCGCTTGCTCCGTGAGCGACACCGGGACCACGCGCTCGAGAAGTTCGGCATCAGAAAGACCCGTCGCCTGCTGATAATGGAGCAACCGGTCGAGATACTCGTTGGCGCTCTTGCAGTCGTGGTAACCCGTGTAGGTCGGAATGTCTACCTTGACACGTGGTCGCACATTTTGCACGGGGGCCTGCGCTGTGTTCTGCAGGGCGCTCGCGAGGCTTTGCATAACTGACAGCGCATTCTGTAAGAGTACCTCGCTCGAGGGCAAACTGTTGCCCGAAGACTCGCCTATAGTTGAGGCGCGTGTCGTAACTTGTGGCGGCGCCTCTCTGTTCGCGTCGCGAGATGCCGGAGCGCCATGCGGGCCGCTCTCCGTCGTAGGCCTACTCTCTGCTAACGCGGTCTCTGCACCCTCCTGATCATCCCGCGTGAAACGACCAAGCTCTACGCAGTCGGAAAGTCCTAACAGTACCCCCGCGTTAGCCAAAGGATCGCCACTCTGCGACGCGACATCCGACAACATTGACAAATCTTGGAATTCCGACATGCCTATTATCCTACGTGTGGAAGAGCGCCCTGGCACTTGCTCGCGTCCACAGAACTAGCCGCGTTGCCAAATTCGTTACGTTGGGCGCCAGATGTTGGGAGACCGTCCTATGTACGGCTGACGCAGAAGCCTATAGCTAATGTTTCAGCCGCACACAGTCGTTCCGTGCACGGTTAACGTCCCCCAACCGTAGCTTGCCTCATTGCAGCTACTACTACGGGTTCGGGCGAATAAGGCAACTGGCCAGATCAACAACAAACACTTTATTGCTAAGCGTTAGCAATCGCGCGTCACTGTCGCGGGGAGATACTACAGATAACAAAGGTGTTGACGCTTACACCTCGGTCGTGGACGTCCTCGGCTCGCAGGAGGGGTTGCGGGTTCGTCCTCCTGGGATGGTCGCTGGTCTCAGAGAGAGCGAGCGCCCGTTTGCCCGCTCGTTTTGTTCCCCGACCCGATTTCCCTTTCCCTGACGAGAATGGTACCTTTCCTCGCTGAGGGAGAGGGGAACCTGTTCCTGGCGCCGGGAAAGGGGGGGGAATCGCACGCGCCGGCCGTGGGGGAAGGGGTCCCCGCAACCAGGCGCGTGCGCTGCCCTAAAAGGGAAAGGGAGGCTGGGCGCACCTGCTCCCCACACGGTACTTAGTCGAACTGCGGAATTGTCTTGAAGACACCTGCCGATTAGCCAAAGAGGAGCTTCAGAAAGGAAAAATGATACTGAAGAAGCATTGTAACCGAAAGACCAGACAACGTCAATTATCCCCTGGAGACAAGGTTCTACTTCTGCTTCCATCGGATACCAACAAATTGGCTCTGACGTGGAAGGGACCATTTTATGTCCTTGAAAAGAGAAATAATGTCGATTATTTAATAGATCTCGGTACCAGCAGCACAATATTCCATATCAACCTATTGAAAAAGTATGAGGAACCGCTGCCTGCACCACCGCATGAAGCATCAGCTGCTTGCCGGGCGGATGACACCAAAAGCGACGAGCTACCATGCGTTCCATTCCAACGAAAGGACTACTGCACCCAGTCTCATCCGCAAGCCGTATACTGCAACCATGCGAAGCTGCTTACTCTACAGTGGAGCGAGTGGCCCTGCCTTTTACGTGGTCGGTCCGGAAACTTCATATCGTCTTATTTGGACGCACATTCATTCTACAGAGTGACCACAAACCACTTGTGTACGTCACGTCAGCCAAGCATGTGAACAGCTGTGTGTTACGGTGGAGCCTCATCTTTATGGAAGTGCGTAGATTACATGGGCCGTTTGCCAACTCTGTGAGCAACGTCTGCATAAAGAATCGACGCTCAGTGGTATTATTTGCTTAAGATGTAAACCTTACAGCGCGATACAAGTATCATGACGCTTTAGTTCTGTGACTTGTTTCTATCTTTTTTTCTGGTTTGTACTTCTGTGACCGAATGTGCCGAGTGTGCGGTGCTCGGAACTGCTATAGTGTGCAGTGGTGCTTACGTGTGTGTTTCCAACTGCGAACCAACGTGCCCCAGTGCCCTCAAGTTCTTCTACCGGAAGAACTTTCTTAAGTGGGGGGTGATGTGATGTAGTACCTTAAAAATGCGAGCATAGCAGACGACAGCACCACATCATTTAGAAGATGAGAAGAATGAAGAGGCATTGCAGCGCGCCCATTGAAAAAAGAAGAGGAGACGCTCGCGGAGAACGAAGCTGTTCGGACGCCGGCAAGACGACGCAAGGGAGCCTAGGGCGAACCCGCAACTACGCGCGAGGTTCGAAAGGCCGGGTTCCAGTCCTCGAGCCATTGACGTCCTCGGGGCACGGCGTGTCGTCGTGGCCAAGCTCGAGTTCTCGGTGAGTGGTCCTGTGGACATCTCCAGTACGGCGAGCGCCTTCGAAAGACCGGAGCTGCTGACCATGTCCACTGAGCTGACGTCGCTGACAGTGTGCGGCTACGCCTAGACCTGGTGATGCCCCTTACAGTGGTATGCTGACCTGGAACGCAAGCGACGACAGCATCCGAGCACGCAACGGGTCCCACTTGAAGGCACAGGGCTACGGCACAGACTGTGAGACTGTTTACTATTTTCTTTCGTGTGTGAACTGCGTGCGTGTACGACTTATAGTACTGTATGTGCAATAGTTTTTGTTTGTTCGTCCAATATAACTTCCGTTTGTATTCCTCACTGTCTCCATCTTCCTCGCGTCACACGCCTTGCTATGTGACGAACCTAACACACGACAAATACATTATGACAGAAGTTAACTAATCTTAAGAACACAAGGATACAAAGATGGTGAGTGAGGTTTTTGTCTTGTCATAAAACACAGTGCAGCTCGAAGACATGCTGCTGTCCACAGAAAATGAAGCACTTGTGTGGCTTTTAGATACAGCAGACATTATCAACACACAGCAAAAGTGCACAGCTTTAGGAGTGCCGTATTCATTAATAAATGAGACTTTTTGTAAACAATGGGCCATAATTGTTCATGCACTTTGACGGTATTTTCTTTCTTTGCCACTCCAAATACATTGTCTGAGTAAAGTGTGTATTCTACACTTGCATGAATATCATTTTTCTTAGTTTGAAGCAAAGCTGAAGTGAATAGCTAGAATAATGCAATTTGCGCTAAACTTTGATACGAGTACATGATGCTGACAAATTTTAAATCAGCTCGTTTTTAGTTGACAAAAATAATAATTCAGGGTTCAATGCCCCAGAACCACGATCTAATTATGAGAGACGTCATAGTGAAGGGCTCCGAAAATTTTGACCATCTCGTATTCTTGAGCGTGCGCTCCAATCGCACAGTATGTGGGCCTCTAGCGCTTATCCTCCCTACATGACAACAACAAAACAGCTTAATATATAGAATCAGTTTATGCTCAACAAGCTAGTGTTTAGATAAACAAGGATAGAACTATAAAAGTACTAAACTTTTTTTCCAGTTTGGTGTTATTAGGGGTGCGGGTTATGTGGGCCAAAACATGGTATGTTTGAAGTTCTTAGTTTCCGAATATAGCCTGCTCTTAGAAAAAGTTAATTCAAGGCACAAGTAATGAGGAAACTTCCTTTTGAGGTGTGACTTCATGGAAGCATGAATTGTGCCTGAAAAGATGTTTTTGCAGCGGCGCAGGCTGCACTGCCGTGAAACCACCTTTACAGTGGCATTAAGCAGGAAAGTGCGTGTATTCATTCATATGGGATACTTTGAGTGTTGCATAATACAACGGAATAATTGAAAACACAGATATTTGCCGAAAGCTAGTGCGTTTCTGCAAAAACTTCATTCTGCTAACTTGTGCAAACAGACAAGGCAGTTGTATATATGACAGTCTCATCCTTTTACAGGACATAAATCGGCACATTCACGCAGATCAACAAAGTGGCTAGGCTGTCTCACCAGTGAATACACTCACTGGGTGTGGCATGAATTACAACTTTCATGTCAAAGAAGACAAAGCGGGAGAGCCAGTACCTCTAAGTCAGGAAGTCCGAATTCAACTTTGCGGTCAAGCCGTCCGGGCCTCATCAAGGCCGGATCCAGAATGTCTGGCCTGTTGGTTGCCATGAGGACCTTGATGTTGCCTCGGGGGTCAAAGCCATCCAGCTGGTTGATGAGCTCGAGCATGGTTCGTTGCACCTCATTGTCACCGCCAGCACCATCATCAAATCGTGCGCCTGTAACAAGAGTTTAGCAAATAAGCGGTATAGGACACGACAAGGTGAGCATATTCAAACAATCAAAGAAATTGCTCCTCCGTGAGAACATTTTTAATAGAAGAGCTGTAGCTTTTTTGCTTGTTCTTGCGGTGGTCAGGGGTAAACAAAATTTTGCCGCTGAAACAAAGGATGTTAGCCGGCCCCTACAACTTAACTGCAATGGCGCACTTATGGCCAAACATCAACTGTCACACAGGAAATTTGTTGATGGTGAATGTATAGGTGCTGTAGTAGAACATGTGCAAATACAGCTCTCGTTTTTTACAGCCATTTGCTTCTCTGGTGATGGCTGCAAAAGAATAATGCCCCGAAGCTGGGAGAGAAGGATGGCTGTTGCTTTTAGCAGTGCCTGTGCTACTGCAGTCAACACACACATGACAACTTAGCTCAATATGTAAAGGCACCAGCACTACCACTACAGATATGCTCATCATTGGCTGCATTACCCTACCTGATGACTTATAATCTTTTGACAAGCCTTACATCTGTTTATCTCAAGGAAGCTAACTTGCCAGGGATGAAAGGATGTCTATCTTTACCTACACATGTGTGTGATGTCACAGACTAGACCTTGCCGATATGTTCGAACTGATACACGTAAAAAAAAACACACATAAAGTAAAATCCTGATGCATCCAATTATTTTTTCTGTCAAGAAGTCGCAACACACCCTTAGATAGATCACGCAAATATATTCATTGTGCTACACATTTTGTTTAACAGCACACTGCATTAGTTCACTGCCTAGCTCTGAGTTGGGAGTCTACAATGATTTGATCAAAGCTTTATAGTATTTCTGCACTTCCCAGCAGTTCCTTTACACCTTGAAATAAAAAACGGATCTAAGTGGAAGTTCTCAATATTTCACTGTTATAATCTGCTGCTGACAAAAATAGAATGACGAAATAGACAGACTGTATACGACTTGTCTGCAAAGTATCACAAACTTTCCGAGTGTCTCTCGAAACATCAAACAAAAATGACCTGCAGATATGCCAAGCTATCAGAAAAATCCCTCTTACCTCCAATTGCATCAATCTCATCAAAAAATATCAGGCAAGCCTTTTTGCTGCGGGCCAACTCGAAGAGCTCTCGCACCATGCGCGCACCCTGAAATATAGTGAGCATAAGATGTCACAGACATCCGCAGCTGCTCTGTACCAACCTTAACAAAACAACTCGGAGCAGCCTCTTCACAAATCTTGCTTCTTAACGTCTATTAGGTCTACTCAAGGCTGTGCATCAAAACGTTTGACCTGGGAGCCCAGAGAGCATACTTAACAAAGCCTTGTTTATTCCTGGCTGGATGACAGGACCACATCAAGCTGCATGCACACTATAAATGTTCAATCAATAAAAAACACAAAACACCTGTGTTACAATTGCCATCAGTGAACATGAACAAATGAAAACCTTGTGATATCACCTTTTATTATGTTAATTCACTGAAAAAATTTCTAGCAAGGATGACTAATTACTGTTAATCATGCATACAGCTTCTTTGCACCATCTCGCCCAACCTTTTACTTCACAGAGCTTCTTTGATGCAATGCTGTTTCCCGCTCACATAAGAATGTTGCCATGCTTACCTCTCCAACATACTTCTGCACAAGTTCTGAACCAATGACCCTGATAAAACAGGCATCCGTCCTGTTGGCAACAGCCCGAGCACACAAGGTTTTCCCAGTTCCAGGGGGTCCAAACAGCAGCACACCTTTGGGTGGCTCAATGCCTAGGTTGACAAAACGCTCCGGCTGGAAAAAAGAAAAGAGAAAGGGAACCACATGATGATCACAATAAAACATCTAGTAAGTGTTTTTTTCAGTTCACACTCCCTAGGCATTGCACATAAAAGTTTTACACCTCAATTAAGTAAAAGTAACTTCCCCTATGGTAGCCATTTCTCACAAAGGAAACGCCTTCAACCATTCCTTTTCTTCTTATTCACTGTTATGTTGAATATTGACTTTAAAAGTACAATGTCAATTCTCATGAACATTTATAGATGGCTGATTTCAAAGCAAGCTCATTATGCCGTAAAAAATAAATGCCATTAATCACCAAAAGTTAATGACAGATCACAGACCTACAGCTTCCCATCTTTCCCCTTTTGAACATGATTTCCCACAAAGCTTGACACTACTATTACAGTGTTTGGTGTGACAAAAGGAGCCACAAATAAAACATGCACGAGGTACACTCAATAAAGCTCATAAACATGGGCTCAAAGCACGGATTACCAATTTTGATTACAAAAAACACCCAAAAAATATAAATGCACAGCTAGTAGTTCCTGGCTGCCCCAGTTAATGCCGGCTGGCTATGTCACACTCACTCGGCAAATGACAAACCTACCCCTCTGTGTAGGACAAGATAGCCATGCAGTTTCATGCCTATACGACAATATTGCTAATTTGTAGTTGTAGTTACTATCAAAATATTTTTGTATTTCACCTTCACTCCTTCACATATTGTAACTTGCTTTTCTAGTATGTATTGTGCCTATATGTTCATAAGTTAAATTGCATTTTCTATAATAATCAATATTCAATATTAGCATATATATATATATATATATATATATATATATGTTTTGTTCTTGTCCACGACAAGTTATCTTTTCAACCACTTTTCTTTCTTTACATTTACATTACAATTTGGTCTAATAACTTCCCCTATACTTTCCTTGGCATTATTGTCTGTTAGATCTCATCAATATTGTGTCAAAACACGGAAAAACTAGCCCATAAGTATATATATATATATATATATATATATATATATATATATATATATATATATATTGTGAGAATTCATTGTACGTCATCTTCCTCATCTATCACTAACCATCATCAGTCTTCGGGCTGTTCCTCTTCATGATCGGCGCCATTTTGCTGTTGCTTCAATAAAGCGTCAGCTGCACCGTTGTATTTCAAGTGGTGGAAGGTGCTTCCCGATCTCTTCGACCTCTCTCCATCCAAAGCCAGCTCCTGGAGCTCCGTTCGGGACGTCGCTTGCGCCAGCAGAGCACCATGGCCCAAGAGCAAGCCCAACCGAACCACTCGCCGGCGCAACCACCAGCCGCCAACCCTAGCCCGGTCAACAACCCCCCTCGGGAGCCTCCAATCTTCTCCGGTCTGCCTGGCGAAGATGTCGAAGACTGGCTCGACAACTATGACCGCGTAGGTGTCTACAACAACTGGAACGAGGCATCGAAATTAGCGTGCGTCCAGTTCTACGTCTCTCAGGTCGCCAAGACGTGGTTCCTGAACCATGAGAGCGACTTCCGCGATTGGTCTTCCTTCAAAGACCAGCTCCGACGCATTTTCGGTACACCGACCGTCCGTTCAGAAGTTGCTCGCAAGAAACTGGCAGAACGCGTTCAACATTGCGGTGAGTCCTACACTTCCTATATTGAGGATGTGCTTGCACTTTGCCGCCGTATCGACGACACCATGCCAGAAGGTGATTGTGTCCGGCACCTTCTGAAGGGTATCGGACCTACCGCTTTCAACGCCCTCGTCGCACACAACCCTTCGACGGTTTCCGACGTCGTCTCGGTATGCCAGCGGCTTGATACCTTGCAGTCAATCCGCCTACGACCCGACTTCTCTGAGAACCCCCTGGCAAACAGTATGGAGCTCCGATCCATCATTCGAGACATAATTCGTGAGGAATTGCAAGCCTACACTTTACCGCCTTCTAACAACGTTCCCGCTCAACCCGCCTCTAGCGATCTGCGTGGAATTATTAGGGAAGAAATGTCAGCGTTCCAAAGCATTCACCGTGCTCCACCATGCGCCCAAACCCCTTCGTATGCACAGATCGCTGCAATGCAACCCTCGCCGTCTCAAGCACCACCACCTGTACCTGATCACGAACATCTCGCACCTCTAGTCGCCCGTCCACCGAACCCTACCTACCATTCTTCCTGGCGGGCCCCACGTCCTATTTGCTACTACTGTGGAATTCGAGGACACATTTCCCGGGTCTGTCGACGTCGGCAGCAAGATGAACGTCGTGGTTATGCCGCTTTTGAACGAGACGACACATATGCTCGAGGTTACTACCGTTATGCCGACAGTCCTTCCAACCACCGATCACCGTCTCCTGTGCGCATTTCCAACACGACCAACAATACACGTGCATCCCGACCACGCTCCCCTTCGCCACTCCGACGCTCTGTTTCACCACTTCGGCCTGTCTCTCAACTGGCTGCCCAGCGATCGGAAAACTAAACAGTGCAGTTTTTGGAGGGAAAACTGCATCGCGGCGAAATGACCCAAGTCCTCCTGAACGACCGTCAAACATGTTATTGGTAACTGTGGAAGGTGTGCGGGTGTTGGCTTTGGTGGACACGGGAGCAACTATTTCAGTTATGCATGCCGACTTGTGTTCTCGATTGCGGAAAGTGAAGACACCCTACCTTGGATCATCTTTGATTGGGGCCAATGGAGCAATAATTAGACCATCGGCCCAATGTACAGCGCGTGTCTTCATTGATGGTATTCTTCATCACATCACCTTCGCTGTCTTAATTTCATGTGCTCATGAACTAATTTTAGGCTGGGACTTTCTCTCATCAGCATCTGCATTAATTTCTTGCCGTCAACGTGTAGTCGAAATGACCGAGACCGATCACTGCAGCGAACGCGTCGACGAAAGACCATTGCGTTTCTTCACAGCTTCCGAATCCATACTACTCCCGGGTCAAGAGCAACTCATCACCATCACTTCTCCAAATATTGCCAATGGTGACGTCCTCATCACCCCTTCCAGCAGCTGTCTAGCTCGCGGCGTTGTAGTCCCCTCCAGCCTGGTGCGGTTCAAAGACAGTGCAGCGATAATCATTGGCCTGAACCCTACCCCAGAGCCCGTCCTCCTACCCCAAGGTTCTGCAGTGTCATGTTATGTGGATACCCAACCGGTTTCTTTGGTCTCTCTTGACGCCTTGACAGCTCAGCCACAACAGGCCCAGTCTGTTACGTCCTCCTCCTTTGCTCCCGGGATAAATCCTGACCTTTCTGCTTCTCAGCGTGAGGCGTTGCTGAATTCGCTCAGGAAACACCAGGCCTCCTTCGACGCCAATGCTTCAGCACTAGGACAGACCACAGTTGCGCATCATCGCATCGACACTGAAGGTCAGACTGTTGTACGCCGTCGTCCCTACCGAGTCTCCTTGGCCGAGCGCAAAATCATCGAGGAGAATGTGACCGATATGCTAAACAGAAACATCATACGACCCTCTACCAGTTCTTGGTCATCACCCGTTGTGTTGGTACAAAAGAAGGATGGATCGGTACGATTTTGTGTTGATTACCGCGCGCTCAACAAGATTACCTGAAAGGATGTATATCCGATGCCCCGTATAGATGATGCACTTGACTCATTGCAAGGTGCCCAATACTTCTCCACCCTTGACCTTCGGTCCGGGTATTGGCAAATACCAATGGACGAAGCAGACAAAGAAAAGACCGCCTTTTCTACGCCGGACGGTCTTTACGAGTTTAACGTAATGCCATTCGGTCTATGTAATGCTCCCGCCACATTTGAAAGGATGATCGACACTGTTCTTCGTGGCCTCAAGTGGAAAACTTGTCTATGCTACCTCGATGATATCGTCGTGTTTTCTTCCACTTTTGATGATCATCTGCAACGCCTAGATCAAGTGCTTACATGTCTCTCCAACGCTGGACTTCAACTAAACACAAGGAAGTGCCATTTTGGCAACACAGCTATAAAAGTTCTAGGACATCTCGTTACTAAAGATGGCATCCAGCCCGATCCGGACAAAATTTCCGCAGTCCTCAAATTTCCGCGACCCTTTCGTTCCAAAGAACTACGCAGTTTTCTTGGACTCGCATCGTACTTTCGCCGCTTCATTCGCAACTTTGCCACTATTGCCGCTCCTCTCCACAAGCTCCTTGCTAGTACCGGTTCCTTCGATTGGAATGATCAATGCGAAGCCTCATTCCAAGAACTCAAGCAGGCACTGACATCCCCACCGGTGCTTGTTATTTCGATGACAAGGCACCTACGATATTACACACTGACGCGAGTGGACAAGGAATCGGCGCCGTACTGCTCCAGCGCGACCATGCCTTTCGCGAGAAAGTTGTCGCGTATGCAAGCCGCACTCTGACCACTGCAGAGAAGAGGTACTCAATAACCGAACAAGAGTGCTTGGCTGTTGTCTGGTCCATCCAAAAATTTCGTCCGTACCTACATGGTCGACATTTTACTGTTGTGACAGACCACCATGCTCTTTGCTGGTTGTCCACAATCAAAAACTTGTCGGGACGACTTGGCCGCTGGATTCTCCGATTACAATCTTATGACTTTGACGTCATCTACAAGACTGGAAGACAACATCAAGATGCCGACGCTTTGTCACGATGCCCTTTGCCCGCAGTTTTCGGTGCACGTCACATCCCCTTGTCAAATTGGCTATACGGAGGACGCCTCGTCGATATCATCCATTTCTTCCCTACCTTCATCCACCCGTCCGTCAGCACTTGCTACTCACCAGCGAGCGGATTCTTATTGCACTGACATCATTGGTCGGCTTACCGGTGCTTCGTCTTCCCCTAATGCCAGGCTCCGGAAACAACTCCGACTATTCAAGTTGGAGGACGATGTGCTACATCGATACATTTTGCACCCGGAAGGCCACCGATGGGTTCCCGTCGTACCACGCGCACTACGCACTGAAGTTCTGCGCGCTTCCCACGACGACCCGACGTCAGGACACTTGGGTTACTACAAAACATACGAGCGCATCCGCAGTCGATTTTTCTGGCCAGGTCTTTCCACGACAGTAGCTAAATATATTGCCTCGTGCGCACTTTGCCAACACCGCAAGCGGCCCACAACTCCTCCAGTCGGGACCCTACAACCTCTTCCTTGTCCATCATAGCCGTTCTCTGTCGTCGGAATTGACCTCTTCGGGCCCCTCCCAACTACATCAGACGGCAAGAGGTGGATAGTCACCGCGGTTGATCACTTGACCCGGTACGCTGAGACGGCCTCAATCACTTCAGGAAGTGCTTCGGAAGTAGCAACTTTCTTCTTGAATGCTATTTATCTACGTCATGGAGCCCCTCATGTCCTTTTGAGCGACCGGGGAAAGGCATTTCTTTCAAGCACGCTCAGTGAAGTTCTTCAAGCATCAAAAACAGTTCATAAAACAACATCTAGCTATCACCCGCAAACCAATGGCTTAACGGAAAGATTTCATCGCACGCTGTGTGACATGCTGTCCATGTATATCCGACCGGACCATCGCAATTGGGATGCCATACTACCCTTTGTCACGTATGCATATAATACGTCAGTTCAACGAACCACAGGCTATTCTCCTTTTTTCCTAGTATACGGACGCCAACCGACATCACCACTCGACGTTTCATTCTTTTCTGGCCCCGTCAACTCTTCACCATTCGTTTGCGACCAGTTTCTGTCCCGCGTTGCTCGATGCCGTCGTCTTGCCCGCGTCAACACCGAAGCTAGCCAAGAAGATCGCAAACATCGTTACGATGCCACTCACCGCGTCGTTCTCTACCGCCCTGGCGACAATGTACTTCTGTGGACTCCTGCGCGAACGCCTGGCTTATGCGAAAAGTTTGAGTCACGCTATCTTGGCCCTTACAAAGTTATCGAACAGACCTCACCGGTGAACTACCGTGTCACACCTGTTCATGTCCCCACTGACCAACGCTGCCGCGGGACAGAGATTGTGCACGTTTCGCGTCTCAAGCCCTATTGTATGCGTTCCACAGCGTAATTCGCGGCCAGGCTGGCCGCTTCCGTCGACGGGGGAAATTAGTGTGAGAATTCATTGTACGTCATCTTCCTCATCTATCACTAACCATCATCAGTCTTCGGGCTGTTCCTCTTCATGATCGGCGCCATTTTGCTGTTGCTTCAATAAGCGTCAGCTGCACCGTTGTATTTCAATATATATATATATATATATATATATATATATATATATATATATATATACATACATACATATATAAACTGTACTGCACCCCTTCCACAATGCTTGTCGAGGCCTCTGTAAGGTGCTGTAAATAAATAAATAAAATATATAAGTCACTACTTACATGTAACAGAGGCATTTCAACAACTTCTCTCAGCTTCTCAATCTGCTCTTTGCAGCCACCAACATCTGCGTACGTCACATCGGGCTTTTCCTCCACTTGCATCATAGTGACTGTAGGGTCAATTTTGGGTGGCAGTGGGATGTGAATCTGGTACTTATTTCGGTCCACACTGTGTGTGCCGACAGAAAAGGGGGCAGAAATAATTATGAAACAGAAATCACCTGGAATCACAAAACGAGTTCACAATTGGCAACAAACATTGGGGGAACATTAATAAGTGGGAGAACTGAAAATTTCGTCTATTCCGCATGATCCCCTAGTGCAAAAGAAGCCAAGAATGATGCTTCTGCGTGACAGAGCAGTTATCTATGTTTCCAATTGTTATTGAAACATAGATAAGTGTTCTTTAATTATTTAACCAACCAGAATGCATTAAAGAAACTTATTTCCTTACTACGTTCCTTTAAACAACAGGTAAAAAGTGATAAAAACACTAGAATTAGCTCTTACCGTTAACTGCATTGTTGAGAATGCAAAGTGACATAGCAGCAGCAGAGCCTACATCACATGCTCTTCCAAGACACACTAGTTTTCATCACATATCAGTAAATATTAATTTATATCATATTGTTGAAAGCAGTAACCAGCGTTGGGCAATGAAATCCGTTCGACAAAGGAGACTGAGCCTTTCCGAACACTAAGCAAAGCAATGTGTTGCTTGAGCATGCAGTATAAAAAGGGGATTGTAAGAGATTTCAAACTTTTTTTTCAAGACATTCTCTTATGTCTGTGATTAGCAGACATTGATAAGGTGTTTGACTTGTTGGTTCATTGCACTGCATGACTACATTTGAGCTGTGAGAACGCCATCATAAAGTGCTTTGGGCAACTTTGTTAGACTTTAAACATGATAAACCTTTTTTTTTTCTTGAAATGCTAATGATATATAGTAAAATAAGAGTTATGCACTCCCAAGAGTATATTCGCAAAAAAAAAAATTAAATATCTCCCATGAGCAGGAATATGAAGAGGGTAATGCTTACTTCAGCCCCATAACTTCACATTAGTACATCCTTTCTGCCAAGGCAGTGCTTTTTGTCAATGACTCAATGACACTCAATGTCTACCAGGGATCCTCCCCCTTGCCCTTGAAGTATTCTTATAGCAAGCATTGGAGATGTTAAACATAAAGCATTTTCACATCGAAAACAGAACCAATACAAAATGCATTAATTACATGACCAACCATTATGTCCCCATAGCCTCGGGTGACTCAGGGCCCCTAAACACGCACAACGACTTCAACCTATCACAGTGCGAGACAGTGATATCACTGGTGTCTATAAACTTGTGCTCAGCAGTGAAATGCCACAGCTGCTAAGCGACCACAGTAAATTTTGATGGCAAATTAAAGCACCAACATGATGGAGAGCAGTGGAGCACAACTCACCCAACTCTCATCCCTTCCTCAATGTCTGTAGGTGCCACGGAGTCAGCCAAATCAACCACAAACTTTGCAAACTGCTTGACATTGATGATGTACTTTGGGTCTTCACTGTCGGCATTTATGATCTTGGTGCAGCGGGCAACCTGCACATCATGGTATAGTGTTCAATACATGCAGTTATACAATTTCTAACAGCAGTTCTGTTGGAACTAAACGTTAAACAACGAAAAAAAAAAACTATTCATACAATCATAACTCGAATGAACAAAAGGTATAAAAAAGAGCGTAAATATGAAGCTTTACAGGTAATTCACGTGTCGTGTTCTTCCCTGTGTGACAGTCTTGAGTCTGCACTCTTCGATAATGTTGAATTTATGAAAGCTGACAGATTTGTAAATTATTCATAGGCAATTTTGGGCAAATTGGTACTTAATTGCATTATTTTGCTTGTGCAGATTCAGAACTGTCGCTACTCATATGTTCATTTCCCAAAATAAACATTGACTGGAAGTTAGCGCATGCTTCTGTCACTTCTAATAGTCCTTAATTGTTAACATTTTTTTATGGTGCAAAATTTTTCGTATGCAAAGTTGCAAAGCATGGTGGAAGATGCAACAGCTCGGAGCTGGCACATGGACATTCCTCTATTGTTGTTACTGCAAATTGACCACTTGATATTGAGAGAGGTTCCACAGCTGCAAGCACTGTAAGTTAGATGGTGTGGTAAATTCCACTCAAGCTGCATGATACTATATACTACAAAGGCGCTCCTTTAAATTTGATGGCATGTCAATTCTCTTTAATAATTAAGTCTATTTCATCACATGAATAAACAATGTTTGATAAAAAGTTCTGTCACAAACTGCTCAGCTTTCCAATTCAAGGTTGAGACAAATATATACGAAATTAAATGATACAAATGCAATCGACAGTAAAGTACAGTTTGAATGTGAACTATGAGTGATGTCAGTCTTTCCATATTCGTGCTCTTGATTTCAATTATGATTAATGATGTGTAAACCCATCCTGGAGCTCGAAACCACCCTGTGCTAAACCTTTCCATTGAGTGTTACTGCGTTAGGTACACGAAACATCTGACTGTAGCACTCGGCGTTTACCTGCAGAGGTTGCTCATTCTGAAGGGTCTGCTTGTCTGCTGCCAGATCCCACAGCGCAGGCGGAGCCAACCCTGTATCGGACTCCTTGATACCTGAATATGATTAAATAACTGGTGCAGCCGCTCGAAGCTGCGCGAAACTAAATTAAATGACGCTTCCTCAGCGAACTCACCAGTGAGTTCATTCACGCGCTTCAAGATCGACTGAATATCTTCCTCGACTTGCTTGATCGATTTGCTGTACTGCCCGGCACCCTGAAAACGATAGGATTCGACAAAGTTATTTGACCCGCGACTAAAAAGAAAAATAAGGCTACAAAGAAGAAGCTGCGGTCTCCTTACGTAAGATTTCAGTAGAGCGATGTCCCCTTCATCAAGAACTGCAAGGCAATTGAAAGAGTTTGCAGCAAAGCAGCGTACAGAAATTACTAATCAATGGCGAGTATTTGCACCACCGATGTCTGATTGCGCACGACATAATTTGGCAATATCACCGTCGACATAATACATGAGAATTCTAGGGCGATAGGAAACGGCCTCTTGAAGATGACACATCAAAACTTAACGCCATCAACTAGTAGCACGGTGAACTTACCTTTTATTTCTTGCTCTTTTTCCTCCTTTTCATCCTTCTTAGATTTACGCATGTCATCACCCAGATAATCAGGCATTGTTCTTGGTAGCTTCGGGGCTTCGACGTCACACCAAGATTTTAGTATATAAACCACCGCAGTTTACGCAGTTTCAGTAGTTCGTTGCCGCAAACCGCGTTTCGGACTTGATGTCCCACTACTAACTCAGGCTTGGTTAACAAATAAACAAAGTACAATTTATAGAGGTCGCTGCTTTCATACTAAAAACGGCTTTGATTTGCAGGCGATTAAATATTATAGCACAACAATTAAGTAATAACATTACAACATAATAGAGTCAAAACAAAACAACAAAAAGACATTCACTCACTAGTCAATCCTAACGCTGTCAAAACCGACGACAAACAAAACCGAAACCTTAATACAGCACCGCGCTGATGACGCGGAGTGCTTCTTTTACCTTCAAACATCGATCACGATTTCCTTAAAATACTTTTGAAACATATTTGATGTCACCGACACTCACGAGCGATTATGTTGTGTTTGTGCTCGCGTGACTGATTACATACCCAGGGCGCAATTTAAATTAATAACCGTGGCCCAAAGACACCAGTAGCCGCCAAAGTGTGAGCGCGTGGCTATGCTGTTAAGTACTGAAATTGTCACAAATGCATTTCTGACAATATTGCAAAATAATCTGGCTTTCCCTAGTTGTGTTTTTGACAAAATAAAGACATTTATGAGAAAATATTTAGAACATCAGGCTTTCACTAAGAGCCAACCTGGATATGGTGGTTCAAAGCCTCCATATTTAATGTAAAACAAAACAAAAATTATTATTTACCCAATAAGATGCCCAACAACGCAGTGAAATAGAAGAAAAATTACTGCTAGTTTACAACTCCAAGCCTCTGCAGGCATAAAAAAAGACAGTGTGGTGTAAATTTTGCAATTGTATGTGTGGGAAATTTGGAGCAGTGCAAGGACATGTTATGTCCTAATATACAGATGCAATTTATGCAACTGATACCATTTCCCTTGCGTAGATTCGCAAACCTGAGTTTTGTTGTTTAGTGAAGTTATGGCCAAAATCAAACAACACCTGCCAATGATAATCATAGGTGATTACCTTTTCTTTTATTGTACTTAAGAGATATGTCATTGCTTCGTTCCCTGTTAAAAAGACATCAAGCAAGGACTACTTTTTTTATAGGACTTACCCTTTCATATCCACATTTTTTTTTTCATTTTAGTATAGTAACAGAGCTGAGCTAGTTGCCAGGTATTATTTATAAAAGATTAAGCATTCAAACACACACACGAGAGAGAAATGAGGCTAACACAAATGATAGCTGTTACTCGGTGTTTGCAATTTCTAGACTTCCCTCTTATGTCCACATTTGTATGTCCTGCCTTAATTAGCATGTGCTGTGTTCTATTTATTTTTTCAGTGGGGTGTTTAAATCATGAATATTCTGCAACCATATATTTATATAAGGCTCCTGGAATTAGAGTTGTTCTTTGCTAATGAAATGTAAAGATAAAGACGAGTGAGTAACTTTATTATTTAGTTTCAGACAGCCATTACAAAGATATAAGTAAAGTTTTCTTCTTAAAGGCAGAAATAACATAGCCCATGATCTAACGACTATTTTTTTCTACAGAAATGGTCAAGAGAGTGCCAATTCCATTCACAGAATGTCTCACACAACTCATGATTTTGCAGATGGTCCTCAGTTTTCTGCCTCTGTAGACTTATTAGCGACCAAACATTTCACTTCCAGAGCACAATACACTGTTGAAAACTCATGTTGTGCTCTTTGTGGCCACTCACAGTATTACGTAAAACACAACTGTTACTTGTGTATTGGCAGGACCAGCTGCAAAAAACATTTAGAACTTTGTGAAAAACATAGTATAATAGTATGCAGCAAGTTCTCTATAAAATTTTGTCCTTAAAATTAATTTGTAAAAAGTAATGTTTTACAAGAGGTTCACAAAAGTAGAAGCTTTTGACCCAAATAAAGACCTGCTCACTGCATTCACTGTCCGCTTATATTCTGTGAACAAACATAACAGCCCCAGAATCACCTGCATTGTAAGGTTTGCTGCCGCTGTGTAACGCTATTATTTATTTCCACCTCAGGGGAAGGGATGTTTTGTTGCAGTTGGTTGCAAATATCTAGTAAAAAAGTTATGTGCACTATCACGAGCATAGCCAGAGGGTAATAAGAGGTTCCACTCTTCCCCACAAAAAAAAATCTTCAATTTTGCTAGCATATATATACACACACAAACATACATAAAGTATGGTTCAATCTCTCTACCCCCTCTCGAAAAAAAATTTCTGGCTACACCCCTGTGCACCATGCATGCTACAAATAAGTACTAAGAAATTACATTGTTTAGTCAAGTGGAAGAGGTAACTGGCAGTGGCTGTACAAATCAGCCGGTTCCTTCATGACACAAAATTGCAATAGTAAAATTGTGAGTAATGCCACAGACAATTCTGAAGTTTCAGAAAATTTTAATACACCACCTGCATAGAGGTATCATGGGACCATAAACAATGAAAGTCTTCCTGTCAAAATATTGGCTTCAGCAACATTCCCTGTTCAACAATTTTTCGTCACAAGCAAGCACAATTTGTGAGATTTTGACATTTCATCAAATGATATGTATCACAAAATTAAGAGGCTTTTGGGGTTACTTTGGTGCTTAACTGACTCTGACAAGAGCAGTCTTTTATGGATTGACTATATGGGGCTGTAAGTTTCACATCAGAAATTATTTGTAGCGTATTAAACACAGACACAAAGGAACACAAGCGGCGGTACATGAAAACTTGTTCATCATCTCCCTGTCTTCTTTTCTGTCAATGTTTCCTATGCTACAAATAGTTTACGGAGTCCTTTACGTTGTACATTATACACTGCCATTGACTTGGCTACTCTGAAAATATGGCAACTATATGCTAGTCAACTATAACAGCATACACAGTCCACGACTCTCATAGTCTGTTATTTGATAAATCTAGCTAAAACATATTAGTTAAATGTGAGTGTAGTAGTGGTGTCATTGACCAGTCCAGTAATAAGTGCATACACCTTTCAAGTAAATGGGTTCAAACTTTAGTGGCAGTGGTGAGCTTCGGCTGCCCTTGCACAAGTTGTAGACATAACAGCAAATGCTTACAGAACGTTGGCTCAACAAGATCCGCTCAACTAGTTCACAATGCTTTCAACCAAGCCAATAATTGCATAGGTGCAATACCAGCTGCAGGCTGGAACCTTTATTTAGAGCTTATTCCAGGCTTGCGCGAATATTTGAATGCCTTGAATATTCAACTGAATAATGCAGTATTCGAATTCACTTTGCATCGAATTTATATTATTAAAAATTTCGAAGTATCCAAGACGAACGAATAGGTGCATATTAGTCCGCATGTAACACACTGTAAAAGTGGTTTCGCTGCAGCGGAGAAGTGCCAAGCCATGAAAACACATATCCAGGAGAAATCTACACTGCTGCTAGGCCCCACTTCAAGGTTAAATTAGGTTCCTACCCTCACATCGATTCATTTTATGAGTTTACAAGCTCATTACACCAACTTATACGCTCCAAATAAAAAAATGTAAAAACATAACAAATTTTACAGGCTATCACTAGCATTCTATCAAAAGTCAAATCCTGCTACTATTCGAAGTTGTTCCCACTTCCTTTGATGCAAGAAAATGGCATATTCATAAGCCCTGTTACAAATTAAAAAAAAAATTAGTCTGCAGGTTAGTTTGGTCATGACAAATAAGCCTTTGTAATATGTGATATACATACTATTCGTATTTGATCCGAAATTATTCAACCAAAATAACTATTTGCTCTGATTTTGCTTCGAAATAACTTCAAACCTAAAATTCACTATTCGCACATGCCTAGTGAATACAGATATCTCTAAGATTCTTTGTACTGCAAACTGTTGCAGTTGGGTGTACGTAATAATCGCATTATACTCGGATACAACTGATGAAAAAAGCAGATTTTTACTGTCAAAGGACCCCTTCGGGCCAACGTTGTTGCGGCACTTTGTGACAAGCTTGGTGACACACTTTGAAACACTGCTTTGCAATTTCTCACATGACCTCAGCACGAAGGCAGTCTGCCGCATGGCAACAATGACACAACGATGTAATTAACTGAAGGGGGTTTCTTTGATGGTGAAAAGCTGCTTTTTTCTTGAGCTGTCTCCAAGTATAGAAAAAAAAATACCACAGGCGTTCTAAATCTATACGATATCAAAACTGTTAGGTATCGCACACTGTTCTACTATTCTACAACCACTTTTGTGAGTGTTTGATAAAGTACAGACAATAGTTCTCTCTTCACTACCCCTCTTTTACTAGGCAGCTGATGAATTATTTGCAACAGCATTAAAAGATCTCATTGCCTTGAATGAGGAACTAATTATGTATAATGACAGAGCAGTCTTTTAATGCAAATAATTCTAACCACATCAAGTACAGTGCCAGCCTGTTTTCAAAGCACCAGGCCTGTAGTCATGAGACATCTTTGAGAGACTGTAACGAATATGCCACAAGATGTGACAACGGGGCGAGTCGAACGCAAGTGGCGCAGCGCTATCAGAGAAGTGACAGCAGGGGACCACACTCATTTAGTGTTAACTGCGAATGCAGAGTGGAAAAGAGAACAATGGCCAACGAAGCATGCACTTAACTTTTCTTGACAAGGAAAAAAAAATGTTTAGCAAATAATGCAAGAAGTGTGACGCCTGTGCCAAGCCATAACTCCACCACCATTCCCAGTTTTCAACATAGAGAGGGAACCATTTTCTCAATAACCTATGCAATGAGGCGGTGCCAATGTTTGCATGCAATAAATAAAAACTGATGCTTTTGAAAGAAGACATAAATGTATATTTCAAGAATAGTAAAATTATACAGCTTTCATGGTGTTAACAGCCACCCGACGGAACAAAGATATCAGAAATAATGTCACAATTTTTTCTTTACACTGATATTGCGTGTTTTTTTTTACACAGTACGTACTATAGAGTTACACTCACTGGCACTACTCCGGCTTGGTTCATCTACTTGCAACACGCAGTTTAATGGCATAATGGCAGTTGCGAGCTAGCTTTTATTTTTTCATTTTTACGGCACACGGCAAAGATGAAGCCGAGGTTTGGGAGACAGTCTAAGAGAACAACGACAACTAAGTAATGCACATTACTGTTTTTGAATGCACAATGCAAAGGACAGAGAAACAAAGTTCCAAGCTTCTTTAATTACTGTCACCGTAAAAATGGTGGTACTGCACAGTACAATTACTCTAACAAATAAGCATGACGTCACGTGTATAATAAAAAATGAGCAATCTACAATGCAACAAGCTCAGTTTTATACAGAACAATTTTACAGCAGTACATTCTAAAACTGTTGTTTGAATGAACCGAACAGTGACAGGACAACGTCATCGTGAATTGGTCACAAGTAATGATCAACAACAGTCAGTCATGCAATTGTTCATGGTGCTACTTATCTCGGACTTCAAAGGTTACACGGTACAATTAGGTTAGCACTGATGTATTCAATGCCCAAGTAGAATTTTAGTTTTTTTATTCTACAAGTTTATAAAAAAAAGCATTTTTTCATTATTCGCAAGTTGAACAGAGACTACTACTACAGTGCCTTGCTCACATCAATAACCCTCGTCATTATAGTAGAAAGCCCACCTCTGGTTTGTTTCATTGTGAGTTCAATATGAACACTTAGACGATACAATGATCTTCACGTGAAAGTTAATCACGTGGCCATGGGTGGTATCTCCCATCTACAAATATGAGTGGACCTAAACAATATGCTTACATTCTTTTTCTTCTATAGTAATGCTACCATATACTATACAAGTTTTCAAAAAACTGCCTATCAACATTATATACATGAAACGGCGATGCTAAGATGACGCTGCTGTGCTCGGAGGCAATGCAGGGTGACTAGCATAGGGTGTCGTGGATGAGCTAAACCCCCCCGGAGTCCGCTTGCGGTGCTCTTCCTCAGTCTGCCAGGCCACTTTCTGCCTGTTCTGCTTCACAGCGTCATGAACACGGTCCATAATCATAGCTTCGGTTAGAACACCATCATCCGAAGCATATGCTGCCGCCTGTTGGGAAAACAAAGAATTTCAAATTAGATTCAAAAATGAAGTGAGGCTTATGGTAAGTCTTATACCAACAGACTACATGCTATTTACCCTTATAGTAATGAAGTTTCTCAATGTCACAATGTAATGCTGATGTCACATCAACACTTTTGATCACGATCCAGGTGGATATGAATTAGCCTCAATCCAGACAAGCTCCTGCTAGACGGTCACGGTCGGGATCTAATTTTCTTACAGTGATTGGGTATACTAGTACCTTCTGCTGCTTGCGTAAAGGAGCCACTCACTATCGAGAAATTCGATCCAGATCAGCCCCGATCGTGATCAAAAGTGACCATGTGACACGGGCATTAATTAAGGTCAGGTCAAATCAGGATCAAGATGACTGAAATCTGCGCATCACAATCTCGCTCAGTGATCACGGTTTGGTTGATATCTATGCCGTACTCGATCAAGATTAGTCAGGGCACAGTAACTGCAACATGCTACTTGATTGTGATAAAGAAGCCTTGATCGTGATCAGATGTGCCCTAACACCGATATAAGCGCAGTTACTAATACAGCCATTGTTGCCTTAGTGCAAGAGAAGTATTTTTGCATTTCCTTGTGTAAAGTCTCTGGTTGCGTAAACACTGGAGCAAGGTATATCATTATATATTGCTTCACAAATTATTATGTTTCATGGCAGCACTCCCATCCTACATACGAAGATGGGAGTCGTTCACTATTGTAAGCTATGGTTATGGCCGCACAACATGAGCAGCATTGACAAAACTGCCAACGAATTTATTAAGCTATCACTCATTTTGTTGCTCTAACAGTTGGCTGATAGTCTGTGAGACACTGCGCTTTTGAGGTGCAGGTGCTTTCCTGAAGTATGCATTTTATTGCCTCCCTTGGCATGGTCCATATTTTTTTCAGTTCAGTACTACTTGAGCCCAGAGTCTTCTTCAGCAGAACATAGCTGTGTCAAATACAGTGCCAGCCAATGCATGCTGTCCAGAGAGCAAAAATTAGTGTTCTTGCATAAGCAGCAGTGTCTACTGTTGTCTGGCTTCTTGTGCAATGAGATTATTTATTTGTAGGCTCGTGCAAAGACTCAATTGAATATTATAATATTCAATATTCACACCATATGGAATAATAGTATAGGAACATTTTGATTTTTTATAAACAAATTAATAGATATGGACCTTTTCCTATGCATAACCTGCCCGAAAAGACTGTTGCACAGCAGCACAGGTTATGTTGTTGTGAAGATGCAAGTGAAATGATGTTTCCGTATTACTCGAACCTCGAATCACACTTTTTTAATTAGAGTGGGCTGTAAGTGTCTGCTTCTGTAAATTTTAAAACAAAGTATTTTGCTATGTATAAGCTGTGATGCCACAACAAAAAACTAAGGGGCAATAAATAAAAGGGACATATATGAGCAAAGAAAATAACTGTCCACAAACACTGCACCTGGTTTGATGTATTAGACATATCCAAGCATGATAAGATAATTCTAAATCATACGGAAATCCCAACTAACTACTTGTTTCTACAAAAATGTTGCTATTTGCGCAAGTCAACATCATTTTCCACTGCCTAAAATATGTGTAGGTGTTGACACCTGTAACAATCAGTTGAACCAAGAGAAACCTCCACAGTCATTCAGTGTGTAATGCTATTGAAAACCGACTCATAATACCAGCAAGTATCACCCTGACACCAATTGATCAAAAGACAAAGAGATGCCATGCTGTACAGGGTAAATTCGGTAAATTTTTTTTCCTAGTACCTACCTACCTGCTCGGACAATCCATTACAAGTGAGGCGTAAACCATTCATGTATGGAAGTGAGCAATAATGTGGTGAGCACATAATAAAGATTGCAAATGAGTGCATGTCACCTCCTTTAACCCAGCTGCGGCTGCGCTGATTGTCTGTGAAAGCCGAGCAAACACTAGAACATGTGGCTTATCTTGGAGGTGTTATATCTGTCTGGTAATGGTTACATATCCCTCTCTTCTGCCTACAAACTAATGCAGACTCAGTAGAGTGATCGTCGCACAAGGCAAAATTTTTGGGAGAATACCTTGCAGTGCCACGGTTTCTAACTACTTGCAGATCACAATTCTTGCGCTGCCGGCCATGACCAAAGAATTAGGTTAAACAGGGCATACCTTGGTCACAAATGTATACGTTCAAATTACAGTGCATGAACTGCACAACAACATGAAGCCCAGTGCTTACGTAAAGTATCGTGAAAACTTAAAGATCATTTTTGGAAAGCACTCGTTTTTCCCCACTGCATGGTCTCCGGCCTGTTCTTGCCTACTTTGGTATTACCTAAAGTCGCCCATCAGTACAGTATACTGCATCTTTACTCTATTATTTCTGCCTGTACGTCTTCGTAGAAGCATTCCACCAAATGAACATCATGGCTAGACGTAGGCGCATAGGCCTACGTCTACCATCTTTATCTTGTACATTTTTAAACTTAATTAGGATACTTGCCACCCTTTCAATGATGCCACAGTATTCCTTCATGTTGCCAGCGATATTCTTGTGTATACCCCCCCGCCCCCTAGTTTTTTTTTTGTCAACAAATTCACGGTAGCATTTAACGTGTTCGTTCTTCAGGACTGAATAAAATGATACGCAAGAAGCCAATTAATGAGCTAGCAATGAGAGGGAAAGTACAGAAATTCAGAGTTTCACTTCAGAATAAATTTGTGGCTCTAAACGAGGTAATCGGCGTTAGCGTCGACACCACGAATGAAAACTTTACTAGTATCATCAAAGTGTGTGCAATAGAAGTTGGAGGTGGAGAGACGGAAGTTATGATAGGTGGAAAGACGCTGGAAGTTGTACAGGAATACGTCTACTTAGGACAGGTAGTAACCGTGGAACTGACCCATGAGAGTGAAATAACTAGAACAACTGTATCTCGCCGGTACTTACCTACGGAGCAGAAACCTGCAGGCTTACAAAGAGGGTTCAGATTAAATTGAGGACGACGCAGAGAGCGATGGAAAGGAAAATGATAGGTGTAACAAGAAAGCAGAGTGGATCAAGACGAGAAGAGAGCAGAGTGGATCAGGGAACAAACCAGGGTTAAGGATACCATAGTTGTAATCAAGAAGAAGAAATGGACATGGGCCGACACGTAGCATGTAGGCAGGATAACCACTGGTGATTAAGGGTAAGTGACTGGATTCCCAGAGAAGGCATGCGGGTAAGGGGGAGACAAAGTTAGGTGGGCCGATGAGATTAGGAATCTTGCGGGTATAAAGTGGCAGCAGAAAGCACAAGATCGGGTTGATTGGCGGACTATGGGACAGGCCTTGGCCCTGCAGTGGGCATAGTCAAGCTGATGACGATGATGATGGTGAAAACCTCGACACAGTGGTGTATGCATGACTAAGCAGCTCACCTGCCAGGTCACTCCCAGTTTGGCAATCTCACGTCCCGAAAGCCCTTCCGTGATCTGGGCTATATCGGAGCAGAGCTTGCCATAGTCGAACTGGGCCACTTTGAGCCTCCTGCAAGAACAAACGTATAGATTTTGCAGTATTCTTCGCATTTTACTGGATGAGTAAATTTTTTCTAAGTAGTTCGCTTGATGATAAATATTCTTCTCTCATTACATGTTCTTCCTGTTACAGGGGTTTATTGAGGTGTTCAGAGTCTGAGATGGTCCCCTTTTCTATAATTTTGCTACAAATAAAATGAAGCGAGAGTTTAAACCACAAGTTTAAGTGAGTCAAATTAGTCACTAATACAGTCTTTGGGGCATTGAAAGGAATGATGCTACAAGTGTACAATTACACCACATCCATTCCAAGACAGTTGCCTCTTTCAATAATCCAATGGCTCATAAACGCAGGCTCTCAAGGTGACAAACAATAGTGTAACTTGTATATGAACTTTGTATTTCAATAACCTGACCACATCATTGTGCATCATGGTATTATAATTGTTGTAATTCATAGTTTTTTCCCATGATTTGTAGACTTACCATGCGTATTGTTACTACTGATGTTGATGTATTGGTTACTATTGTTTTGCATGCTACAAATGATCAGATGGTGCTTCTTGTCTGTTTTATGTGTATGCTTTCCTGCAATGGTTTTGCAATGGTAAGATCGGCAGCACTACTAAATGATTACATGAGTCCCTAACGGCAACATACTAGTAAAGGGTATTAAGCAACCTCAAAAAGCTTCAGTTCTGTAATGAATACACAATAAGTGAACATCTTCACACCTTGCCAAACATGCAAACCAGCACTCATCAAAGGAATGCCACGAAGCCACCATGGTAAGTCATTCCTAGTGAAGGAAGCTGCATGGTTGGTTCAACCCTCACTGCTAAGACAAGTGTACACAATGACACTTGTGGGGGTGCTAACACTCCCTGTAATGTTGTTTGCGCCTCATGGCGCACGTGTCTCGCGCATAAGCCGCATTCAGGGGTGATACCTATTAAGCGGTAGGTGGCGTTGTGCTCGTGAGCATTTATCACTGCCGTCATTACCATGGTTAGAGCGGAGGCGCCGGCAGTGATGCCTGGCGGCAAGCCTTGGTGGTGGCACGGGAGAGATGAGCAGTTCTTTTTTTGGTGGGTGGTGGTTGCCACGAATGATTGTCTCTTGCGGTGCCATGGGTCACCGGTGCACGGCACCGCAGGGTGTATGCCGGGGGCCCTCGTGGTGAGCCAAGGGTTGGCGCCGCCGCCCCTTGATCAACACTCCCTTGAATTGGGAGTGTTGATCCCAATTGATGTTATCACTATTCGGCTGGCAATATCGCCGATCTACAAGTAGTTAAATAAATGTGTGTTGTTTGGTTCGTTCAGACCGTGTCTACTGTGTCTGTTCACTCTAAGAGCGTGGCGCTCTCTCTACTTCGAGACCCCACAAACTCACCTCTTGCCCTCAGCGGCCGGCTGTAGGACGAACTTGTCAAAGTAAAGGCGCACCATACGCTCACGTTCTTCCAGGCCAGGCAGACGGAACTCCACCATCTCATCCACTCGGTCACTCACGGCCCAGTCAAATTGCTCGGGTGTGTTGCTGGCGAGAACTAGCATAAACCTGTGTAACACCAACAATGTCAACGATGTCAAATGTCACCAATGCTGCAACCTGATACCGTTACTTATAAATGTTGGGCTTTTACACCAGAAAACCAAGATGCAACAAGTAGAAGGCTTAGAAATTTTGAGCATCTGGTGTTCTTTTACGTGCACCCTAATGCACGGGCTTCTCGCAATGTGCCTCAATTAAAATGCGGCCACCGTGGCCAACTTGCAACAAAGTACAGCAGACTCTCGATAGATGGAAATATCTCAAATGGAATTGGTGCTCATATGGAACAACTGCACCTAATGTGATTGGTTTCATATGTGAATAGTGCAACCCTGTTTCATCATCATCATCAGCAGCCTGACTACATCCACTGCAGGACAAAGGCCTCTCCCATGTTCCGCCAGTTAACCCGGTCCTGTGCTTGCTGCTGCCAATTTATACCCGCAAACTTCTTAATCTCATCTGCCCACCTAACCTTCTGTCTCCCCCTAACCCGCTTCCCTTCTCTGGGAATCCAGTTTGTTACCCTTAATGACCAGCGGTTATCCTGTCTACGCGCTACATGCCCGGCCCATGTCCATTTCTTCTTCTTTATTTCAACTATGATATCCTTAACCCCTGTTTGTCCCCTAATCTACTCTGCTCTCTTCTTGTCTCTTAAGGTTCCACCTACCATTTTTCTTTCAATTGCTCGCTGCGTCGTCCTCAATTTAAGCTGAACCCTCTTTGTAATTCTCTAAGGTTTCTGCTCCGTAGCAAAGTACTGGCAAGATACAGCTGTTATATACCTTCCTCTTGAAGGATAGTGGCAATCTACCTGTCATAATTTGAGAGTGCTTGCCGAATGTGCTCAACCCCATTCTTATTCTTCTAGTTACTTCAATTTCGTGGTTAGGCTCTGTGGTTATTACCTGCCCTAAGTAGACATAGTCTTTTACAACTTCAAGTGCACTATTACCCATCTTGAAGCGCTGCTCCTTTCCGAGGTTGTTGTATATTACTTTCGTTTTCTGCAGATTAATTTTAAGACCCACCTTTCTGCCCTCCTTGTCTAACTCCGTAGTCATGAGTTGCAATTCGTCCCCTGAGTTACTCCGCAATGCAATGTCATCGGCAAAGTGCAGGTTACTAAGGTACTCTCCATTAACTCTTATCCCTAATTGTTCACATTCTAGGCTTCTGAAAACCTCCTGTAAGCACGTGGTAAATAGCATTGGGGAAATTGTGTCCTCTGCCTTACACCCTTCTTGATTGGTATTCTGTTGCTTTCTTTATGAAGCACTATGGTAGCAGTTGATGCCTTGTAGATTTCTTCCAGGATGTTTATATATACTTCATCAACGCCCTGATTCCGCAGTGTCTGCATGACGGCTGATATTTCTACTGAATCAAACGCCTTCTCGTAATTTATGAAGGCTATGTATAGTGGTTGGTTATATTCTGAGCATTTCTCTATTACCTGATTGATAGTATGAATGTGGTCGATTGTTGAGTAGCCTGTTCGAAATCCTGCTTGTTCCTTCGGTTGATTGAATTCTAATGTTTTCCTTACTCTGTTAGCAATTACCTTGGTAAATAGCTTGTATACTAGAGAGCAAGCTGATCGGCCTGTAATTCTTCAAGTCCTTGTCATCTCCTTTCTTATGCATTAAGATGATGTTAGCGTTCTTGTTTACCCTGTTTGCCTCTCAATAAAGAAAACTTCTCTTAAACAGAAAAGTATATTTCCCTTCAGGTTGTGTTTAATGATAGTCTACTATATAAGGTATAGGCTCAGTAAGAATTTCTTGACAGAGAATTGAGGTGCTTGGAACATCTGTTATTTCACTAACACAACAGTAAAAGAAGACCTTTACATAGGAATGCTGCCACTCACTTGTTGGACTGCTCTCCAGTTCGATAAAGGAAAGCATTGAGAGTAGCACGAAGATCTTCACTGATCATTTCCTGGACAAAAAGAAAGAAACAGTGAACCAAATGCAAAACACTACAGGCAGGACCCCAAATGCATGCAAGCACAGGACACTTACTGAGCTGCGTTTCCTGAGGAACGCATCAGCTTCATCAACAAATAACAGCACTCTGGAAAAAAAAAGTAATGAGAACATTAATCGCAATCATACAAAACATTCTGGCCCAATCTGGCCTGTCTAAATATTGCACCATATCTGAAAAACTAAGACATGCTTCCGGGTAGTTTCGAAAAGTTGCCAGTAGGTGGCTTTATTAAGCTGTGATGGAAACTAAAAGCACAACAGTAGCATAGCAAGGTGGCTGCAGCGGAAACATGCGAAAGAGAGGAAACAATTGATACTCAAAACCAGAGCTATCGAAGTTTGTTAAACAATGAACACGACGTGGAACAACGACTGTTGGTCACAGCAACAAATGAATGGAAGGAACAATTTCGGGATGGTAATTTGTCTGAGGAGAGATGGCCTTTTTCAAGAGCCACACGGAGACATAGCACGAGGTCACAGAGGATGTGCATGCATAGTTGCACAAAACGGCAAATCCCTTCTGGAATATGTGTGGCTGAAAAGCACTGCTGCAACATATAAAATGAGAACCGAGGAAAACTTAATTTATTGATACGACCAAAAATATTTATAATGAAATATTTAAAGTTTTTACTTGAAACTTTTTCACAAAATGACTGTTATAATTACATTGAATTGGTGTATTCTGCAATGTCATTTACAGAATATTCAGCACACTAAAAAAAATGCCACTGCAAATTCAAACGTTTCTACTTCTACACAAGCGCATGATCTCCACTTACCCGCGCCTGCTAGTCTGAGACCAGTCAAAGACTTTGTGAACTGCAGACACACCTTCACGGCCCATTGGAGCCACATCACCACCACTCATGAGCGCATATTCCATGCCCGAGTGCTGAGCCAAACGCTGCAATCGACATATAAGCACAACTTTTTCAAACAACATATAGGTCCCTTATAAAATATACACATTGGACAGAGTAAAGCACAGCTGACAATACAAAGCCATAAAACGAAAAGCCATATAAGCCCCTTAAAGGCACAGAGCACAATGTCTTATATTACAATTTTAAGAAGGCAAAATGCATGCGTAAGCATAAACCTAAATGCACAGATGAGGCTGTGCCTCTAAGTTTACTAGGTCACTTTTGCTATTTCCATGCAAGACATATTATTTTTTGTAAATAGGCCCCACACAGCAAAAAACTGACCTTGGCAAAGAGCGTCTTGCCAGTACCGGGAGGCCCATACATAAGAATGTTCCTGTACATCCCTTTGTTCTTCTTGGTGTTTCTTGTGGCGATGGCAATATCTCTTAGCCGCTCCTCCAGCTTGGGCTGAAAGGAAATAAAACAAAACACTGAGCCATTGGTTGGCTTCCCACAATACCATCAATGAAAGTTACAGAGGGAGGTCCTATTCAAGCAGCGCGTCAGTGAGCTTTGTCAAAAACAGGTCAGTGATTTTTGAAGGAAACCAGTGGCGTTTTTCACTGGTCAATTCAGAGCAGGATTTCTAGCGCTGTGGCAATGAACCCGTATTGCACAGGTCGATCTGAAGTGGGTTCGCGCACTTTACTGGTCATTTCAGAGCAATTCACCCGGCGCTAGATTGCTCCCACTTGGCCCACCGCCAAGCTGTGGATTTGGCCAGAAAAAAGAAGGGCGGCATTCGTCAACTCCACCATTCTGCGAGCAACTGTGGCCATGGCATTCAGTGGTGACCAAGGTTGCCATCGAGAGGCACAGGGCAGAGGCAAGAATCGTTTCGGAACAGGTTATTGTGATGTGTAAACGATTAACTTCCAGTGCAACCTCATGCAAAGCATTCGCTAGTTCCCATGGTTGAAGTGGTTTCGTCAGCAATCTGAGTGCTTGTTTCAGAATTTTGGCTGCTGCCTCGAATCTCCCAGTGAAACATTTCAAAAGCGTTGCACATTCTGAAAGGTTGGTCTGGTTTAAAGAATTTTATTAATGTGCAGGAAAATACATCTGACTGATGTGCCACGGGAACATAGCAGGTCCTTGAAAGAAATACTCAATTCACCTTAGACAGGAGTTTTTTATGACTGTGTAATCTTACGAGTGCTCAGGAACATTGAGATTTTGTAGGAGAATCGTAAACAGAAGAATAGGAAGAGGCATTTAGACATTGAAAAAGGACTGCATTAGTGAACTTATTTGTACTGAACTCTTAATTTGTTTGACGAATAAAAATCTCATGTTTTATGTCTGGTACGTGAAATGTGTTAAATGGGATATAATAGGGCTCAGTGAGGTTAGGAGGACAGATGAGGCCTATACGGTGCTACAGAATGGGCACGTCCTTTGCTATCGGGGCTTGGCAGACAGAAGAGAACTGGGAGTGGGGTTCCTAATTCACAGAAACATAGCTGGCAACATAGAGGAATATTATAGCATTAATGAAAGGGTGGTAGGTATTGTAATTAAACTGAATAAAAGATACAAGATGAAGATAGTACAGGCTTACGCACCTACATCCAGCCATGATGACGCTTCAGTTGAAAGCTTCTATGAAGACGTGGAATCGGCAATGAGTAAGGTAAAAACACAGTATACTATAGTGATGGGCGATTTTAATGCAAAGGTAGGGAAGAAGCAGGCTGGAGACCAGGCAGTAGGAGATTATGGCATCGGCACTAGAAACGCCAGAGGAGAGCTACTAGTAGAATTCGCAGAACGCAATAATTTGCGGATTTTGAATACCTTCTACCGAAAACGAGAAAACTGCAAGTGGACATGGAGGAGCCCTAATGGCGAAAATAAGAACGAAATAGACTTTATAATGACCGCACACCCAGGAATCGTGCAGGATGTGGAAGTGGTTGGCAAGGTACGATGTAGTGACCATAGAATGGTACGGTCTCGAATTCGCCTAGACTTGAAGAAGGAACGACAGAAACTGATACGCAAGAAGCCAATCAATGAGCTAGCACTGAGAGGGAAAGTACAGGAATTCAGAGTGTCACTGCAGAACAGGTACTCGGCTCTTAGTGAGGAAACCAACCTTAGCGTAGATACAATGAATGATAATCTGACGAGTATCATTACGGAGTGTGCAGTGGAAGTTGGAGGCAGGGTAGTTAGACAGGACACTGGCAAGCTTTCCCAGGAAACGAAGAACCTAATTAAGAAGCGTCAAACCATGAAAGTGTCAATTACAACAGACGAAATAGAACTGGCAGAGCTTTCGAAGTTGATTAATAGACGTAAAGTATGCGATGTAAGAAGGTATAACATGGAGAGAATAGAACACGCTCTGAAAAACGGAGGAAGCTTTAAAGCAGTGAAGAGGAAACTTGGGATAGGCAAAAGTAGGATGTATGCACTAAGGGACAAAGAAGGCAAAATAACTACCAATATGGATAGGATAGTTAAAATAGCGGAGGAGTTTTACAGAGATCTGTACAGTAGCCGAGACAACCACGACCTTAATACTATAAGAACTAGCAGTAACCCAGACGACACCCCACCAGTAATGATAGAAGAAGTCAGAAAAGCTTTGGAGAGCATGCAAAGAGGCAAAGCTGCTGGAGAGGATCAGGTAACATCAGATTTGCTGAAAGATGGAGGACAGATTGTGTTAGAAAAACTAGCCACCCTGTTTACGAGGTGTCTCCTGACGGGAAGGGTACCAGAGTCTTGGAAGAACGCTAACATCATCTTAATACATAAGAAAGGAGATGACAAGGACTTGAAGAATTACAGGCCGATCAGCTTGCTCTCTGTAGTGTACAAGCTATTTACAAAGGTAATTGCTAACAGAGTAAAGAAAACATTAGAATTCAATCAACCAAAGGAACAAGCAGGATTTCGAACAGGCTACTCAACAATTGACCACATTCATACTATCAATCAGGTAATAGAGAAATGCTCAGAGTATAACCAACCACTATACATAGCCTTCATAGATTACGAGAAGGCGTTTGATTCAGTAGAAATATCAGCCGTCATGCAGACACTGCGGAATCAGGGCGTTGATGAAGTATATATAAACATCCTGGAAGAAATCTACAGGGGATCGACTGCTACCATAGTGCTTCATAAAGAAAGCAACAGAATACCAATCAAGAAGGGTGTAAGGCAGGGGGACACAATCTCCCCAATGCTATTTACCGCGTGCTTACAGGAGGTTTTCAGAAGCCTAGAATGGGAACAGTTAGGGATAAGAGTTAATGAAGAATACCTTAGTAACCTGCGCTTCGCCGATGACATTGCATTGCTGAGTAACTCAGGGGACGAATTGCAACTCATGATTACGGAGTTACACAGGGAGAGCAGAAAGGTGGGTCTTAAAATTAATCTGCAGAAAACGAAAGTAATGTACAACAACCTCGGAAAGGAACAGTGCTTCGAGATAGGTAATAGTGCACTTGAAGTTGTAAAAGACTATGTCTACTTAGGGCAGGTAATAACCGCAGAGCCTAACCACGAGATTGAAGTAACTAGAAGAATAAGAATGGGGTGGAGCACATTCGGCAAGCACTCTAAAATTATGACAGGTAGATTGCCATTATCCCTTAAGAGGAAGGTATATAACAGCTGTGTCTTGCCGGTACTTAGCTACAGAGCAGAAACCTGGAGACTCACAAAGAGGGTTTAGCTTAAATTGAGGACGACGCAGCGAGCAATGGAAAGAAAAATGATAGGTGTAACCTTGAGAGACAAGAAGAGAGCGGAGTGGATTAGGGGACAAACGGGGGTTAAGGATATCATAGTTGAAATAAAGAAGAGGAAATGGACATGGGCCGGGCATGTAGCGCGTAGACAGGATAACCGCTGGTCATTAAGAGTAATTAACTGGATTCCCAGAGAAGGAAAGCGGGTTAGTGGGAGACAGAAGGTTAGGTGGGCAGATGAAATTAAGAAGTTTGCGGGTATAAATTGGCAGCAGCAAGCACAGGACCGGGTTAACTGGCGGAACATGGGAGAGGCCTTTGTCCTGCAGTGGACGTAGCCAGGCTGATGATGATGATGATGACGTGAAATGTATGATCATCTTTTTGTAATGTTTTCTCACCTCTCAGCACAGACCCTGTACTTATAACTGTGTGTTTCGAAAAACGTTTTTATCAATTTTTTTTAACATAACATAACATAGGATGTTTCTGTAACCCAATATTTCTGTATCATTTTTTTTGTGCTATAGGTGAACATCTGAACAAACCAGACCATCATAATATATGTACTTTATGAATATTACTGAATAGTGTACTAGCAACTATCCAAATACACATTTCAAACAAGCAGGAAAACAAATAAAAGTGAGGCAAGCAAACCTCCCACACCCGTAAGACACCCACTGTGCTTGTTTTATAATTTGAATAATAAAGTAAAAGTGGCAATGACTGTTTTCGAACTTAAGAAATCGGAGCATATCTGAATTCTAAACACCTTAGCATAATAAGTGAGGGAAACATGGGCAAACTTACATCAAGCACAACACCTTTGAGCGCATCAGTGGGCTTGCTCGTGAGCTGTCGGACCGTGCGAATAGGGTGCTTGATAGCTTCCATGACTGTGAGTCGAGAGGTGTCGCGCACCAGCGACGGCTTACCTAGGCGTAACTCTACATATCGCGCTGCAATGCCTGTGCCCAATTTTGCCGAGTACACACCAAGGGCCAGCAATGTCACGCCAGCAGCCTGCAGACAAAAGAAACAAAAAGGTACCAAAATAAAATTTACAGGAAACAGAACATGCATACTATTTGCTCAGTATCTGCCACCCTAGTGGCTTATAAAACCTAGATTTACCGTCGAGAGCATGGCAGTAGAGCTTAAAAAGAATAGTTTTTCATGCTACGCTTGCGATCAATCTTGCCAACGAGATCTGTCTTGATCTCAAATGGTCACATTACAGCGACTCTTATTGCTTTTATTGGAAGATGCTGCCAATCAGTATTCAAGACTGCTGTGATTATGTGATAAATGCCCGCAGTAGGGAACATGCAATTTTGTATTGCAGGCAGCTACAAATAACTTTCTTGACAAACTGCAGTGCTTAAAGTGACAGACACAACCAGATCCGGTTTCATGATCCCAAAAGTATCCTCGGTAAAAATGTCTCTTTCTCCGGAAACAGCAAAGAAGCAACTATACTCCTAATGCTTCCCGTTCCATTCCATAATCACCCAGTTTTTGTTTTGTTTTCTGCTACGTTCATGTGAGGTATCCTGCACTATACTACTGTATGTGCTATTTCAAACACTATGTGCCTGAGTGGGTCAGATGTCTGGCACTGAACCCACTAAGACAGTACTTACTGATTCATAACATAGTTTCCTGAACAACCGGTGTGCATGCCAGTGCATTCTATCTTTCAACACAACTTGAAAACTAGACACCTCGGCAGATATCGATTGGTGTTTAGCTAATTTAAAGCATTTCAAAATGCGCAATGTGCGTTTGGCTATACTATCCATCGGTCAACCTAAGCATGACAAAACTAGTGAGCACCAGATGTGCACAGATATAGGCCTAGCACAAAGAGTAGCTTTGCAGCACCGTTATAACTTGTTAGACCTATACAATTTGCTATAACTGCTGCTTGGGCGAGTTGGTTCTTGTTTAAGGTGGATTTACCAAAGCCAGAAGACGAAACACTTGAGAAGAAAACACACACAATGCTGTGTGTGCAAGTTTTCTTAAGTGTTTTGTGTTTTTATGCTGGCAAATATAAACTATACACTTCCTGTCCTGAAATGACTTGGATTCAAATTTGAGTTTGGCTAGCTCAATGATGGTCACCACTATGCAGATGTGCTGAATGACTCGAGTTTCAGCAGTTAGCTTTTTCAGCATAAATTTAAGCAGTGTATTGGGGGGAATCATGACCCCGCTTGCACAATCAGGAGAACAGGTCAGATATCGGGAGTGTCCCACGTGAATCTAGAGAGCTGGCACGTATGTATTTAAGATTACTACTTGGTTTACAACTGCAGTCAAACCACTACTTTAAGTGAGAAAAAAAGAAGCCGGTATGTTTATATGTACATGAAAAAAAAAAGAAAAAGATAAGAACGAAAGAAACTGAGCTCTCGGCAATCATCTCAGCAATCATTTTATTTCAAAATATCGATTTCAAGCCTCGGCCTCCAAGCTCCTCCGTCCCGACCCGGTGCTCAAATTTAACATTCACAACATGTAACGTGAGTGAACAAACAATAAATGTTTGCCATCTTCGTTTCTTTCTGTACAAAGCGCGAAATTTGCAACAAACTTACCGTGGCTGACACCTTGTCCCAGTCAGTGATGAATGCTTTAAATCCTTCGCCAAACACTGCACCTGCTGTCCTACAAAGACCATGACAGAAAATGTTTAATGCTTTTGAATGTTTGGGTTCAGAACACTAATGCGCTACTTTCTTTTATATCACCAGAATGGATAGAAATAACTAAATCAAACTTCCATAATGTGAACAGTCGTTCTTATACCTGTTTCTCTCTATATTTATAACTAACTGAAACTCTCCAGAACAGTAAAAGCTGATTATATTTGGTTTTCGCAGGACCAAGGAATTGTCCAAATTAATCCGATTCCCAGTATTATAGAGTACCAAGAAAACAATAAACAAACGTTTCTTATCTCAATAGACTTTCATTTTCTCGACGAATACGCAAATGCTGAAACTGACTCTGCATAAGAGCAGTGTAAAAGCTGCAGTTCTTGCCTTCGCAAACTAGTTCACAATGTGACCACAGCTCAAGACCCACCTTTCTTAGTTCAAAATGTACTGACTCAAAATTAACCCTAAACGTCGTTAACGTTGTAAGCACTGATGATGACGACACTGCAGACTGTGCCACCTCGTCTCAGTGGTCCGCAAACGTCATCGTAGTTCCTCTGCACCACCCATTTGCGACAATTCACGCTCGATGCGCTCCGAGAATTGTCTGAATTAACCAGGTTGGAACTTTACATGATGAAATTAACGAGAGTTTAATGCCATTGAACAATACACAAGCTTGCCAAGACCACAAAAAACAACCAAATATCTGATTTTCTTAATTAACAAGAGCCAACTTAACAAGGTTTTATGGTAATACTTTTCTTAACTAGTGACTTCATGTTTACGTTAAAAATAATATGGTGCATTAAAAATGATATGGTGATATGTTTACATTAATAACATGTTTTTGCAGCTTGCTAATGCTACACTTAAAGGAGTCCTGTAACACTTTTCCAAGTAGCCATGGGATAGGCTCACTACAAGAGTTTATTGCCTCACTAATTCGCCGCCGCAAAATCCATCCAGTACAAGAGAGTCACAAAGATTCGTTGCACACTGCAATTGCATTCTGTCATTTCTCGTCTCGACGAAAGCCATGGAAGCTAAGACGGGAAGAGTGGCACGAGGGAACGTCATGCATGTGTGACCTTGACCACTTTCCTCTCCCTCTTTCTTTTATCTTCGAGTAAGTGGCTTTTCAGTGCGATCGCACACGGGCACGTGGACAAGTTGTAGCCTCCGGCGGCAGCTCCAGTAACGACCGAGCGCACTAGGCTCAAATCAGTCAATGACTAGCACTAAACTTGGCACAGTGATTTCATGCCCATAGCGTCATTTCTCGAAAGAAGAAAAAGCGATTTTTTAGCTGACTTAGAGAAATTATTGTAAATTCCAGGTCACATGCTGTGTTATAAAATTTGGCATGCGTATTCTCGGACGCCTTGACTACCTATCAGCAGCATTTTCTGACCACGCTGAAAAAAAAGCAAGGCCTCTTTATCTAGTGTTTCATGCTTACATTAAAATGAATAATTCTCTCACT
Source organism: Rhipicephalus microplus (assembly GCF_013339725.1). NCBI lineage: Eukaryota > Metazoa > Arthropoda > Arachnida > Ixodida > Ixodidae > Rhipicephalus > Rhipicephalus microplus. The sequence continues at coordinate 224,427,584 of NC_051165.1, read as the reverse complement.
CTGATGCTTTTCCCTGTATACTTACAAGTAAATAATATGGTGTTACAAGAATATGTGTATGCACATGATGCATTTTATGTTTTATGAATTGGTGATCATTGGACCCACAACTAGCTTTTGGCTATGAGTCTAACCAGTTTCATTAACTCTGTATGTTCCACGCCTACAAATGAATAGGAGGTGCTCACTTGATTGACTCGAGGACAGTGGCCCTGTTTTCGGCAGCCTTCACCTTGATCTGTTCGATGTAGAGGTCCTGGTTCTCACGGTCAATCTTGGCCTTGGCTCGAAGCTCAGCCTCCAGCTTCTTCATGTCATTCTTGTGCCGCAGCTCCATTTCGTGCTCTATGGTAGCTGCACACACAATTGAGAAGGATAAGAGCACTACACTACACATCAGTGCTTCGTTAAGGGGCACAATGTGATTTCCAACATGAATAACACATGTGGCACCTTTCCCTTTCTGCTTTCACAGGTGCTTGCTTACAGACACCATATCATTGAGCTTACACCGTTCCAGGTTGATTGTGTAGGCTTGTGCAAATATTCATATTTTTAAACAGATAATGCAATATTTTTATTCACTTCAAATCAAATTTAAATTATTGAAAATTTCGAAATTTTTTAAAACGAACAAATAATGAACAGCATGTAACATTCTGTAAAGCTGGTTTCACTGCAGTGGAGGGGTGCTAATCAGTGAGAGCATCGATATAAATGCATATTAGTTCGCATGTAACCTCCTGTAAAAGTGGTTTCACTGCAGTAAAAATATGCTAAACCATGAAAGCACATATCCAGGGAACATCCACTCTGCTGTGACACCCTCCTTCAAGGTCAAATGAAGGTGTGATCTTCACATTAACTCATTTTTTAAGTTTAAGATCTTGTTATACAGATTTATATGTGCTAAGTATTATAGATTTCAAAATGTAGCATATTTTACAGACGGTCACCTGCACTCTATTGAAAGTCAAATCCTGCTAAAATTCAGTTGTTTCCACTTCCTTTCATTTAAAAAAAATGGCATTTGCACATGACTCATTTGAATTAGAAAAAAATATTGTGCAGGTTAGTTAAGCCAAGACAAATATGCCCATTTTTTGTAATATGCAATATATATATAGTATTCGAATTTGATTCGAATTTGTTCGACCAAAATTTCTAACCGCTTAGAATCTGAAATTTACTATTCGCACAAGCCTAAAAAAAACCCATACCAGCTGATACTGAAACTATGTCCTGCAAAGTAATACATGCACTTCAATAATGCGGTCATTAAGGTGTGTCCCCATATGTCTGACTGCACTGCTTGCCATTATGATGCAATCACAACACTTTTTGACAGTTACTAGTCACACTATTTCCGAGATTTTTGTGTGTTCTCAGTTGGCAGGCATGGCATTAATGGTACGAAACTAGCTTCTCATTTACCATCTTCATATCACTGTGCTCAAACCATATAGCTTGTTTGCAAACACATTGGCGTTCGGATACTACGAAAAAAATGAATTATCACTTCTTCAACATAAAAGTATTACATCATTTTTATCAGTAATTCTAAAAAATACCCCACAATAAATGGAAGGGAAGAACATGAAGCCATTACTTTTGAAGCCATATGATGATCAATTCCCATCCAGAACAGCATTCCTGATTATTTTTATTATAATAGTGCAAAAATATGCAATATTAACAGATGACCTTACCTCTCCTTAGGGCTTCTTGCTTTGCGACTGACTCCTCCTGCCGCTTCAAGTTTTCCTCATTTGCTCGTTGCTAAACAATGACAAAGGAAAGGCTATGAACTACAGCTGAGGAACAAGAGCTAAGGCAAGCCGCAATGAAATCGGAGATCATACCTGTTGCAGCAGTTGGTCATCATAGCGCTTCCTTGCAAGCTGGTCTTGATATACAGCCCTCTGTATATAAATAGAACATCAATGACCACCTCTCAAATTTAGATGTTTATCCTTTGCAACATCACAGCGCTATGCATGCCAAGAAACTTGAAATGTCACAGAAAAGATGTGATTTGTTCGAGAAGACTACCAATATTTGCAAGGACACAAACTGAGGTCACACCAGCCTTGCGGTTTTCAGTGCAAAGTAAATTAGCCTACTTAAGTGCTTCAAAGGGCCCTAAACCGTACAATTGAGTTGTAGTGTTGCAACTGTGCAAGAGTCTGCAATAAAAACAAAGCTTGTTTTTTTTTTACAAAATGTTGCCGTAATAGAAGAGTTGCAAGTGTTAGGTGATAGAAAAAGAGGTCCTTGCTCGCTTCATTCTTTTCTTCACTATGTTCTGTTTGTCGGCTCGTTCCTCCTCCTGGCTGAGTGCTTCTCCTCGCCATGTGAGGGGAAAAAGCAGTGAGTGCACATACGAGTGTGAAGACAAAAAACAGGTTCTTTTGTGGATGACATGCGGAGATGGCGATGTCAATGTCATGGCAAACACTGAGTGTATGAGGATTGCCGAAAGGCCTGGGGAGCAGACTGGATTGTTTCTTGTGGGGCACCCGCGGCTTGTAGCATTGCCACATTTGGCATTCTTGATCATGATGGTATTGTAAATTTGATGCGTAGATTTACTTCAAATGTTAAGAAATTACTGGAACTAGTTTAAGGGCCCTTTAACAATGTCAGTGCCTTTGACAGCTTGGTAATAACCCTTCCTATTTCAAGACACAGTAAGCAAATACAGATATACTGAATAAAAGGAAAAATTCATGGTTATCTTTCCACGACATAAATTGTGGTGCACTCTTGTAATGATTTCACCTATGACTATGTTAGAGTACTCAAATGTACCAACATGATTTGACTGTAAAAGGTATTTTAGTTGCCCCAAACAGGCAAACAAGGCCATTAGTGACAAAATAAATCACTAAGTTTGGTAGACTTGTACTGTGAACAGCACTTAAGTGGGACTTGTTGGTGAACACAAGGACTTTATAGTGCTACAACATGTCAATATCCAAAAGGCGCCCTCTTTCTTTCTTTTTCATGGATGCTCATGCAGCACATTGAATGTGCTTCAATACCAAGCCTCGAATTCAGGCCACGTCATCTGCTTTGATGAATTTCTCAGTTGCTCAGTGACCTGGCTCACGCAGCCACCTTATTGATTTGACAACTTCTGATGCTTTCAGTGCATCCATTTTGCACTTCCATGAAGTTGCATCGTGAATGACGGCTGCTTGGCCTGGCAACACTGGTAATCAACGAACACAGATGAAGGCTGAAGAATGCACAACTACAGCAGAGCCTGCAACAAATATCAAAGCGTAGGAGGTGGCTCAAGCCATGTATAAACACTGACAACAACATTAAGAAGTGCAATGCTGTCCTCTGGAAGCGACCACTATGTCAGCAAGCATCACACTGATGAGCTTTCTTTGCAACACACCCTGCATCATAGCAACACGATAAATCGAGAGTGGCACTGCATAAGCACACTTGTGTTGGAAAGTTGAGGGCCCAGGCGCAGATAATGAATTGGCACATGTGGTGCGCCAGACCACACACAAGTGAAGAGGCCCAACCTTATCACTAACCTGTTGGTGCTGCTTCGTTTCCTCAGACAATGTCTTTCTCCGCTCTTCCTGCTGCACTCTGTGGGCATCAAGCTTGGATTGTTCAATGTGGGCTTCAAACTCCTTAATTTTCGTTTGATGCTCTAGTTGAAGCGTCTTTTCCTGCATCTTTGATAGCTCCAGTGCCTCTTTTGCATGGCCTAGCGAAGTTGAAACAAGCAAAGAAAGTGACCAGTGAGAACTTTGTACAAATAGCACACAGCAGTTATGTGTGTTGGTTTATTATTACCAGTAAAGATTGCCAAAAGCTACAAATACAATGTAATTTCATCAAACTGCAAAGATCAAATGATATTCCGAACTCGTCTAATGAAGGGCTAATACACAATGAAGTCAGTAACGTTATGTTTCATTTAAAAGAAACTTACTACGGATATAGCAGAAAGTAACGGCCAAGCTTTCCTTCTTTATGATCAGCAGTTTCTTCTAGATAGAGCTCAAGTATCAAACAGAATTGTGAAGATTACAAAGTAAGACTTTTTTTATGCATTTGCAATCTTCATGTTGAGAAGTGAATGCAAGTAATATTAAATTTCCATGGAGTTGTGCATATAGCTAATGAACTTTAGATATTTACTTTCATGGCTGTTCCGACCCAGAACTGCGATTGTCTCTAGGGGTGGCACCACAATTTTTTTACTGGTGAAGGGGCACCCACGACAAACGAATTCTTTCAAAAGAGAGGGGGGCTTTGTAACTTAGGTGCTTTGCTTTGAATATATTTGCTCTTGTGGGGCAAAGGCGGAAACCTAAGGGGGCAGCAGCTCCTCCCACCGTTGGTGCCTTTGTTTACTGCTACTGTTGCTGCCAAGGACAGTTCGCCATGGCATGGAGAGCGAAAAATGCCCATTTCAAGAAGGTGCCCGCCTTCACACCTTCCGAGAAATAATTTCTGGCTACGCCCCTAGTCGGAGTGCCTACACTGTGGTGGCTTTGTCACAAGCAGCAAAATTGCCCATCCCTTTCGGCACTTCATCGTGTGGCTAATTGCCGGTTGGCCGCCAATTTTAGCTGCGTCAGCCTTCACGGTTGCGATATGCTTACACTTTTTTTTTATCTGACAAATACATCAACGTATTGTGCATTGAATAAGATTCCACACTCAGAAAAATATACCACCACCAAATCTATGATTCTCCGGTTCAGTAGCCAAACAACATCAGACACGGAAAAAGTTTTATGATGCAAGACCGGCGAGAGTAAGTTGCGGTTACGAGAGACAAGTAAGATCCCACAAGAAAGCTCACTTAGGTTTTATTTTGTTCTGGCGAGTACTCACGCGATGCTTCTAAATCACGCGCCGCCTTGGCCGCCCTTTCGAGAGCGCTCGAGTCAAAGTGATAACCCTCCATCCTCGATGACTTCTTGCCGTCGTCTCCGCCGCCACCAGCACCGGCGCCGCCGCTCGGGACGGGCACACCGAGGCTCGAGAGGTCCGGCATTTCCCCGCCGCCTGGTTGATCCCTCTTGATCCCGAATAACCACGACATTTCTGGTGAATCGCGAAGTTCTGGTCGCTAAACTCGAGCCGCTCCTCCGAAAGTTCACCGGGGAAAACACGTGCGCTTCGCGAGCGCCTTTGCTGACCGGCTACGGCAGCGACTACGGGCGACTGGTGTCGGCTTGACTTCGCCAATTAAAAACTAATTTATCCGCTGTGATCCAGCGCGTCAGTGCCAAGTCACAGTAAAATGTTGATACATTACCACGTAAACCAAACCCAATAAATAAAAGGTTATCTCAAATTTACAATATTGGTTAAAAAAATGCGTTATTCTCTTTCATTAAAATCCGGAACTCTTAAGTACTTCAACCTAAACGTAAACATACTGACCTCCTAAACTATTTCCCGTTGCAAAATTTATTATTAATAAACTTGAGTGATTTTTCTGGCGTGTATTGAACACAGAGCGACAAAGATTAGCGACCGCATCAGCTTGCTTGCGGAAGAATGTGCTGTGCAGCGGCGGAGGCGCTGGTTGCTGAACGCGTCGTAGTGATCAGCGCATGATGTGCTCGAGCAAGGCCATTTCGGCGCCTTCTAGCTGCTTACGCTTAATTTAGCCGCCGTGGCCCATCGGCTGCAATTATTTGATTGCCGGTGCTGACCACTCTTTAGATAGCCTTCAGATGGATTTGTTCAGCGATCTCCCCGAGCCAGGTATCATTTGGGAAAGCCTCTCGGCGTCGGTGTACGGTTTCGTTCACACTTTGTGTCTCGGATTTTTATGCTTTGCATTAAGCAGAAAGCGTGTCCAAGGCTGTTCGGCAGGAGCCCGTGGCCAAGGAGATCCGCCGCAAACTGATCACCAAGGCCCAGAACGACGCACTTTTCGACGATCTGCCGTCACCGTCTTCGACCGAGCAGGAGGTTCCTCCACAACCGATCAAAAGGCCCCGGGATGACGAAGAGCAGGAGGACGCGCAGATCAAGAGGCCCACACAAAGTACTAGAGTACCATCTACAAGCTCTGTTGCTTGCTGATTGAGAACATCTCTTCGCAGGTGTCATCACGCTCCGTGGCTTCGTGGCGGAACGCAAGGGCGAGCGGGAGGACATGCAAGATGCGCACGTCATCCAAGATGCTTACCACGCAGACATTCCTCAATTGCACGGTTCCATGTTAGTAACCGCGTGGTGCCCCTTCGGGCAGTTTCATGAGCGTTTCCTTGTAGACGACCGTAGTAGTGCGCCTTGTGGATGTGACTGGCATGTGTGTGTTGTTGTTAGCAAAGGGAGCGCCTAACTGCGCTCTTGCCGGACAGTCATACTTTGTAAATCCTAACATAGCTGGCATCTAGATATATTTTTTAAAGCTATTCATCTTGTAAGTTGAGCTGAGCCTATATGAACCAGATAACTTATTAGAACATTCTTAGTGTTCCATCTTTCTTGCGCTGGTAAATCTGGCTCAAACATGGACTAACTCACCCAAGCAGCAGTTTTAGCTAAGAACATCCCCACAAATAAAGCTTGGAATAACAGATAGCGGGACTAGTTGGTACGAATTCATTCTAAAAGACACGACATGCAAACATGGACAAAGAAGGAGTCAAAGTATCACAAATGCCTGGTGTCTTGACTTCCTTCTGGTGTCCATGTTTGCACACCCTGTCTTCCGGAATGGATCTCCTCAAGGCCCAGAAACCACTACACATCAATAGGTGAGCAACAACTGAGTTCATTTATCGTCGGTAAATAAAAGGCGTTTTAGCCCGTTAGTCGAGCAAACATTAACTGGTAACGATTTGGTTGACTTTCTGTGAAACCAATGCTGTATGGAGCAGTCAGAGGAACCACTAACGCAATTCTTTCTTGGTGTTGCAGATGTCGGCTTGCATACTATGCTGTCTTTGATGGGCACAATGGTTCCCGAGCGTCACGGCATGCAGCTCAGCAGCTGCACCGGCAACTTGCCACCCGATTCCCGAAGGGTACTGCCTGCCTCCTCCCCATTCTTGTCTCCCTTGCTTAAACTCGTAGGGCCCAAGGTCAGTTTATGTGTCTACATGTTCTCTTGCTTCTCCCTCGGCAGCTGCACCCACGTCATTCATACACGGCAGCGAGGTAAAAGAAAAACTACTCTTTGAGGTCTATGGGACACTGCACTCGTGTGTTGTGCTACCACATTTTTGCATCTTCGTATCACAATGTAGCTGTAATCTTTTGTCGTACATGATGAAATATAGGTGGACTGAGCAGTTCGAATGCAAACTGTGCAAACTGTTGTAAAGTGCGAGCCTATACTACATTTGATTGCACCCGACAGTAATGTTTCCTGGCACATATATTTATGTAATTCGATATGCTATGAAATGTAGCTAGTTTCATATTGAGTATCAGCATACACTTTATGTTCTGCTTTTTAAATACATTTTGTTTGCTTAGTATGGCTGGTATATTATATATTTGTACATTATTAAATGTTCTCTTAAATGTCTCTGATAAAACCTATTTGGTGTCATAGTTCATGCCTTAAAATGGAAGTTCAACACTGTTTTGTAGTTGCTTATTATGAGCATTGTGCCTTACTTGGTCCAGGGCTAGAAAATTTGTTGTAAAGTGTAGATTGACATACTCAGAGGACTTTGAAAAATTCAGTACACTTATCAAGACAAAATGACACATGAGTTACCAGTGGGGCGAGACGGGAATTTGGATAGGATACTCTGTCACGCAGCCTTTTATTAGTGTAGGCTCAGGCTGCTACAGCATTTTTTTTTAATGTTAAGGTTGAAGTATTTATTTTAAATTTATTTTATAACTTTAATGCATCCCTTAATCTTGATTTCGTTTGAGTTGAGAATTAATCTGTGTTTGTGTGACATTAGAGCCCCATTGCAATAGTGAGGAGCATTGCTGTTCATTGCCAAATGAAAAGCATCATTTCATCTTGAATGAGTTGGCTTCACTTAGCTATTGGCTGAATAAAGGACTAAATGGCGTAGGCTGGCTGTTAGCTTGTACTAGGCTCTTTTCAAGCTGCACTACGCTTGATTAATACGGTCATACCACCCACAATCATGCACTCTCTATATGTTGACGATCTTCAAATCGCTTCTCGTGCTTCTAACCTATCAACATGTGAGAGGCAACTTCAAGTTAATATAAACAAACTAACACTTTGGGCTGACAGAAATGGCTTCGGATTTTCTACACAAAAGACAGTTGCTGTGGTATTTACATTGAAAAGAGGATTATTTCCAGACCCAGAGCTTACATTAAACAACATGGCGATAATGATAAAGCATGAACTAAAATTCCTAGGGGTTACGTTTGACAGTAAACTGAACTTTCTTGCTCATATTAATGCACTCAAAATCAAGGCCAATAAAACGCTTATTACTTTAAAGGTTTTATCCCATAAGAATTGGGGTTCTAATCGATTATGCCTATTGAAGGTTTATCGTTTCATTGTGCGCAGCATTTCAGACTATGGCTGCATTGTTTACGGCTCGGCCATACAATCCTACATTCGCCGTCTAGACCTCGTACACAATTTCGGTCCGCGTTTATCAAATGGTGCTTGCTTATAGAACATCCCCAGTCCAGAGTTTGCACATAGATTGCAATGAACCTCCGCTATGCCAGCGCCGCATATTTTTAATCCTCTCTTATGTTTTAAAGATTAGGTCACAGTCTCAACATATATGCCACGACATCACCACGCAATGCCACTCATGCTTATACTATTCAAACAGGCCACACCTCATCAAACCATTGATTTTACGCTTCGAAGAGCATTGCCGCACCTACAGTATTTGTAATGACGCACTGAAGGTCGCCATCAAACCACCGAGACTGCCGCCATGGGCTGACCGGACGCAACTGTGCGATTTTTCACTAACCCGATTTAAGAAAAACGACAGCGCACCACAACACTTAATTCAAGAATTCCACGCAATCCAGGAAAAATACAAAGGTTATACCGAAATTTACGCAGATGGCTTGAAAGCAAAACACCGTGTTGGCATTGGGATTGTGACAGAAGAAAGCACTGTCAGTGTCAGACTACCAGAGTGCATGTCCATTTTCAGAGCTGAAATGTATGCCTTATGGGAAGCAGTAAAAAAATCATCACTGGGGAATACAGACTAGCAATGATATTGTGAGGAACCGGTTTATTCGGCCAGGCTCGAGCTAAATCATGCTGGTGATGATATTTTTAGATGAAGAAGATGTACAGGTGATGATGATCACAAAGAGAATAAAGAGTCATTCGCTTGTCGCGCTCACACTAATTCCCCCGCGCGGTGAAAGCGGCCGCCTGGTCGCTTAACAGTATTATGAAATGCGTCGCGCATAAGGCTTTAAACGAGATACGTGCACTATCTCTGTTCCTCGGCAACGATAATCAGGACTAGCGCTTAGAGGAGAAACGCGGTAATTGACAGGAGATGTCTGTTCGACCACCGTGTATGGCCCAATGAAGCGACTGATGAATTCGTCGCATAGGCCGGGGACGCGTAGTGAAGTCCATAGAAAAACTTCGTCACCAGGGCAAAAACTCACAATACGGCGAGACGAGTCGTAGCGAGATTTTCGAGTGTCTTGAGAGAGGCCGGTGTTAACACGGGCCTGGTGACAGCAGTGTGCGAGATAGGAATTCTTCAGAGAAAGGAGCCGTCGAGGGTGCAAGGGCCGAAAGGAAAGAGACATCCAGAGCGAAACTCGGCGAGCGACCATGGACGAGAAAAAATTGAGAAAAGCCGGTAGTGCGTTGAGCAGCTGTATTATAGGCGAATGTCACGAAGGGTAGAATTGCATCCCAGTTGGTGTGGTTGGGGTGAATGTACATGGCGATCATGTCCGATAGGGTCCGATGAAACCGTTCAGTCAATCCGTTGGTCTGCGGGTGGTAGCTAGAAGTGGTCTTGTGAACAGTGTTCGAGGCACGCAAAACTTGCTCGACAATGGAAGATAGGAAGACTTTGCCACGATCACTAAGGAGAATGCGTGGAGCTCCATGACACAAAAAGATGTGGCGAAGAAAGAAATCGGCGATCTCAGTGGCAGTCCCAGATGGTATAGAAGCTGTTTCTGCGTAGCGGGTAAGGTGGTCGACTGCCGTGACAATGCAGCGATTTCCATTGGATGATATAGGAAGAGGGCCATACAAGTTGATTCCAACGACTTCAAAAGGTGTGGCGGGACAAGGAAGAGGTTGTATCAAGCCATCCGGAGCAGTTGTCGGTCGTTTTCGCCGTTGGCAATGGACACAGGAGGTGACGTACTTAGCGACGGCTGAAGAGAGGCCAGGCCAAAAACGACGGCTTCGTATTTTGTCGTAAGTCTTGTGGTAGCCTAGTAGAGCAGCGGTTGGATCATCATGAAAGGCTTCCAGAACTTCACGTTGCAGAGTACGTGGGATGACGGGTACCCACTTGTTGCCATCGATGTGGTAAATGTAGCGACATAAAGCATCACCGACAAGCTTAAATTGTTTAAGTTGTCGACGGAGTCTGGCGTTTGGAGGAGTAGTAGAGCCGGTCAAGCGGTCAACAATGGTGCGGCAGTATGGGTCGACACGTTGTTGTGAAGCAAGGACGGATAGGGTGGCAGGTGATGAACTTAGCGCTGCGATTGGAGAGGTGCTGTCGTTTTGGAGCATCGATGGTGAATTGCTTCCGCTGGTCAAAGGACAGCACGATAGAGCATCAGCATCTTGATGCTTCTTCCCAGATCTGTAGGCGACATCGAAATCATACTCCTGCAAGCGAAGCGCCCAGCGACCAAAGCGACCCGATAAGTTTTTCAGCGATGAAAGCCAGCATAGGGCGTTATGGTTGGTCATGACGGTAAAATGACGGCCGTGAAGATATGGTCGGAATCTTTGCACTGCCCAAACAGCAGCAAGGCACTCCTGCTCGGTGATAGTGTAGTTCTTTTCTGGAGCGGTAAGAGCACGACTTGCGTAAGCAACGACGCGTTCGCGTGAGTTTTTGTCACGCTGCAAGAGTACTGCACCAAGACCATGACTACTTGCGTCGGTGTGAAGGATGGTGGGTGCGGTGGAATCGAAGAGGCACAGTACCGGATCTGACGTGAGGGCTTGCTTCAATGCCGTGAAAGCGCTTTCGCAGTCTTCGGACCAAATGAAGGGGACGTTCTTTGCGAGGAGTTGATGGAGCGGAGACGCAAGTTCCGCGAAACCACGTATGAAGCGCCGGAAGTAAGAAGATAACCCAAGAAAGTTACGCAGGTCCTTTTGACGTAGTGGACGAGGAAAATCGAGGACAGCGGCAAGCTTCTCGGGGTCGGGCCGAATTCCTTCTTTGCTGACAAGGTGGCCGGGAACCTTGATTGTCTTGCTAGCAAAGGTACATTTCTTGGTGTTAAGCTGTAGACCGGCTTTTGCAAGGCATGTGAGGACTTCGTCAAGACGTTGTAGATACTGCGAGAACGTGGATGAAAACACTACTATGTCATCAAGATAGCACAGACATGTTTTCCATTTCAAACCACACAATACGCCGTCTATCATGCGTTCGAAGGTGGCGGGTGCATTACAGAGTCCAAAAGGCATCACATTGAACTCGTACAACCCATCTGGCGTTGAAAAGGCGGTCTTCTCTTTATCAGACTCCGACATCGGTATCTGCCATTGAACTCGTACAACCCATCTGGCGTTGAAAAGGCGGTCTTCTCTTTATCAGACTCCGACATTGGTATCTGCCAGTAGCCTGACCTAAGGTCGAGGCTGGAAAAATACTATGCGCCCTGTAATGAATCTAGTGCATCGTCGATCCGAGGGAGGGGATAAATATCCTTGCGCGTTATTTTGTTTAGCGCACGGTAATCGACGCAGAAACGCACTGTCCCATCTTTCTTTTGAACGAGAACAACTGGGGATGACCAGGGACTCGAGGAAGGACGTATGATGTTGTGCCGTAGCATGTCTGAGACGTTTTCCTCGATGTTCTTGCGTTCTGCCTGAGACACGCGATATGGACGCCGATGTACAATACGAGAGCCATCAGTTTGGATGCTGTGAGTAGCGGTGGTAGTCATGCTGAGGGCGGGCGAGTTCACGTCAAATAGAGAACGGTGTCTATTTAACAGGGCGAGCAAATCTTCAGTTTGATCAGGTGTTAAGTCATTGCTTATTGTTGCCGACACAGGTGTGGCAGAGGCATTGAATGGCAATGATTGCGACTTCGGAACATCGTTGTGGTTGTTATTCGGAAGAGTAACAATCGCAACAGGCTCACTGTCGACCGCGCAAGATACAGTTGAGCCACAGGGGAGCAGTACACACTCGGGCGTTTGATTTATGGCGGTTAGGTACGTACACCCATCGAAGAAGCGAATAAGCCCCGGTGGGATCACAATGCCCCTACGTAGGGTATGACCGTAAGGGAGAATTAGTACGTCGCCATCCACAATGTCGGTGCAATTAACACTTATAATTTCTTCGATGTATGGCCGAAGTACATAATCTGACGTGGTGACAAGGTGGATGCGTCCATCTTGTTCAAGCGGAGAAGAGTCAGTGGCACTTGTCATGTTTCTTCTCAAGCGGAGAAGAGTCATGACATCAGCGCAGGAGGCGCTGATGACATGATATTGAAGCGGACGCAGAAGACAAGAAATCCCACCCAAGAATGAGAGCGTAGGTGCACTCACGAAATACCGCGAAAACAATGTGATCACGAATGCCTTCTATGCAGACACGAACAGTACACTGTGCAAGTGGACGAATGAGAGCGTTGGTCGCCGCACGTAGAGGTGGGCCGCCATAAGGTGTGGTGACTTTTCGAAGGCGGGAACAAAAATCAGCACGAATAATCGAAACGGCAGCGCCAGTGTCTACAAGAGCCTCAACACGTACACCTTCTACAAACACTACTATCAAATTCGATGGCCGCTGTGGAGGAATTGTTAGCTGTCCAAGGGATGCAGTTTCCCCTCCTAAAACTGCATTGGGGAGTTTTCCGCGTGGGCGTTCGTGGAATGGGAGGCGGGCCATAGAGGCGACACTGAAGGGCGACGTGGCGAAGGCGACCTGCGGCGAGACGTACGGGAATTCCCAGGCATGTCCGTATGGTAAGTAGGTGACGGTGAACGGTAATAGGACGATCGGGAGGGTGGCCGTAAGTAGTTCATGGTCGGACGGAAGCTTCGATGTTCTTCGGGAGCGTAGCCGCGTTGCTCGTTTTGTTGGCGCCTTCGACAAAACCGAGCGATATGTCCTCGATAGCCGCAGTAGTAACAGATTGGTCGAGGTGGGCGCTGAGGTGCGTAGTAAGGTGGTGCACGCTCTGGCGGTGATAACGAAGCCACAGGCGTATGGTCTGCTGTTGTAGGCACTGAAACGGTGGGTGCGGCAATGAGCGCGGCAACTTCGGCGTACGTGCGCGTGTGGCGCACACAGGGACTGTTGGAACACGTCGCACGCGATGCTGAGGCGATCTTTTGTTTAATCAGGTCTCGCAAGCTATCTTTTTCAGGAGGTAAAGTAACTTCCGCAGCACAGGAAGAGCAGCGCCCGTGCAGCTCTTCACGAACGATGTCGCGAATAAGCGCAGGCAAGTCGAGGGGTGCAGGCAAACGAACGTCGGTGACATCGTAGCAAAGGCGAAGAGACTGAAGCTCGTCAAGTCACTGACAGATGGTTATCACGTCCTGGGTGGTGGCAGGATTTTGCGTGGCGAGGGCGTTAAAGGTGACGGTGTTAATGCCTTTAATAATGTGGCGTATTTGGTCGTTCTGAGACATGCCGGTGTTAACGCGCTTGCACAGTGCAAGGTCATCCTCAATATAAGAGGTGTAAGATTCACCCGGCAGCTGCGTGCGTTGAGCGAGTTTCTTCTTTGCTGCCTCTGTGTGAACTGCAGGGGCACCAAATATCTGACGAATTCGCTGCTCGAAAGTGTCCCAGTCGGGAAGATCCGGGTGGTGGTTCCAGAACCAAGTTTTCGCAACATCGGACAAGTAAAATGGGACGCTGCGCAACTTCTGTGGATTGTCCCACCTGTTCAAATCGCTGACGAGGTCGTAGTTCTTAATCCAGTCTTCGACATCATCGCCTCGGAGACCGGAAAACACAGGTGGATCTCGCAGGCGAGTGTTGTTGGGCGGAGCGGGTGGCGGTGGCTGCAGTAAGAGGGCGACGTTGGATGGGCCAGGGTTTTCTTGGGCCGCCATGGCAAGGGGTTGTATGCGACGACCCGAGCGGAGCTCCTGCGAGAACGGGCGAGAGGACTTGAGGGAACGAAAAGCACAGTCCACCACTTGTGAGGAACCGGTTTATTTGGCCAGGCTCGAGCTAAATCACGCTGGTGATGATATTTTTAGATGAAGAAGATGTACAGGTGATGATGATTACAAAGAGAATAAAGAGTCATTCGCTTGTCGCACTCACAATATACATAACTCATTAAGTTCAATAAAAGCGCTACATTTAAAATCTGAGTGCTAACCTTTACTAGGTGATATTCTACATATGATTGTTTCAAATAATGAGAATATGACTGTTCGTTTCTGCTGGGTTCCAGGCCACATAGGGATACCAGGCAACGAAAAGGCGGACGATTGTGAGTTCTTAGCAGCACAGACATCAGTTAAACAAAGATTCCCCTTAAAGACACCCTACGTACTATTCGTGTAGCATTATCATTAAAATGGCAGCAACAATGGGACTTCTGCATGAGTAATAAACTGCATTTGGTGAAGCCCACAGCGGGCGAATGAAAGTCATATGCTCACCAAGAACGATTCATTGAGGTCATTCTATGCCGACTCCGCATTGGGCACACTCACCTCACTCACAACTTTTTGCTTAGAAGAGAAGATTTGCCAGAATGGGAAAAATGTCAACAGCCATTAACGGTTTTACATATTCTAGTCACGTGTCCATACATTGAAGCAGAAAGACGAAAGCATTTCAGAGCACTATACAAACACCACACACCAATACACCTGAATCAAATTTTAGGAGATGATTCACTTGTTCCACTGTCTAACGTTATCAATTTCCTAAAAGAAAGTGGATTCCTCCCTAAGCTTTATGATTAAAATGTATATACTGGCTATCACTAGGTACCTTGTGTTTGGCACAGCTTAGCCCGAGTCACTCTTGCGCCAATAAACCCAATATAACTAACTAACTATCACACACTTGAGATGGTTTGGCCTGGTAAACAGAGAGGGTCTCTAAAGCTTTTCTAAATGCATTTGGTGGAAACTGTGCAAGTGCTGGAAACACGTAGTAGGCACCGTGTCTTAGACATCACATTTTAGATGGAAGGCCTGTGCACCAAGTCACAACACTTTGTAGCAGCTTTTCATTGCCAAAAGTTGCTGAGAACATAAAAATGTCGATGGCTAATGAAAGTTGCACTTGGTGAAACCTTCCCAGCATTCTCATTCTGCTTTTCCTGTTTGTGAGGTGGCATTACTCTTGCTCCTCAGTGTTGCTGCTCAATGGACTTTAGTATTTTTAGAGGTGGCTCAGACTGATAATGATCGTAGTATATCCACATGCTTTTATAATTAACCCCTGCAGTTATGAACACCTTTTAGTATAAACTTTTTGTGGCACCATGAAAAAGCTGGCTCCTTGGATGGTAGTTATCAGTCGTTGACAAATTATACTTTAATTTGGCCAGGACATGTTTTTTTTTTTTTTTTGCAGCAATGTCTGTGTCTGAAGTTACCTAATTATTCACAAGTAAGCTTGTACTACTAGTACATGTACTGTGGTTAAATTTTGTCTTTACCTGCTCGTACTGATGATCAAGCACCTGCGCTGTTTTTGAATGGCATTGGTGCAGCTGAAAAGGGAAATTTCTCTCTTGTTCATTGAAGTGTTAGCTATAGAATACTGTTTTAGATAGCTAACATGCTGTAGCATATGTTCGTATCTCTAACTTATGTAACAAGTCTTTTGATGCAAGCTGCACCAGCCCAGAACATATAGCATAAGCCTACTTAACACTATGAATGTCTGTGTGAGCTGGACGTAGTAATGTATCGTTTGCATTGTGATCACTTTGGCACAACTATTTAAACATCTTTGAGAAGAAGCTTGTGTTCAGTATGTTTTGCAGCGATCTTCTTTTTTTTTGTGCTGTAAAATTTCAATTCTGTCAAGGTAGCTTTAGAGCAAGTGCAACTGATGCAGCTATGCAACTGAATTTGTCCAACTTACTTTAAAAAAGTAGTGTGATCATTTGTAGTTTCACAACTGCAGGCATCTATTAAGTGTCGCTCATTGTGCCGATCTTGCATTATGATTACAGGCGACATGAGCCATGTTGAAAAGGAAATCAAGCGAACCATCATGGAAAGCTTCAAGAAAACAGACGAGGATTTTCTCAAGAGAGCAGCGAGTTACAAGCCTTCTTGGAAGGATGGCACCACAGCTGTTCTTGTGGTTGCCATTGACAATACACTTTACATTGCCAACCTGGGTGACAGCAAGGTGAGTGGCATTCATGATACGCTGCTTTAGCGGGCCAGCAGCTGTGCATGTTGGTAACTTTTTTAGCTCTGACATAGCTCAGTAAGATAGAGCTTTAATTGTCACTTGGGTAGATTGTTGGGCACCTGCTTACGATGCAGTCGACGTGGAAAATTATTTGTAGTTTTTTATGGCTGTCTATGGCAGCCTTTCCAAGTCTCTCACAAGTACTTCATTGTTTTCTTTTTTTTATTGCATTATCAGCAACAGTTTAGTGCCAGAGTAGAAAGCATTGTAGTGTATGTTCTTATTACTATTATTTCATGATATTCATTCTGATTCCATCACTATTCTCTAAGGCCATCCTGTGCAGATACCACGAAGAGTCGCAGAAGCACATTGCGATTCCTCTGAGCAAAGATCACAGCCCGACAGACTACGGCGAAAGGATGCGCATCCAAAAAGCGGGAGGATTTGTGAAGTTAGTACTGTTTGATGCTTTTTGTGATTGAGCGAGTACTGAATATAGCCAGCTTATTTGCAGTACCACCTTGCGATTTGTGCAGTGCTCATGATACACAAAACTTTTGCACACGGAAGTGCATTGCATAATTTGTCGCACATTTTGCAAATTTTCTTTTTCACTTGTTTCCTATTCTACACTTTTGCTTGTCTCATATGCTTTCATACTCAAATTACGAGAGGAACACTGCTGTCTAATTTGTGCAACTTTCAATGTTAATGCAGTACCCCAACTAGAGCGTGGTGCACTTGTGACATGTTCGCCCGTATCGCACTTTTAGTTTTGTTCGAATGCTTTGTTATTCTTTGGGTTCATCCAAGGGGCAGGAGCACCAGGATTCATGGCATGTTGCATTAGTTTGTTCAAACTGCAACATGTTCAAAACAATATGTCACACCACTTCTCTTTTCAAAGAAAAATAACAGGCAATTACTTTGTAAAACAACAATATGAGATGAAGTGCCATTGTCACTGTTCCATTAAACATTCCAGGTTAGCTGTACAATCGTTTAATTTACATAACTCACTGTTGGCTTTTCGTTTCACAAGCTGTGTTGGCGAGTACATGGTTGAGAGAATTACCGACCTTTATGTTAGCATCAACTTTGTAAAAAAAAGGCCACAGAACACCAGTTTTGTGGTTGTCATGTTCCAGGAGATTTAAATTTTGCAGCAAGCAACACTGCATCAATATCACTTTCAATCAATACACCTTTACTTGTGTATTTGCTATCTTAATTAAGAGCTCTTTACCAGGAAGTGGCATTGTGAAGCTAAATCGGATTTAGCTTTCATCGGCATGCCTGTTTTTTGCGGGACGCTTGCTAACAAGCTAGGTCCACCTGTAGGTGTTGTGGGGTCTCGGCGAGGCGAACGAGCGCAGCGTTACGCCACGCTCTTGGAGTGAACGGACACAGCAGACGCGGTCGGTACAAACCAACAACATATACACGTTTATTTGCCTAATTTATGACGACGATATCGTCCGCCGAATGTTACATCAATTTTAATTAACACGCTACCATACAAACAACATAACGCAGTGACACACTAAACACACAATAACATGATAAACGCACACTAACACACCCAACACACTAACACATACCCAAGGCGGCGTCGCCAACGCCTGACTTTCCACGTGGGACCCCGGCGCGAAGCCCGCGGTGCCGAGCACCGGGGACCCACGCTACAGACAACCGTTTGCGGCAGCCACCACGCGCAGAAGAGGCTCGCTCAACTCTCACCCACCACCAAGGCCTGCCTTCTGCCAGGGGCCACCGCCGGCGCTACCACTCTACCAACAGTGGTACTCAAAGCGGACACAACGCCATCTATCGCCCGGCGGTGGTCACCACCGAAATAAAAAGCCCTGCCGCGGTGGTCTAGTGGCTAAGGTACTCGGCTGCTGACCCGCAAATCGCGGGTTCAAATCCTGGCTGCGGCGGCTGCATTTCCGATGGAGGCGGAAATGTTGTAGGCCCGTGTGCTCAGATTTGGGTGCACGTTAAAGAACCCCAGGTGGTCGAAATTTCCGGAGCCCTCCACTACCGCGTCTCTCATAATCATATGGTGGTTTTGGGACGTTAAACCCCACATATCAATCAAATCAACCACCGAAATAAAGCCTTGGGGCGAGACACGTGCGCCACGCGGCGCAGACAACTTTACACAGGGGGTGTCAGCACCCCCACATTCCCCCAACCTTAAATCAAACCATATCCCGAAATCAAAAATTAGCTACACAAGCTTTAACAAAAAAAATGATATCGCACGACCATAATGTCCTTGCACCACGACACCGCCGCTGGTCGACACTGCTGCACTGTCCGGCTAGACTTCACCTTAGTACCGGCCCCGCAACAGCAACGTTGCCGTTGGCGCGACGATCCGTCGCTAGCGCCGGCACGTCTTCCAGCTGTGACCAGCGCTCGCGAGGGCGCTGGACTGCAGGCAGTTGCGCAGGTCCCAGGCATCTCCATCGCCCGACCTCACGACCGCATTCCTGGCCAGCGACGCTGACGATGTGCAGAACAGCCGGCCGTGGATGACATCCCTCCCACTGAATACATCAATAACAACAAAAAAAAACTTGAAAGAAAACAATCGAGCAGGTCCTCGGGAAGGGAGCTTCGAGCTTTTCGTCCACGTGGTACGTTGGTCAGTACTGCTACCTAATACATCGGTGGGGGCTGAGACGCCCATCAAATTAAAACAAAAATCACTTTTCCTAACTCGTGCTCACAAGAAAAAAAAAAAAGTGAGGGAAGCAGAGCGCAACACCTCAACGCCACGATCCACCTAGTTGTGCCACGTGCGATAGGCGGCTGCGCAGAGCCTTAGGCCTAATGAGTCGCTCGGCAACAACCGGCATCCACCCAGCCTAGGCGCAGAAGAGGTAGCCGCGAGAAGGCGTCCACTCTGTGAGGTGGCCCTATCGCTCGCCGCACACAGCAGCTTACAGAGCGATCGGCGTCCACCGCCCCGAGCGGTGTCACGACGCCTCGGCGTCGAGCCGCAATACCAGACAGCAACGACGCCCGGCTCCCTGAGCCCAAAGATATAGAAGGAGCTATTTACAGAAAATCGGACTACCCACGAGGCTTCCGTACTCACTCGCTTCGGGCCTGGCCTACAAACCACGTGCTCTAGGCCTTGCTCACCCCAGGATGCGGACCACATGGCTCTCGTCCTAATTCAACAACGTTTTTGAAAACTAACAACAAAAAAATAACAACACTTGCGAGCAAAAAAAATAAATAGAAAGTCAACCTGCCGACAAATTCAAACACGTTACAAAACCAATCTCCTCGCTTCTCAGCAAAGCACACAACCGACGCTAGCAAAGAAGTCCCCCCTAGGCCTACTCTACTCCGGCTCTAACAAAATCCCTGTATTGAACCGCAAAAGCTGTCGTCCGATACTCCAAGAGCCCCACGTTGGGCAGCCAGTGTGGGGTCTCGGCAAGGCGAACGAGCGCATCGCCACGTCACGCTCTGGGAGTGAACGGACACAGCAGACGCGGTCGGTATAAACCAACAACATATACACTTTTATTTGCCTAATTTATAACGACGATATCGTCCGCCGAATGTTACATCAATTTTAATAACACGCTACCATACAAACAACATAACCCAATGACACACTAAACACACAATAACATGATAAACACACACTAACACACCCAACACTACTAACACATACCCAAGGCGGCGTCGCCAAGGCCTGACTTTCCACGTGGGACCCCGGCGCGAAGCCCGCGGTGCCGAGCACCGGGGACCCACGCTACAGACAACCGTTCGCGGCAGCCGCCACGCGCAGAAGAGGCTCGCTCAACTCTCGCCCATCACCAAGGCCTGCCTTCCACCAGGGGCCACCGCCGGCGCTACCACTCTACCAACAGTGGTACTCAAAGCGGAACACAACGCCATCTATCGCCTGGCGGTGGTCACCACGGAAATAAAGCGTTGGGGCGAGACACGTAGCGCCACGCGGCGCAGACAACTTACACGGGGAGTGTCAGCACCCCCACAGTGTACTACATTCTTACTTTTTATCGTAATTAAAGTGGGCTGTTCAAACTTGGAACATTTACACAACACAACTGCGACCATTTCTGGGAAAAGTAACGTTTGAATATGTAGTAATGAAACAAAAGCTTGAGTTTCTGACCGAGTGATGATGTTACAACAAGGCCGTTCTAGAGGATTTATTCCGGCTAATCTCGCTCTTCTGCTGAGCTGTACCAGAATGAATCACTCACTCTATGGGTGCACTTCTACACGTCGACCTCTGAAGCATGGGCTGCATGCTGCAGATTCTCTGCTACTTCAAGATTAATAAATTTTGGTCGCTTACAAGTTTCGTGTGACATACCTAGTAACATAATCTGCTACAGTTCAAATTTTTTTCGCTTACACTTTAGTCGACTAACAGCTGCATCATAGAACATGTAATGAAAATGTGAAATGCAAATGATTGAAACTACCATCATCATAATCATTTTTGGCCTATTTGTGCTCTGCAGGACGAAGACCTCTGCTATTGATCGCTCCCAACACCTTCATCAATGACTGTCATGTTACGTGTTGTTGTGCTGCTTTGTTATCCCCTTTGCAACTGTTGACAAGTATAGTCGTGCAATTTTGTAACTAAATTGCTGGTAACCATTATACTCGTCATCAACCAAAGCTGGTCCCACACAAAACCAATGAAGACTGTAATTGTTATTCTTGTCTTTTTTTTTTTTTTGATGCTAGATGGCCACATTTGTGCTGGGCCATTTGTGCTGGGCCATTTGTGCGTTGGCCTTCATTTTATTGCCATCTTTTAAACTGTATTGTCATGCACTGAAGCCACTTATGAGTAATATTTTTTATGCATTTAGTGATGTAAGAAAATGAAAAATTGGTGCCATATTATTTGGAAAAAATCCTACAAATTTACTGAAAAAAAAAGTAATTCTGGCACATTTTGTTTCTTATGGTAACAAAGATGTTAAGCCACCAGAGACCTTTGAGAAACAGAAATCAATAAATTTTGCATGCAGGGACGGGCGAGTGCTAGGTGTGCTGGAGGTGTCTCGCTCTATTGGTGATGGCCAGTATAAGCGGTGTGGTGTCAGCTGCCTCCCAGATGTCATGCGATGCCAGCTGACGCCAGCTGACCGTTTTCTTGTGCTTGCCTGTGATGGTCTCTGGAAAGTCTTCACATCAGACCAAGTTCTTGCAAGTGTGCTTGCTACTTTACAGGTGGGTGCCTCTTCCATGCTGCTGCTTGATTGGATGCTGTTATAAACATCAAAGGTACACTGAAGTGAAACAGTGAACTCATAGATAGAGATAAATGTTGCAGAAATGTTGATAAACAATACATCTAAATAAATTTTACAATCATTGGTTAATTGTAGAAAATTGATTAAGCTCATAGCTACATCTTTGAATGAGCTAAGCTCCTGTGCCCGAATGTCATCGTGGCATTACAGTTTTTTTTTTTTCTCGTATTTTGGTCACATTAGCTCAATAACGTTTTTTGAAACTTGCTGTGCTGTCTTTGGCTCCCAGAAGAAAATTTATTTTGGGGGGCACGGGAGGGGCTACTTTCGCTCTGCTACTGTTAGTGTCGGCAATCTCGCAGCTAAAAGCGAGCAACGTTGGGCTAGGTACGTAACCGCTACGTTGGGAGGTCTGTTTTCAGGCTTGTGTTTTGAAATGTACTAACGCTGTGCGAACCACTAAAACGTGATTTTATTTCAAAATAAGCATTTCCTTTGGCACTGAAAGTAGCACTACGAGGTTTCTGGACCACTATTTCAGCAGTCAACATTGAGTAAATATTTGCCTTTAGTGTCTCTTTAAGGTGGCTAAAAACAACAATTACAGCAGTAATTATAGAAACCTAATTGACTAATTTGTTAATCAGAGGAGATGGGTGGTTATGTCATAAAGGAAAAATTGCAGGAGGCAGCCCTTTGCTGTTTTGAAATCTCCAAAAATCAGCTACTGGTTTTAGCAGAGTAATGACATCAGACCACTCTCACTTGTGAAAGCAGCATACCAAGGAACACAACTGCCATACTCATCCAAACCCTCCAGACTGAGTGCGAACATGCGTGTGTGTGAGTCATCCTTTGACCTGGTTAGCTTGATATTTGTAGAGGCCTGCGCTTGGCATGAGAGCACACATGGTGCGTGCAGATTGATGAGCGCAAAACTAACACCACTGCAATCATTGTCAAGAGTAGGGACGTCATCGAAGTCGTCTGCCAAGGTTATGGCAGTTGCACACACCGGCAGTTCAGTTTGGCCGGCGGATGCGGTGGAGCTTTGCAGCACCATAACGGCACCATTTTCTTTTTTTTTTTTTTTCATTGGGTACATGTCTCAGGTGCGATTCACGCTCCCTGTACCCCATTTTCACATTCCATTTTCCGACGCTCTCCATTTTCACATTTCTGGTGCAGGATGAGACAATAGCGGCTGAAGGGGACAAGAAAAGGACACTGGAGCTGCGATACGAGGCTGCCTGCAGCAAACTCGCCAATGAAGCTGTGCGGAAGCTGAGCGGAGACAATGTCACGGTTGTCATAGTTCACATTGACCAAGGCAGGCAGTGAAATGCTTGTGCAGCTTTCCGGGTATCGTTCACTGTTCGGTTCCCCACAGGCTCTTATGCTAGCAATATTGCTTTTCCTTCAGCCTCGTGTTGTCTTCTTTTTTTTTTCCCCAGTTTTTCTTCTCCTATTGAGACAGTCCCTGCATCTCTTGCTCATTTTCATGGTGTTTTTCATTATTTTTTAAATGCTGACAGTTGTCTCATTTCTTTTGTGTCATGGAAGTTCATTGTTTTATTTTTTGGGAAACACATAGGCAAGTGTTACTCACTAGTTTGTAAAGAAATTTGTGAACGAGTCTTGGGGTGTTAATTATTGAATAAATATAGGCGCACAAGTTCACTGTGGTTCCATTCAATGTGCTCGAGTTCATCAGAAAAAAAATGGTTGTAATGCAAAAAATAGAACTCTGTACAGAGGAATGTATCGACGACAATGCTGTTGCCACATTAGCTTCCTTTCATTGTCACTCAACACTGCCTGTGCAAATTTCTGTTCATCACACAAATCTCGTGTTGGCGCACATTTGTCATGGGTTCCATGCTGATTTAGTTGTGAAGGAAAATATTTTTAGAAAAATATTAGCATGTGCAGGCTCCTAACGGAACTTAGAAGTACAATGAAAAAACATGCAATGTGTTGTCTATGGCAAATATGGCAACCGTTTTGATAGGTCTACATTTCTTCATTTTGCTTTGTCGTACTTTGTACTTTGATAGCTTCTACCTAATTTGTGTGTGCTTGTGTGTGTATGTGGCAATAAAGAAATGGGGGCAACATTTGCTTCCAACCTATATAGTAGTGAATGTCAAGGAAAGCAATGATCATTGAATGCTTGTTTTTTTTTTCTTTGATTAGTATATGCAACATTTACCGTTTTATTCATTGATTCTTGTGGAGCATTGATCATGCAGCGTCGTTTGAAAGGCTGCCTCTCGTGGGAGTGCTTTCTTATATACTTATGCACCGATCGTGTGGGAGTTTTCTAGCAAAGGATGTAATGCGACACTCATTTATTTTTCATGTTTTTTCCATCTTGAAGTTTACACATCCCTTTTATGTGCTGCCTGTTCCTTAAAGGTTGCCCTTTAGGCAGCTGCACACATTGAAAGATTTCTGGTCAGTGGCTTGTTCTTGCAATGCCTCATTTGCCTGTTGGAATTACTGAGCTGAGCTCCTTGTTCACGCTGTGGAAAACGCACACCCTATCTTCCTATTTTTATTTTCTGTGATGGAAGTGATATGCGACGTATGCAATGCTAAAGTGTTTTGAATTGTCAAAACTATTGCCTGTATTCTTTGCAAAATGTTATGTAATAAAGGAACATACATTGCCACATAGTGAGGCCTGTTTCTTGTGATAATGTTACCCCTTCAGTGCTAATACATTGAGGTCAGTAATCTTACAAGAACCTTTTACAGAATAGCATACAGTTTTTCTTATAGCTAAACTTTAAAAAAAAACTTGACTGTAGTTCACCAACAGTCTCAATAGCCGAGACTGTAGTTAAACACCATCTTGGAAATCAGAGTTTGATAGTGCCAAGGTATTCTTGAAGTACTCTGTTTCTGTAAATAAGCATTCTGCAAATAGTGCAGAGTATGTCATTTACCATGCTTTAATTTAATTCGTGCATATGTAGTGGTTCGGTAATTTGGCACAGCATGGTATGCCTTGTAGGGCTCTGTTGGCTTGGTTGGTAGTACTACATTGAATTGCACTCTCAACCAAATTATTCACTTCTTGAGGCAGCCTATGAAAGAATGTAGAAAACGCATCACCAGGTTTAATATGGCTAAAGGACATATTTGCTGGACCTCTTTCTGTGTTGTATTTTTGTTGTAGTCATCGGCAACCTTATAACACAAACGCTATGATGTGTGACCTGGACAAGTTTGACCGAAGTAAGCCGCAAAACGGTGGGCGCTGTTGCTGAGATAATACCTCGGTATGGTTGGACAGCACGTCAGAATGCATGGGTATTATCTCGGCAAGAGAACCCAAAGCTACGCGGCACTAGCATCAATCAAACTGTTTTAGGACACACTGCGGAGCACTTGTGTTAAGATTGCTGAAGACTGTGCATGCAGCAGAGATGCCGGTATAACATAAATAATGAAAGTCTTAGGCATATCACGAGTTATTTACTATTTTATTAAATCTTAAAGGCAGCTGTGCAGTTTTTGCAACTCTCTTCATCTTTTTAGTGTGTTTTCTGCATGTGCTTATTTTGCAATTCCGAAAATAATGCATATAATTGTCAGTCAACATTTTGCAACTGAGGCTTTTGCTCTGCAATATACTGTGCTGTCTGTGTTTAGTTCGCACGCATCTTCTAAATGACTTATGCAGGTTTCATTGCACAAGTGATAAAAAATTTCATATTCAGTTCTCTTCACACAGTCATAAGCCCTATAAATGTAGCAATGTTTGAAAACTGTTTTCAAGAAAATTACTACACAAATTTCTTTTTTCTATTGGTTAAAGAATTGGGATACACTTTAACTCCACTGTCATGCATAAACTTGCCAATGTGATCCAGATTGAATTTCATCACAATTGAATGAGTTCCATGGAACCCATACTAACTTGGGTCATGTTCAATCATGATTTAGTGTATCGGTGGTAAGTCCAAATAACTTGTGAGTACTGTGAAATAGCATATAAACAGTTTTAAAACCCTCTTTCACTCTCTCATTCACAAATGGAGAGTCATGCCTATGTTTATTAAAAAATATTTTGCTTGTCTCTATGAGCAAACATTTAATCATTAATAACCTGCAACTTTTGATGCTTGGTGTCATAACTAGAAAGAGTGATCTAAAAATTATTGTACAAGTAAACTTAGATATTTTTTTCTTACAGCGTAGAGAGCTTTTTAAGTTTATACTATTTCTTTACCATTTTCTTGTATATTTTCTTCACCACTTCTTTGTACACTGAGCTTAAGTATACAGATGTCAATTAAATCACATTCTAGGATTCCAGGAGCTCAGATGTGGTGCACGTGTTGGATACTCTCATTTTGGTGAGGCTGAATTACAACTTCGTGACACTGACGTGAAATAATTTGATGGAAAGGCTTTACTCAATTTTAACCACAAATAAAGAGTAAGTGTTGCTGAACAGGGCTCCATGTTAAAACTAATTGAACCTTAGAATACCAACACCTTGTAGCTTTTATGAATCATGCCATCTTAAGTTTCTAAGGCATATTGCCCTTGTTGTACAGGCCCTTCCAGCTACTGCACTCCTCTGGGCAGCAGTCTAACAATATTTAACCAACACTCTATCATAGCCAAGCACCCTTTTTTTGCATATGGACTGCAAAAAAAGGGATACGTACAAGACTTTTCTTCTTTGTGCACCCAAAACTTGCAAGTGCCATAATGCTTTCATGCATGCTTATCAAAATGTTCTCATTCTCCACTGAAATTTACAACCTGCAGATGACAAATAAGAGCTAGGGTAAATACAGTGGATTCTTGGTGCAATGTATTTCGTTTAAACCAGAAAATAAGAAAACACATTGTGAAAAAATCGTATTAACCACACAAGTTACAGAAAAGGAAGAATGTATGCATACTCCATCAGTAACTCATTTTTATTGAGCAACATTGAAGTAGCTGGTCAATTCGCACTGCATCATCTTGTTTTCAATGTCCAGCAGTGAATTCTCAAAAGTAACTAAGGGAGCTCGTATACTGAAGAATAAACATAGTATTTCTAGACATATAAGTCAATATCCTTTTTCGTGGTCGTATTGCCCAATTTTGGGGAAGAAATTGCACCGTATTAACCAAATGAAAATCATTTCCAAGGGATGTTCGCCGGGAATAACAAAAGTAAAAACGTGTATTAGGCCGAAAAACGCATCATGCGATAACGTATCAACGAGATTCCACAGTAGTGTATGCTGGCAGTGACCAAGCATGTGAACTCGTTGTTGTGTTTTCATAATCCCCGAGGTGTGCTCCTGAAGTTGTCTGTAGCGACTTTGTGGTTTCTCCCGTTTGATGAGGGGGATATATTACTCAGCGCCAGCAAGGAAATTTAAGAGAGCTCGCTCAGCAAATGAATCGTGTGGCTGCTGATGTTGCAAGCGGCGAACGGGTCGGTGCATTGCGCGAAGTGAGGCACCTCTCGTGCATGGTGATGTGGACAGCGCTCGTCATAGGTATCGCTCGGACTTGCTCGGTGGGACAAGCCGCGGAAACGAGGAAGCGAAGCTGCTGACGTCAAGCTACGCAGCGGAGCGCCGTGTAGACGCGTTTCGCATGAGAGAGACGTTTTAAAAATCCAGCGGGAGGTCTCCCCCCAAGGGAGAGTGGTGCCGAGCGCACGTAGCGGCTCGGCTCCAACCGCTGCCCGAACTAAAAGCGTACAGTGGATCGTGCGGGCACAATTATTTCAACCACGTATTCCCAAAGGCATGCATCGTACCTGCGCGTTTAACCCGCGTTATTCGCTGTTGCCGCGCCGTCCGATTTGGTTGTGGGTGGTTGTGGTGAGAGCAGACGACGTCGATAACGCTGCGCATGAGAGCTCCAGTCGACCGCTCTCCCGATTGGCCAACGCCGGCTGCAGCCTCCGCAGCGCTGCACGGTATTTGGCGAGATAGAGAGAGAAAAGAGAGTGCGAGAGGCGAGGAAGAAAAGCGCTCGCCGCGAGCGGCCGTCCGCCAGTAGTGCGTTGCGCTTCTTCGGGCCCTGCGGCAGACGCACGTTTTCTCTGCGCAGTCCGCGCGTGCAGACGACGCGAGCTTACTTTGGTGACGTGCAGGAATGGCTGAAGAAGAGCTGTCCGAGAAGTTTGCTCGCCGGGAGGCGATCGAGAGGGGCGAGATCAAGGATCTGAAAGTGAGCGAAGGATTCAACCCTTACATCGAGTTTTCGCGCAAGGAGATCAAGGAGTACGAGAAGCACTTCAAGAAGTGAGTGTTTACAGCCTAACGCTTCTCTTGCGATTCACTTTCTTTTTTTTTCTTGTTTGCTTGCTTGTTTCTTTGCGTAGCACTGCTGGAATACCGTATATGCAGCCGTGAGTCTGATTTTTGTGGAGAGTTGACCCAGTGGAGACACTTGGTGACAGTCGTGTGCGACTTGGCGACCACGTGCCCATGCCTGCATGCAGATATTACACTTTCGTTTTACTTGATATGTCAGCTTGAAATAACATTTATATACCATGGTCTGACGTACGCTGTCATTTTCGTTTTCGTTTTCTTTAACATACCAAGCTTCGTCTGGCGAAGCGTTCTTTGGACCACTGCTTGCTAACAACATTGCAATGTGTGGTGAATGATTTGGTTTTGAATGCAGTGAAACGGAAGCAGGCTGGCTATTACTGGGGCAATTGTTTTCAGGAGCTGCCTAACACATATACTCTGGTATTATTATTATTATTATTATTATTATTATTATTATTATTATTATTATTATTATTATTATTATTATTATTATTATTATTATTATTATTATTATTATTATTATTATTTAGATATACGAGCTAGGGTCGAGGCATCTCTGTGCGCAGTTTGACAACACATGCAGCTTGCGTGTTGCAAACAGCAGGTTCATCCGTTTCGCAGACGTTTTCGCCGAGAGCGTTGAAAACTGGGCCGGACGACATCGAATTCTCAAATTTGTTGCCGCCCTGAAGCAAGGTTGGAAAGGAAATTCTGTTCAGAAAGCAGCGATTGAAGCTATCCGTGAAGCAATATTTTCCGAGCTAGCAGAAGAAAAAAAAAGTAAGCGAAAGATTCTTGTTCTCGGGGGAACGCACGCCGATCGCCCCCGCTGAATGCGTCAACTTTCTCGTGTGTTTTTTCACAAGGACGAGATCAGCATTTACTATGAGGTACAATGTCTTCATCTCAAGAGGGGGGAAAAAGGAGGGGAAAGAAGGAACATGAGGGTCATTTTGTCCACCGGTGCCGCAGGTGCGTCCGCATGAGCCGAATGTATAAACACTGATTGTACGCGTAGGTGTTCTTGTGAGTAAGCCGCTCCAAACGGAATAAAACGGCCGCGGCAAACGGAAAAAGGTGCACACGGCATTACGCCCTCTGTGTCCATACCACACTACAACAAAGTTAGCGTTCACCTGCGACTTACCTCCGTAATTGCCTTTACAGCTGCGTTGCAGAACGGGCGCCGACATTCCGTTTCAATTCCATTCCGGGCAATTAGAACTTGCCCGCAATTCCATTGCTTTCAATTCCTCGGAATGAAAAAAAAAACTTCGCCCATTGCCACTCCGAGAATGGCCGGGGAGTTCAATTCCATTCCTGTAATCCCTCAATGCAGGAAATGCATTATGATGGCTTTATCGAGTTATGAATAAACGCCCCATAAATCTGATGTCATAAGATGCTCTAATAACTGAAAAAGTACGCAAAACATGTTACCAAGGTCGAGGGTTAGTATATACATTTGGTGACGTATCTCGTGCGACAGTATTGGGGGGGGGGGGGGGGGCATGAGTTGAGACGGCGCACAAGCTGGAAAGCTTCCAGTGAACACAAGCATCGCACAAACGTCAACACGCATCACATCAGGATTCCATTCCCATTCCATTCGTCCACGTGTTGGTGCCCATTCCATTACGGGGTCACAAAAATGTGGAATGATTCCGGAGTTATTCCAGTTCCGGAACGGCCACTCCATAACATTGCTTTACAGTTCCTCCACCATGTTTTCGTAACTTGCACTCCTCAGCGGGAGGTGATTACTCAGAGCACAGCCGACGACCGAACTGCTAAGAATACGCAGCGTTAATCGCCCCGTCACGCCTTTGCCCCGCCGCGGTGGTCTAGTGGCTAAGGTACTCGGCTGCTGACCCGCAGGGCGCGGGTTCGAATCCCGGCTGCGGCGGCTGCATTTCCGATGGAGGCGGGAATGTTGTAGGCCCGTGTGCTCAGATTTGGGTGCACGTTAAAGAACCCCAGGTGGTCTAAATTTCCGGAGCCCTCCACTACGGCGTCTCTCATAATCATATAGTGGTTTTGGGACGTTAAACCCCACATATCAATCAATCAATCGCCCCGTCACGCCGCCCCAGTATCGCAGTAATACTGAATCCAAGACCATTCCAATCTAATAGTTAAAAAATATCTGTAGCACCCCAAAACCACGATATTATCATAAGGGACGCCGAATTGGAGGACATAGGCGTGCCGACGAAAGGGGGCAGGAGGGGTGGCCACTCTAGCCGCCTAAGAGGAGCGGGTCGCAAAGTCTGCCTGATACTATGTACGAAATACGCTGCAATAAAAATACACTGAAATAGAGCTGCAACAAAATGTACTGCAATAAAGCTGCACTGACATTTAACAAAGAAATTGTACTGCCGTGAAAAGCGCTGACAGAAGCTGAGCATTTCGTGCTCTTGCGTGCATTCATTAAAAAAAAAAAACATTACACGCTTGTAAAAACGGCTCTGTGATCGGTTGCCCTTTCAGGAAAAAGAAAAGCTAAAAAATTATATCATCCGAGCGATTCAGCAAGCTGAAGCAGCTGAAACTGCTAGCGCTTGTATTCCGATCAATGCGTCGTCAGCATATCTTCTGCGGGCCACGCATTTTATGCCCGTATAGAATGTAGCGTACAAACAGCACACTGAAATAATTACACCGAACTGAGAGGAACCATATTATGGCTATAGGAGCGGTTTCTAAACATTTTTATCTATTTACTTAGAACAGTTTGTTTGTAATGATTTGATTGATTGGTTTGTGGGGTTTAACGTCCCAAAACCACGATATGATTATGAGAGACGCCGTAGTGGAGGGCTCCGGAAATTTCGACCACCTGGGTTTCTTTAACGTGCACCCAAATCTTAGCACACGGGCCTACAACATTTCCGCCTCTATCGGAAATGCAGGCGCCGCAGACGGGATTTGAACCCGCGCCCTGCGGGTCAGCAGCCGAGTATCTTAGCCACTAGACCACCGCGGCGGGGTAATTTTTTTGAAAAATTGAATTGCTGCAAAACTTGAAGAAAAAAACAAGAGAGACAGGAAAGAGTGCAGACTACCAACTGTTTATTGTTTTTTGAAGCCAATATATACATGCTACGCTGCGCTTCCACGATGCGCACAAAACCAAGGACGCCGCAAACAAAGCCGACCAAATCAAATCAAAATTGACTGCCACCACAATGACAAACGTGAAAAATGGCAAAATACAAAAGTGATACCCACCACGATCTAAACTGCTTACTCCCAAGGTGTGCGCACATCTTTTATCTTTTATTATTCATTGCACCAAGCATCAACTAAAGCATGAAAAAATGAAAACATGTTCTAGAGATTTTCGTTTTAAAACCCTAAAATAGCGCTTAGCACCAAATAAAACAATAAATTAACATTTTCATATTCACTCCAAGCAGCCCCAAATGAGAAACCAGAAGAAGCAGTAAGCCGAGAGAGTCAAAAACTATACTAACATAAAATCTAACAAAACATTCCGTAGCGTCACATGGGAACGAAAACAAGAACACTAATAAACAACACAAAGAAAGATGAATGGAAGAGAACACAATGCAAGGCGTTAGCCACAACATTACACATGACCTTGCAGGAAGACCATTTCCCTGTCCGAAAGTGAAATGGAAGGCATGCTTATGCACTTGTCATCATATTGCCTGATAAAGTACGCTTCAATTATCTCTCTTTCGGTCTTTTCACGCGCCTTAGCCATGACTGACGCACTCTCGAAACGGGGGGTGCAACCGCGGGGTAATTTGTTTGTATAGAGACATTAAATTATTAGAAATTGAGTCGATATTTCATTTTGGTTTTCCGATTCGTCAGTTTATCAACGCGTGCGAGTGAACGAGGTCCTAAAAATCGCCTGCCCCTCCGGTGGCCCCCTGAAATAAATATACGTGTGCGCCCACTGGCTGGCTTACTAATAAAAGAAAAGAAAGGTAATGCAAGAAAAAGCCTTTACGACTATTCAACTTCATAACAAGACATGTTCCAGTTCTGCAGTGTGATAAGAGGCAGTATTCCACGTAACAGTTCGTACTCATTAAATATAATGTATACATTCAGCTGGACTGAAAATGACAGTGTTATTCAAAGCAAAGCGCCACGTCTATCGTATTGACGTCAGGTTAGATTTTTTGGAATTACGATATAAATTTACCCGTTTCTTTTCGCGGTATTTCAAGATTGGAAACTTCAATTTTATTTTGCAGTGTGTTTGATGTTACGCAGTTAAAAAAAAAGTGGTTGAGTCTTTAAACAAATATTTTGCCGTAATCATTCAATTTCAGTTCAGATGTTATTTCAAAATGTTTCGATTAATAAATAAGCCCTTTGTTTAATAAATAGTGATGCCGCCTTTGCACGTGTTTGTACATAAAGTTAGATTGCGAGACCACAAAAAAAAACGTTTTTTTTTATTATTACTACTAAGACTCACTCCCGGAGTCTCTCAAATCTATAGAGTCATCGGGCACCGCCTTCTTGTAGGCTCCGCTCGAGCAGAAAATTCTTGTGTCCATAGGAGAGAGAAACGCGCTCGAAGCATTGGATGCTGGGCGTTGGTCAGCTCTGATTCACGACACAATTTGGACGAGATATGGCGTGACGCCAGATCCGCTCTTATCTGACCTGCACTATAAGCAGCCGCTGAGGTCAGTCACTGCGTCCAGGTAAAATGCGAACAGGTCACGTACCGTTATCTGCCGCGAAATGTTTATTCGTGGTAGTATAGCTCACCGCCGGATGCGCTCGCTCAATCACTCACTCGCTCACTTACTCACTCAATTACTCACTCACTCACTTGAATCACATCTTTATTCATAACGAATATATGAACACATGCAGGTAGAATATACAGAAGGAGGTACCATAGCACAAGGCCGAAAGGTGACTTCCTGTTAAAAAGAGCAACGAAACGGCGTTTAGCAATTATTCACAGCAAGGAAACATATATGAGTAATAAATGTAACAAGAGCACACTGAGAAATAATTCAATGAGCAGACAAGTGCAGGGATAAAAATACAGACATGGCAATGAGTGCAAAATAAAATGAATTCATGCATTCACTTACTGTCTTTTTACTGCACGAAAATTAAGCATTTTATCGACTCTGAATTCCTACACGTACGCTAGTTGATTGATTGATTTGTGGGGTTTAACGTCCCAAAACCACCATATGATTATGAGAGACGCCGTAGTGGAGGGCTCCGGAAATTGCGACCACCTGGGGTTCTTTAACGTGCACCCAAATCTGAGCACACGGGCCTACAACATTTCCGCCTCCATCGGAAATGCAGCCGCCGCAGCCGGGAATCGAACCCGCGACCTGCGGGTCAGCAGCCGAGTACCTTAGCCACTAGACCACCGCGGCGGGGCCGTACGCTAGTTGAGACTTATTCGTTAAATAATGAGAGTTTATGAAAAAAAGAGGGAATAAAATTATATTGCGCGAAGTAAAACAGAAATCGGTTGCCAGCTCAGGCAAGACTCTCTCGCCCACATATCCGATTCTGCTTTTGTTTAGGTTATGAAGTTTTGTACATTAGACTCGCTGGGTAGATTCCGTGGATATATACTGAACGGTTTCACTTGGTGTATATATACTGAACGGTTGTGTCGTCCACGATGCCTGACGCCAGCGTAGCTCTCGCCGATCGGCCTGTTGTCCACAATCTCCTGACGCCGTGTCGCTCCCACCGAGTGATTCCCCGTCCGCGGACTACTTCGACAATGTCCCTCATCTTTCCTATCTCTTCTCTCCTCTTTCTTCAAACGTGTGTGGCGAGTGCTCCGTATTCTATATATTTATCTTTCTACTATCCGTTTTTATCCCCTTACCCCATCAGGGGCGGCGCAAGGATGTTTTTACTGGGGGGGCAACCACGAAAAGTGAGTTCCTCCGGGGGGGGGGGGGGGGGGGGCAAGCTAGCTCTGCTCCTACTAGGTTTTCAATGTATGTTTCCGGGCACTTGGGTGGGCATAGGGGGGGCAGGCGAGAATTTTGGGGGGGCTCCAGCCCCCCCTTGCCCCCCCCCCCTGGCGCCGCCCCTGTACCCCATCCCCTACAAGGAGCTTAGCCGTGTCGCCTACAAGATAGAAATTAGTTCCTTTTTTCCTTTCCTTCAAGAACCAATATACATTGCCGTGGTGATATTGTTCCTGTCAATATAACCAAACGTATACCATAAATAGCAACGTAACTGATTACTTATATAAAACAAACATAACGAGGATGGTCTCGATCATGGCGACCTTAAGAGAAAAACAAAAGTGAACGATTAAAAAGGTAAAAGAAATTCTACAGAAAATGGACCGAACTAGTTCAGTAAGATACATGCAAGTTGAATGCATTGTTCACGCATTTGGAGGAAACTTCAATCGATTTTCTGTTTTCTTGCGCTTATTTTGTGTCAAAAAAAAGAAGAAAAG
The DNA here is from genome assembly GCF_013339725.1 of Rhipicephalus microplus. NCBI lineage: Eukaryota > Metazoa > Arthropoda > Arachnida > Ixodida > Ixodidae > Rhipicephalus > Rhipicephalus microplus. The sequence goes on along the minus strand of NC_051165.1, from coordinate 224,393,021 downwards.
AAAACCGTGATCCTTTGGTTTAGCAGCTTTCCTGCAAGGGCGTTTCTATTCTAACGATATAATATGTACAGAAATTATTTTTTCTTTCGGTAAATAATAATACAGTGAAGTATAGGTTGTCGCTTCAGGGACAGCGTGGCTGTTCCACATTCACGGCAACACATACGAACGAAACAGGTGGCACTGCGAGGAATTCAGTGTACAGGTTGATAGAATGCGCTTGCTGGTGGCATACATGTGCACGGAGTGAACGCGCGTATAAACTGGTGCGTTGTAACACGGCAAACTCAATGGCGCAGAATGAATCGATGAAGTGCAGCTATATCGTGCACTCGGGCATACCAATATTTAAAAATTTTCATTTTCAGAGCAATGTCTCTCGTAGTTGGCTTTGATTTTTCGCTATGCTTACGCGTAAATGAGATAAATTGCATATAGATAGCATTAACGACGCCAGAAATGTCCCAGCAAGTGTGCCGTCGCGAAGATATTAGGGACTTCGCTTTCGAGACGGCACAAGGGAAGCACATGCGCAAGTAATTAACTCATCCGGTGTAGAAAAATGGCAGGCGAATGCCGATGCGTAACAGATATCAGAGTCCGCCATCTAAGCGTGTAGATCATGAAAAACATTGTTCACTTCTTTTTTTTTTAATATAAAAACCTGGCTGTCTTAGTCGGAACCCCAAGCTCTGTACTTCTTTTGTGTGGGCCGGAGTAACAACCAGAACTCTTTTTTTTTTTTTTGAGGGGGGGGGGGATGGGTTGGAGTGGGTTCAACTATATTCTACGTATGTTCGTGCGTGCGTTTGTATGTGTACGCGTATATAATATACACATGCGAAATTGAAAAAGTTCAGTCGGAAGGGTGGGTGGGGGGGGGGGTAGATTCTAACTCTCCCTGGCTATGCCGATGGCTAGGGCCACTGTTCGTGCTCTCTCGGTGAACTCCCTTTGGATCATCTCGAGGTCTTAAGTAAGGCGGAGGTATGCATTCCTTATCAATGTAGTTTGGCTTGTTTATGATATATAACGTTTATTACACGTTTTAACACCTCCCTTGCCGTGCATGTGCTAAGGGCCTGGTCTCCCCGCGAAGCCAGCATTCTTTGCTGGTCCGCTTCGGTGGATCACTGGCTAAGGTGCTCGGCTGCTGACTGGAAGGTCGCGGGTTTGATTGCGGTCGCATTTCGATGTAGGCGACACGGTAGAGGCCAGTGTATATACACTGTGCCATGTTAGTGCACGTTAAAGAACAGCAGATGGTCAATTTTTCCGGAGTCCTCCACTATATATACGGCGTCTCTCATAATCATAATCGCGGTTTTGTAAAGCACAACCACAATATTAAAGAAAACATTCTTTCCTGAAAGCTTCTGAATCTATCGTGTCTAACTTAGGCGCCTTGTAAATACCTCTGCGGCTTTCCGAGTCGCAATATATATACCCGGATCGAAGTGTTTCCGTGTGAATAAAGTGGAATGCCGGGCCAGTTGGTAAAACATAATGTGGAAGCACAAGGTAGCAGGAAAAAGCACTGAAAGTGCTTTTTCTGCTACCTTGTGCGCTCATATATTTCCACATTATGTTTCCGTGTGCCTTTCAGACGAAAGGTTTCGTGTATGTGCCTTTCAGGCTACAGCTCATAATATACAAGAGACGAGGCTGCTCGGGCGTTCCTGCGCAGTTGCACGTGCTTTGCCTCTGCTGTTATTTTCTTTCTCTTTCTTTTTTTAGGGGAGGGAGGGGTGTGACGGAGTCTCAGTATTATAGCTCTGCTGCGAAGGGCCTTCCTGCGCTCCCGTTATCGGACGGATGTTTGAGAGGCCCTCGTTCCCGCGGGTTGCGTGCGTCCACCATGTCTGGGGAATAAAGTCGTCGTGACGTCACGCGACTGCGTCGAAAAGCGACGGTTTTCCTCTCTATGGCGACAAATAATGACCTTTGACTTGACCCGTGCTCCTGCATGTGTCGCGTCATCACAAGGCGAGTATGGTCAGTCAGAGGGGACTGCATAAATGTGACCCCTCCCGGAATTGAATCCTGCAGCTACGCCCGTGATGTAAAGAGAACGTTGGTCTATATAGACGCAATATAATATTCTGTCTGGTAAAAGAGCGGTCCGCCTCGGTATAGCAGTGGCTCGGCTGCTGATCCGTTAGTCGCGGGTTCCATTCCGGGCGCGGTGGTCACACTGTGCGTCGTCAATGCACGTTAAACAACACTGGATGATCGAAATTTCCGGAGCACTTCACTACGGCGTCTCTCATAAATCATATCGGGGTTTCGGGACGTAAAACCCCTGGTATTATTATTATTATTTATTATTATTATTATTATTATTATTATTATTATTATTATTATTATTATTATTATTATTATATTATTATTATTATTATTTATTATTATTATTATTATCCTACTGAAGCGTTCCGTATGCGAGTCCAATATTTCCATATGTTTCCATAAAGAATACATGTTTCCTATATATTTTCCATATAATTCCGTAAGATTCTTACGGAAACATACGGAATTATTAGACATCGCATACGGAACGTTTCAGTAGGTTATTATTATTATTATTATTATATTATTATTATTATTATTATTATTATTATTATTATTATTATTATTATTATCATTATTATTCTGTCTGGTGAAAGAGCTAGTTCACAGCCAAGACCACTGTTAACTCCGGGAGCGTCCACAGTATGCGTGCGCCCATACGAGGGACTAAGGCATGTTGCCGGGCAAGTTGGTTGGATAAGACGGTTGTTTGCAGGTTAGCGCTGTGTGCGTTTGTTTGTTTTTTTCTGTCCCTGTCGTGATCCGTTACGCCGTATGAATTACGAGCCCATGGAGAACACATGAGCACTTTCAAAAGCTCCAGAGTGTTCATACTCTGATCAGACGTACGCAGTGTTTGCGGCTCTGTATGTATTTTTATCATATGACAGAAACTTTGTGGACAGATTTCTTACACGGGCTCTCCCTTTCTTTTTTTTTTTTTTTGCATATAGGCAAATATCCAGAAATATCGAACTTTTTAACATTCCGCTCGTCGTTTCCATTGAGGAAAATAAGCTAGATTCATCGTTTCTGAATTTCGTTCGCAACATGTCCTTCCTTTTTATTTCTTTATTGGCCCTGCATAATAGTCATTCATAACGTCGAGCCCCCTTATAAGAGACAATGGTGCAAGAAACAAATGGGTATAACATACACCATGATTTGATTTGTGGAGTTTAACGTCCCAAAACCACGCTATGATTGTGAGAGACGCCGTACTGCAGGACTCCGGAAATTTGGACCATTTGGGGTTCTTTAACGTGCACCCAAATATGAGCACACGGGCCTACAACATTTCCGCCTGCATCGAAAATGCAGCCGCCGCAGCCAGGATTCGATCCCACGATCTGCGGGTCACGTATAACATACACCAGTGGGGCTACAGTAAAATACGGGTTGATAAGAAATTGCTATGCGAGGTACCCTGCTTATAAGAGACATCTCATATAAAACACAAGAATTGCTGCTTGGAGCATGTCTTTATAAAGTGGTTTAACTGTATCGTAACATCGTATCAGTTCATGCAAAGCAAGGCATAACCCGCATAGCATGCATAACCTGTGAAATGGTAGCTGCCGAGCCAGACTGTCTTGGTCGCTGCAGAAACATACTGGTCGTATACGTGAAGGAGGCGTGCACGTTAAAATTGTCTGTATATATAGACGAAGGAAAAGCACCGCTTCATTTCGCGTAGCTGTGTTGACTGAATGACGATCAAGAGTTATGGCTGCTTACTGAAGCCTCACGAACGAGGTCGAGCTTCCGCTCACCGTGCAACGCAACAAAAGTGACCCGGAGAGAACGAACACGTCTACAACTATAAGTATTGAACAACGGCCTGCCCGACCATATATATATATATATATATATATATATATATATATATATATATATATATATATATATATATATATATATATATATATATACAACGACGCTTACGGTCTCTTTTGGCGAAGGAACCAGCCCCGGAAATGAAAGGCAATTTTACCCTCGATTGTTAGATAAGCGAAACAATACTTATAGTTAACGTCCAAAAACCTACATTTTGAGCGAGTTAAATTGACCGCGTCCGGAGACTTATGTGAATGCTCGCGATATTATTTCCGGCTTGTCGTTTGACTAATTGCGGCTGCGGTGGCGGCAGTTCGAGCAGTAGCGCGATGATGCGGAACATTGTACTGAATGCCCACATGTAGGCCTGAACCGCCTACGCCCGAATATATATATATATATATATATATATATATATATATATATATATATATATAATATATATATATATATATATATATATATATATATATATATATATATACATATATATATATATATATATGCGTGTGCGTGCGTGTGTGTGTGTGGAGAGAGAGAAGGAGAGAGAGAGAAGTGTAAGTTTAAGGGCTCGTTTTTTTTGTCGTTGTTGTTGTTGTTAACACAACATTAATGAGAACTATAAGACAATAATGCCCGGAAAAGTGGAGGGGATGTTATTAGAAGTAGTTGTAATTTAAATGTGAAGAAAAGTGGACGAAAAGATGACTTGCCGTTGGCAGGGTCCGAAATTGCGACATTTGAATAACGCGTCCGATGCTCTACCACTGATCCATATGATATAGGGTGGTGGTCATCCCCACATCCACTTTATAGGGCATATAGGACACGTATTTACTGTATAATGTGGACGGGAGGGGGGGGGGGCGCTGACCGCCACCGTAGTTCAGCGTTAGAGCTTCGGACGCGTTATTCGAAAGTCGTATACGCTCAGATCCTGCCAGTGGCAAGTCATCTTTTCATCAACTTTTCTTACATTTACGTTACAATTACTTCTAATAACATCCTCTGTACTTCTCCTGGCATTACTGTAAGCGTGAAGAAAGGACAAAAACCACAGAATAAATACATATACGCACAGAAACGGGTAGAAAAAAAGTAAACAAATATCCGTTTTTTTTTTTTTGCTTGAGAAAGAAGAAAGTTGCGTTAGCACTCGTCACATGTACTCGTGTTAGCCATTAATCTCCCTCAAGGTATGCCCGAAACTTGGAACCATGAATTCATATTTTCCGGCTTTATTATTTGAAGGGCAAAAATACGTCAAAGAGAGATATAGAACGATGAAAGTGGTGAAATTATAGGGCAGAGAGGATTATAGCCTATAGAGGGGCGCCAGTCCCCGAAATAGCTCTCTGGTTCCTCCTCCCTTATCCCAATAATATCAGAGATGTGACCAGGCTATTTGCTGAAATTAAGAGGAAAGAGAAGAGAGAGAGATAAACGTGATGATTATCAGCGTACACCGTCGCCGATTTCGAGCTTCTTGTGAAGGTCTCGTTGCGCCGTGCAGTATATAGTCGCCACATTGCGGCGACCCTGATTCCTTCGAATTTCCCGGTCTGCCGCCTTCGATGGAAACCCCCACATCCTTTCTTCTCTCGTCTTCATTCGACGACTGCTCTCCCGTGCATCTCCCGTTAAAACCGGGCAGCATTGCGCAGTATAAGCGCGTTGTATACACGGTGCGACCTGGTCGGCGTCTCTCTGCGTGGAGAGATGAATGGCTCGTCCCGCTTTTTGCGACTCCTTGCTTCACCGTGGCAAGGAGAGAGAGAGCGGGCTTATTACGCGGGCTAGACCGCATTCCAGCGACGTCATCCGCGCCCGCGTGTCCCCGTTATGAGAAGCATTCAAAGAATACAGGTCTCTATTCTTGACGGTGGAAAGCCAAACGCGGGTATACTGGGGCGAGCAAGGTGCCGCCACCGCCACTCGCAGAATTGCCAGACACACGGAAGCCGCAAACAAAAGAGATTGCCGTTCGGAGTTGAGGTTTGCTCGCTTATGTAGGGCGCGAGCTTTCGACGTCCGCGCAAGGTTTTCTTATAGACCATCACCGAGCAAGATCGAGGGTGATGGCCAGGTCCGTGAACACGTGACCAGACCCGTGTGGTGTGGTGATAGGTGGGGGTTAAAAATTTCGAAGTATTTCGAGAATTTTGAGTTTTCAAGATAGCAAATTTTACGCTGCTTTCGCCGGGCAAACAGCCCCCCCCCCCCCCCCCAGAGTGAATGAATGATCTTTATTGCACTCATATCTTATACAAAATAAGCACAAACTGTATGGTCCCATAGCCAAAGGCTAGTGCGGGCCCCATTGAAAGTATACATAACTGAAACTGTAATAGTTCTAATTACAAATAAAGCATAAAGCATGGTGTCAGCGTCGCGAACACCGTGCTTCATCCATGCATGGCGTTCGCGACGCTGACACCTTTTACTACAAAGCGGACTGCACTGTCCTCCCTTTGCAGAAAAAGGGCATCTGCGATTATACGTAAAGAAAGAAGCAAAACGGTTGCATACTTCGCCATTCCGTCTTTTGTGACGTTCGCTCCACATTCGCCTGCTTGCCGATTCTTTCCCATTTCGGCACCGGCGTGATCTGGCGGCCCTTTGAAGCCTCAGTGGATGACGGCCAAAGCGCTCGCATCTCGGCCAGCATGTACACACACGGTGCTACTGCAGTTGCGGCCCCTCGAGTTATTGCGCACGGTGCCGTCTTTCAAGCGGTATATATATTTTCTCTCATCGCGCTCGATCGTTGACATCAACCTTTGTTCACGTGACCGAGTGGCTTTTGTGAAACACCTAGTCATCCTTTCATCTGGAACTCTGGAGAAGCGATTGAAGCCACCGGCAGCCGTTGCACATGTCATTTGCTTTTTTTTTTTTTTTTGCGCTCGGCCCCGTCGTTCCGACTTTCCAACTCGTCCCGCCGTCTGTTCGTTGGTTTGTTCATTTATTTTTTCGTGTGTTCCTCTGTATACAGTAAGGCGGCAGTGCATCGTGCCTGACTTTTTTTTCAGAAAAAATTATTTTATTACGCTATTTTATTACGCTACGTTACGTTATTACGCTATTTTATTATTGTGGCCCCGCCGCGGTGGTCTAGTGGCTATGTTACTCGGCTGCTGACCCGCAGGTCGCGGGATCGAATCCCGGCTGCGGCGGCTGCATTTCCGATGAAGGCGGAAATGTTGTAGGCCCGTGTGCTCAGATTTGGGTGCACGTTAAAGAACCCCAGGTGGTCGAAATTTCCGGAGCCCTCCACTACGGCGTCTCTCATAATCATATGGTGGTTTTGGGACGTTAAACCCCACATATCAATCAATTATTTTATTATTGTGTGCGCATGTGTGTGCGGGGGGGGGGGGGGGGGAGCCATCGCGAAGGCGTGAACTAAAGGTTTCGAACGAATGGAAACACGGTTAACTCGACACTCGACCTAACTGCATCTTTGGACATGGATAGCGATGTAAAGCTCGGCCGATTTGTATAAGCGCAGATAATAAAAACGTCCCTCTTTTTGATCACCTTACGGCCTACTTACCGGAACCCCGCTGCTTTGCTGGCATCTCCATTCATTCCTTGACTATTCCGTCTACAATGGACGCGTGCGCCCGCGTTTAACGTGTTTTTCACGACATGGCACGTTTAGCTAATGCGCAGCAGGCTTGCCACATAATTGCGCGCTTTTTTTCAACCAAACGAGCAAGCCACAGAGCAGTCTACCTCGGCGTGACGGATAAACATTAAAAAACACGTTGCCATGCTCGTTAAACAGAGCAAGTCCTCCGAGATTGGTGGCGCGGAGGGCTTGCTTCGAGGGGTATTCGGATCGATACACGTGGCCTCGCTGCTCCATTCGGCTGCGAGTGACGACAACCTTGTGTGCGGTCGCGCAGCATGGTGAAGGACATCGCGCTCCGCTCGCCCACGGGTCATCTTCGAAAGAGCGGACGATAGGGCCGCGTATAAGGGCGTAACAAGAATTAATGATTGAATGAATGAATGAATGAATGAATGAATGAATGAATGAATGAATGAATGAATGAACTTTATTTGAAGTCCATCAGTTGCCTCCGGGCGAGGTGGGGGAAGGGGGGATTAACTCCTGTACTGTCCCACCCTCCGTCGATTATGATGGCGGTGCCTCAGGTGACCTCTCGAAGTCCTTGGACCCGGGCGGCACCTTCGGCTTGCCGGACGGCCCATAGCTTGTCGTAGCAAGAATTTTTTTTTTCATTTCTCTCTCGTTGTCAGTGTCTGTGTGTGAAGAGGTGAAGGTCCGACCCCCTCGAATACGTGCGTGTGTTTATTACGTGCGCGTGTACTATGCAGTAAACGCATACGAGACGTAAAAATTTTGGTGCGGGCGCCGCTACTATCAGCCTGCTAGTTAAGCAATGCATGTTTCGTATATATACACCATAGGCATCGTATAGGTATTCAGCCTTTCCGCTAGTGTTGGACGGTGAAATTTGAAGGAAGGGGTGGGTCGAGAGAGAGAGAGAGATAGGTTGTACAGAATCTCCCTAACGTTGCAATTTGAAAGAATTCTTTTCCTATGTCCCGTATGTGCGTGGGTCCTCTCTGAGTGGGATCCGACGTCAAGTTTCGGGAAACGTAACGGTACTGATTTCCAAAAATCACTAAAATCGGGACGCCGATTCTGCACTATAGAGACTTCGTTCCACGGTGACGCTTCAATTCACAGTGGCCACATGGGATGACTAAAGAAAGAAAATGTTTGCGACCATTCTCGTCTCTGTAAGGTACCCAAACAAAGCGCTATCTATTGAAATAAGTGAGAAAATAATGTGAGCAACATTTAATAAAGTCACAAAACTTTATCCCTTGTGAAGCCACAGGCCGCCAGCGAATGGTCCTGTGGGCAGCGTATACGTGTTTGAGACCTCAGCTTTCAGGGCATACCCCGTGTACCGTTAGCTTGTTCTGCAGTAGTCTATATATAAGTGGTTATAACAGAAGAAAAGAAAAGTGCCGACCCGTAACTGTCTCTCCTTACAAGGACACCTCAACAGGTCAGCACAGAAATGGGGTATGGGGAATAAAAGATATAGGGATATAGGGAGGGAAAGATTGGAAAAGAGAAAAAAAAAAAGAGAGGCGAGGGTCATTCGATCTGCTTCCCGCAACGGACTCACAAGCCCCCACGCGCCATGCGCAGCTGACCAGGAAAAGCTCCCAAGAGCCGGAGAGGTATCAGTCATCGAGAGGAAGACAACGGGTTGGATTGGCGCGTCGAAGAAACTCGACACTTGGCTATGTTGCATCCGCGCAGAATCTGTCGACGCGCAAGACTGCCTGCGTCTCCCGACATGCCTTGGGGGCCATTCGGCGAAGGCCTGACGTACTCCCATAGCGAACGATCCGGAGTACGCCCGCATTTTGTGATTCACGACCGCAAGGGGGAGTGCGTGCAGCCAGGTTTATGGCCCTCACGGCTCGCTGGTTTCATTAGCGCGCGTCCTCGTGGCAATTAGCGCCGATGAGCTGGTGCGATTCGAACAGGCCAAGGTCCTCGACGCATCGCCCATGCATGCCGAGCGTGCAAAGTTGAAGCGCGCTGAAAGCCAAGGACGAGTCGAGACGCCTGCAGGTTGGCGAAGACGGTCGTGCATGAAGAGTGTACTTCATTGCGAGAATGTTTATACTTACATGCCAAACTCGGTATGATTATAGTGTATGACCAAGGATACCCCAAATACTGAATGTATTTTCGCGTGGCTTAATCTTCCTGAACACGATGCCTTGCTACTGAAACGCGAAACAATCACTGGCTATAGCGTAATATGTTGGTGGGCATGCTCACGTAGTTGAACGACTCACTATATTTCAGTTGACTTTCACGCTTCATATTGGAAATCTAGAAGATCGATGGCACTACTTGAAATTGGCTTGCGCAAGTGTGATTCACGCGCTCCTCTTCGAGGTATGAGAAAATTTTGATTTTTTGGGGGGTGGGGGTGGGGGGGGGCACCTTTTTGAAATGGTCATTTTTACCTCTGTATGCCATGACGAAAATAAACTTCGAGTGGACAGTGCAGGCTCCGGCGTGCCACCCACTGGCTAAGCCACTGCATGCGCCTATCCAAGTACGCTTCGGTTGCGAAGACCACACGCGCTTAGAAAACGTTTATTGCCTCATGAACCGAATACGCGCGTATATCCTGCCCGCTGCCAGCTTGACGTGACGCAGCCACGTGCAGGCGCAGATCGCTCATTGTTGCTATTTTATTTATTTATTTATAATACCTCAAGGGCCCCAGTCAAGGGGTGTTACATGAGGAGGTAGACAGTTCACAAACAGATGATTTGTTCGATGGCTTCTTCGAAATGGACGATGCTGGAGTGGTGCACGATGTCAGCAGGAAGATCGTTCCATTCTGTTGATGTTCGCACAAAAAATGAAGAGTGATGGGCAGTGGTATGCGCACCGGGTGGATAAACCGTTTTCGAATGGCTGATACGGCATGAAAGACGATGGGCTGGAACGATAACATGGTTTAGGTGCAATGCATGATAAAATGTGTGCAACAAACACAGTCTTGAAATTTTGCGGCGTGAAGCTAAGTTAACCATGTTAGCTTGAGATTTTAGTTTGGTGACGCTGCTAAGATAGGAACAGTCGGAATAAATGAATCTGGCTGCACAATTTCGGATAGTTTCAAGCGTTTTAATAAGAGTTATTTGATGGGGATCTCAGATTGCACATGCGTATTCTAGCTTCGGGCGGACTAGTGTTAGATAGGTTAAAAGTTTAACAGAAGGTGGGGCTAGACGTAAGTGTCTTCGGAGATAGCCAAGCACGCGGTTGGCGTCATTAGTGATGTTCATAATGTGGGATAACCAGGTCAGATCTGAATTTAGAGTGATACCGAGGTATTTGTGACAGTGTAACAGCAACGAACCTCCAAGTGTGAGCGAAGCGCACAAAAGGGACCCCCCCCCCTCCTTTCCCTCCCGTCCGTGAACATCATTTTTAGCGTCGTTCTTCGCAGTTATCCGCCACGCGAACAAAGCACGCACCAAACTTTACAGGTCACACAAGCCCTCTTCGCCAAAGCCAGCAAATAGCTCTCAACAGTCACTTACATTCTTGGTCGCGAAGAAGACCAATACGGCCTGCACACTATTAGAAGGAGAGACAGGAATTCGTGACGAGCGAGTGTAAAGGATCGAGTGGAGTGTTCATCAGCAACGACGGGGAGTGGGTCAGCACCACCTCAGCCGTTAGATGCGGTCTTTGTGGCTTCCCCCAACGAGACGAAGGTGAAAACACAACCGCGTTGTCTGCGCGGAAGAGTGCTGCCGCACCGCAGTCGTCGAAAGGGAACGGCGCACTTGTTCCGTAGAGAACTCTCCCGTCTCGAAACCGGTCACGATCTGCGCCGTTCTTCCGCGCTTGTCCTGTCAATCTCATTGGCACAGGCCAGTTTGGCCCACATTCCGACACTGCTGTCAGGGTGCCATATATATACGTGTGTGTGTGTTGCGTGTGTGTGTTTGTAGGAGCTGCGGAATGACATACGATGTGTGGTCAACGATTGTGGCGACGGTTATGTATATTTATCGCTCGAGTTCTTTTAGAAAGCTATTCTTCCTTATGCCGTATGTTGAGGACACGTCCAAGAGTGGCAGGACTGAACTGGAAGGAACACAACTACTGTAAAAGCTGTGAAAGAGGTGAGATGTTCCGCCCACTTGGATTCTCCGTTTTATTTTTTATTGATATGATATATAAGGAGATGTTGGCGCACAATTATGGCGCCGGTTACTCCTTAGCCCTGGAGTGAAACTTGAACACGTATCTTAAAGTAAAACATACAAAGCAGTGCATGGAAAGTCGAACACTCGGGCACAGATATGCGAAAACACACTTATACGCACATATAACAACGAAACGATAAGGAAATGTTTGAAAGTTTAGTCGTCGACGGGGATCTGGTTTGCACAAAGCTTTCCTTTCGTCGGCACCATCCAAATGTCGGTGTAGAAAATGCACGAATGACACCCTTGCAGTGTAGGGGAAGCTTGTCTCACCTATATAAGAAGTTGGCTGTCACTTCCGTGTTGCGAGCCATGGTCTGGCAAAAGGTAAACATAAATAACAAACAATATCACATTCGTCCACGCTCGTCCCGCCGTATTCTTCGGCAAAGATCCGAGCAGGATTTTCCTCGATGAGTCTTTCCCCCGTATTCATAAACGCTCCTCGACTCGACTTCCACCCTTCACTTGACAGAGTTGAGTGATGCGCCACCGCTCGGCTGAAAATGACGCTGCGCTACTCAAGAGTTGTAGCAGATTATCGCTGATATGCAGTGACTTCCTGTGCCTAGAGGAGGCGCTCCCATCGGCTTTCTCAAGTGAAGGTGAAGTGTTGAGTGAAGGGACGTTCTAGAATACGGGGGTTTGTCTTTCGTCACCCGCTACCGTCAGGGCAGAAAAAAAAATAGTGGAATTCATATGGGCCTTTCCCAGCGACACCCACGCACGCGCTGCCGGGCGTTTCCGACGCCTTTCGTCACTTCCTGTTCGTTGTTTCCGTGACTCCGCTGCACGAGCGGCCATTGTCGTCGCGTCCTGAAACCAGGCTTCCTCCGAAGACGACGACGATGGACTCGTTCGCGCACAACGCGCCGCCTGCTGGCCTGCACGATCTCGCAATGCAGTCTGTCCAATGTGTATGCGCGCCTTGTTGTGTGACGTCACATACTCACGCTTGTGTCATCCGTCCGAGTGCGCCACGAATCTTCGAGTTATCGATCAGTGGCCTCCTTGGTAGCTGATATCATAGAGTGACAGTGCATCCCATGCATGAAGATAATTTTGAAGGCATCGTTTCTTTGTTTCACCGAACGTTATAGCGAAAACAAGCAGATTATATACGAAGCCGGAGAAAGTGTAGGCGACGTTAACTGTGCGCTGTTTTTTTAAGTGTATTATAGTTATTGTGATGTGGATTTGCAGAAAGTAAAGTGAACGAAAGGACAACTTGCCGGTGGCAGGGACCGAACGTACAACCTTCGGATCACGTGCCCAATCCCCGTGTTTGCCCCACGTGTTTCCCGCTCACCATCGCTTCCGTTGCTCTTCCTCGCTCCTATGTCTTGCTCTGCCAGCGTTCCTGGATACCAAAGTCAATAAATAAATAAATAAATAAATAAATAAATAAATAAATAAATAAATAAATAAATAAATAAATAAATAAATAAATAAACTTGATAACCGAGTGGTCAGGACGCTGACCTTCGCATCGTCGGGTACATGGCGTGTTCGAATCCTGCCTCGCCAAATTTTTTTTTCTGTATCTCTTTCCATCTCTTCTAACGTCCATAATGTATATAGTTGTTGTCAGCACTATGGCATTTTCGAAAAAAAAGAAAGTAAGCTAGTGAATTGATCGCGTAGGGCATACGGTAATCGCATTAGTCTATAATGGGGAAGAGGCAGCCGCTTCGGACGATCGAGAAGCCCTCCATCGATTGGTCGACCTCGGAGTTGTTTTGCCTGCGCATGTCGCCCCGCTTTCGCTGTAAGAGACGCGCACTCGCCGTCGTCCGTGCACCTGCGCCCACTCTGTCCATTCTCGGTGCGTTTCCTTTTACGTGGGCGCTCGACTGACCGCGAGTGCATGCCACAGCAGACCAGTGCTGCCGAGAATCAGGCCGTCCTTGCGACCGCGCTTCCCACGTTGCGTGCGTATATAGCTGAACTTGATGCCGCACTAGAGGCGTTCCGTACGACTAGAGAGCTCTAACAGCAAAGCTGTATACCCGGCCACAAGATGTCCATGGCCACCAGAAAACTATCATCGTCATGAGCGGGTATTTGCCACGGAAATCAAGCAAATCACACTACTGACCACTGGTTCACTAAAAATATGAAGTAGGCAACAGATAGCCAATGGAATTGCTGAGAAGGGACGGCGGCGAGTCATTAAAGACGACGGAAAAAGACAGAGAGAGAGAAAGGCAGTGATAGAAATAAAGAGGAGAAAAATAGAAATAAATAAAGAGAATAAAAAACATAAAAAGATGGAAAGGCATAGAAAGAGAGATAGAAGGAAAGTGAGATAGATAGATAGAAAGTGAGATAGAAGGAAACACGAGAGCAAGACAAAAAGAAAAAGAAAGGTAATAAAGTAAACAAAAAAATACAATAGAAAAGAGATAGGGAAATTGATAAAGATAGAAATAGATGCAAAAATATATTTAAAAAAACTGAGAGAGAAAGATAAGAAGATAAAAATGAGAAACAAGAGAGGCCACCCAGCGCACTTCCTTCAGGCCATGACACTGCATACGTGCCACATGACTCCCACAAGGCTAAAACCTTCAATAGATTTAAGCCTCGTCCCTCTCGCTTGTATCTACAGGGTCGTACAAATTAAGCGTGAACAGATTACCAGTATTCCATAGGGTTTCACTCAGTTGGTAAACATGTTTTTTTTTACGGTGCCTATAGTAAGGCTGTCGAGAAATGGAAGAAGACCTTTTGCTGCACGTCACGTAGATGAGATCCTGCACGCTAATGAGGTGTTGTAAGGTGTGTACCTTAAATGTAGGCGAGCGTGTTCGTGCAACCCTTTGAACACCGGTCACTTCAATAATACCAGAAGTGTCCGTTTCCTGTCCCCTTTTACGTCTATTTTTTTTAATAAATGGCATACGCTTTGGAAACACCTGGTATTATCAGCTGGTGGCAGTTGATAATACCACACATTGATGTCATCTGGGGCCATACACTGTGAAGCATGTCGTCCTTTGTAGTCGACCAACAGAGGAGAGGGGGGTCACTGAGGCGAAAATTCTCCCCCCCCCCCCCCCCCACCGCTTCTAATTGACAACACTTCACTCGACTGTTGTCTTTGATATACCGAGTGGTCAATGCGGGCGGGCGACGATTCCATTCTGCGGCGATGCCTTCGTCGCTGTATACACGGCCCATCACAAGCACGCATCGCTTGTGAGAGAGAGATAACTCCACGGGAGCCTTATATATCTCGTCAAGACGGATGCCTCTGTCGTACACGCTGCGAAGAGGGAGGTGGAAGTCCTTGGAAGGGACGAGGCCGGCCAGAAAACTGACAATGGACGCCACGCTGCCAGAG
This sequence comes from Rhipicephalus microplus, assembly GCF_013339725.1. Taxonomy (NCBI): domain Eukaryota; kingdom Metazoa; phylum Arthropoda; class Arachnida; order Ixodida; family Ixodidae; genus Rhipicephalus; species Rhipicephalus microplus. Next base: position 224,377,972 of record NC_051165.1, on the reverse strand, counting down.
ATTCCGCGCAACGTTTCCTCTATACGGGCTCAACTCCGAGTGACTCGGAGGTGCATCAGTGCCAACTCGAATGGCGCCACCAGCTCTAACATTCTTATGCGATGTCGCAATGGGAAAGGACGAACCTCGAGTGGCGAGTCCCTGCACGGCCGCTGGAGGCGCAGCTTCGACCCCGACGATGGAGACGAAGCGCCCAAACGCTCGCGTAGAATTGATATGCATAATGTTTGGCTCGTATAAACATGTACGCGTGCAAAACACGGAACACAAAGCGAGGAAATCAGAGGACACACACGCCGACTATTGCGCGTGAAGGTGCGGGTTCGATTCCTTACGACGGCGTTCCGATTTCGATGGGGGCGAAATGCAAGAAACATCCGTGTACTTATATTTAGGTGCAGGTTAAAGAACACCGGGCTGTCTAAATTATTAGAGAGCACCCCGATGCAGCGTGCACCATTATTATGTACGGCTTTTGACACGAAAAGCCCGTCAATTATTACTATTATCATGCGTGATTGCACTGGCTGGAAAACAAAAATAGTAGACACAAATTTTATCTGGGAATGCTCAGTAATGGCAGCGCCACTGGCCAACCTGACACAAGTCCGTGTCAACGTGGGAGGTAATCGTTTAAGCACATGCACCTTATGCAAAATAATCCGAGGCCGGCTCACTTCCAGGAATATGATATTCCGCGCCATGAACCATCTGACGCGTTTCTTCGCTCTTTTCGTCGTTCTGTATGAAACATGTGCATTCATCCAACCGTGCTTGCTACAGTTGCCAATCTCGCGCACTTGAGTACTATTTTCTTTACAAATAACTTCCTGGTTATCCCTTATAAGGAGAGATAATTTGATACGGATACCCCCCACAGACATGCGGATATCTCGGACACGGATATCTGCCAGCAGCTGAATTCGGGCCAAGATCCCTGTCTCGCTTGTGCCGACAATCATACCAGATCTTGTTCGCGACGGTCGATTCTGCGGACAAGCGTGACTTGGCCCAGTGCCACCACCGATGTACGTAAGGAAACCGCGAGTGGCGCAGTTCGGTGCAGCTCTTGCAAGCACGTCGCAGTTGTGGCTCCTCCGCGTGGAGCGGTAGCATAAATAATTGCCGCTCTTATGGACGGTGGTTGCCTCCTCGCAAACAAAGCGCTTATAGTGCTGCCGCAGTGCTTCTTATCAGGCCACATGACACACGACAGCGCCTATCCGCAGCATTTTCGTTGCGGCCGGGGAACACCTATACACTTAACGACATCTTCATTAGCTACCACGGCGGCTATCCCCCGTCCACTTTGTGGGGTATATATGTGCCTTAAACGTGTGAGTAGACGATAGCTATAGCGCGAGAACAAAACGACGACACAGAGACGAGAAGGACACGAAGGACTTCTTGTCTCCGTGTCGCCGTTTTTTTCTCGTGCTATAACTATCGTCATGCCATACCAACCAGCCCAAGCTGTCACACTTCTTAGTGGGAGTAGAGTTACTGTATATCCTACCTAAAGTGGTATATACACATTATACAGTAATTCTACGTGCGAGCGTCAGTTATCGCCACCTGTTGCTATGACGGCGAGTGTGTAACACTCATCTCGCCCATTTTTTGGCGTCGGCGTATAGTACGTGATCTTATTACAAGATGGCAGCTGACCAGTAATCCCTCGTATACTAGTTGAAGGTACTAAGGCTCCCAGATCAAGGCCTCCGATATATATATATATATATATATATATATATATATATATATATATATATATACACCAGCTAGCTAGCCTCGCAACGTGTTTCACTGAGATCGTACTGAAACGTTTTTCCTTCTTTAAAAGAATTTTCGTTTGATCTTTGGCTCGCGAAAGCTGTCGAGCCAGCTAATTTGTCGTGCCAGGCACATGAGTGCGGCTCAAATCCGTAAGAGGAAGTTCTTGTCCGCAGGTCGATTCACCCTTTTTCTATCACTATATCGTGTTTTCCACGCCATGGCTTTTCCGTTACGTCGGGACCTGGATGTCACGACTGAGAAACTTTTTGGCGGAGCAAAAGTTCCGCTCTTGCTGGTTTCTGCTTGCGCGTCAACGGTCAGAAGAAAGCATGCTTTCCCAGGCGACCTCTTGGAGGTTGTAATTTACCCTTGCATGCTTTCTTGGCAATCGCCTTTCGTGCATGACACCGTTAAGCGGAACAAGATAGAGCCGCGTCCCGAGTTGCGACACAACTACATTTTTCGCACCCATTGTGCGATATATATTCTGAACCGAAAGTGGGCCCTCCTCCAGGTTGCTAGGCCCTCACATGCCCTCTTTTGCAATCTCGTTCGGCGTACGTCGCATCGGTCGCCATAATAGGCCCGAAAGATCTCCCTGTTATGACGTCCGTGCGCAAGACAGCCTGGATTTCATAATCTTTCATTATACGGTTCCCCTTCACATACACTGAGAAATGAGCACCACGCGTCGCTATTAGTGTCCTTGTACATTTTCGGTGTATAAAAATAAAATAGACGCAGGCACCTTTTTTTTTTTACCTGAACACATAGTGGAAGTTCGATTTGCAGCACTTTTGCGGACAGTTAGTTACCACTTCATGCATGAACGTAACAAACGATCGCTAAATTGCGTAATCGGCGCCACTCCATGGTTTTGCAACCTGTTTGGGAAGGGTATTAATCGCATATATCGCGGGAAGGGTATTAATCGCGGGAAGGGCATAATCGCGGGAAGGGTATTAATCGCAATCGGGAAGGGTATTAATCGCAACCTGTTCGGGAAGGGTATTAATCGAAGGGTATGTTCGCGCCGCAATACGCCAGCCTATGCGCGGAATGCTCATGGGCACGTGTTGCTTGGAGCATGCACGGAGGCAAATAAAGATTATCTCTGAGCCCCGCCACGGCGGTCTAGTGGCTAAGGTACTCGGCTGCGGACCCACAGGTCGCGGGATCAAATCCCGGCTGTGGCGGCTGCATTTCCGATGGAGGCGGAAATGTTGTAGGCCCGTGTACTCAGATTTGGGTGCACGTTAAAGAACCCCAGGTGGTCGAAATTTTTGGAGCCCTCCACTACGGCGTCTCTCATAATCATATGGTGGTTTGGGGACGTTAAACCCCACATATCTATCAATTACCTCTGAAAATAGGCCACACCTTCAATAGTATATATATGATACGCCTTTGTGCACAGCTGTCGGAATGGAATCGTTTTACATGGCAAGCTGCCGTGTCACAAGTGTTGATAATGTATTTTGGGGAATCACACACGTTAATACGTTCAGGATATAGGATGAGAGCTGGGTTATAGTTCGTACTTATTCATTCTAAATTACAGGGTGTGCAAACGCGCGCACACGACAGAAGACACCATGAACGTGGTGCTTGTGGTGTTTATAGGAAGGAAAATAGGAGGGAAAAAAACGGCTGGGAGGTTAACCAGCCTATAGGCAGCCGGTTTGCTACCCTGCGCAGGGGAGGGGCATGGGGAGATGAAAGATAGAGAGGAGAGAGGGCAGAGAGGTAAACACAGCACATCCGGCAGCACACACGCGCACACTCAGTCATATAGATCTGTGATGAGCTATCGATGTGCATATTAGTAATATTTTCGATGACTTTAGATGTGCGCCAGCGCTCCCGTTGGTCTCGTAAAGGGCTCCACTTCGCGGGCCAGTGTTGCGCGCAAATGGTCAGTCTATTTTCGGTTCGCCTCGGCGAGGCATAAACACGGCGCAGCTGCCGACGAGCACGTGCATCGCAGCGGGGGTCGACGTTCCGTCCCGTTTGGTTACATTCCTTCTGCTTTGCTTGCATCCTATGCGCGTGCATTCGTATACGCTCATCGCACCTCGGCTTTTTTTTGGGGGGAAGGCTCGAAGAATGGTCCGCCCGAGAACGGGCCGAGGAAGGCATCGCCGCGGTGCTCGTTTCGTTTTTGTCATAGAGTTTCCTAAAATTAACTATAGGGGACTCTGGCGCTGCGATCGTTCAGCGACCACGGGAATATTGGGTAGTACACGCATTTGCCTAGTCTTCGTACTTGCGGGCGGCGAATCGTACTTGCGGCTTCGTTTATTTCTGGTTACGGCTTTGTTTTGAAACAAAGAACGAACCCTTTTGAACTTAGTGACTTGATTCGAAATGGTAAGCCTAAAGGAATAAGGTTGTAAAGCACAAAAATGAACATTTGCTAATCTATGTTTTCGTGAAAAATACAGATCCAAGCCACACGAACACACACGGAGCCAGAAGCAGGCCATAAGTACGAAGACTAGGCAAATGTGTGTACTACCTATCATTCCCATGCTCACTGAAGCACCGTGCGTTGCAGCTCCCATAGACACTAGCGCCAGAGTTCCCTCTAGTAAGTATTGTAGGCAACTCTATGGTTTTTGTGACGACGTGTCCCCTAGGTGTCCTCTCGGAAAGAAATGTTAACACGTGCTTGCTTGCGATGGCGAGTACAATGAACTTTAGGTGACCCCGCTCCGCGTGTTGGGAGCTGGGCCAACAGCGCTCCCGCATCGCGCCGACGATAATCTCCGACAAATATGCGAGCATGCGCAACGCGCCCCAAGTATAGTGCGGCGGAATAAGAAGCGCCGAAAGTGAGTCGCGTAGCTCTCGCAAAGCAGTCTTCGGATACGCTCCAGTCACGGCCAGGACTCGCCGAATGCGCTGTCCGATTGAACGAATAGATATATCAGCGGTACTGCAAATAGGAACGTTCTACAGTTCTGTCGGCGAACCGGTCAAGCGAAGGCAGCGCTGAATACTGACTGACCATTGCGGCAACTGCGATCCAAAGAGAGACCGACAAAATAGTCACACATCTCCACGAAGTGAATTATGTCGAGTGGTCGAAGCTAGGTCGTAAGACGTTGAAGTTGCCGACTAGTATAAAGAACGAACAAATGGACGGACGTTCGCATGCATGCATGGATGGATGGACGGATGGATGGATACACGTACGGTGATAGACGCACCCAAGCACGCAGGCACGGACGGATCGACGGACACGTATGTTTAGTACATTAGCCACGCACCTCTACACGGGCAGATGACAGATTGAGTTGAGCGTCCGCTGCAACGAGGTGGACGGACGGACGGCGCAGGTCGTTTTTTTTTCACAGCTGTGTAGCGGGTGTTGTTATAGGAGTGTGGACGCCGGTACATCTCCGGAAAAAAGCTAGGCTCTTGAAACCTTGACCCCTAAAACCGATACTGCAGCAGCTTACTGCTGGGCACGCGCACTTTCCAGCATCATCAGCACAGTGCCGACAACATCGAGAAAAGCGCGTGATTTGACGGCGGAAACCACTCGCAAGTCGCAGCTGATCAGAACGACGCGCTCTTGCGACGAAGTGGCACACCTGACGTCACATTCGTGCAGTTAACACGATTGTCGATATCGGCGTCTACCTGACAACGGCGTTATCTCGTACCTTCAGCCAATTTCGTTATCCTGGAACAAATAAAAGAAGTCTGCGAGTCACTGACACCACATGTGAATGCTATAGTTCGAGGTAAAGTTAATCTGCTTGGAGAGATAATCTAACCTATTGTCAGTAACTGTTTCATTATCGATGAACGGGATTCAATCTACGAACCTGCAGTCGTAAAATGTTCATCGTGTAAGCACACAAGCACATGTCGTGCTTTAAGTATACGTCTGCAGATAAGGACAGCTATAACGCTGCAGTGCACTGCGACGACCACTGCTTTCAGTCAATGATAGTTGCATATGCAGCGTCTCGGTCAGTGCGGGAAAGTAAGTCGAAGACTGCAAGCCAAGACGCGTCTTCGTCACTCGATTGACGGAGGTGTGTTTGCTCCACACGTCGATTGATATCTTCTCTCTCTCTCTCTTGCTCTTTTTATTTCGCTACATGCATGTGCACTGTTGTTGAGCTGTTCTCACTGCGAACGGGCAGATGTGGCGGCGTGCTTTTCTATTTTCACCATCCAACGTCACCTGCCCTACCCTTTCTTTGTTAGGACGCACGCTTCAATGATGGCCACCATTCGGGCGCTTCTCGATAGGCAACGCTGGCCACGGACAATGCGGCCGCAGACGTGCGCGACCTCCGAGCCATTTTTCGCCAACCTTTGTTTTACCCGGTATCGATGCGGTGACTCACAGCTCGGAGGAGGGGCAGCTGCACGAAAACAGACGATCGCCGTACACAAAGCATAATCGTGAGGCAGACGCGCTCGCAAAAAAACTCGCAAGGTTTTCTTCCTTACATGCGCACGATGAACATTTTACGACTGGACGATCGTTTCGCTGGAACGACTATATAATACATGTAGTTTATGCACTCGCCGGTATCGTTTAAGATTCTTCTGCATACTTATGAAGGGGAACTTGAAGGGCTCGTTTTGCTGTTAAAGCGAACTAGCGGAAAACAAAGCCAAGGAAAGTATAGGGGCTGTTGGAAATTGTTTGAACCTCCCGCGCGAATAGCGCGCGCACCAAGAGACGGAGAACGACGAGGAAGAAGAAGAGACCAGCAAGGAAATAGAACACGCTCTTTGACCATGGATGCTGGCGTTTGCGTCTCCTTCATTTGGTGCCTTTAAATTCCGAAGCGTGGTTTTCCCACATCGATTTTTGGTGCCGACGACCCGGGAATCAAGCCTACAACGACCCGAGCCTTTCATTCCTGGTGTGGGTGAGCTGCGCTGCGAGCTAGACCGACATGGAGCGAGCGAAGAGCAAGCGGGCCTCGCGGCGATCGATGAACACGAGAATCATCAACGAGGTCAACCAGGTGCTCCAGTCCAATGAGTTCGAGCTTTCTGGACTTCGAATGCTGCACGGCCGCCTACGCGCCAGCAACGTGGAACTTAAAGCCTTGAACAACGAGGTTGAAACCCTGATCACTGACGACCTGGCGGCAGACGACTATGAGGTGGTCATGCAATACGATGACGCCGCTAACAGTACTCTGGCGTTGCTCGAGCACCACATTGAAGTTCTGAAGACTTCTGCTACGCCGGCGTCGTCTACAACTCCAGCCATGGGCGCAAGGACCTGTGAGGGTGCACCGAGCGAGCATGAACGACTTCCACAACGTGAGTTCGGCGCACGACTTCCCAAGCTGGAGCTTCTTCGTTTCGATGGAAACGTGATCAAGTGGCAACCCTTTTGGGATATGTTCCTGCACTCCGTGCACGAGAACCCAAGGCTGTCCAACACAGACCGGTTTCACTACTTGGCCTCACTTCTAGATGGACCTGCAGCTCAGGCCGTCGCCGGTATTCAGGTGACAGATTCTTGTTACGATGACGCGCTGGAAATTTTGAAACGTCGGTTTGGAAACAAGAAAGTCATTGAGCAGAAGTACTTAGGAAATTTGCGCACGCTCAAACCAGTGAAATTAGCGAGTGATGTCACTGCTCTGCGCAAGCTTTTCGACACAGTTCAACTAAACAGGAGGGGACTGCGTAGTCTTGGAATCACGGAGTCATCCTACGCGGCTATGCTGAATGAAGTTCTGCTCAAAGTCATACCAGCTGACATTGTCGTAGAATACTTCAAAAAAGAAAGTATGGAGAACACGACGGAAACGAGCCAGGCTTCATCTGATCAGGAACTTGAGCAGCTGATGAAATTTCTCCGCATCGAAGTTGAATGTCGAGAAAAGAGTTCTTTAGTGAACAATTTGCCAACGACATCGAACAACAGCGTACCTGTATTAAATAGATCATTCAAGAAGCAGTCCGCGACTCCTACAGCATCCGTTCTTCAAAACAAGACACTATCTTCCCCCTCGTCCTGTTTTTTCTGCGCTGCTACCGATCACAAGACAGAGGACTGCACGAGTGACATGACTCTGGCCGAGAAGCGCAACAAACTTGTAACAGACGGTCGATGCTTCCGGTGCACGTCAAAAGGACATCTGGTCCGCAATTGCCGGCGGAGAGTACACTGCCAAGCATGCAAGCGCAGACACGCCTCCTCGATGTGCAATGCTAGTAGTTCTGAAACACCATCAGTGACTAATGCTCAGAAGAAACCGAATGCTACGGTGCAAGTTTCCACTCAGAGAGCTTCAGTTCCCCGACTCATCAATGATGTTCTTCTCCAGACTTTTCGAGCTTGGGTAACGACTTCATCTCATTGTTGCTATATACGCGGTGTTCTCGACAATGGAAGCCAGCGAACGTTCGTCACTGAGAGCGTCGCTTCCAAGCTAAGTCTACCTGCTGTTGCCGAGACCGAACTCGCCATCAGTGCGTTTGGTAGAGCGAGCGACCCAACCCGACGATTCAAAATGGTCAAGATCACGCTCCGCAGTCAGCACGACGACCTAACCATTGACATTGAGGCCATAGTGGTGCCCTTTATTTGCGAGGAGATGATTGAAGCACCAAGGCAGAGTCGTCTTCTTCAAGCCATCGCAGCGGAGGGGAAACATCTGGCTGACGCAGTCGTTTACCCGAGTGTAGATTGTGAGCCAGGTGTGAGTGTCCTCATTGGATCGGACCAGCTTTGGAAGTTGATGCCCAACACGAGTGAAGTGAGGTGGGATGAAGAAAACCCTGCCTTACTCGCCATTAACACAAAGATGGGCTGGACTCTCCAAGGCCCCTTATCTGGTGGTGGAAGCACGAGTAACAAAGCAAGCACCCAAGTATGTGTTCTTCGAACAGGTTCCCACGAAGACGACCAGATCGCCTTCCCATTACAAAGATTTTGGGACCTCGATGCTATCGGAATTGCCGACACGCCGACGTCTCAGTGCAACGCATATATTTTGGAAGAATTCAACAACACTACCAGGCTTCGGAAAGGACGCTATGAAGTTGCGTTGCCATGGAAATCACCTCTCGTCGACATGGCCGACAATCGCAAAGTAGCCCTTTCGAGGCTCCATGGACTCGTCAAGCGGCTGTCACCAAACGACGAAGCCATGAGAGCCTACGATAAGGCTATCAGGCAGTATGAGGTGGACGGTCATGCTGAAAAAGTTGAAGATGCCCCTTATTGTACACAGCACCTATACTACATGCCGCATCGAGAGGTAATCCGCGAAACATCTACGACGACGAGACTTCGCGTAGTCTTCGACGCATCATCGCATGCATCAGGAGCTTGTTCTCTCAACGAACAACTCGAAAAAGGTCCTAATCTGAATGCTGACCTTTTCAAGGTTTTGATCCGGTTTCGCCTTTTCGCCATCGGAATTACAGCAGACGTGCAGAAGGCGTTTCTACAAATCAGCATTCGAGAAGAAGACAGAGATGCTCTTCGTTTCTTGTGGTTTGAAGGGCTACCAATGTCAGGCAGACCACTGCCAAAAATACAAGAAATGCGAATGACCAGAGTTCCATTCGGCACCTCCGCAAGCCCTTTCCTATTATCTGCAACGTTGAAATACCATTTCGATCACGTTGAACAAATTTACCAAGTAACGGCCGCAAAACTGAAGGCAAGCTTCTACGTCGATGACCTAGTTTTCGGAGCTTCAACGACAAAAGAAGCGCTACAACTCTACGAAGAGACGAAGGCCATAATGGAGCTGGCCGGAATGAAAATGCAGAAGTGGTCAACAAACTGCGACCTGTTAAGAGAGAAGCTCAAGCAAGCAGGAGAGACGTCAGCTGAGCAGGTCACACAATCTAAGGTTCTTGGGCTATCCTGGAACTACACCGACGACACCATTTCGGTGAAAATTGACTCTGTGACGAAAGTCTTAAAAGCGGGACTTTGTACCAAGCGAACTGTGCTTCAGGCTTCATCACGAATTTTCGACCCCTTGGGACTGCTAGCACCGTTCACCATTCGAGTTAAAATACTTTTTCAGAAGATATGGATGCAAGGACTCGATTGGGAAAGCGTTCTCCCCGAGACATTGAAGATCGAGTGGGACAAGTGGACTGTCGAACTTCAAGACCTCAAAGACTTTAGAACCAAGAGGTATCAACTAGACAACAGCAGCCCTGATAAAAGCACTCACCAGCTGCATATATTCACGGACGCTAGCCCGTGTGCCTACGGAGTAGTGGCATACATACGAGTGGAAGACAGTACCGGAGCGGTTCGACTCCAGCAGCTGCTCGCTAAGTCTCGGGTCGCTCCAATCAAGGGTCTCACTTTACCACGCCTGGAACTCGTCGCTGCGGTTCTTGGAGCTCGACTTCTTAAGCTACTTGTGGATACTTTGCCACACACAAATATAGAATACTTCTGCTGGACCGACTCCCAAGTTTGCTTGAGTTGGATCAAGTCTACAGCCACCAAGTGGAAGCCCTTCGTTTGTAACAGGGTAATTGAGATCCAAGGGCTCACAGACCCGAGTCGCTGGAGACATTGCTCTGGAAAGACAAACCCAGCCGACTTAGTTACAAGAGGGATATCAGCGCATCACCTTTGTACTAGCGATTTATGGTGGCATGGGCCTGACTGGCTATCTGGTACCCAAGAAACGTGGCCGGCAAGTGAAGCTGGTCCTCATGAGTCAACGGATGAACTATGTAGATCAAACGACGAAGACACAACAGTTTTGGCTTGTCAATGCTCGCAAGCAGAGCCACTTTTCGAGCTCGACAAGTACAGCAGCTGGATACGAGTTGTTAGAATCACAGCTTGGATTCGAAGATTTATTCACAATTGTCGAGTGCACACCAGTCGTCGTCTGATGGGCCCACTCACTGCCCCTGAGATAAAAGAAGGCGAGTTTACATGGATGAAGAATGCACAAGCGGAAGCCTTTAGTATAGAACTCGCCTCATTGTTAAAAAACCAACCATTAGCTAAGGCATCCCGAATTCGTGATCTGCATCCATTCCTGGACAATGATGGGATTTTAAGAATCAAGACCCGGCTTGACAACGTAAAAACATCAGAATACGTGAGGTGCCCGATTCTACTACCAGCTGACCACCGCTGCACATACCTCATCATCGACCGCACGCACCGGCGCCTGCTGCACAGTGGTGTAAACGATACCCTTTCAGAGCTACGCGAGTGTTTTTGGGTGATTAAGGGCCGCCAGTGTGTGAAAAAAGTGCTCTCTAGGTGCAAAGTGTGTGCTAGATTCAAGCTCCAACCTGCAACAGCCCCTACCGCACCACTGCCGACCGACAGGGTTAAGAGATCACACCCTTTTCAAGTTGTGGGTGTTGACTTTGCTGGTCCCGTTTTTGTGAAAGGAACCAGTCCCGTGAAGGCCTATATCGTTATTTTTACGTGTGCCGTCGTTCGGGCGATCCATTTGGAGTTGTGCTCCGATATGACGGCGGGGTCATTTTTAATGGCTTTCCGTCGGTTTGTGTCGCGACGCGGCTTGCCTAGTGTTATTTATTCCGACAATGCTCTAGCTTTTCATGCTGCCAGTCGCGACTTAAAAGTGATGTACAGAGCTTTGAGAGACTTCCAAGTACAGGACTTTTGCTCTACTAACCACATTACCTGGAAATTCATTGCAGAACGTAGTCCTTGGTGGGGTGGATTTTGGGAGAGGATGATTCGCACTGTTAAAAGCTGCCTACGGAAAATTCTAGGGAAAGGTTGCTTTGATTTCGAGCAGCTTGTGACCATTCTTGCCGAAGTAGAAAATGTAGTGAATTCTAGGCCATTAACGTACCTCTCCGCTGACGCTACCGATCCAGCTGTACTTACACCTTCGCACTTTCTAACCGGTAGGAAGTCTACTACACTGCCTAGTGCTAATACTGCTGAAACGTCGGGAACTCGCTCCGATACTTTAAAGCATTGGAAGTACAGGCAGCAAATAGTGGCTGATTTTTGGAAGCGTTGGTATAAAGACTACCTCTTGTGCTTGAGGAGTGCACACATTAGGCGAGTACAGCCTTGCAACCAGCTTAAGGTTAACGATGTAGTCGTCATTAAGGAAGACAAGGTGCCCATAACTTTTTGGAAAGTTGGTAGAGTTACTGACGTGTACTTATCAAGTGATAATCACGTTAGAGCCTGCAAGATTGTCTTGGCAGGAGGTACGGAAGTTACGAGGCCAGTACAACTTTTATGCCCTTTGGAGCTGGGCGATTGAACTTTCGGGCGCGGAGGATGTTGGAAATTGTTTGAACCTCCCGCGCGAATAGCGCGCGCACCAAGAGACGGAGAACGACGAGGAAGAAGAAGAGACCAGCAAGGAAATAGAACACGCTCTTTGACCATGGATGCTGGCGTTTGCGTCTCCTTCATTTGGTGCCTTTAAATTCCGAAGCGTGGTTTTCCCACAGGGGCTGCTATTTGTAACCATCGTTATGTAAAATACGACGAAATTAAAGCGGGCAAAACGATAACTTGCCGCTCGCAGGGACCCGTCCAGTAACTTTTGAACTCGTTCGATGCTGAGCGGCTTGTTTGCCATCACGGCGAGTTCAACGCACAACTTTCTTCCATCATCGTAGCTATAAGACGTGAAATTCGAAACAAGGGGGCAGGAGCTGGAGCCGACGTTTCGATAAACGGACTTGTCTTTTTCAAGGTTGCGACCCAAAACAGCTTGAAAAGACGGGACCACTTGTCAAAACGTCGGCTTTAGCACCCACCACCTGTTTACGAATTTCTTATAGTTTCTATCTCGCCCTTCTTGTGCAGATATATAGTCATTTAACAAACTACGGGAACACTTATTAGTAGCACTAGTATTAGTACAGTATTAGTAGCACTCCTCCTTTCTCGCTTATTGAGTATCGAGGCTGGGGCGTGTTGGTTAGACATCCGAGAGAACAACTTGCTTGTCCCCGTCTTCTCTTGCGCTGTGTTCCCTTCGGTGATCTATAGTTCCAGCATAGCTCTTCAATACTTTCTATTGAGAGACAGTTGCTCCAGTGACAGGGTGACCCCGAACAACATGCGTCTCATTATTGCGTAATCAGACCGGCAACGACGAGGTGTGACAACCTCCTGAGCAATTTTTGAAAAAAAAAAAAAAGCTCTTTGCCGTTGAGTTGCCATCACTGGAATTAGGAGTGGCGAAACGACAAAACTACAATAAAGAATAACGGAGGAGTGGTGCCGTATTTCTGTAATTTGCTAAAATGTGTTATTCTCAGTGAGCAGGTGCACAAAATTCCCAACACCGCGCGCGCGCGCGCGTGCGTGCGTGTGCATGTGTGTTATTAATTGGAGAAGAAGGAAGACCGCAAAAACACAGCGGAAAAAAAGCAAAAAGGCAGATGAACACACTAATACAAACGAGCGCTTATTTCCAACCAGTTGGAAGTCGGCGCTCGTTTGTCTCTGTGTGTTCGTCCGCCGTTTTTTTGTTTTTCTGTTTTTTTTTTATCCTGAATAACCAACCAGCCCGATTCAGCGCCATTACGAAGGAGAATTCGGCAGAAAAGAACGAAGTTTCGCAATTTTTTCACACGTGAACAACCCACTACACTCCTCGCCGAGACGATCGCATCTCGAGTGCTCCTCGTTCTGACCCGCACACAGTGTGCGAGTCCTCGATGCACACGATCGTGGAGAGTACAACGGTGATCATCCAGATGCATACACGTCAAATTCTCGTTTATATAAGAACTCGAATTCTGCAGCAGAGGGCTTTCGCAGTATAGATACTCGAAGTGCTCACGGTGGAAACGAGCGAAGAGGGCGTGTGCGAGGACAGACCGTCGTCATGGTTACCTCCATATTGTTCTTTCGTTCATTCTTTACGTCCACCAGCTGTCTCTGTGTGAGCGGTTATTATTTACGTTTTCTTTGATATATTGCGATAAGGTGCCTCCCTTTTGCCGGAACGACCTCACCCGTCGAATGCAGCCGTGAATAAAACAAAGCATTCGCAGAGAACTAACGGGGAGACAATCGGTCAAAGACTTTTCTTTTTTTTAATTTTGTCGATATCTCAAATTGAATGATACGGCTGTAAATATGGCGCTCTGGAGCGAGTCTGAATAAGTGGGGAACGGGGGACTGCATATTCTTGAGGGAGATTTAGAATATTTGTTACCTAATAAATGCAGCGATGAAATCCTCCAGAATAAGGGTCTCATGCACGTAGCCCTCGGATCACAGGTGAGTGGACGATATAGGGCAGGGGCGGCGCCCTCCCTAATTACATGGGTAGGGGCACAAGTTCTACGTTATACGCTGGCTCGGTTAAGGCTTGACCACACTCACTTGTTGTTGCGCGTCACCGCGTGGCTTTCTGACGTGGCGCCGCGCCCTCTCCCGACGGAGACAGAAGGCGCGTGGCTACGAACATGGCCTCCGAGATGGCGGGCGCGTGGCGGGTTCGCGAGCCCGCCATCTCGGATACCATGCTACGGGACGCTGCGCGCCCACTCTCTCCATAGAAAAGGGCGCGTCGAAATTCCACGCGCTGACGCGATGCAATGGGTGCGTATGGTCAGGCATTTATAGCTACACAGGCTTTTCACGAGAATGACGCCAGAAGGCCCCTGATGTGGCGTTCCAGAAACTGTGTACTTCCCTATATTTACACCTCGAAAACCAGGAACGAAAGGCCTAAATGGCGTGGCTCACAATTGTGAGATGTGTGTCATTGGCTCATTTTCTGCGTGTCAGTTTGCATTCATAATGAAGCAAAAAAAAAAAGGGACAGCGCCAGAACGGAAACAATTTTGTCCATTGTATATGATGTTGCACGGCCGCCCTCAGTTTCTTTTCTTTTTTTAATCTATTGTAAAGCATTTTGTCATTAACCCATATATGCCAAACTTGAGAAAATTAACAAAACTAATTTATTTTCCCAAAATGATTGCTTCTACAACCTCAGAAAACAGAGTAAGGCTTTATTTTAAAAAAAGATCTCTTTCAAACAATGATTTGGAGCCGTCCTGTATGTAGGACACCCATGTTTGACACACCGTGAACAAAAACATAAGCGCCTATTGTTGTCATACAAAAGTTACTGCACACCCAATAACTGACGAACAATCGACAAAAATATCAGCAGCACCGAGAGCAGTTTGACTCTGTATTACTTATTTTTATTTTTTTCGCGGTATGGCTCTCAGTTACATGCACGTGAAATAGCCATTTTGTGACTGCCAGCACATGGCTAATTGTAGCCCAGCGATCACCTAGATTTGCATGTGATGAAAACAGGGCATCGTAAACACACCTTAGTTGGCGCTACCTTTTTTACAGAAAAAAACATTCGAGTTACGCTGAAAAGTTTCAGCGTCCTAAATGTAGGACACTGGGAATATATGGGTTAAGATTCGACCGACGGTTGGGCATGGGGAGCTGCGATAAAATCTCACTGAAATTTTGACGTTAGCTGATATTTTGTTCAATCCCTACTATGCAGGCGCGTCGCCAGATTTTTTTTCGGGGTGGGGAGGGGGGCACCCCCTCTAAATGTCCGTTTTTCACTCTCTATGACATGGTGAAAAAGATTTCGGGGAGGGGATCCGGTGCGCCACACCCTGGCTACGCCCCTGCCGCTATGTTCACTGTCCCGCGGCCCCTGAGGATTGACCCGCTAGCTGAGGTGAGTTGAGGAAAGCTAAGCTGAGATCCATAACGTTCTCACTTTGTGCTCTCGAGTGTCTCGAGTTTCCATTATCGAAGCAAGTGATCGCTGCCCCGCCGTGGTGGTCCAGTGGCTGAGCTACTCGGCTGCCGGCCCGCAGGTCGCGGGATCGAATCCCGGCTGCGGCTGGCTGCTGCTTTTTCGATGGAGGCGAAAACGTAGGCCCGTGTGCTCAGATTTGGGTGCACGTTAAAGAACCCGAGGTTGTTCCGGAACCTTCCACTACGGCGTTTCTCATAATCAACCGGTGGTTGTTAAAAATAAAGAAGTGTGGCAGGGGCTTGAGGGTAGGCGAGATACTCAAAGAAAGAGGGGGACGAAGTATAGGAAGGCGGGGCTAGCTAGCCCTGATTGAGTAAAGGTCGTGTTCTTGACGTAAACGACCGCGGGGCCTTGTTCTTAACAGTGGTTTTGGGACGTTAAACGCCGCATATCAATCAATCATCAAGTTAACGCCGGTGAATTCACGAGTGAAGAAAACGCGTGTTTTTTTTGTGCTATAGTTGCACGTAACGACTACGCGAAAAACGAGCGTTCAATAAACGATAGTCATTTCAAGCCGCTCTCGAGGTGCTTGGATAGGGAATACGAAAGTTCAATACGCGTTCCGTCTGTCTCAGCAACTCGACCGTGTTTTATTGTGTGCGGGTTTCCGAAAGTATCGGCAATTCGTGTTGGATTAAGTGATTAAGTTGGATAATGTTGGATTAAGTGCACATAAGATGGTGCTGGCCTTCGCACGGGGGTTCTCTCGCGCGCGTGACAATGGGGAACCGCATTTCACCCGTTTCCTGAGACGTTCAAGCGCTGACAGCTCGCGCAGAAGTAACTGTGACTGAGAGGAACCCCTCCCATCCGCGCCTTGAAGATTTCAGGTTGTGGTCTAGTGAGGCCAGCTCAATCTACTTACAAGAACCGCCGTCGGGGTAAACTGTTTCTTGGGCGAGTTGGTATATTTATTTACAATGTTTCTAGTCTATAGCACAAAGTTCAACGACCTCATTGGGCCATCTGTAAAGTCGTTTCTTTTTTCGAAAAGAGAGAGGAAACAACGCCGGCCAACCTTTGTTCCTCGCCTTCTTTTGTTTTCTTTGTTTTTCGTCGTGCTGTACGCTACGACTACGGTTACGGTACTAGGTTGCTGACCCCGAAGGTCGCGGGTTCGACTCTGGCTGCAGCGGTAGTTTAGAAATGTAAAACCTCATGCATTATTATTTTTATTATTATTATTATTATTATTATTATTATTATTATTATTATTATTATTATTATTATTATTATTATTATTATTATTATTATTATTATTATTAAGTACGAAAGCTACTACTTATCAAGTTTGCAAACGTTTCCGATATTACCTTCGCGCATATCATCATCGCTGCAGGAACAGAGGACGAGTACATCAGTTATGAAACGGATAAAAATAGAAGAAAAAAAAAACAAACACGCGAATTTCGCAAAAACATAGAAGGCCTCTCTCTCTCGTTGCCAGCCTTGTGAACAGGCCATGAAAGTATACGTGGGACGGACGCTGATACGTGCAACAGCGTGAGCAGGTTTTCCGCGGATAATCCCCGTGCGGGACCTTATACACCGGACAGCCTGGCGGTTTCGAATAACCGCCCTTTGCGAGAGAACTTTCCGGTCGTCGCGGCGATCTTGCCGCGTTTTCCGCGTCTCGCTAGCGCGGCCCGCCTTCATCGGGATGGCGACTTCGAGAATGCGTCACTCTGGGCCCGGCCGCGGCCTACATCTCTCCTCGAAGGCATAAAGTTTCCCAAAATTGACTAGAGGGCACTCTGGCGCTGCGATCGTTCAGCGACCATGGGAATGATTATGATGGGTAGTACCAGAGTCCCTTAATACCGTTGAAGGACTCTGGTAGTACACACCAGAGTCCTTCAATAAAAGCATTGAAGGACTCTGGTAGTACACACATTTGCCTAGTCTTCGTACTTGCGGGCGGCGAATTGTACTTGCGGCTTCGTTTATTACTGGTTACGGTTTTGTTTTGAAAGAAAGAACGAACCCTTTTGAACTTAGGGACTTGATTCGAAATAGTAAGCTTAAAAGAATAAGGTTGTAAAGCGCAAACGGTGAACATTTGCTAATTTATGTTTTCGTGAAAAAAAAAAAAACAGCTGCAAGCTACACAAACACACACGGAGCCAGAAGCAGGCCAGAAGTACGAAAATTGGTCAAATGTGTGTACTACCCATCATTCCCATGCTCGTTGAAGCGCCGTGTGTTGCAACTCCCATAGACACTAGCGCCGGAGTTCCCTCTAGTAAGTATTGTGGGAAACCCTACGCTCAAAGAAGCCGCCGCCTCCGACGGGGTGACCCGGCCACGACGCATTCGCCTCGCGTCGTGGCTGCGAGGGGAGAGTACACACGAACGACATCTGACGGCACGAACGAGAGCGCATCACTCTCACGCAATCTTAGCGCGACCAGAGAAATTCGTTCTGTGAACTGTAACCTGGCGTGAAGAATCGGCACCCAACACCACCGTCCAACTGGGACGCAAGTGGCAGAGAGCCTTACGGTCAAGTGTCAGGTCACGCCCAATTAACATGTGCTTATAACTCATTGCTTTCGGGAGAAACCTGGTAAAAATCATGTTTTGTTTATTTATTTATTTATAACGTAGTAAATAACAGAGGGGTGTTTTTCACCGTTAGCTAGCGACGGCTATCGCGCATTTGATTACTAATACAATAATATGCATGTAGTTGGCACGGATTATTTTGTTAGGTAGTGGTGCACAGACAGAATAGAGTGTAACACTGCATAAGTTTATCCTGATCATGGAAACGAAGCCCGTGCACTCCTGCTGTATACAGGCGTTTCAAAGCTACGAATGAAGCACAATTAAAGACTGCGGCAGAGTCAATCTTTGTCGCCAACTGCGGCGTCTGCACAGAGACGTGTTCAAGCATCGCTTTAATGACGCACCTTTAATGGCCGCGTGTATCAGCTTGGCGGATGGGAATCCCAATCAGTTCCCCTGTGAGACTATATGAGTAAACATGTCGGTGCCGCTGCATGAACATATCGTACACTTCTGTTTTTTTTTTTTTTGTAATTTCTTTGTCTTCACTTGTTTACCCTCTTTGCTTGTTTCCTGACGAAGATAGATGGCAATTTTTAATGATAAACGCGGAGTTGTCAATCTCTTTAGTCGCCTGGCTCCAGGTGCCGGGTGATGAATATATACGGCGACGACATATACGAAGGCCGTGCATTCCTGCTGTATACAGGCGCTTTAAAGCTACGAATGAAGCACATTCAAAGACTGTGGTAGAGGCAATATTTAGTTGCCAACTGCGGCGTCTGCGCAGAAACGATTATGCTGCCTGTGGTTACGAAGCTCGACTACTACACCCGAAAGTCGCGGAATTGAAGTCGCGCCGGTCCGCGTTTAGATGGAGGCGAAACGTTCTATAGGTCCACGTATATTTAGGTGCACATTATAAAACGCGCCGTCAAAATTTCCCGAGCTCTCCACTATATCGTTCTTCATAATCATCGAGGTTTTGGGACCTAGAATTCATTTATTATTATTATTATTATTATTATTATTATTATTATTATTATTATTATTATTATTATTATTATTATTATTATTATTATTATTAACTGTATATGAATGATTAGAACCCCATTTGTACCGCTGCTGCCATGTGATGGGGTCATCTGGGCCTTGTCAAGTCGTTCTCACTATCTTTAGTCAATTGGTTGTCTCTCTGGTAAATGAAATTTTATTCTGATTCTGAAATAAAGAGCGCTAATGTGTGAGCTGTACCGTGGCAGAGACGATGTTAGATGGTGCATGCAATAACGCTTTTCCGAACGCTTTCTGCGAGGCAACACGACATACACAGTTCTGTCTCGAGTATACCAGACGCGTTGCTCAGGGTCGTGGTAGTGCCGCTGAGCTCAATTTTATCGCTTCTCGCATAAACAGTGCGATGGAAGTTTAGCACGTTGCGTCTTCACGATCGCGCAAATCAAAGACCCAATTTCGGCAGCGCAAAAAAAAAAAAAAAAAACCTCAGCTTGAAATTGGGTTTCAGCAAGGTCTGCAGAATCACAATATCTGCCGATAGAGCTTTACACGTGCCAATACCACGATATTGCTATGAGGGGCGCCCTCGTGGAGGGCTCCGGAAATTTCGACCTCCTGGTGTTTAACGTGCACCGACACATGCATGGCAGAGTGCACGGACCTCTAGAATATCGCCTCCATAGAAAAGGTCGAACCCGTGACCTCCGGGTCCGCGGCCGAGCACTGCAGACGGGACAGCGTCTGTGTGCACGTAGACTGCGAACGCATGGAGTTATCTGCAATAAGCTACAAACAAAGCACGGGTACAAAGGAGATGATCAATTCGAGAAGAACGCGGTCCACTGCGGTGTCGTTGGTGCGCGTGATGCGTAAACTGGCAGCCGGAAATTGCCTCCCGCGGCTGTCAGCTCAGTGCGGCGCAAGAATGCGCTGCACGAAATTCGATCGGCGACTACCGACTGCAGAAGATCACTCACCGTTTCTCGCTGAAATTTAAAGAGTACCCTTCGACGATGACATCGTGCGAATACAGCCAGAATATATGTTCCTCGTAATATATATTTTTTTTGGAAAAGGGGGGGGGGGGGGGGGGTCGAGGGTTGTTCAACTATGTATACGCTTTATGCATGTTTGTGCGCGCTTTTGTACATGCGCTTGTATACACTTCCATACAAAATTGAAAAACATTTTCGGTGTGAAAGTGTTCCTCCTCCTACCCATCAACCCCCTTTCTTACGCCAGTGTACCAGGGCTCCTATACGTTAAGGCCTTAAAATTTCCAAAATCTCAGGTTTTATTTACCATAAAGAAAAGCGCCATTATTTCTTAAGAGTAAAAAGCAGCGCGAATACTGCAAAAATCTGAAGTAAAAGCGCGCAACACAAGTGCTGTGTTGTCTGCTTATCCTCGAAGGCGACATAATTTTCATCCAATGCATGCATCGCGTAGACTAGGAACTGTTGCTCTCTTCACTTTCAGAGGAGCTGTGATTTGCACAATTTCTGGGGTGGCACATGCCAGATGATCCAAGTTTACGATGACTGTAGTTTTTCTGGTGATACGTTTTAGCTTGGAACTTCAGCACATTCGCTGTTCAGATCATACTGATGATGCCACGAGTCGCGACGCAGTCATTTTGTGAGCGGACGCTGACGTGCTCGTTCGCATCCGCTACGCAGGTTCGACCTTAACGGCGACCACGTGCTGGACTTCGAGGAGCTAAAGCGCATGATGGAAATCCTGGGTGCGCCGCAGACACACCTGGCTCTCAAGGAGATGATCCGGCAGGTGGACGAGGACTTCGACGGAACCATCAACTTCAGGGAGGTCGGTGCCTTTATGTCGGCAGGAGGCTGTTACACAGCACGTTGCATCGCGAGCCGGTATTCAGGTACCGGCAGGCATATCCACATATTTAGATCAAAGAATAAACTAAAATGAGCTACCACGATGTATACTTTTTAGAAGGTTCAAGCTGTAATTGTTAACTGCACGAAACAATCACTGCAGTGTGCAGAATTAAGACTGAGAATACGAAAGATCCCAAAGGTGCTGCCTTTCCGTCTCCTTTGTGCTTCGCCCAGTACATGCACAACATTAGCGTTCGTGATTTGAAGCGCAGTTTACTCATTGTCCAGAAAAAAGTGACCTCTGAGGCACTTGCAATGTACAATTCTTTGGGATAGTTGGCTGTGAATATCAAAAACCAAGAGCGCGGGAATACGACAGGCAAAGAAGAGAAACTTCCACCTGTTGTGATGTCGTTTCCGGGCTCTTCGACTCCGACATAATCGGAGCCCGGTTTCAGTATACAGTCCCTTACAGACTTCCTCGGAATTATCAGCCTCGCATGTAATGACGTGCGCCCTTGGTCACCGAAAGCTCTGACAGACGTTGATTGTTCCAAGTTTAACAGCCTTCGGCAGCGTCACGTCTCTCCAGTGTCACACAGGCGCAAGCTTTTGCAATAATAATATTCTTGGGCTCTTACGTCTAAAACAACGATATGATATATGATCTTGAGGGACGCCTTAAGATAGGGCTCTGGAAATTTCCAACACCTGGGAAAATCGAAGTACACAGGCCTCTAGCGTTTTCCACTCCATCGAAAATGCGGCCGCCGCTACAGGGATTCGATCCTACGACCTTCGGGTCAGCACTCGAGCGCCATCTATCCGGCCACCTTGAACAAGGTTATCGTACCGCCGCCGGAGAAATCGCTCAACGCGACGCGAACCGTTGAATTAAGAGAACACCGACTTCTCAACTCAGCAAAACAATGCCTCTCGCGTAATCAAACCAAAGCTGATTACCTTTTAGAGATATATAACGAATTCAGTGTAGAATTACCCCGAAATTGTCTTTTAGCGATGCCGTATGTCTTTTTTTTTCTTTTTTTTTACATTTTGTTTTCCGTTTTTGCTCTGTGTTCAAAGTACGTTCTCTCTCTCTCTCTCTCTCTCTCTCTCTCTTTCTCTGTGGTTAATCCATATTTAAAAAGGAATGCTTCCGGTGATGTGACGTGTGGTGCTTCGGCATGTCCTTTATATGCCCGATAGTTGACGGACCCAAACAAACAAACAAACAAACAAAAGGACAAGCGAAGCGGGAGCCCCCCTGACCCGCTCTCTCTCCTTCTCCCTCTTCGGACGTACCACTTGAAAACAATTTCTGTTCGCGTTCAGCGCAGATGCCCGTTGGCGCGCCAAGGGAACCAAGTGCACCGGAAACGTCTTAGGGCCCAGTCAGCCAGCCTCCTGAGCTCGAAGAACCGCCAACTGCGCCCCGTTTCCTGGAGCGCTTGTTCCGTCTCGAAGGGGGGGTAACAGAAAGTGGATGTCACAGGAATTTCTCCGCGCATCCTGTCTCGCGAAGATATCGGAGTCGGCCGGGAAGCCCTGACGCACTTCCGTTGCACGAAGTATATATCCGTTCCTTCTTACGCGCCGGGAAAGCGCGTAGCACGCGCATTGTATTCCGCACTATTAGGTAGTAGGTACTACCTATTATTAGGTACTACCTATTAGGTAGTAGTAGTCTTACGGTAGTAGTCACGCCATTGCACGCGTCCTGCGGTGAATAATGGTCGGCCGTTCGGCCCCGTTGCCGCGGGCACGTGTAATACACATTTGTCTTTCCCCTTGCAGCGCGTTTTAAGGGTAGCACTCGCTCAATCCAGCACACGCGACCATTGCGTGCGAGTTCGTTGACTTCGAGAGAGTCGTTGGTGCTCTGCCAACGGGAAGGAAACGCACGGGCGCCCGTTTAATCAGCGACCGCGGAATGTGCGAGCGACGCGGCACACAGCTAGCGCGAACGCCGTGCACGGTGTGTGACAGACAACTCGCGGAAAGGGTTGAAACCACGACGCGTCGTCAGTCATTGCCCTAACCACCCCCTTTTTTTGCCCTCGTCGCCGTGGCGATTATTGTCAATGAGAGTCTGCTTGTAAGGAACTGAGAAAATGTGTCTCAGCTGCGTGATGGTTGGTCTGAACGAGAGAAAGGGAGAAATCAAACGTCTTTGAGAGAGACAGCTCAGGAGATTGGTCCTAAATCCCTGACGCCGTGAGCTCGGGTCGCAACCAGCCCTAGCTGATCGTCGAGGTTGAAGCTGGCCGAGGCTCTCTCCCAAATGTGGCGGTTTGGGCTATAGTAGGTATGACATGACGATAGTTATAGCGCGAGAACAGAACGACGACAAAGGAACTTCTTGTCCCTTTGTCGTCGTTCTGTTCTCGCGCTCTAACTATCGCCATCTCTCCCAAAGCTCGTTGACCAACTAAGGGTTGAATGGTCTTAACGGGGAGGGACTTAGCCATCGCTGAACCTTGACTGAATGCTGATGCACTGGGGTTGATATTATGGCTGCGTTCGAAACGACAGACTGGGATGCAACACCCTAAACCTATTGGAGATTACACAATGCCTCTGCGAGTCCTGTAAGGTACTTCTAAATAAATAAATAAATAAATAAATATGGAGGCATTTGTGGCCATACCAGTTCGTACGTGAAAGTGTTCTCTTTCCACAGCTCGTAGCATTTATAGCTTTTACACATTTTAGCTGCAGCCTTACTCACATTATACAGGGTTCTGCGCCTCCTTGTGCTCAGTCGTGGTCTTTCCCGACCTCTCGCAGTTCCTGCTGATCTTCAAGAAGGCACGCGACGGCGAACTGAGCACGGACGGAGGCCTCAGCGCGCTTGCGCGGCTCACCAGCATCGACGTGGAGAAGGCGGGAGTCGGGGGCGCCAAGAGCTTCTTCGAAGCCAAGGTACATCGTGCCTTCTGTCAAACAAATCATCACCTAACGTTGCCATCTGAAAGAACACCTTTCCCATATGTGGGTCAATTCTGCAGTAGATTGGACGTCAGTTACCGAAGAACATATCGACTTAGATTATCACGGTGACTAAAATCTGCATGCCGATTCTGAAATTCAGAGCTTTCGTTCAACGGTCATATTTCAACTCATATTAACCGCATGAGTAGAAATTACGAGACCAGGTGCGTGGCCAGAAATTTTTTTTTCTTTGGGGAGGGGGGGGGGGGCAACTTGATTTTTGGAGGGGCACACCCTTAAAATGGCCTTTTTTCGCTCTCTATATGTCATGGCGAAAAAAATTTCGGGGGGGGGGGGGGGGGGCACGTGCCCGGTGTGCCACCCCCTGGCTACGCTCCTGCATGAGAACAGTTCCGTTCCTGTATATAGTTACCGGAACAAAGCACTATTAATTGCAATAGGAAGGCGGTTAATGGGGGTAGGGAATAATGCGAGTACATTTTAGGAAAGTCACAAAACATTATTCCGTGTGAAACAGTGGGCTGCTAGCGAATAGTTTCACAAGTTTGAGACCCCCATTATGGGGGATCCCCTCGACGGTGCTTCTTTAACATGCGAATAGTCGCAGATTAATATTACATTATCTGCGCGGCTTTTTGATGGCATACGTAGTCAGTGGTGCGTAGTGACAGAGAGGCGCACATGCTAGCGCGTTTTTTTTTCTTTCTTTTTTCTCTATTATACAGTACAGTTAAGTCACCCGGGGACTTCTGTTTGAGTGAAGCAAATGAATACGAGCGCGTGGAAGGAACTTCTGTCAAGTCAAGTGGGGAGCAAATGCACAGCGCCGCGAACAGAACTTCTCGCACATGCGCAAGAAAGAAATTCCGGTAACGAAACGGAAGGGAAATACAGCCGCCGGAGCACTGGTCCGTGGCCACCGAAGAAGCCGGAAACAGCACAGCCTGCACGCGTTCTGGAACTTACAGATAAATGCGTCTTGCACGAGTGAAGCTTCCGGAATACGCGTGTGGTCAACGGATGCAGTAGCGCATGTACACTGCTATATGCGTTGCCGACTTCGAAGTAGCAGTCAGGGCATAACAAATAATAATAGGTTTGTCGCCCCAGAACCAGGACATGTTACGAGGCTTGCCATAGTGGAGGGTTCCGGAAAAGCCCACCTGGCGTTCTTTAACGCGCGTGACTTCGCGCAGCACACGGGCTTCTAGCGTTTCGACTCCATCAAACTACGACCGGCGCAACCGAGATCGCGACCTTTGGGTGAGCAACCGAGCACCGCTATCCTACCGCGACGGACAAGGCGCCCGGCTCAGCATTCGCGCCATCTCGTGGCACGCGCGCATGCATGTATTATATACGCTCCAGTGGACGACGCAACGCGGACAGGGGCGTGGATTTTCGGTTCGGCTTCAGAGAGCAGCCGGAGTCTCCTAAATGTTTTATTTTGCTTTATCCTCTTTGAATGAGTAGATGAATGCAGTGGATTGTCACTCGGGAACACGGAATGAGGAAATGGCGGCAGGGGACAACATTCTCCGGGTGTAAGGAAAATAAGCGCATGCGCCGGCCTTGTCACCCCGTTTGCGCGACCCGAGAAGACGCTGACCTCCCCCTCGTGCCTGCTGTTAAATTCACACAATTTTCGTATGGCCCAAGTGTCGTCAGTACTGGGGAGATATATCATCGTACACTCTCAATTGCATGACTAGAAAACTAATATATCTATGGTGTTGTATGGGGCATGAGAGTGCCAACAACGGGACGAAGAACATGACACAGCGTTGCGCTGTTATTCCACAATATTGACGAACCAACTATAGTCCACTTGTAAGAACGCTGTTATGAAGATTGTTATCGGCGTCATTAGCACACACGCATAATGCAATGTTCCGAGCATTTTGACATGTGTACATGCCACAAGAACGGTATACATTTGTGCTCACAGGGGTATCTGGGAAAGGACTTGGCCATATCCATGGGTGGTGAAGGAAAAGAGTTAACTCATCGGGTACACCTTGCCCCGTCCCTAATTTTTGTGCGTGAGCAAAATAACAGCACACCAGGATGTATTTTCATTCAATGAGCTGTGAAAACTTTATATAATTGCTCACGATCCGCCATCATGTATGACTGCCTTTATATACCCACAACCTCCTTTAGAAAAAGCTTGCACCGAGTGCGTTCACATAAGCACAACATCCCGGTTCTGTTGATCGCACCTCAGGCTAGAGACCCCTCCCCCCAGACCCCCCCCCCCTTTTTTTTTTAGCGTCGACAAAATAGCTGACCGCACAAATCTTTGGTTAAACATCTATCTAAATGTGAAAGAAACGCACGGCATAGCCGACAAGTCAAGGCTGCTTAAGCAAACTTGACTGTTAGGAAGACTTTCACAACACGAACAGAAATACGGATGACTTTGCTTTTCCCTAAAGTAACTGCCATATTGGTGTCTTTTAGGAAGTTACAGAAGCACTGTAGGAAACTATGGTACGCTACTGGTCCTCCTATCTGACCGTGCGTCCCCCAACGACAGGTTCCTCTTTAACAATGCGTACATAGGTTATCCCAAAGTAACTTTGAAAAAAAAAGTTTTAATGGTGTTGGGGTGCCTTCATTGTAATCAGGGACGGTAAAAGCACAACGAGCGAGAAAGGAGTAGCGGTACCGTAATGCGATTCCGCATTTGCGTACCGCACTTAGGTAACTTGAACTTGCTAAAACACTATTATTTGTGCAAGTGTTACAGTCATGGCTAGAGCAATGGGCAAGAACATCCTCTCCCTTCCATCTGAACGTAGCTCGTGTCATAAGCCCGGGTTCCTCTTCAGGGGGGGGGGGGGGGGGTAGGTGTTCGCAGAGCCCCTTTCCCCCTCTCGTGCGCACACCTGCAGTTCGTGTTATGAGCAGTTCGCTGATGTTACTGATGTCACGATTGAAGTATACTTGGTGTGTCTATGCGCAGGCGATGGAATTGAATCGCGGCAACCGGTTCGAGGAGGAGATCAAGCAGGAGCAGCTGGAGCGAAAGATCGAAGAGGAAGAGCGAAAGAAGCGCCAGGCCGCCTTCAAGGAGAAGGCGAACTTCTTCAAGAACGCCGCCGCCACGTAGGGCGCGGCACGGGTAAGTGCGCGATCGCATCTGCGGGGCTAATAGTGTGAAACCACCCAGAGACAGGAGAGCTGTTACAACGACCCGATAGCTCGCTCCAGATAACTTTCCTCGAGGGTCCAAGCGGTCGTGCAGATGCATATATACGTACGAAATCACGGGTGCCTTGAGCAGCCCGACTAATTTTTCCTTTGGGTGTTCTTCCCCCTAATTGAGTACGCGGTTTGCAGGTAAAAGCGCGGGACAGATGGGCCACACGGTCGAGCGTCGAGAAAAGTAGCGCGGGATGCATTCTGGCTATTAGTGCTGGTGGTCTTGGCGAGTGGTCATGCGAGTGGTGTAACCTCTGAACAGCAGCCCAGTGATAACGCGTTTAGATCACATCTCTCGTTATTCTTACAAGGACGGTGGCACTTCAGTTGCCAAACACACGCACACATCACGGAAAAGGCGCCAACTTTTTTATTTATACACGCTTGAATTTCGCCACCGTGCGCGTTATTCATACAGGCCGTTTCACACGATAGCGAGAAGCCATACAAGTTACCATTAACTCCGGGTCGCACGCATGCATGGCCAGTCACTCGGCCAATTTCAGATGGCACTGCTATAGAGTGAGCAAATGAGTGAGTTGAGAACTCTGTCTAAAACCAAGGTATTGATGCGCGTGACCTCGAGCCCCTTTGCGTGGCCTGCAGTTCATGGTCAGATCGAGCTGCGTAGCACGGCCTCCCACTGCCCAGTATTATTTATTTCCCGATTCCTGTGTTCTTCGGCCATTCATGACCACGTAATGTGGAATCCGCCCTCTGTTTGCGGCGTTTATATGCATTTGGCTGTTGGTCCGCTTGGTAGTAGAGACATGTAGGCTACGGTGTTGAATGTGTCGAGTGTCGCCTCCAAGCGACTTCTTGAAACCTGTAGAAGAAACTGCAACACCTTTTTCACTATTGTAAAAAAAAAAAAACTGCCGATCGGTAGTCGGGGCTCCTGAGAACATGCGAGCCAAACATTATAATGCAGCACGCGCCCTGTAATTTACAATTATTTCTCAGAGTCAGCTAAAATATTTCGCTGTTTTTTTCTACAAACGATTCCACATGTCAAAGCGGCCGCGCTATATAGCCAAGTTCACGGCCTATGGCCGAATTGAGCATGGCGAGCTGCATAGTTACCGAGGCTGCCGCGGGAGGCCGCCACATGCGCGCTCGCTCTCACTGATTGTAAGCAGCGCGCTTGAAGGAGAGAAAAAAATTGCCCGCAGCTTCCCTCGGGGGAACACTGAGGAGGATGCGGACCATATAATTGGTTAACGGGGTGTTAAAGTGCGACTTACTTGGGTCGATGGCTAAATTGGTTAACGTGGTTGTGAAATGGGGTGTTAAATTGCGACTTACTTGGGTCGATGGCTAAATTGGTTAACGTGGTTGTAGGAGGGGGTGTTAAATGAGTGAACACGTACACACGTATGCGAAAGGGCGGCGCTGGTCGAAGGGACGTCGATCATTGTGTTTGTGGATTCGTTGGAATTCATTTCACCGCGACCTTGGACGTCGACGCGCCGTACAAACCAACCGACGAGCGGCAACTGAGCGAGCGAGCGCCGACCTTGAGTATATATACAGCACGACGGCGCATGCACTGTCAGCTGTTGAATGTTCTCGAAGCGCGACGCCACATGCGCGTCCACTGGAGAATCAGGAGAATTGTAGATGTCGAACGCGGTGTGTAGAGGAGGAAGGGATGCACAGATGGTGGAAGAGTGGGCGACGGCGCGACGGCGCATGCGCGCGCGTCAGCTGTCGAATGTTCGAGAAGCGGTGCGGACGGCGCACTACAAGGCGCGAGTATAAGATGCTCCGCATCTAAAAAAGTGATAGGCGCGCTCAAAATCATGACGTGCGCGTGGCCTAACCAGGGGGCGGAAACTACCCATACCTCCCGTGTATTCGCTCTCAACAGCGGCAGCGCTTCTTTTACCACTGGCGGTGGCCGGGTATCCTACTAGCAATAAATCTCGAACAGAAAGTTTCTTGCATAACGTCACTGGTGACGTCCCAAAATAGAGAGAAAAGAAGAAAAATTGAGAGGAGGGGCGCCACCAAAGCCCTCCTTTCCCACTTCGCATGCAAGCGGAATGCACTCGTGTCTTCTTTCAGGTCCGCTGGCCGCTTGGGCGATGCGGCCATTGGTAACATTTTGTTACTATTTTTAAAATTTTGTTCGTGTTTTCTGAAAAGGTGAAAGCTGACTGATTTCTCAGTAAGACGAAACTCGATCGGTGCAAAATAAAATGAACTTTTTGTTGCAAGATTTGCATAAAAAAACAGACATACACGTAGTGTGAAAGTGTCAATCTATAAAAGCAGCTTTAAGTTACAACTGACATACGGACATAGTGAGCAAATGTTGAACTCAGAATATCCGAACCAATGGGATAATTATCAACAATCGCGAGTAGGACACCTCGTATTTGACTCAATCACGTTTATTACGACGGCGCGCATAGTTTTCTTTTAAAGAACGTGAGTACCAAACGAGACTGAAGTTCAGAGGCGCGGAGAGGCTTGAAGCGATCAGAAGTTTTTTGAGAAAGAACGTCACTGGAAACAGTGTTTCGGCAAGTTGACTTGTCTTCGTCAGGGCAACAGCGTTGCCTTGACAAAGAAAAGTTCACTTGTCAAAACGTTGGCTCCATCGACATTTGGTGCGATAATTTTTCGAATGATTTACTTCATCACGGGTATTCGATCGAGTGACACTATTAGAAGACTCACAAATTTTGAAACCGCGGCTTCAAGAATTTCATGAGAAGCAGCCTATATTTACTTGACATCATTTGAACTACACAAAAAAAAAAAAGAACTAACACTATGTAGCCGAGCAAACTCGAATTCAAGTCTCTCAATAAACGCATTTTACCGACAGGAGCTTGGCTGCCACCTTCACCGATTAGTCAAGCGACACTGCACTTCTGCCAGTCCAGTCAGGCTTACAGTGTACTGGGTTTACTCGTATGTACTCATGCGAAATCAATACGCGCTCAAACAATGGCTCCAAATTCTTGCGCTTACCCGTTGCCCTTAGGAAACGCTGAAAAGCCTTCGCGGAAGTAGAAATCCCAGGGTTAGCGCACCGCAGAGCCGCGGAAAACATGCGTTGCCCGCTTCGACGAATGCATGGTTGACTGGTTCGGCGCAGTTCACTGCTGCTTCCGTTCACTGCCCGCCACAGCTTGCTGTCTTTATCTTTCCCGTAGTTGAGATGCAAACTGGGCGAGACAACTGAGCGCGATACAACCAAGATCCAACTACTGATATCGCTGAGCGAGGGGCGAGAAGGAGCGGAGGCGAGCGCCACAGTGCTACGAACGCAAGTCAATCACTTCCCGCGCTTCGCCTGATTTAAAATTCACGAAATGAGGATTAAAAAAAGACATATAAACAAAAAACAAAAAAAACTTCTTTACGGGGGTACTAAATTATTTTTTCGTATTTGTAAAAACTTGTGAAAACCAATTAATGCGAACATTCAGAGCAACCACACTCAGTTCAACCAGATCTTAGGACACCCGGCAACCGCTACGAGCGTGCACATGCATGTTCCTTGAAACCGAAACTAGCGATGAGTTTCCGGGGCCTTGCCTAACTCCTTTTTCCCGGGCCATATCTCTCCCTGCCAAGTTTCAAGCAAGCTGGTTGACACGAGGAAAAAAGCGTGCGTCAAATCTCTGCAATTCTGCTCATGCTTGGATAAGTGCTGCAGGGCCCCTTTAGCGATTTACGTTCCTGTTCGTAGTGCATACTTCAAACACTTAGTGCGTGGATTTTTTTTCCAACTTGCTATGCACCCACTACATGGCCTTAATTAAGGGAATAAACGCAGTAACGTGTGTGCATTTTGTAGTGGTTGACCGGCTTTATACCATGAAGTCGTTATGATAATTAATTGCATGTTCTCACGTCCGATGGCAATGCACGCTTGTACCATACATTATTGCTGCTATATTTCATGTTGCATTGTGAAGCATATATGTATACACGAAGCGTGTGTTTGTAAAACATGAAAGTCACTTTCCCTGCATTTCCAAGCAGAAGTTATTTTGACTGTATTTACAAGCATACGCGTGGGTGTGTGGTGGAACGCCCACTTGCCATGCAAATGACCCAGGTCCAATCCTCACTATGGCCCACGTTTTTATTATTTTATTTGCATCATTTTCAAATTTTCGGTCACGCATAAAATGATTTTTCGCTTACAACCAACCATGCCGATGTCAGAATTTCCGCGAAACGAGCTCTTTAAAGGGACACTAAAGTGAACTATTAAGTCCAAGTTGATTGTTGAAATGGTGGTCCGGAAATTTCGTAGTAATATTTTCGTGCCAAGGAAGGGCCTATATTGAAATAAAATCGCGTTTCAGCGCTCCGCATTGGGTTAGCGCACTTCAAACTACCCGCCTCAAGAAGCGGACCGTGTCACGTCACTGTTTGAAGTTTATTTTATTTCTTTCTGATACAGAAAGAGGAGTAAGAGCTAAAGGCCGTATTGCCTGACAGAGGCTCCTACTCCCATGCGCATTCGGCATGCGTGCACATGTTTGCATGCGATGCGAGTAAACGCAGTAAAGCCGCGCATAACGTTGCCCGGCTTTACTGCGCTAGTAGCAGCCGCACGAAAGCAGCGGGAGCCACAGCAGCAACAACGGCCATTGATCAATTTCCCGCCTTTGGCTTCGAGATTGCAGACGCTTTTGTTAGTAAGTAAGTAAGTAAGTAGGTGCTCCTAATCCCTTTTGGCACAGGGCAGGCGCCAGCAGCGCCACAGGACAAAGTTGTGCGCTTCAACGCACATCCATACACACGCACACACACATCACCAGTCAGGCGCTTGCCGCGCCACCGTCAAAAAAAAAAAAAAACATTTTGTGTTTTACACGCACTTCACGCGAACACGCACTCACACGTTTTCCACTTTACTGTTCGAAGAAAGAAAGGTCTGGTAGTAAATTGCCCGTTTCGCCACCAGGGGAAACGTGCCCTCGGCCAAGTCTATCCAGTGGCGTCGGCGTCGTTTAGATATTTTCTGTCGGCCCTTCGTTGCGCTGGACACTGTCGGGGTGTTTGTCCCACCTGCCACACAGTCTGTCCCCGAGTTTTAGACGTCGCTTGGCACTCTCGGTGTGTTCGACTCGGGTGTCGACGGATCATCTGGGGAGACCCAGATATCCGCCAGGTTTATCTTGGGTAGGTCCCTCGCTCCGAGTCGCGGGCAATCCATCAGGATATGTGGGATGGTTTCTTCCGTGGCCCCGCATAGGCGGCACGACGGGTCCGTGTCGAACAGTTCCCAATGCCGCTTCCGCGTGGGCAGTGACCCCGTCCTGGCTTGGAACAGGAGGGCGCTTTCCCGGTCGCCCCTGTAAAATGGCTCACGGTCTGGAGCCTGCTTGTATTCGAGGTATAACTGTAGGCTCCTTTTCTTGCCGCCGACGTGCGCCACATCTCTGTGCTGGCTTCGGTTATAGTGTTTTTTGTTATTATACGCCATTCTCGTTCCGATTTTGCTTCTTCCAGTTTTGTGTTATGGCCGAATTTATTTTCCAGAGAAGCAGTCGTTTCATCCACTGTGTTTTTATGCCCCTGTATCGGAGGTGTAGGTATATGCGCTGGCTGTAATTTGTTTCTGGTAGAAACTTTAGCCGGCCCGCATATGTATTTTTGACCTTGCTTCGCGTGCTTCGAAGTTGACCAGGCCAACTCCCCTGTTACTGCTGCGTTTGCTGTTGCAAAGCTGCCTCCCAGTAGCCAGCGCCCCAGTTCATTTTGGTGGCGGTCCAAACATCGCACTGTTTGGGTAGAGTACGCCAATGTGTCACCTGCGTAGGTTATTGCAGGCACGGCAAGAGTCTTCCAAAGTGTGCGGCCTACCCTGTAGGGGTTGTAGGAATGCCGTGACAGGTGCCACACCCTACCTTTTAGGCGGTTGGATTGTTTTAGGAGTAATTCTTGGTGTTTGTCAAGGTAATTCTTTTGGTCTGATATTTAGCCTAAATATCTGTATGTTGCTGTTTTCTTGATGGTGTTGCCTTGGATGGTGATGTTTATGTCTTTGTCATCAATGTTTATGCCCATCCATTGTGTTTTGTCAGTGTTGAATGTGAGGCAATCTTCGTGGGCTACGCGAGAGCATATTCGAGGAGATGTTGCAGGTCCGCTGGGATTCAGCCAATAATACGATGTCATCGGCAAATGCCAAGCATGAAATTTTAGTGTAGATTTCTTGGCGCTCAGTTGTTACGGTGGAAAGACGTAGCCTGGTCCTTCTCTATTTACTTGTCTAGTAGGCTGTTATGTAAATATTGAATAATGTTGGCGATAGTGGGCACCCTGTTTGAGTCCATTTTTGTTGCACCTGTCTAGATTTATATTTGCCCAGTTCATACACTGCCGTACACTCTGCATATAGTGCTTTTAGTAATTTGATGAAGTCTTCCTCAATATTAATTTTTTCTAGCTTCTCCCACAGTCGTGAGTGCGGCACTGATTCATATGCTTGTTGTAGATCCAGGTATGCCAGGTATAGTTGAGATTTGTCTCTGTTTTTCATTTCTATTGCCTGGGTTAGGGTAAAGATATGGTCACTTGTCCGTCTGTTTGGGCGAAATCCATTTTGCGATTCTGACAAGATTAAGGTTTTTTCACAGTGGTTTTGTAGCCTGCGATTCAGGATTGTATTGAAGAGTTTCAGAATGCTACTCAGTATTGTTATGGGGCGATACGCCCCAATGTCACTTGTTTCCTTTCCCTTTCCCTTGTGAATCAGCTTTACCCGGCTTTCTTTCCAAGTTCTTGGTATTTTTCTGCTTGTTTTTAGGCCCCGCTAGATGGCACCACCTGTCCCGTGTAACCGCGCAAAAATTGAATTATTGAACCACTTGCGCCATTCCCTATAGTAACGTCCAGCGGTTCCTTTTTTTTTTTCATGAATCAAACAGAAACAAACAAGCAGCATTTTATTGCGTCCCTTGATGCACGGAAGGTTCTTTATATAGTGGTTAGATCGATTACAAGTGATTTATTGTAGGTGGTCCACCTGATGTCATTGGGATGATTTTGAAAATGTCCTACTGCGGCGCTTGTTCTTGTGCAGTTACCTTAATTTCTTGGCAAGAGCTTGAAAACATTCGGAATGACAAACCCACAGCGCTGAAAGTAGATTATACATATACAAAGGTGTACCTCGCGAGGTGTTGATGATACGCGCAGTGCGTGTGCATCGAATGGTGCGCAAACACTAAAATGTGAATGCATTCTCTGTGCAGCACAGCATGCCGACGCTGGGTCCATCACGTCGCCGCCAGTCAAGCTTCGGCTACAAGTCACCTCCTCCTCTCTCGCTGTTACACCGCTTTCCAATATACCACATGACGCAGAGTATATATTTTAATCAAACAAAACGCGCATCGTGCCTTGCAGCGCCGATTCATATGAAGTTCCTTCGGGCAGCGCTGAGCGCATGCCTGCAGAACAGTGTCTAATATATATCTTTCTAGTGATTGTAAATACTACATGTAAATAAAGAGGGGACCAAACACACACTTGCTGCCACTTTATTGAACAGAGATTTTCGGGTGTACACTGAAAGCATCGCGGTTTGTCATCAATAAAAAAAATCCAGAACCTCTCTGCTTCGCCTGTGTCTGGTCCTCAGACGCACATGCTACAGCTTTTTAATTTTCGGTACACATTAATAAGGCACTTTCGACAAACATGGCTGGCACAGTTTTTTGTACGCGGCCGGAAAGAAACTACCCTTTTGTACTTGCCCAAAACGAGGCTTCTCCGAAACGGCAAATTTGCGATCCACCGGAACGAACTTGGTACGTCCCCCAAAAATGGGGCCTGTCCAGACACACACAACGTGGTCATTGATGACACCCAAACAGAATTTAACAACGCAATATGTACTCGTTCATTTGATCAGGATAATTTGCGAAGGCAGATCTTTGTAGCCCCTGATTGGCTACCTTCCCGAAGTGCAGTAATGTACTTAAAACACCACGTTCAATTCATGTGTACTTTTTTCATCCCATATTGAAAAGTGAATGATTTATAGTATTTAATAAGAAAAAAATGGAAAGCTTTTCCAAAAGCGCTCGCACAGGCATTCACATTCCCCTACAAAAATAAATTTAGACAGTCTATAGACTTCGAAAAACAGTTTAGGCAGTCTATAGTCTCAAACTATTTTAGTACGACAAACTATTTTAGTGCGACTGAGCCCCTTCCCCCAATAAAAAAAAAATAATATCTATAGCACTGATCTTGCTATACTTTTGTTGTTATTATCCAATATATTCCAAATTCCAGGCTGTACCAACAGCAAGAGAAAATGTGACACGTAAACAGCACTACAAATAACGAAACGGTGTACAAATAACATTAGTGCGATAGCGAACTAAGTATGTACAGAGGAAACTATTGTCCACTCGTATACTATTTACACAACACAAAATGACAGGCTGCTTGAGGACTTCGGGTCTCCTAACAAGTGGACCGAGACCAGCCGTCACACGCGCACAGCCACGCACGCACATAATCGTTCAAGAATTGTTCACAACACCGAAGCCTTCCAAGCTTCAGAACCTTCCTGCGACAGAAGGAGTAAAAAATCATCGCTTGCTCGTCGATGAATCCTTGGCACGAAGAAGTGCATTTGTTAAGGACGCCATTTTTTTATGTGGCCGGGCTCGCCATTATGACCAGAGCACGAAAAAGGAAACAAAAGAATCAACATTGTGACTGCAATACATCGCGGTTTTGGATCACTTGTCCAGAAGACTCACTGCAGGCATACATACACAGTAAAGAATGCTAATAGATTCCACAGTAAATAATTAAAAAGTAGTTTTTGCCAGTTGACTCTTTTCTGGACCACTTTCCAAATGCCTTAAGTGACACACGGATGGTGCTAATGCTAACAGCTAAGAAAAAAAAAAAACACCAGAAAAAGGAGAGTCTCGCTCAAGCAGCTAACGTGCTAGAGCGAAAGAACACTCTGGTCACAACGTGCCCAGCACTCGAGATCTGCAGTGCCCTCGTACTGGGACGGGGGAGCTTCCAGTGAGGAACTTCAGTCGTCGTTAGTGAGAGAGGCTCCGTACACGGGTGGCGATAGCATGTAGACGACTGCCTCGTAGGTGGCCATCATGATGGCCGTGTTGGGGATCTGGCGCACGAGCTGCGTTGCAAGGCCCCGGTACAGGCCCTGGTAGCCTTCTTCACGCCACACCAGGAACAGCGTCTGGAAGAAGGACCGGTACTTGTCGCCTTCCTGCCGTAGCCGCGTCCTCGCCACTTCTGCGGAAAAAGATTGAAGACGCTGGGTGAGCATACAGGTGAGAGCCAACTTGCAACGCTACCACACAGTTTTGCATTGGCACTCCTGTCACATTTAAATATAACGCGAACGGCTAAAAACACTTGTAAAAAATTAAGCATTTTTACGCAGAAGTTACACTCCCAAGTTTAGCGAAAATTCGGCAGATCCCACGCACCTAGGAATCAACGTTATGCGAAGCATGCGTAGGGAAGGTGACCGTGTTAAAATTTTTTTTTAGTGACACTTGATGAAATGACGCTAAATATATGTACAAATGTTGCACGCACAGACATAAGTTAAAGAGTTGCAGATGTTTACATAACCAGTTGTTTGCACTTGCACAACGATGCCAACTGGAACATGCGTAGTAGCAGCACCAGAAGCAGATATGAAGCGCTGATGCTCACGAAGATGCTGGCCCTGGACACTGCTACATAAATCAACTTCAGCGCATGACAACTAATCACAATTGATGCTAACCTGACGTGACGGCTGTATACGAGGAGTACATACGCAATGTTTATAAAATTGGGTAAGCAAGCACTGCAACCACTATTAACGATTCACGAAGAATAGCGTCTTCAAAGTAGTTCCGAGATGTGGCGTAGCTCTGTGGTAAAATGCTTCATTGCCACGCAGAATGCTTGGGTTCGATTCCAGCTGGGACCCTGACATTTATTCTTTGCATTTGTCGGGTCGACGCTACTGATGTCAGGTATTTCTTGACGCTCGTGCGTTAAAATTGCCAATGTGTGTTCTGGTCGTTCCTGGGTAGATAGTAAGTGTCAATTACCTGTGGCACATACCCACACACCAGCAGAACATACCCGCCCCTGGGTATGTGCCACTGTCTGACGGGAAGTGTTTGACGACGTACGCGGCGGAATTGTGATATTATTCATGTCTTGACCAGCGCGTAATATTCGTTAAACGCTCTTACTCGCCCATGCTAATTTTGGTTCACGCCAAGTTAAGGGGGTGACTACGAGAGCGCCTAAACGTAAAAGCGCGCGCGCGCGCACGCGTGTGTGTGTGTGTGTGTGGTGTGAGTGTATATATATATATATATATATATATATATATATATATATATATATATATATATATATATATATATATATATACATACATACATACATACATACATACACACACACACACACACACGCTCAAAGTCGCCAAGTTCGCTAAGAAGTCCTTCGCATTAAAAAAAAAGAGTATCAATGGGTAGGCGCAAAGTCGACTAGTTACAGTATGCAACAACGATCACGAATTTTTCTTATTTTCTGGTTTTATATACAACTAACCTGTGCAGATAACTGTTCAAAACATGCGCTTTCGCGAAAAATAAATGTAAACTAAGTTTCCACACGCCGATAACATCCACTCCCGGTTGACAGACTGCCTGAGGGTAACATAACAATAGAAAACGACGGAATATATGATAGGAAACATCAGTCACGAATTCCGCATATCCGTCTTTTCGGCCGATGCTATCTGCCTCTTTCATGTTCCTGTACTGGCCTCTGCCAATTTGGTAGGGTGCGATGAACCTTCATCTCCACACCCCCCTCCGATAGAGAACCCCGCGCACGCTTATGTACCCTACAGAAGGTAGTAAGCTCATCCCGTAAAATGGTGGGTAGACGCTATCAGTACTTCATTATTTTCGTGCATTTAATATTACGCCACGCTGCCACTGAAATTACAAGGCAGTCCACGACCCATGAGCCATCAAGCTACGCACGCACGAAGCTCACTTCCTCGATGGATGAATTGATATGACTGTACCCTTTAGATCGGGCGGCGGCTAACGCCACCTAGCCGTAATACTTAGTGAACAAAAACTAGATTTATGTTTTCTTCTCCTTTAAATGGTGAAGTTAAGCATTGGCACTTTTCAGTGAAGGATTTAATTTTCGCTCGTGCCTTGATTGTAGCCACTAATCGGATAACCTCCTCCTAGTTATTTCTACCCGCTAGAAGTGTAAGGGTAGACGCTATCAGTACTTCATTATCCTCGCGCATTACGCCACGCTGCCACTGAAATTACAAGGCAGTCCGCGGCCCATGAGCCATCATGCGCGCCTGCCACCTAGCGAAGGAGAAAACAGAGCAGCCAAGAGCACTTCTCGACGAAGCGACGCACGGCGGCGCAAGGAGCGGCCAGCGCACATTTCGCGTTGCGGCGCTCCCTCGCTGAGGGCGCCACGCTACCGCCGAACGTTTTGTCGAGCCCCAGAGGAGGCGCCAGTCGAACGCACGCGTGGCTAGCACGGCGTCGGAGACTCAATGCGCACATCGCCCGTAGCACCGTTGCCTGCAGCAGCCGAGAACGACCGCTACATCTTCGCCGTCGCGTTCGCCGTATCCTACCATCGTGCTCGGCACGACGGTACAATCGCGTCAACATCGACCGAGTCTATCTTCCTGCCGTTGTTTCAAACTCATTTGACAAAATCACAAAAATCGCTCAACGGAATAACAAAATTTTGCATGTACGTACAAATGCATGCATACAAGTACGAGCATACATAAAGGGTGAATGAAGTCCCCCCCCCCCCTTTCCCCCTCCCCCCCAAAAAAAATTCTGGCTTTGTCCCTGACTACTAAGGCCGCCAATGATACACACCACCAGACGAGAAGTCTCACGCAATAACAAAGGGTACACTGGGGACACGTCGGATAGGTCTGCTCAATGGAGGCCCTAAATGTACAGAAAACGAACTGCCCGATAATGTTATCAAGGCCTCGCATACCAGGAGCGACATGCGGAGACGATCCTCGACCGTGTCGGCAACCCACCGCCTTTCCTTATCTTGCCACTGCGCAACCATTTAGTGCCACTCTGCTTTTCCTCCTGACGAAAATGAAACCAAGAAAAGCTGTTTGCGGCCGCCCCGGCGCCACTAGGACCGAATGGCGTGAACGTGGGTCTGCGGAGGCGCGCACGCGGTGACGCAAGGCGATAAGGCATCCGTGACAGCTCTTTCGTACGCGCAACGGTTCCTTCCCTATTGTTCCACCTTGCAGGGCGAAATGTCGGTCATCGTCGAGCAAAGATGCATCTTCCCAACGAGCCACTTTTCGACAGAAATCGTTCTTCGACGCAAGTGCACTTTTCCGCAGCGCTTGAGCGCTTTCCCGTGAACGCAGCTTCGCAGGCAGCCTGAAAGCCACGCACATGCAGAAGCGGCCGACTCAAGCTAACTGGAAGTACACGACAATCGGCATTCATCGAAGTCCACACAATTATTCAATGTCACATTCAAGATACCTTTCGCATTCTTGCGGGCTCTCGTCAAAGATGACCAAACTGAAACGGGCAAACATTGCGACGCAGATCACAGCGACCCGCGGCGTTTAGCTAACTGCAAGTCGCAGTGGTGACACCGGTAACCGTCCCCACGTATTGCTCAATATTCCGCTGCTGGACAGACGGGTGAGACACTTGGCGTGCGCACGTTACCCTTTAGGGGGGGGGGGGGGGGTCCCTATTATAGTCGGTCCCCGCACAAACGCCTGTGCGAGAAAACACGACGAGGCAGTGCTGTCAATTTGCGAGCTCCAGCAATCTCGAAGCTGCAGCGAGAGCCGCCGGCACACCCCCGTTTATTAGCGGCCACGCGACGCCTGGCTCAGCTCCAGGATCGAGCCTCTGGTTCGACAGAATGTTATTGTACGATGCACTTTTGCCTCGGAGCACAACACAAATGTTTACAGAGGCCGCCGCGGTGATGCCACACGTGAAACGCCACTCCAGCGCGTTTATCGAAGAGGGCAGCCTATCCGATGGGAGAAAAACAACCCCTTCGGTTGTTTCGTCCACGTGCACCGCTCATTTACGTCGAATGAAATATTGCAGTTCATTCGCCGCTGGTCCGTACGACAGAAGACGACAAAATGGCGAAGCGTTAAATCGTGCAGGGCTTGGAACAGCGAAACTGGTCGATTCTGCAGAGCGTAATCTGGTTTCTTCTAGCCAGGTCATGCGCCGTTGTTTCTCAGCCATTCGTTTGGCATATTGTTGCCTTCATCTTTAGCGGACCAGTATAGTGAAATCAGCACAATTTTTATGGCACACACCAGTTCATGACGATAGTTTTATTTCTTGTTTTAAAGAATCGAAAAATATTAAAAAACGTAAACTTTCTGATTACCTAGAGCGGAAACGTAATGCAAGTCACGTAAGAAAATCGACATTTTTCTGAATTCCCAGCTACATCGCCCACGGAGGCATGCAGATCGCATCAAACGTTCAAAACAGATCATGTCGCACGGAGAACGGCCTCGTCGAAGCCCAACGATTCAGGGAAAGCCGTTACGTTGCCGGTGCGCTTATGACACGCAGCGGATAACACCCACGCGAAGGTTTCTCGCCTGTTACTGCCTTATTTTGAATCCACGCGAAGGTTTCCCGCTTGTTACTGCCTTATTTTGAACCACAGCAGATGAAGAGCACCGCTAGAAAATGCCCATCGAATCTACGCGCGGGCAACGAAGGCCAGAATGAATTTATTTACCACTGCCACACGCTATCACAGTGCATGGTCAACAGTATGCCATCCGCTACAAATTTACGTCGCCGCCTTGTTGAAGGCGATGAGCGCGCAACGCCAGCGATCATTTCGTGCCGATGTTAGCATCGGTAAGCAGCTGAAACGCTGTGGTGCTAGAACGTTGACGAAAACCAGCCGATTATGAAGAATGAGGATGTAAAGTGTACTATGGGATGTATAGGACATGATTAGAGTATTGTAATAATAGCGATAGTTATGCGAAAAAAGTAAAGGGGACGAAACGGTGCCAGAAAGGTATAAGATACGGCCTCTCATGGTTGCGCCGTATGTTTACCGATCCGCCAGAACGAAAGTTCAGATTTACGGCCCATTCGGGACCATTTTAACCGCGTTGAGGTGACGGTGAAAAACATTTGTATTAATATATTTACGGTGAGAGGTGTGGATAAGGCGAGTTTGAAGGGCCCGCCTTTCACGAGCACTCGGCGTGCTTTGATATAGTACCTGCAATAAGTGCATTTCTATGGTTAGGATCCCTATATGGAGACCACACGTTGCGACTTCTTCGGAAGCAGCGGCCGTAGAGAGGGCAGGCTTCTTTCAAACGGCGACAGCAGGAAGAAACTCCGGAGAAATTTCGTGCGTCGATGGGATTCACTAAAAGGAAGGTCGCATGGAAAAGCTCGCGCCCCTGAGCCGCCAATTTAGCCAAGCTGCCAGAGGGGAAGCGTGGCGAGATTCTGAAAGGACTTGGTGCACATGCGTACCACGAGGCCGAAAAAGCGACGCACCCCATACAAACATCGCGCCACGTGGGTACGTCACCGTACGTGCACACACACACACTCGCGAAAAGCGTGTGCAAACACATCTCTCGCGGCATGAACACAAAGCGGAAAAAAGAGGGGGAGAACGGAGCGAGGAAGGTCAGAGAAACCAACACGCAGTTTCCATTTCCGAGCTGATTTAAAAAAAA
The DNA here is from genome assembly GCF_013339725.1 of Rhipicephalus microplus. Taxonomy (NCBI): domain Eukaryota; kingdom Metazoa; phylum Arthropoda; class Arachnida; order Ixodida; family Ixodidae; genus Rhipicephalus; species Rhipicephalus microplus. The sequence continues at coordinate 224,336,111 of NC_051165.1, read as the reverse complement.
AAGAAAACTTGCCATCGTCGGCTGACTTTTTATTGACTCGGCGCCGCGCCAACCAGAGAGGATGAAAACGAGCACACCTTCAGAGGCGGAGAAGTGGGGGAGCTCGGCCCGTAAGGTGCGATGTATCGGCTACGTAGTAGCGAGATTCATAGCCCACTGCATGCTTTACGCGGTGTAGCGATCGGGCTATGCCTTGACCCAGCGAGTCATTTGCCACGCCGGATTAGTGCAAAAAGGACAGTCTCGCCACGTCTGGACGGAGGAAGCAACAGAGGCCGGCCCCACGAGACGTCGCCTGCTGATTGACAGCGGCGCCAACGGGATGGAATGTCGCCAAAGAGGGTTTTGGAGCCGCCACTCTATCTCCCGCCTGGGCCAGTCACGCATCATTAGCGCGTTAACCAGCAGACGACGACGGCGCTGGTCAAAGGGCTCTCCCCAGAGGAATCCACGAACCGGGCACCTCTCAAAAGATCGGCGCTTGTTTAATCCATTGTCAAGTAGCCGAACGGCTGACTCCCTATGCCCGCCAGGCATTGTCCCGGAGTACGAGACGTAGTGTCGCCAAGACGCCACCAAGAGGACAACAGGGACGGCGTCTTCCTGGGGGAGACCGCGGCGGCTGCCGCGGATCGCCCCGCTAATTGAGCGAACATAATCTGCGGACCCTTTGAAGTATGCGGCCAGGATTGTGGGCACTCTCGACTAAAGGCTCACACACGACGAGGAAGAGCCCTGCTGGTGCCACCAAAGTGCAGTGTTCACGTGGACCTTGCATGCTCGCCCCCCTCACCTGTGTGTGCGTGATTGGTGGTCGACTCGTAGAGGAGGAGCCCGACAGGGCATAAAACGACGCGGCAGAGTGCTGGACGTCGCTCTAAACCTTGCTCTGAACTATGTAAAGTTTAACCACCACGTTCGTGGTTTGTGAAACCACTAGTTCTTCTCTTCTCTTCTGTCATCTCGACAACTCACTGTTAAGATGTAAATAAACCCGTTAAGTTTGCTCAAAGCTCTCCCCTAGTCCTTGGCTCGACGGGACGACGGCGATCGGCCCCGCTACCCGCAGACTGCGGTCGCCGCGACGCGCAACAACTGGTTGGCAGCAGTGGGATGCCATCAGCAGCAACTTCCTCTTCCATCCGTAACAACTGGATGGCAAGCGGTTGGATGTGAGCCTGGAGGACGGAGAATCAACGACACGCCGAGATCATGGAGACTGGCAGCTGTGGACTGGTGAGTGCTGGCTTTGGTTTTTTGGTTGCCAGGCTGATAAGATAGAAGTGTAATCTTTTCGCTGGTAGAGGCTACCACAGAAGCAGATATTTACGGAACTTCTGGGTAGAGAGTGAGCTGCACCACACTAGTTCTCTGTCATGGATTGGAAGCGTTTGTTGAAGAATCAGCTACTGATTCTGGGGGAGGAGCTGGGAGCAGAAGTAGATGTGGGGATGAAGAAACACGCAATTGTTGGCGCTATTGAGTGCTTGAATCTGACCAGTGAAGATATTAAAGAAACATGGAACGAGATTCAAAAGCAACAGGAACAGGAGCGCGAGAAAAAGCGTGAGGAACAGGAGCGCGAGAAAAAGCGTCAGGAAAGGCGTGAGGAACAGGAGCGTCAGGAAAGGCGAGAGCAAGAGAGAGAGCAGTGGAAGGAAAGCCTTAAGGTAAAACTGGAAGAGACAAGAAGAAAAATACAGTGCCTTAGATGGTCTCAAGTAAATTCGAGGATCCATGCATTCGAAGAGGGCGAGGATATAGAGAGTTACCTAACCTCTTACGAGAAGGTTTGCACAGACCTAAGGCTCGACGAAGACTATTGGTCTTTCGCCTTATTGAGTGTCTTTCCATGCGACTTAATTGGTAGAATAGGGTACCTTTCCGAGGACGAGTTCAACAGTTACAATGTAGCTAAGGCAGCCTTACTGCGGTGCTTCGGCACCAGAATTGACAGAAAGCAAATTGAATGCAAGCTCATGAACGCTCCGTTGAAGAACGCGCGGCGGTGTGCTGGTATTAACACCAAGCCTGAGAGAGGTCCGCGTGTCTCTCATAGCACCAAGGTGAATAGTGAGAGCAAATGGGAGATAGAAAAACGGGAGCAAGGTGAAGAGTTCGAGCGAGCACTCAGCCTAGATATTGAACTGTCGGAACAAAAAGTCGAGGAAACGCAGTGGAAGATTCAGCCATCCGCAAGTGTAGAGCACGAGAAGTGCGAGGTGCAGCCCAGAGCTTTAGAGAAGGCTAGCACGTGTGAACATAGAAGCGGAGTCAAAGGCGAATCGAGTTTGAGTGCTGCGAATGAAGCTGCGCTGAGTAGAGAGGCCGACGAAGGCCAGAGCGAGTGCGACGAGGTGCTTTGCCAGTTAACTGTTAGCGAAACAGCTAGAATAGCTGTAGAAAAACTGGTACAGACCTCAACTGGGTTTGTCGCGACGGTGGATCTTGCAAATGAGGTCGAAGTAGGCAAGAACACCGGAGAAGGCTCAGAAGCAGCGAGCGTAGAGAAGGGTATCAGTGCAGTTGCAGACAGCTCTCAGGAATGCGAGCAAGATTTTTCGAAGGGAAACAGCTGCATTGTTCCTGAGTGTGTTAACCAGTCCGCCGGTCTAGAGGGTGAGAATAAAGATGACCAGGGCGAAAATCATTTAGACCGCGCGACTGAGACAGCTGACGAAAGCTGTGAGAGGGTTCACGAGTGTGAGATGCGATCGGGAGGCTCGGAAGCGACACGCAAAAAGCGGCGCAGACGAAAGAGACGTCGCAAATCCGCGAGAAAGACGAACAGTACTACGCGTGTAAAAGAAGGCGCAAAACCTGTCAGCGTAGCAAATAAGAGCTTTGCAGCAGCGTCAAAATTACATTGCATGCGTCCGAGCAACCGGACGAAAGGTAAGAGGAAAGCGGGTTCGCGAATGGAATTGCGTGGAGAGCGCCGGTCTTTCCGTTCTATCCACAGAACGTTTCAGGGCGCACCTGAGTACAGCGTTAGCACAGGTGAATCGGCCAGACAAGGTGACAGAGCCAAGAAATCAAAGTGCCGAAACACTGTGGCAGGTGGTGCAGAGGCACCCTTGAGCGGTAAAACCATTGATAACTCAACCGGCAACGAATTCACCAGCGGTGCAGGACAGGTCGGTCGCAGACGTCGCCGGAAACGAGAGAGGCGTGCGCGAGCGACAAAGCGAAGGGGTGAAAGAGGGGGCAATCAGCCGGGCGAGCGGCCCAAGATTAGGTTACCAGCCAGTTCAAAGAAAGGTCCTTTGTGGCATAAAGTAAGGTTCCAACGGCGGAAGGGTAGGCCCCAGCGCGCATCCCCGCGACGGAATGTACGCAGAAGATTTAAAGCTTTGCGGGAACGGGATTGTAGAAGGGGTCCTAGAAAAAAAGGAAAAGCCACAATAGCTAAGCACCACACGCGAGCTAGCCCAAAGAAGGCATGGTCACTCTGTCCCACGCATCGCTCCGGTCCCCTACGCCGAACTGACAGAAGCCCGCCAAAATCGCAAATGAGGCGTAACGCTGCGGTTCAGCTTGTTGCTCGTGCACGTTGTTGTCTCGCGCGTTTTCAGAATCGAAGACCACGACCGCCGCGTGTACGGCTGAAAGGGGAGCGACGGCTGTAAACGGGAGAGTCGGACACAGGAGTTTTTTTGGAAACATACTTGTTTGGTTATATTTGGTTTTAAAGTGGTGTTCCTGTGTCATCTCCACAGCTAGTTTGCTTGGACACTTTTTTCTTCCCTCTAGATTTTGTTTGCGTGTAAGCTTTGTCGAAATTTCGAGTTGAATTGTTAAGCGTTATGCGGAAGCAGGGACCCGCGTCGGTCAACCGACTGCTTCGAAATTAGTTTTTCTTTGAGAAAACAAAAATCGTAAATGAAGTGTGGTTTGCCCGCTAAATTGGAAAGCGTGGTAACGTTGGTCGAGCGGAGCAGGAGTTTCTATGCTTCGTGCCCTTTAGTGAAGCGCGGCATCGCATGCCGTCTTCAATAGAGTAAATGAGCAATGTTTGGGAAGGTTTTAGAATAAAACTAAACAAAAGCAATTTTCGAAATGCTCATGGGGAGAAACATTCGGTACAGGAGTTTTAGCGCAAAATTAACGCCTGTTTTGTTACGCACTCCTGACGTGTACCTCAAGTGTGATTGTTCCTTGCGTTTGTTCCTTGAGAAAATTCACGTTCAGATGAGGGTTTAAGGATACCTAGGTGAGAGAGATATCGCCTATGGTTAGGTGCGTGTGGGTATGCTAGCGCTCTTTGGATGAGAGTAAGATGTCATGCTAGAGCGCACAGCAAAGTCTTGTGCGTTCTTTAAAAACAGGAGCTGACATGAAACTACATTCAGCAAATAAGCGTGTTAGTATACGAAATTGCATTACCCTTTGTTATTTTGGTATGGATCAGTTGAATTCTTTAGCTGAGCGTCGTGTTATACGGAACGTTGAGGGACGTTTTCCGTAATGATTTAAGGGGTATTTGGAGTAATCGAAATTTTTAGCTATGGGCAAGAGTATTAGTGTGGTTGCCATTTAAAAGAAAAAAAAAGCGTAGGTGCATTGTGGCACATTTGAAAGACCGGCCTGGTTGCCGAAAACTCATTGCCGGCGCTTGCTGGTTCTAGCGGTTGGTCTTCGTGGTTTAAATGGTGTTGGGAGACTGCGGTTACTGTGATCTCTCCCGTCGAGCAGCTGATACTACCCGACGTCCGAGATCTTCCCGTCGGCGGAGGAGCTGTAGCGATCGGGCTATGCCTCGACCCAGCGAGTCATTTGCCACGCCGGATTTGTGCAAAAAGGACAGTCTCGCCACGTCTGGACGGAGGAAGCAACAGAGGCTGGCCCCACGAGACGTCGCCTGCTGATGGACAGCGGCGCCAACGGGATGGAATGTCGCCAAAGAGGGTTTTGGAGCCGCCACTCTATCTCCCGCCTGGGCCAGTCACGCATCGTTAGCGCGTTAACCAGCAGACGACGACGGCGCTGGTCAAAGGGCTCTCCCCAGAGGATTCCACGAACCGGGCACCTCTCAAAAGATCGGCGCTTGTTTAATCCATTGTCAAGTAGCCGACCGGCTGACTGCCCTATGCCCGCCAGGCATTGTCCCGGAGTACGAGACGTAGTGTCGCCAAGACGCCACCAAGAGGACAACAGGGACGGCGTCTTCCTGGGGGAGACCGCGGCGGCTGCCGCGGATCGCCCCGCTAATTGAGCGAACATAATCGGCGGACCCTTTGAAGTATGCGGCCAGGATTGTGGGCACTCTCGACTAAAGGCTCACACACGACGAGGAAGAGCCCTGCTGGTGCCACCAAAGTGCAGTGTTCACGTGGACCTTGCATGCTCGCCCCCCTCACCTGTGTGTGCGTGATTGGTGGTCGACTCGTAGAGGAGGAGCCCGACAGGGCATAAAACGACGCGGCAGAGTGCTGGACGTCGCTCTAAACCTTGCTCTGAACTATGTAAAGTTTAACCACCACGTTCGTGGTTTGTGAAACCACTAGTTCTTCTCTTCTCTTCTGTCATCTCGACAACTCACTGTTAAGATGTAAATAAACCCGTTAAGTTTGCTCAAAGCTCTCCCCTAGTCCTTGGCTCGACGGAGCGACGGCGATCGGCCCCGCTACCCGCAGACTGCGGTCGCCGCGACGCGCAACAGCGGTGAATGACGGAAGCAAGACACTGTACTAAACGCGCTGCAGCATTTTCATGCCCGCAAGCTTAGGCTTTGGAAGAGATAATAATAAGGCCTCATTTAGCCGAAATGCTAGAGCACATAGTATGCAATTTAACTTGTTACATCAGACTAAATATTTTTTTGCATCGTTTCTTCGAATGGGCACCATGACACGACGATGACAGAACTATCGCGCACGTAATAATTGCCAAATCAACATGCACTCTGCCCATTTCATCGCTACAAACAGTCAATGGCGATTCCCCTCGGCGAAATACAGTACCGCCCGGGTACAACATTCGTCAAGTGAAACTTGGCATCAAAATCTACGACGTTCCTTATCATGCTGACCGGTTAGTAAGCCGCAACGGCGACCGATTTTCACACGCCAGAACGGTGTGGTAAGCATCGATCACACGTAGAAAGCCGATACCGCCGCCGGTTGTGACCGGCCCCATCCAGAGAAAAAGAGATTGTACGCAACGAGGTGAGAGGGTTCAGGGAGGTATTTTAAGATAGGAGAGACAAGCGCTAAAGAGCTGAATGGAGAGCCACGATGAAAAAGAAAGGGGCGATAGCTAGGCCAAACAAAACGCGGAAATCCGACAAGTGCGCGGCCACCGAAAGGGAAGGGGGGCGGGAGGCAGATATGCGCCCTCGAGGTTGGATCACGCGTGATGCGAATACGAGTAGATACGACGAAGCGGCACACAGCACCGCTCCCACGAAGTAAACACGCACGCCGAGTCACGCGCCAATTCCGATATGCCAATCATTCCCGTGGTGCGGAGGTATTTCAACACGCACAACTTGCAGGTGTCCGACCCGCTACATTCGACACCGGACATGCGTACCTACTCCACACATGCGGTCGTAGGGATGTGCGAATTATGGTCAGTGGAGCCCTGGAAGAAGGGCCCCATCTGCAATGAACCACTTATTTTTTTTTTATTTTGAATGTTATAATAAATGTTGGGTCTCTCTCTTTCGAGCGGAGTGATGGTCGACGCGCACTGTTCAACACATGCACTGCACGAAGACCACACACAGACAAAACTTGTAAGAACACCTGACAGGTCTTGTTGCCACACACACAGACAAAACTTGTCGTAAGAACACCTGACAGGTCTTGTTGCCACTACGAAAGGATGTCCAGGGAGAGATGGAAAGAAAGAAAGAAAGAAAGACAGAAAGAAAGAAAGAAAGAAAGAAAGAAAGCGGGGGGGGGGGGGGGGGGGTCTGCCGAAACCAACCATTCTGCGGAGAGATGTAGTAGAACGAGTTGCGTGTCCTTTAACGATGGCCGCTCTCGCTGCTTTTGCAGTCACTCTCTCAAAATATGCTTACTTCTCTGAAAAAAAAAAGTGTTTCAATCGGCTCATGCATAGCACCTCTACTCGGTGATCTACTATTGGCAAAAATGGGCAATAAACTGCAGAAAAAGTCAAGAGGGCACGCATGTCTTCAAAGTATTCAGATACGCGGATGATTTCTCGGTTCTTCTAAATTGTAGCCCTTCTACGTTCCACTCTATTGCGGCTCTAGCACTCGTGTCCCTCTTGTCTCCGTGCCGTCGTTCTGTTCTCGCGCTGTAACTATCGTAATTCGAAGACTGTATAGCTTTGGCCCCACCAGGCGACAAGTTGTTCTTTTTCGTCCACTTCCAATTCAATTCATTCGATTGCGTCAAAGTAACCATAGTTCCATTGGATAAATGATGTGAGCGTCTGTATAACGGGGCAGTGACGTGTGCACCATCAGGCTTGACGAAAAAAAATTACAGCATATTCACGGAGTGAATGATGATGAGTGGGGGCGAAGCTTCGGATGGTTTTATCGGTAAACCGTGAATCCGTCCATCAATCCGCCCGTTCACACCTGCTGAATGAGTCATAGAGCTAGGCGGTCCCGTACCAAGAGAGACATGCATGTTCAGACCTATGGCTCAAGCAGCCTTGCACCTAAAAAAAAAAAGAAAAATCCTTTTCTCTCTCGTATTTAAAATTTAGCCTAATCCCTTCACAGCCCAGCTCTCTGCCTCTTACGGTAGAAAAAAGACCGCACTTTCGCCCTGATTTATTTTTGCTCTCTCTCGCTAGTTTTCTGCCACCGCTTGTTCAGCTGCCCATTGTTGCCCCCAAACCCCAAGGCTTCACGTAGGCTAGTGCCCAAAAACACAGCTGGGTAAAACAAAAGAAAAACACAAACAGACCTAGGTGCAACTAAAGTATAGACCTTATCACAGACTGCTCCCCCTGGGCGCCGCCAAGTCCCCTCAGGGCTGCGCTAAGTAGGCGTTAAGCTATGAAAAGGCACTGCCGAAGCTGTGACATGAGCCTTTGGGCACGCAGCCCAGCAAGGCAGAGCTTTTGATCTCTCCAGTTAAAAAGGCTTTCCTCGTCTTCATTTTTTACATTAGGTTATAGCTAACAAGGAAACTGACCCTTTGCCCTTCTTCCAGCGTAACAGTAGTAGTTCACGCCGTACTCCACAACGGGAGCCCGTTTGGCTGCTATCAGGAACAATAGGTGAGGGCGACGGCACGACGCGTGCCGCGACAGGGCTATTTCCGCGTGGGTCTCCTTGATGCGGCGTCTTGTTGGCAACCGGCGGGAGATGCCCGCCTCACGCGTCGCCACCTCGAAGCCCCAAGAATGGCCACTCTTCCCGATGTCGGGCGAGACTCGGAAATCGAAGGAAACCGCCAATGGGCGCAATTCGCAATGCCACCGACGCGGCGGAATTTCGTAACCCATTACGAACCTGGTTTCCGAGGAGTGGACCGATATCATTGGGCTGCTAAGCGCTAAGCCGCGCTAGAAGTAGAACGAGCATTCTATATAAATTGATATGTGGGGTTTAACGTCCCAAAAACCACCATATGATTATGAGAGACGCCGTAGGGGAGAACTCCGGAAATTTAGACCACCTGGGGTTCTTTAACGTGCACCCAAAATCTGAGCACACTACATAAATAAATCGGTTGCTGTAGATTTGTTTAGAGCGGCTTGAGTCACGCTCTTATCGCGTACTAATGGTTGCTGAACGCGCGTGACTGGAAAATGGTCAGGTGGAACGGAAACATTAAAGGAACACTAAAGTGTAACTGATCGGTTAAATAACGCCAATATCGTTAGTTTCACTCTCATATAGGGGTATTGAGATAGGAGAAAATCAAGGTCGAAGTATCGCTTTCAAATTTCGCGCCGAAACCTCCCCGCGTGACTTCGCGGACTTCAAAGGGAATTTTTCGTTTCTTGTACGTCGACATTGCTTTAACGAAATTCATGGAAACTTGGTACGCTATGCCGATGGCTCCCTCAGAAAATAATTTACTTATCTTTACCAGATTAGAACTACGTAGTTGACACCGTCATAACACGAGGTCACTGCGTTTGGTGCCGGATTTTCAAGATGAAGTCGAAAGACTCTTGATTAGAAGAACATAGATATTAGACAGCACCTATATATCGCTGGCATGCTACTCTGTATAGGGATGGGGACTAAACGATTTCAGAAGAGAGGGAAGAAAAATACGAACAAAAAAAAATTGTGACCAAGCGAACCTGATAGAACTACTTACAGTTAAAGTATCAATTAAATCAAGGCTTTCCGATGTGAGATGTTTTATCACTAGAGCCTTCCGACATGGCCAATTTCGGATAGGCAATTGAATAATGACAGTGCGATGCGATGCTGTTTTGAAAGTCTGCGGACACAAGCCGCATTTTGATTTCTCGCGTTTCCTCTTACCAAGCCTGGTGATTGTGGTATTGTGAAAAAGAGTACCGTACAAATAGCGAGTGATATCGTTGTTCTATTTAGCGTACATTTAATCACGGTAAGTAACCATTAGAGGCGCGTGATAACGAGCCTTGATCGTCAAAGTGTGCTCGACCCGGCTGAGCGGTCAGGGAAGCGGCGTATAGCACCACGGCTCGGGTCAAACGTGAGCATCACGTGGACACACCGGATTTCGCACACACGAGGCATGTTCGATCGTGCTGGGCTGGTGAAGGAGTTGTTGTGTCTGGGCCTTGTTTGGGTGGCACCTATCGGCCAGTATCGCGTCGTCGACGTGCACCGAAGCACGTCCACGCGAGAGCCTAATTTCGTCGCGCACACCTCGGCTATCGGGACAGTCGCAAGGTGAGAGATAGGCTATCGTCGTCGCGGCGCGACAACAGGCCCCCGACGGATGCGACCTGGCGAGTCGGTGTCGCAAACACTGCGTGGGCCACCACCCCGACCGTGGCCCCCTTTGCACGTCCTCGATGTCACCGAGCTCGAACATGCGACGTCCGAGTGACCGTCGAGGAAGCACGTATACCGCGGAGCTTGCATTAAATGTCACGCATTCCGCGACAACCCGACGACGGGTCCACAAACGCATAGAGTGTCCCAAAATTAACTATAGAGGGCACTCTGGCGCTGCGATCGTTCAGCGGCCGTGGGAATGATGTACACACACTTGCCTAGTCTTCGTACTTGCGGGCGGCGAATTGTACTTGCGGCTTCGTTTATTGCTGTGTTTCGGCTTTGTTTTGAAAGAAGGAACGAACCCTTTTGAACTTCGTGAGCCAATTTGGAAAGTAAGTCTAAAGAAAAATAAAATGATGAAGCGCAATCGCTCAACATTTGCTAATACTTGTTTCGTAACAAAACAGCTACAAGCCACACGAACACACACACAGAGCCAAAGGCAGGCCAGAAGTACGAATATTAGACAAATGTGTGTACTACCCATCATTCCCATGCTCGCTGAAGCGCCGTGCGTTGCAGCTCCCATAGACACTAGCGCCAGAGTTCCCTCTAGTAAGTATTGCGGGAAACTCTATGCACAAACGGGCGGCGTCTACGCACATTCGGCGAGTAACTGATTGATTGATTGATTGATTTGTGGGGTTTAACGTCCCAAAAGCACCATTTGATTATGAGAGACGCCGTAGTGGAGGGCTCCGGAAATTTTACCACGTGGGGTTTTTTAACGTGCACCCAAATCTGAGTACACGGGCCTACAACATTTCCACCTCCATCGGAAATGCAGCCGCCGCAACCAGTGGGTCAGCAGCCGAGTATCCCTTAGCCACTAGACCACCGCGGCGGGGAATTATGCAACACCTTATATTCGCTACATTCAAAAATGTTTGAGGCTCGTGTGTTCAAATTTATCACTTAGGTGCACGTTAAACTTAGGTGCACGTTATCACTCAGGTGCACGGAAATGCAGCCGCCGCGGCCGGGATTTAAACCCGCGACCTGCGGGTCAGCAGCCGAGTGCCTTAGCCACTAGACCACCGCGGCGGGGCCATTTTCGGCGAGTAACTGCGCAGCTATGCGGCCCGAAGGTTGTTGTGTCACCTGACTGAGTCGCGAAGCCGTGGCCCGAGACCCCAGATTTCGCGAGGGGCGACGGCGCGAAGCTAGACGACCCGGGTCGCCGGCGAGGGGGCATGCAAAGGACGGCGCCAGCCGCGCACTGGGCACGCGTCCCTGTTGGCAGCGGCAACAAAACCGCCTTTCAGTGACCTGGCAACAGAGCCAGCCGCAGCAACGAGCACGCACCGGGCCCGAACCGCGAGACGGCAACCTCGAGAGAACGACCATAGAACACGCGGCTTGAACGTCAATAGGATTCGATGGCATTTCAAGAGCGGTTACTGGGCACGCTGCATCGATAGACCGGCGCGAAAACGGCGGAGCGGCTCTCTTTTTAAGCGTGGACCATTTACTGCAAAGGCGAGCCACGAACGACCTCGCAGGATCCTCGATATAGGCTCACATTTGAAAATCTTTGGTTTTGGCTCTGTTGCTTCGTCAGCGCGACAGGGTACGACTTGTTCGTTCAGTTTTTTCCGATACGAACCGTACCTGCAAGATACAACACCCTTAATATTCCTTCATTAACGACTGTAAGTCCCCCCCCCCCTCCACGACGTAATAACATCCCTGTTATAGCCTTTTAGAAGTAAAACAAGATGGAGCTAATCAAAAGTGGGAAACTGGTAACGAGGTCCATTCGCAGTATTGCCTCAAGGGACCGACGAATGAGAGATTGCAGCAGAGATAAAGAAGCCCCGTCACGCCAACATCGCAACCGCTCAGAGCACGATGCGGAAAATCCCGTGCCTGTTGCCCAGCGCTTGCAGAGTCAGAAATTATACAGAGGAGATAAAACGTCACTGGGGGAAGGGGGGAGGATACATCTTGAATGCACTGGTCAGGAGGCCACTCGTGACCAAGAGCTGAGATAAAAGGCTGCAAGAAGAGGACACCAGACGACATATCAGACGATAAACTGTCAAGAGCATTCAAGCACGCGTATATGTATACATGCAGTGGACGAAAAAAAAAAATATCGACTGCACATTATTTTGAAAACACGTACAAACACGACCGTGAAGAGATCATGCATACATGTTCACAAAAGGGGGAGACCAGTGGACACGCACGTGAAATCACTTTCCACGAGGAGTTGCCGGTGCCGCACGGTCGATATCATTCCTTGATAAAGTTGGCGGACCACTGGTGGCCCCTGGCCAAGCGCCAAAAACACCATCAAACATTAGCGTCCGAAAAAGGCATTGCACAGCTGTGTTTACCGACATTATTGCAGAGCTATTCGCATTTCGGGTGCTTGGTTGTCGGTGACCCAAGTAGAAACGGCGGGAACGGAATCTGTATATAGGAAATCGACGTTGTCTGTCACTTTCTGAAGTTCTGTGCGCTTGTTTCTACCGAAACTGAATCCTTACAGCGTGGTAAGCGAATGCTTCGATTTGCGAAATCAATGGGGACAACATGTAAGAAAAGATTTTCGAGATGGAAAGCCCCCCCTGTAACTAAATTCACAATCGGAATACAACGACCCCGTGATGCGTAAGCGCCATTACAGCCAGCCGCTCTCCAAGGATAGCAGCGGAAAAAATTGATCCGCAATTGCTTCGTCAAAATAGTCAAAAGGCAAAAGCAAACGAGAATGACTCGGTGATGAAGAAAAAGAAAACAAGTAAAACAATTTTAATGAATTGGCCCTCACGATATGCGGCTCCAGCTAAAAGTTTCCCCGACGCTTCCGTCAACAGCGGATATATAGCGTGAGCATAATTCGCCGGAGTGGAGCCTGGCCACGGCAAACCTTCAAAAACACGAGAGCGATTCGTTATGATCGGACGTGAATGTCCGAAGGCAGCACCCGTTAGCGACGGGTGAAGGCGTAGCGGTAGATGATGACGATAGTTATAGCGCGAGAACAAAACGACGACACAGAGACAAGAAGGACACGAAAGACCAAGCTGCCACACTTCTAAGGTAGATGATGGCAGGGGCAGTGCGTGTTTGTGGACGCCGTCTTCCCGCCCGCACATGTGCTACACGCACGCGGCATACCGATGGCAGCAAGGGTAGGCAAGGGTAGCTGCTATACTCAAGGCGCACGACTTGTTTACGACGCGGTACGACGCGGCGGAGGAGGAGGGGACCGTCGAGACAAGGACGTTCCCCAACTGGAGCACACACACACGCCGGTGGCGCCGCACGCAAGCCAGCGCTCTCCCTTCCACACAAGCGCTCGATTTTTTTTTTTTTTTTTTTTTCACGAACGAAGCTCGCCGCAATCAACTTCGCCGAGGCGGGGCAACGCATTCATTCAGACTGTGCCGCTGGAAAAAAACGGGCAGACCCGGAAGTCTATCAATACACGGCAGCCTTGAGAGGGATAGCCCGGCTTCAACAATTCCGTCACGCGGCGGCCAAGGCAGCGCAAAATAGCTGGATGTTTTAAAGCACGAAGCTCCTTAACGCCGTGGGTCGTTCCCTCCATATACACGGAGGAAGGAAAGGTGTGCTCCGTGCCTCCATAGAGTTGTTCCCTCCTCCATATGTAGCCACATGTAGTTGAGGACTAGCTCAATAGATGGCGTTGTGCGTATATGTCCTTGGGAATAACTAGATGGCGTTAGTGGTTTTCCCCAGCATATCCAGGGAGTGAATGATGATGAATGGGGCGAAGCGTCCGTTCGTCCATTTCTGTGTCCAACCGTCTGTGCTTCCGTCCACCTGTTCGTGCATCCACCCGATCGTGATTCTGTCCGTCCGTCCGTCTGTCTGTACGTTAGTCCATCCGTCCGAGCGTACGGATGAGCGGAAGCAAGAACGAACGCAAACACGGACGGACGGACGCTTCCTCTCACTCATAAATTATCCACTTTGTAAATATGCTAGATATTTTGTACTGCGCCACGAACATGTGTTCGTGGCGCAGTAAATCGCCAGCGCGCACGTAAGATGAAAATCGCTAACGCGCACGTAAGATGTAAATTAAATTTTTGACTGCTACCATTGACCACGTAACACGGGTCAAGAGTAATTTAGCAATATGAGAAAAATCGTGTTCACCCGATGGCGTTAAGAGCACATTCCCAAAAAATTCCAGCATCAGCGTAATGAGTTGGGAGTGAAAAATCACCTTGTCCGTGACCGATAAATCGAAAAGACGCAAATGAAACAAGTGATATTATCAATATTAATAATAAAAAAAAACCCTTCGGTTCAAAGTGAGAATCAAACTAATTTCGTGTGCGCGGAAAGCAGGTGTTCTACCACAGAACCACGCCATTGCTTGACACAGCTTAGGAACAGAAACGCCTATATGGTAGTCGTGCAGTCGAAGAAGTGATATAGTTATATTGCGGGGCAAAATCCTAGAATCGCAATAGGTTGGTTGGTTGTTTGGTTGGTTTCTCAACAACTTGGCGCAAACCCACCTAGGGAGATAGGCCATGAATGGGACGGTGCCTTGCTTTTTAAATTATTCACTTCTTGAAAGGAAGGGTTGAATTCATTAGGTAATATAGGTAATAATTTAAGGGCGTTAGATTTCTAAACAAACAAACAAAAACCCTTGACAACGACAACATAATAAACACCCAAAACGGGTGTCAAAAACAGGTGAACTGCGCGAGTGCACGTGGCACCTTACGGACGAGTAGAGAACACTTAGCAACAACACATCCAGTAGACATTCTACAAAAGTGCGAAATAGCTCGCGTTACGTGTGCAAACTTTCCTTGCGCCACGGTTGAAGGCGATACGTGCCGGTCGCAATTACCCTACGACGTTTTATATACTCTTGTAGGGCAAGCTCAAGCATCCCTCCCCCCAAGTTTTCTCTTCGACCAAAGTTGGCTCAGACAGCAGCAACTTCATCAGCAGCGTTCGCGGGGCTCGATCTCCGCTCGTTCGCCCGTACACTGCATAGCGCAAGACGAGCCGCCACGGCGCCGCGTCACCAGCTCACGCAAGAAGACACCGAGACGGCGCCCGACCGACCAGACGCGCGCATCGGGTTACTTCCGCCGAGCCGATCGATTCCCAGCAGATTCCGCCTCCCGCGTCACGCTGAGAGCGTGCTCGTTCGAAGCATAGAGTTTCCCAAAATTAACTCTAGAGGGCACTCTGGCGCTGCGATCGTTCAGCGACCATGGGAATGATGGGTAGTGCACACACTTGCCTAGTCTTCGTACTTGCGGGCGGCGAATCGCATTTGCGGCTTCGTTTATTGCTGGTTACGGTTTTGTTTTGAAAATAAAGAACGAACCCTTTTGAACTTAGGGACTCGATTCGAAATAGTAAGCTTAAAAAAAGAATAAGGTTTTGAAGCGCAAACGGTGAACATTTGCTAATTTATGTTTTCGTGAAAAAAAAAAAACAGCTTCCAAGCCACACACGAACATACACAAAGCCAGAAGCAGGCCAGAAGTACGAAAATTAGACAAATGTGTGTACTACCCATCATTCCCATGCTCGCTGAAGCGCCGTGTGTTGCAACTCCCATAGACACTAGCGCCAGAGTTCCCTCTAGTTAGTATTGTGGGAAACTCTATGGTTCGAAGCAGTCAAAAAGGGCTACATACTTGGTGTGCGTGTAGCATGCAACACTCAAATTTACTGCCAACTACAAGAACAAAACCGTTTGTTCTTCAAAATTTCTTCAGGGGCGACCACGTGAGTGTATGACCAACGCGCGAGCCATCGCCGCAGCGACGAATTCGAGAGAAAAGTGGAAAGGGTGTCGTGGTCCCAGAGATGTTTCGGTACTTTCCTAGCGCAGGCCGTAACGGCGCATAAACTTTTCTTTTTCTTTCCAATGAACATGCTGGCGGGCGCCGAAAGCACGTGCAGGTTAGTTCACGTAGCATTTTTCTATAAGTGAGCTAGTCGCTAGCATTTTTTTTTTTTCGATCCACGCCGTCCGTCAAACACACACGGCAAAAGCCGCACTCTGCGATAACAAAGTGATCCAATTCGACTCTCCTTTCTCACCGAGGAGAGAGACACGTTAGTGATTCGTGCAGACAGGCCTCTCTCTCTAAAGTTGCTACTTTCGTCCGCTCTTCGCAATGCGGTCGTAGAGAACAAAAAAAAAAAATCGCAGGCGATTTTTTCGTTCTCCATAACCCCATAATGGCATAACCCTGCCTTAACGCCAGCGTTCAGGACGCATTGATTGATTTGTGGGGTTTAACGTCCCAAAACCACGATATGATTATGAGAGACGCCGTAGTGGAGGGCTCCGGAAATTCAGACCACCTGGGGTTCTTTAACGTGCGCCCAAATCTGAGCACACGGGCCTACAACATTTCCGCCTCCATCGGAGATGCAGCCGCCGCAGCCGGGAATCGAACCCGCGACCTGCGAATAGCGTTCAGGACGCAGCAGGTTCGACAAGGAATCCAAAGGCTCGTCACAACATTGCGAGATGCGTCGGTAACGGCCCTGAGGGGAAAGAGGGGGGGGGGGGGGTACCGCTGCCAAGCGCTATTTCTGGCCGGGTGGGAAGAAGAGCAAGCACGCGCACCTAAGCTGCTTGCGAAAACTACGCGTCGCAAGTATACATGCACGGCGCCAGTCAGACGGACGGGGAAGAGAAGAGCGTTGCGCGGCGAGGACATAAATTCAATCGCGGCTCGGTCAAATGCCGACCACGTTTGGCAAGGCTTGCTCTCGCGTCGCAGTTGTGAGAACTGCGCGGGTGCCGCTTTGTCAGACAACGACCCCCGGTGGTGCGAGTGAAACATCCGCGCGTCTTCCATTCCAGCTGAGCGGACTCCCACGTTGAACGGCGATCGACCAGCTGTGCAGGACACAGCTGACGATGCGTGTGCCATGTGTGATGAGAGCAGAAACATTTTTTCGCCTGGCATCACTTCCTACGATGACACACCTGTGCAGGTATAGTGAAACAAACGAAAAGCGACAGACGCGCTTGAAATAAAGGTTGTTTCGCAATATCCGTCCGCGATACAAGGGTCAGTGTATTAGCGTACGCGGGTGAGTGCAGGTATAGCGAAACGAACGAAAAGCGACAGACGCGCTTGAAATAAAGGTTGTTTCGCAACATCCGTCCGTGATACGAGGGTCAGTGTATTAGCGTACGCGGGTGAGTGAGTAAGTGTGTTTGCGTGCGCACGTGGGCAGGCGTGCGTGTGTAGCACTGGGAATGCACGATGCAAAAGGCGCCTCAATGAACGGTCACTACTTCCATTCCATTTTTTACACAATATCCACCAATAGCAAGAGACGAGATCGGTCGAACCTTTACTGGTCATAACCCACTGCGCTTGTCTGTCAAAGAGTGATGCAACGTAAGCGTCGCAACAAAAACTTAAAAGTGACTGCCCGCCGATTGTTCTGGCGCTCTATAATCGTATACAGCTGGCGGCGAATCGGCGCACAGTCCCTAGAGAGCCAAACGAACCAAAGACACGCGACGTGGATATCGTGCGGGCCAGGTGGCTTCGATAACACGTTCAGACATAGTTACTAACTCTATACACATGCATCCGCTCTCCCCCAGCATTGCGCTTGCAACTTAACAAGATGATACGTCGGGTTTTTACGTCCCAAAACCATGAGATGATATGAGAGACGCTATAGCGCAGGGCTCCGGAAATGCCGACCATCCGG
Organism: Rhipicephalus microplus; assembly: GCF_013339725.1. Taxonomy (NCBI): domain Eukaryota; kingdom Metazoa; phylum Arthropoda; class Arachnida; order Ixodida; family Ixodidae; genus Rhipicephalus; species Rhipicephalus microplus. The sequence goes on along the minus strand of NC_051165.1, from coordinate 224,318,464 downwards.
TGTTCTTTAATGTCGCACAGTGCGACGTAACGAGAGCGTTTAGGCAACCCTGGCAACATATTCGACTGCGCAAGAAAGCCTCGCTTCAGACAAAACAGCCTCGGTGAGAAACGCATTACACACACAGGAGACACGAATGAATGAGAAAGGCAGAGCCGAAACATCAAAGCTAGAAGTAAGAAAACAAAAAAAGAAAACGTTTTTGAGAAAAAGCGCGGCTCATCGGCATGGCCTCGGAGTCGGCTGATACATGCGTTCCGAAGACGGCGCATCGGCAGGGTACAGTGTGCCGCCACCGTTTACGTAAGTATTACTTGGAATCTATTAGGAAAACTGAACGGATGATTGCCCTCCAGCGTTGACAAGACTCTTCTTTATATGCATTAGCACAGCGTACACAATGAAGGTAATGTTTCTTAAATAAATATAAAGGAAAAGTTACCGCAGCACGAAGCCACGAACGGGTGACTCGCTTTTTTTTCCCCCCTTTCGTAAACACATTCCAACTTAGAGAAACGCATCGAGGCATAGTGAAACTTCGTTGCAGCTGGAAATTGGTAGCCGGCGCGGACATTGTTCGGAGACCGAATCTGTCCATTTCCGCTGATGCGCTGGCAGCGCACGTACCAAACGAACTGTCAATCGAGAGAGAGTCGCCTAGCAGTACGCGACAACTCGCTTGCACAAAAAAACTCAACAAACGGGCTGCACGTATAAATAGCGCCGAGCAACACGCCCGTTTATATATACACAAAGGGCGCGGTCCTTCGCACGGCTCGACACAACACCAGCCGGGAAACGCCGGACAGAAATGCCTGGCTGTACGAGTCAGAAGACCTGCAACATGGAGCGGCGAGCCAGTCGCACGCCAATCATCGAGTTTGAAAGGGGCTGCAACAAGACAACGCGCGGAGCCTGGAGAGCGTATACGCGCCCTCTCTGTTCTCTCTCTCCTATCCTTTCCTCCTCAACCTTTACCTCCCATTCCCCTTCGCCCGCGCGTAGCCGTGTCGGTGACTTCGCTTGAAAGACAGTAACAGCTCCGCGCTTTTCTCTTCACTTTCCTCATTAAAGAACCTCTCCGCACTACAGCTACACAGCCGAAAGCTGCTCGCTCTACACGGCTGTTGCGTAACTGGAGAGGGGAGTCCAAGGTCGCTCGCTTGGAAGTGAGCAGGCGAGGGGGGGTCGTTGAAGACGCCCTCAACCCTGGATCCGAGGTCGAGCAGTTCGATCCCGCCGAGCGGGATGCGTTCCGTAACGCGGCCGGCGCAGCCATTCAACAGACGAGTGCGCGAGGGGGCGGTCCTTTTCAGTCCGGGTGACGTCACGGCACACGCGAAACCGCGATAACCGGCGGAATGCGAACGGCGTAGAACTGTACGCACGCAAACTCGCAGAGTGAAAAAGCTGAAGCAGCCAGACAAAAAAAAAAAAAAAGTACGGCCATCTCGCTTAGAAGTGTGGAGGTTTGGGCTAGTTGGTATGACACGACGATAGTTATGGCACGATAGTTATGGCTCTTCTCGCGCTATAACTATCGTCAGGCCATCTCGCACCACGCGTGGAACAGCCCATAGTTCCCAGATACTACCGAGCTAACAAGCAAATAATCATCATGTAAGAAGCACCCAAAGAAAGCGGCGCAACTTTCGTGAAGCAGCCCTAAAGAAGCGAAGAAAACTACATACGAAAGCACTTATCTAGCTTTAAACATTACCTCCGGGGTAGCCTCCAATCAGTCGAACACGCGTTTACTAGAGTATGATTAACATTATTTGCTTCAACGTATGTTCGACTTCGACACTAAGCTATACGAAGTAGTCCGACAAACACGCTATTAATAAGCGACAAGGGTGCTCCTGGTACACGGGATTATCACTAATATGGCTAGCTATACTAGCTGTAAAAATAGCAAATAAGCCCGAACAACGCGACAAGCGCCCGCAATATTTATTCTATAAGCTACTCCATGAAAAACAAAAAACAACTTAAGCCGGCTATAAGTGGGACTGGCAAACCTGAAGGGGCCGGAAAATACAAAAACCTGTGAACACCCTATTTACCCAGTTGATTCTTCGCTTCTCACGACTTTTTCACTGGACTCTTGAACGCGCTACCTCCTCCCATCCAGACCGCGAGGACCGTTAATCGAACCCCTAAAACCTTCAGCAGCAGCAGAAAATGAAAACAAGCACCAGAGGGGGGAAAAGAAAGCAATAAAACGGCAAACCGACTGACGGCGGCGTCATGCCCGAATCGAGCTACGCTGAGCTCAATAACGGCCGCTCACCCCACCGCAAGGGCGAACGCGAAAGGCCGTCGTCGCAGGCGGTGGCCGCCAGGGGGATAGCACGCGCCGTACACCGACCCAGTCATTCGAAGGACGACCCCAAGGGCGGAAAAACAACGCGCGCCACCACATGCGCCTGCGGAAGCGCTCCCCCCACAAACTCCTCCGACCGATCGCCGGCGTAACCGGAAGGCTGACGGCATTTCCGAAACATAGGTGTGCCATACAAGGTTTCCTTTTAAGCCGGGGCTGCTTCTACGTAGGAGAGTCTCGGCGGCCCACTGTTGCGTTAACCCAGAGATTATTTTGGAACACAAGAAGAGATCGCTAACCCTAGGCTCCCCTAGTCTAGCTCCACATTGTGGAGTGTATGCGCGCCAAAACTCGATTAATGCGCAGTTTTGTACAATCGCAGGAATGAAGAGTCACGTCTCATGATTGGGGCATGAAATATTGATAATAGTGGCACCGATTACCTTTCGCAAAAGAGTGAATCAAATGCTGTTATCTTCCACCCCCCGTTGTGCCGGACTGTTTAGGCATGCGTAGAGAAGTTTTGGTACCTTCTTTCTTTTCCAACTTGGAAAGGCAGCCTTCCGGTAATGATAGTGGCAAATCGCATTTGTAAACCGAGACGCACAAAAACAGTTTTCGAGCTCCAGTAGCGACCTTTCGCAAACTTCGCCGTAAAACTACTTGGGCTGGCGTTATCAGTTAACCCCGGCGCATCAATGCAGCCAAGATGCGCGCCGGCGGGTATTCATCACGGGGGCGGCCTTAAAAGTGGGTCAACGAACCAACAACAGCGCACGGGGGAGGAAGGGAGCACAGCCTACGTGTCACGCGCCACGCATCCGCACCAGTGCGTACAAAACGCACATGAACGACAGCGAGAGTGGGGGGGGGCAGGTTGGTCCGGAGATGGGAAAGGGCGACGCATGGATCGTAAACACACCGCGCACACAATAGGCGGATATACGAGATGGGCGGAGGTCGCAGGCGAAGTGACGGCGAGGAAGGTGGTGGGTGGTAGTGGTCAGAACATGGCGCCTACTTTCTGCAGCCCCGGGACTACGTGCCAAACGGAACTGCTCTCTCCCCTCATCCTCCCCTACACTGCACGTATAGGGGAAGGGGGAAGAAGTTCGGTTTGAAACTCTTGGGTTGAATTGGCACCACAGTGAAAATTAATTGGTTTAGATCGATGTGTGCTCTCAGAACTCTGATTCAAATAACTTTATTGAGGTCCGGATGCTGTTAATTTATATATCACAAGTTTATTAATGACGACAGTGACAACAGAACGACGACAAAGAGACAAGAAGGACACGAGCGCTACTTGGTGCGAATGCAGAGGGTGAAGGTGCGCCGCGCACGGCAAACTGAGACTACGATAAGGGTTATGAGGACTGATTGATGACGAGAAACACTCAAAAAAAGAGCCAGAATAACTAGAAATGCAACTTAAAAGTGTGGCAGCTTGGGCTAGTTGGTATGACATAACAATAGTTATAGCGCTCGTGTCTTAAAAGTGTGGCAGCTTAGGCTAGTTGGTATGACATAACAATAGTAATAGCGCTCGTGTCCGTGTCGTTCTTGTCTCTGTCGTCATTCTGTTCTCGCGCCATAACTATTGTCATGCCATACCAAACTAGCGCAAGCTGCCACACTTAATTTATTAATGAACGAGAAAACCAGTCGAAGCTGTATTTTTAAACTTTGCACTGAAATATCCACACGTGACGTCAGGGATTTCAAAGAGTGTCAAATTTCCTGACACGGTGCGATTCCCAACGGGGCCGGGCACCGCCGGTCTCTAATGGGGCGACAGGTACACCCCGGCCCATGCTCGGTGTTGAGGGTACCCATTTCTCGAAAATGGTGGCCTCCCCTACTTTCACTAGGTAACCTTTTTCTTTACACAAACGACACGTCCCCTGACTCGTTGCAGAAACCGAAGTTTTTCTGTTTGTTTGTTTGTATACTGTTTGACGTTGCCGTTCAACGGAATACCGGATCGCGTTTACGAGTTTTTGGCTAAGATTTAGTGGCTTTCCATGCTTGCAACCACAATCGCAGTCATGTTCGTTCTCAGCTAATGTTTCGGGGGGGAGGGGGGTTAATTAGAAAAGCCAACTAATTTGTAATAACGCCGCTGCAAGGAGTCTGAACCGAAAGTTAAAAGCACCGCATTTCTACAAAAAAAAAAACAACAATTTTGTGCTTGTCGACCTCTCACAGGGGTCTCACGTTTGCGGCTTCGGTATGCTCCGTCAATCTCGCTTCTCAAACGGCATGGTTCTTTACGTAAGGCGGATATCACTAGTAGCCAAGAACCACTCTAAATATTCGCAAATATAACGTACCCAACGAGTGTAGTTCACGTCTCGTGGAAGTAAGCCTACGTTCCGTAAAGGTCCGCGCACTGCGCTGATCGCACCAGGGATTCGTGGTAACACGGTAACCTCAACAGTGTACAGGCGAGGTAAAAAGCTTTCCCGGAAGAGTCTTTCCTCAATCTAGCCCGGCGTGAGTAACATGGGTCGCTTATGCAGAAAATAGCGTTCTGCTGACACGCGATCCCGAGAGAAACCCGAGCGCACGTCTCGTGGGTGAGGGGGGAGCTCAATTGCAGTGACATCCACTGTATCGCAAACAGGGTGTCCTTTATCAACAATGCATGTCATTATCACGTGTACGGCGCCAGTCCCGGAACTGCTTCGCCTCTCCTTCCTCCCGGCGAAGGGCACTCGTTGACAAGCAGCGGGCGAAGCCACACAGATGCACAAGTGACCTCGAGCATTGCGCGATAAGAGGATTCGCCTCCCCCTTATCAGTACCGTGGCGCCGAAGGGGAAGGGCCAGCAGCTGCGCAGTCACTTTGACCGGATCGCTACTACAACAGCCTGACGATAGTTATAGCGCGAGAACAGAACGACGACACAGACAAGAAGGACACGTAGTCCTTGTGTCGTCGTTTTGTTCTCGCGCTATAACTATCGTCATGCCATACCAACTAGCCCAAGCTGCCACACTTCTAAACTACAACAGCGTTCACGCGATCCTTCGACGAAGAGCGCTCACGGTGCGAGCATCAGAAACCATTAAGTCTTTAGCAGCCTACGGTCATATCACACGCAATGGCAGGGTCTTTCAGCAAGTTGGGGAAATCTGGTACGGTATTACTGTAGCGCTCTTCCTTTACCGGTCGTTAACCTTTGACCAGTGGAGGCACCTCATCACAACAGAAAGGCTCTTTCAAAAATTACTGTGGGGCTTGTCACGGCTCGATGTGGCCTGTCAGCCTATTAACGAGGGACCTGCCGTCCAGGGACCACACTGCCACCGGAGACGAGGAACGCTACTGTACAGCCTTAGCCGTATTTCCGTACCGGTACTGCCGTAACTTGCTAAGAGACACTCGTGAGAGGCCACTGTGAGACGCATGTCATCCCTTCATTTTTCTCCCGCGGGGGGAGGGGGGGAGGCAGTGAACATCCTCTCTCAAACGGAGAACCCTGCGCAGGCCTATGCTTGTGTCAGTCACCAAACTGGGGTCAATCAATAAGAGCCGGCAAATTTCCACTCTCGCAAACCGTATTATGCACTTTCACTTCGTCTCGGAGATCGCTGTGACGCCGAGTGTTGCTCGTGCTCGAGCAGCACCGCGACGGTATTTCTGCCAACGAAGTTACAGCTCCACCATGGGGGAATCCGTGGCCGTCACAAAGTTACTTCTTGCAGCAAATAACTTTCTGATAACTCGTAGGTACCAACGTTTCGACGTGCCGTAATAAACGCAAGTTGAACGAGGCTCGACCGCGGGTCTTCGCTAGTATCGGCATCTAAGACGCGAGACCGCACGTTTGCGAGGCATGCCGCTCTCGAGGGCTTGTTTCCGTGAAAATTGACCACAGGATTGCGCTTACGGTTGAAACATCCGAAGTGTTGAAGCGGGCCGCCCACGTGCGCACACACACCCACAATACAACGTTAATAGCGGCAGTTTCGAAAGTGGCGCTACAAGCGAAGCGCGCGATAGAGGGGGAGTACCGTCGAGATAGCGGCTGCGGCGAGAGTTGCGGCGCCGGACACGTGCAAGCTCGTTTCAGCGGGAGAAAACAAAGGCACGTGCTCGCTTGCGTGATAACCGACACACCAAGTTGGAAGAGGTCACGCGACGCAACTGAACTGTTTGCGGCCGCAAAGATACGCAAGCAAGGCTCGCCGGCCCTTAACACACACAGGCACAAAGATATATAGCAGCCATGTGCCAACAATTGACCGGCTTACTTAACCGCTGTAACGTGGAGAGGCCGATAAAGAACCCAGATAGCGCGCTGTAGTGTAGGACTAGGGCAAATGTATTCCTGGCACTTCCTGATCAGAAGGGAGGAGGAGGGGGGCATAGACCACAGTCAACTCCTGTCATAATGTGACAAACAGCACTACTTTCTCCTCCTCCTGACCGAGGATAACGGAGATTGCGGGGCAGCTATTTGTGGAAGGTCTGAACCGAAAAAAGAAATGTTGGTTGGAGTGGCCCGCCATGGGGCGGGCTACAACCCCCACTCCACAAAAATGCTCAATTTTGTATGTGTATGTATGCAAGCACAAACAAACACATGCACGAACAACATAAAGTATGATACCCCCCTCCGTCATGAAAGAAAAATTTCTGGCTACACTACTATCCATTAGTGCTGCAAGGAACATGGCTGGCACAGGGAATATAGTGCAACACGGAATTTAAAGACGCCCTAGCATGAAGCTTTATGGTCACCTGCAGAATGGTGGTCTTTGCAAAACATGACTGATTGATATGTGGGGTTTAACGTCCAAAAATCACCATATATTATGAGAGACGCTTTTTGCAAAACATAAGTTGCCTGATAAAACACTAGCGAAATACATCCATGTAGAAAAAAAAAAGAGGAGGCGGGGCAGCTTTATTCATATATGCTAACACTGATTAACCATGGACACAAGTGCTAACTGTTCCCAAGTATAAAAAGAGCTATGCATTGCTGTAGAGTACACAATAAAGCAAGGTAGAGACATAGTGCGAAAATGACAAGAAAAACTGAGTAAAATATAACATAAAGGAGTAGCAAGCACATGTGAGATAAAATGCTCTACTAAGAACACAGCAGAAGTAGTATTTGGGAGTATTACCCAGTATTACTAGGAATCTCGTGCTAAGGACGCACTATATCTGGCTCTACTATGCACACTCAGAAACTAAATGCATTAGCAATGACTTTCTAAGGTTTAGCATGTCAATTTACACATCTTACAGTGTTGCAAAGTAGCAATGAAAAAAAAAAATCTTCTGGGCAACGTTCGCTCACCATGTGGGTAGGCGAGGGTGGAGGCACAGGTCTTGGAGACGGCACCTGCGGCCATGAACTGTACAAAGTCTCGAGTAGACTTGACATCAGGGTTGTACGAGTCCCTCGAGGACTCCTTGCGTTGTCGCAGTTGAGCCTTGATGAACTCGTAGATGACAAAGTGGATGATGGTTTCGGAGATGCCAAAGTATGAAGCAGTGATCCCCTTGTAGAAACCCAGCAGTCCATGCCTCTGGTAGATGTCACGAATGCACTGCAGAGCAGAGATGCTGCCATACATCCTGCCGAGAAAACAATAAATGGGATGTGTGAATAAAATGATTAAAGCTCTCATTTTGAAATGCTACTAGCTGATGCAACAGCAAAAAAAAAAAAAAAAAAAAAGAGGAGCAGATGTATGCATGACTGCATCCGTAAGTGATTAGTAAAATCTTGGTAAACAATATTCTGAAACAGTTTAACACATCCCAACAAGTTATGTGCCGCATACTCACTACTGCAGATGAACAACTAAGCTCCTCTAATGAATTGAGATCAGAAAAGATGGCCGCATTGCTCTAATTTACAAGTAAGGCAAAAAAACAATGATTAACACTCAGACAAACATCTGTACATGAGAACACGTTCTAGTGTTGCTTCCACATTACTGAAAAATGTGGCAGTTAAATTCACTACTTTAGTATTTTGAAAACTGCTTCAGAGATGCACAGCAGACTGCAGTCTCTTTATCCCCTACCCATGCCGATTCAGAGCAATTTATTCAAGGTGTTTTACATTAACACAGTGAAAGCCACCTGCCCGGCAGTCCACAAAATCTTTGCAGAATTCTCACCTTTGATCAAGTTGGAGCCTCGTCTTCACGAACCAGATGGGGTTGGTTGCCGTGCAGGACATAAAACCTGAAAAGACAACAGTTGCAAGCACAGCATGGATCCACGCTTCCAGTAATAACTCATAATGATCAGAGCACTTGCAGCTTAGACCGCACTACACATCTGAAATCACGACACCACTGAGCAGAGCATTGGCAAACACAAGCAGGCTACAGGAAATAAAGGCAGTAACACTGCAACAAAACTAAGCTACTGAACCACAACACACGATTCTCGAGTCTTACCAGCACTGGCTGCAGAACAGATATGTACAATGGGAGTATCCGAAGGAAGAAGCTCGTTGAAGATGCTCTTGGAGTTGGAGTATGTACAGAAGTAGATGGCCCTGGTGTGGTAAAACATGGAAGGCAACAATGGTGTGAGTGGACGACTGCTAGGGGAAGACAGTAGGGCAAAATGGTAAAGAAAACGAGGGTGCGCGCCTGCGCATGCCCCAATCAGCAGCGGCAGCTACAGCGGCAGCAGCTGTGAAAAATGATGTACCTCGAAGGCGCCACTCCGACCAGGTTAGGTCCGAGACCCTTGAAAAGAGCCTTGGTGCCTTCCATCTCGACTATTTGCCTGGATTGAGTTGGGAATAAAGATAGAGAGAGAGAGAGAGAGAGAAAGAGAAAATGTCAGTGTGAGAGATCGCCGAAGCAGCGACTGACCACGCATGGGCACCTGCGCAAGTGCTGAGCTGTGGCAGCGCAAAAGGGCACAGTAGACATTTGCAGATGCACCACTGTACAAGCAGAAACACAAACAGCGATGACTGCACTACATCAACATTACACATGACTCTTAAGATACCACACAAACAGACTTCACAAGTGGTTCAGCATTTAATTTAGGGGCAGCTTTATGTTAAAGGGGAACTCCAGCAATTTTTCTATATTCCCCAGCAATTTTTATATATATTCAGATTTCAATAAAAGTTTGAGCATATGTTCTCTTCAGAACTGTGATGATATGTGCCAAAGTATACAATTATAAGTGAATTAGTTAATTATAAAGTGAATTTTAACGACTGGTAGCCAATTCCAAAGCACACATCTGAAAGCAGGCCATCCTGAGTATGTGATGTAACATGCCTAGTCTTTTCCAACACCGCCTCACCCAGCAGACGATGAATGCAGCGCACGATTTCTTTCTTCTATGAGACGACAATAAAGCTGGCACAGTTTGTTTTTGTTAGCTGCTTCATGTGCAGGTGAAAAATCAAAAGGTGATGCTTCCGTGCTCGTATAGTAGCTGAAATCATAGCTGAACTCGTCCCTGTAAGTTCAGATGGGCTCGCACAGCTTGATTCTGCGTCGGATATGGCATTACCAGCTTGCTTTTCATGCGACAGAAGTATGTGAGCCATGTTGACACCCTGGCCAGCCGTGATGGTATGTAGCACATTTCATGATATGATCGCATGCACAGCATGGCACAGCTTTCTGTTTTGGTATTGACTCATTTTTTATTGCTAATTTAAAAGTATCGGCAAGTGTATCTGCAAATGAACCACCGTAGCGGTTAAAGGACTTAATATTTTTCAAAAAGGGCATTATCCAAATATAAAAAATGCACAGGAGTTCCCCTTTGAAGAAGGATGAATATCACTTGCATTTTAGGTGGCACTTAAGAGCCAACCTGTAAGCGACAATGTGATAATGGTCAATCAACTCCCGTATACATAGCAGAACGGCAAGCGCTTTACAATAACAATGACCTGTAAAGTTTAATGCCAGCAAATTACTTAATTACGGAGTCCATTTCCACAATAAACTTATAGGCGACGTGTATCCAAGTTCCAAAAGATAATCTAACATTAACATCCAGTCATCTTGAGAGACAGAAGGATTGGGCGTGTTGGTATAACATAGCACAAAAAAAGAAGTTAACTTCTTTGGCGCAAACAATACGGAAAAAAGGAAAAAAGAAGGCGAGGAAAGAAACAGATTGACGCCATTGGCGTCAATCTGTTTCTTTTCTCGCCTTCTTTTTTCCTTTTTTCCGTATTGTTTGCGCCAAAGAAGTTAACTTCTTTTTTTGTGCTATGTACCAACTAGACCCAACGCAAGTTTTACTGGTATAACATGATAAAAGAGTGCTGAACAGCGCAAACGACAGGAGGGGATAGAAGCTCTCTGTCTGATCTCTTCTATTCCCTCCTGCCGTTTGCGCTGTTAAGCACTCTTTATCAGTCACCTTGCTAGCATTTCAATGCAAACAACAAAGAAAAAACTTCACACTTGTCATAGTGAACTTACTTTCAATTAGTAGTAAAACAGATACACTACAAAGAACATGATCCATGGTCTCTTATCTTAACTGCTAAAAAAATTAACTTATACAGAATGCATTGTGCCTAACTTGGAATTAGAAAATAAATGGAAAGTGGCAACACACAAAATAACATTTCACAGTATTCAGCATACAAACACTTGACATAGCAGCATACATTTCACATTGAAATTGTCTACTAGCATGCGACAACTCCACTGTTGGCACAATGGAGCCCTGCAAATACCATATGCCCAACTGTTTTTTTAAAAGCTCAAATACAAAACATTTGCTTTCGAGAGCTTTATAACGTAATAGCCTGACATACACTATCACGGCAATGTATCATCATTAGGCACCTTTGATTTGCAGATCTGACAGGTAAGACAGCCAGTGTCAACAGCACGTATGCAAAAAGACTATCTCTGGCCATGATATCCAGCTCGAAATAAGTACGGTTTTCAACTTTCTGAATACATACTGATTGACGCTGGCGTCACATTCATAGCACCTATGTAGACTAATCCCATTTGCATTTACGTTACTGAAGTCACCTAGAACTATGAGGCTGTCACGAAACGGCAAGTATTAGCTCAAATTTGAAATTTCGATAGATTGACCTGAGAGGGGCTTGCGAAAAAAAAAAAAATGGTGTTATGCAAGACGCACGGAGAACACTCACTTCAGGCAGCGCCATATTCCTATGGATGGCGCCCTCGTGTTGTTGGCGTTGATCACCGAGGTAGTGAAGCCGCCGCTTCCACCCGTTGGCGTCGGCGTGCACGTGCAGGCATTGAGGCCCAAACGCTCGGCGAGAGACTGGACTGCCGCCGGAGAACCGCCGGGCCCGGAGGAGAGGAAGTGGAAATTCGCTACCGACGACTGCAGGCGCGTTTTCACCACTTCCAGAGGACAGGTGGCGATGGCACCGGCTGTTCCACCCAAACTGCGCAAAAAAAAGAAAAAAGGGGGGCGCCGGGTCGGCATCGTGGCTGCTGCACACAACTATATTAAGACTCGCGCGAGTCCCGTGAACTCCTTCGCAGCAGTACTTTTCAACGCGCTGTGGTACCCGTCTTCGGATTTCTCGGGGCAAAGTTTTTTTTTTTTTCACTAATGCGCACAATTTAAAAGCACCTGCTACAAACACGACCTTCGGCACGGCGTGTGGCAAGTGCGAAAGTCTTTCTATTCTTTGAGCGTGTTGACAAAATCCTTATTTTAAAAAGCACAAAAACAAAAGACGTTCCCCTTCCCCTTAGGCGACATCTCTCCCTTAGACATCTGCGCCGCGCCGAAAATTCCGCGCTTAGCCTAATAAGGCAGTTGGCTAGCGCTCAAGCATCGTTTAGTTTCTTGATGCGTGCGTCACTGGGACACTTTCCTCGAGTGAGTGTGTACTACAGTTCATACACTACAGTGACCAGCCAGGCCGTTTCGCAACAAGCCCCGAACGCCCGAACTGAGTTCCGTCAAAAGTGCTGCGCTGATGAATGTCAGGCTCTGGAATGACGGTGTTGTCACGATGCGCACCTCACTTAAAATTCTCTCTCTGCTTCGGTGGTAGTGGTTAGAAGATGAGAAAAGGCACCTAATTTCTGCAACCCGGTCGGGAGCACGGCGCAGTGCCTAACTCTCTGCTTTGAGTTACTTATGTTTACTTGCCACCGTTCCTCTTCGCAAAATACAACAGAGCTTCACGACGAACGGCGCAACGCACGCAGTAAACAAGCTCGCGAGGGAGAGCCAACACTAATTACCCTACTCCTCCTTCCGCCATGGAAATTTTTTTGGACCGAGTTTCTGTACCCTGCTTTTCATGGTGCCATTGAAGCGCATAAGTGGGGAAATAATACTCTCGATGCATGAAAAATAGACAAAAAGCGGCGGGAGCCCTGAATTTGGAGCAGCTTCGGCAAGCCTCGGCGATATGCACCCAGTCCGAATGCCAGCTTGTTCGGGCAGGCTCTACATCCCGTTTGGGGCATTCACCGGTGGACGGGAAACAGCAGCCGGAACAAAGCGGGGGGAAAAATAACAAAAACCGCAAGGCCCAAGTCTCTTTTAGAAAACATGACACCCTCCATCCACCTCCTCAATCTGTATAACTTACCGCAAATACGTGCGAACGTCCTCCAAACGTGCAGTCTCCTCCTCCTCCTCGGCAGGGTGAAGAAGAGTAAATGCCAGAAAAGTATGGTGTGAAGATGTTGTCAAATCAAGAAAAAAAAAAAGGAAGCCGGAAAAGTTCAACACACAATCCGTTACAACGCATGAACTAAAGAAAGAAATCCGGAAAAGTACAACACACAATCCGTTACAACGCGTGAACTGCTGCGCCGGTGTGAACGTGACCGACACGGCGTCCGCACACATTTGCGGCATGCTCAAAACAAATACCGCGTCCTACATTCCACCAGCTGCACAGCGCGATCTGGCACAACACTGCGCAGTGAATTGCCACCCCGTAGCACGAAAAAGGCCCCACACTCCAATCGATAATTAACGCACGTTTTCAACTAAACAAGCCAAACAAAGGGCGCCATGCACACGTTGGTGCGGGAAACTAAACAGATCTAAGCGGTGCACCGTTTTTTGTCGGGAGGCTCGGTTCGTGTACTACGTGGTGGAATAAACGCCCGGCTACTCGACCGCCACGACCACGATGCCCTTAACCGCAGCTTAACCGTAAGCAGCTCGCTGAAACGGGCAGCACGTCCGCTGGCACAAAAGAGACAGCAACCCGAAACCCCTGGCTCCACAAGAGCAGCCGTGAGAGCACGACACGGCTCGGGAACTAACGCCTACGACGTTGAAGGCTTTTTTTCAGGGAGACCTCGACAGTGATAGCGCGTCCCAGCGAGCTGCGACGCTGCTCGCCGTTCGCGGTTACATTACGGCAGCCGCAGTACGGTTGACTGCACGCTTCTGTGCATAACTTACCCTCCAGCCAAGAGGTGTATTATGGCATCGTATTGAGACATCCCATCAAGAATACATCAAGCCACACACAACACTCCACAACCACTACCGAACACACTGCTGAAATGTTCCACAGGACTACGGGCACGCATCTCACGGCACCACTGATTTACCGATCACTTGGCGAGCACGTGAACACTGTGCTGGCATTGGCTATGCCAGGTCACGTGGCAAAATGTTTACTACCGGAGCAGCAAGAATAAAAGACGCCCCCTCAGAGCCAATCGCAAGCTGTTCATTAATTTTGACGCCAAATTTTTTAATATGTAAATATTTTTTGCGCGTATAAACCACAAACTTTTGGAAAGATGTTTTTTTTTCTTCAAAAAAAAAACAGCAAGTGGTATTTGAGATTTGCTCCGACAGAGCGCAGCACTTTCGGAACCGGTAATCAAGAAGGCCGGCAACCGCTACAGTTAGTTCAGCTATCACACAAAAGATGGCGGGAGCGCATGCTGCGTAGTTTATAGGTGTTTTATGACGCTGCTATGGTGGCTACAAGGAACGCTGCCATCAACCATAGCCATAGAGGAGGCTATGCATCAACTAATGGCGGGAGCAACGTTACTAGATTATTTTCAGTTGTAAAACTGGCCGGCGCTGCCCGGAACCGCCACCGATCTTTCTCTCTGTGGCGCTGCAGTCGCAACCGGCTTAAGGTCCCTAGATGAAACAAACCGGCTCGGTTGCCGGGGCGCTCGCAGGCGGTTTCGCTTATGCGCCGCAGTAGCCGGCGCATTCGGTGCCCCGGTCTCCGGCGTTTCTTGTTCGCGCGGTCGTTTTCAGAAGTGCTGAATGAGCGATGCCGTTCGAGTGGCACATTTCGTGATTTTCGAGCGACTGTATTTTATTGCTGTGGGCCTCTGCATGTGAGGCTGAGGCCGACAATGCCGACCTGCTTCGTTCCCGGGTGTACCAGTGGCTACAGCAGCAACAAGAACAACACGGACAGGCACTTCTTCTCGGCTCCCAAAGATGCGACGCTTCGCTCGCTTTGGAATAAGGCCATCCCGCGTGCGGATAAGGAGCTTTCACCGGATAAGGAGCTTTTTTTTTTTTTTTTGTGACGCGCATGCATTTCTATTCCAGATTCCTTCAGCGAGAGCGTGCCTTGAATGTGCAGGTCAAGTCGGCGCGCAAACGCGCTAAGCTGCTGTAAGCACGCTGGCAAAGTTGTATAGTTTGTTGTAAATGAAAAAAAAAAACCTTGCATACATGTATCTATTCATTACTTTTTTTTCTGTCAACATGATTTCGTATTTTGTAGCCATATTCACCGTAAGCAAAAAAGATGCGGAGTTGATTTGTAAATAAAAATGCTTGCATGTATCTATTCATTACTTACTTTGTTTCTCTTAACATGCTTTGGTATATTGTAGCAATATTCACCTCAAGCAAAAAAGGTGTGGAGTTGATTGTAAATTTAAAAAAAAAAAACGTTGCATATATTTTTCTACTTTGTGTCTGCCGTAAAGTGTGCACTGTGAAAACCAATAAATTGCTGAAAAGAACATTATGCTTATTGACATCTAAGCTGGTTTAACTTCGTCAGTTAATTGACTCAATCATTCTTTCAATTAAAGCTATTTCGCCTTTTGCAGAAATGTCGCTTCTTGGTGGCGTTTGGTAAAGCTAACTGTTGTCAGGGCAAGACATGGAAAAGGTACTATTCCAAAAAGGACGTCGAGACAATTGGGAAGTTTCGTCTTCGAGTGGCCATAATTACTAGAGCCACTAAATGACGTAGCTCCAATGGTGACCTTGCTTCTTTGGCTGGAAACAAAATGAGCGGTTTCGTGATTTTTTATAAAATTCGGAAGAGACAATCAAAATAAGTTTTAACGGAGGCTTATTCCATGCTACCAGCTTGCGGCAGACCGTTCACGCTCGTGGTTGACTGCCGGCGAGCAGCCGACGCAAGCGCGCGCAAACTACGATGCACTTCGGCTGACCTGTTGTAGAAAGCAATGCAATGAGCCGTAACGGACGGCTTTTCTGCCCCACATTAAGCGATCCTGAGCAGCTACTGGAAAGTACTCTGGCCTAGATGTAGTCTGGACGCGGACAACTTGACGGGTAGCGGGTAATCTTTGATGTTATCGTGCGCTAACGTCATGAGAAGGCCGAAGCGGCGTTGGGAGAAGCGCCGTTGCACGCGATGAGCAGCGGCCGGGTAGAGCAAAATGCGGCGGTCCCGCCCTCTCGCGGCACGCCGAGAAACGGAGACGCCGGCGGCGCACGGCGCATGGGGAGAGTTTTACAACTGAAGCTATCTAGTAACGTTGGGCGGGAGTGCACGCTGCCAGATAATTCATTTATTTTATCGTTCCGGGCAGGATACCGCAAGGTGCCCACCGGATACAAAGGGGACCACCACAAACATCATCATCTCAAGTCCCTGTCTGAATAAAATTTCAAGGACTTTACCAGGCTTGACTGCCATCTAGTTTCATACGGCACGCTGCGTTGATAAGAGCGTCGTACATTATAGGTTTTATATGTGTTCTGTGGCGTCATAGAGTAACGTTTTACGCTATGAGAGCGTTATGAACCTTAGCCCTAGAAGTGTGGCAGCTTGGGCTAGTTGGTATGACATGACGATAGCTATAACGCGAGAACAGAACGACGACACAAGGACACGTGTCCTTCTTATCTCTGTGCCGTCGTTCTGTTCTCGCGCTATAACTATCGTCTTAGCCCTAAGGCTGAGTTCCTAACGACTAGCACATGTTTCTTCAGAGTCAGAGATGATGATGATCCTCTCATAACGCTAGCACTCGTCCACAAAGAGGGATCGGCCAGCAACTGGGTGGCAGGATCGTTAAGTTAGTGGGTTATGTATCTAAAAACATCCAATAAAAATTAAATTAAAAAAAACAATCGTAGATACTTCTTTTTTCGTTAGTCATGAACGTCAATGTACTTTTACTTTCTCATTTGAATGTAGTGGAGGTACACGGTCATCGCGAACACCCAGGGGCGTAGCCAGGAAGTGTCACACCCAGCCCATGCCCCCCCCCCCCCCCCCCCCCCCCGAATTTGTTTCGCCATAGCACAGAGATCAAAAATGACCATTTCAAGGGGGTGCCTCTCCCGAAATCAAGGTGGTGCCTCCCCCGAAAAAAATTTCTGGCTACACCTCTCGGTACACCGCGAATCGTCATTCATAAATGTCCTTGATATGCAATGGCGCACGCAGGGGAGAGGGCAGTTCGAAGTTCCCGCCCCATACTGAAGTATAGTGCACTATAACCGAAGTGTTTATATTTTGTATGTCTATCACACGCACACAACGCACGCGCGAAAATACATATTCAGTGCAGTCGCAGCTCTATTCTACTGTCTCCCACCTCCCGAATAAAAATTCTGGTTACGCTCATGCTGTACTCGTATTTTTGACAGCTAATTTGTGTGTTAAATCAATGTGTAGCACCTCGAAATTATAGAAAGACATGCCGCTTTTCCTCATGAAAGTTTCGCCCTTCAGACTTGGGTAGCAATAATCGTGGGAACAGCAAAGTAATGCGACCCTGAAACCACCCGTTTCGTAATATCTATTATACGTATTAATTCTAAGGTATTGATGTTTGCTCTGTCGCCCTCTACACTGCTAACCAATCTTCACAAAACACTGAACAAAGCTACTCAATAAAGTTAAATATAAATAATGACCTTTTCTTCTTTATACTCAACTAATGAAAATTGTTGCGCTTTGCTCAGACGACACGATGGTGGCACCTGCCCATCGCTTTGCGTTCTACACCTTATCGCCTCTGAGACAGGCGCTCACGCATTCCTTCGTTTTCGAAGATAACTGCCAGATAGCGCTAGTCCTACGTGCCTCGATGCACTCGTTCACCTTCGCTGCACGGATCGAGACACTCTAACGCAGGGCCTCCAGAATACCATTCACCTATTTTCTCACGCAGAACATCAAATAAACGTTTTGTTCACTTTCTTTAGATGCAAGACTATCGTCTTTCGACGAATTTAGCAGTAACGCAGATAAGGGGATAATTTCTTTTAGCGCTTCATAAGCTTCCTGCTTGTCACGGCGGTTGAGATACGCGTTGTCTGCACATGGTTCCATCGGGTAGGGTTTCCGCCATCTAGTGTTGCGATGCAGCGCTGGTGAAGCGTAATAGGAGGAGTAATCGAGGGGATGGCGCCCTCTCTAAACTGGTCCTGGAGTCAGCAGTAAGCTTCCCATACGTTATAGGGACGAAAATCCTTCGGGTTAAGCCATGTCCCCTGTCCGTCGGCGTGACACGCTATGAATATCCATGCCATTATGGATATCCATATGAATATCCTTACGAACACCCATATCGACTTCTCAACACCATATTATTTTTTTTCAATTCAATTTTATTCAACATCTTACAAATGTTTGGTGCATGGACAAAAAGTCTGAGAAGGCTTGACTAGATCAGTGCACCAGAATATGGCATACACTGGTGTGAATTACAACAAATTTATAGGTAGAACGCATCACACAAAGAGGAAAAGAACCACAAGAAAAAAAAAAGCACAAAGAATGTGCGCATAGGTATTTATAAAGCAAAGGAATGATATGGATATACATATGGGTATTCATATGAATATCTATACGGACGCCTTAACACCATACACTCTTTAAAAAGTTAGTAAAAAGGTAGCAACTGCAAGCAAATATGTAGTAACTGCAGCGGTTACTACCTTTCTGGGACGGTTACTACCCTTTTCTACCTGTTTACTACCTACCTTAGTCAACAGTTGCTAGATGCAACCGTTACTAACTTTTTGCGACCTGTTTACTACCTATGTTAGTAAACAGCTATTAACCTGGAATCAAAGAGGTGGCAACTGCAGCCGTTACTACCTTTCTTGCCCCATTACTACCTTTTTGCGATCCGGCTGTTGACTATCTTATCCAAAATAGTGTGTAATTCCAATTTTGATGATTTATGAGCGGAATCGTCTCGACGTATCATCATTAAACGAAATAATGAGATAGAAAATATCCATTGATCAAGAAAATGCAGTTTGTTTCAATCAGACAACCGAGATATGTAAACGTCATTCGGCTATTGTAGAAACTGAGAAGTACAAGTTAACGAACCATAAGCAAGTGCTACACGCGTTGTAATAGATAAATACAACAAACTTAGTAAATTATAGCAAATTAACAAGGCTGGCGGATCGAAATAACCAAAGGGTCATAATTAGTCCCGAAGATGGCCACAATTAATCCACTGCGACGTGTCTCCAAATGTTATCATTGCTTTGACGCGTCAAACCCCAAAAACGATTATTACCTTTTAACTGCTGATATATTAACCGTGTGAAGCATTAAAATGCACTCAGAATGAATTCTAACCCTTGTTTCGGCCACTGTAAACGCCTTTTTGTGGCCCTTTTATAATAAATAGATATGAAATATAATTTTTTATAAGTAAGGCTGAATAAAAGTCTTGAGCTACGTCCCCAAACACACGTAACCAGGTAGTATAGTTAGTGCTATAGGTTCGCATTTTCTATAATTCATCCTGAAATGGAAGTGCTCCCTTGTGCCAGACATGCACCTGCAAAGTAGGGGCTATATATACCCCACGAGTAGTACATACTGTGTGCGTAAGAAATGGTTAACTTGTTAAGCCTATGTATTCTTCGCGGTCATGGTACACCATGCTAGATTACCCGAAGTTGTGTAGTAATGAGACAATGTTTGACCATCATTAGCAAAAAAGAAATTATATGCCAAAATGTATGAAGAGGGATGAACAGACACCAGAAGACGATCTGCAGGAAGATCCTCAGCTTACATGCAGCTGATGAAGACGAAGATGATGATGCAGAAAAATCTAAAGATGCCTGGGCCCCTGCAGCAGTCAGCTCACCATCACCAAGTGGAGAGACCATGTATGAGACACAGAGTGAAGACGATGACGATGATAAGATGAAGGATGACAAGTCATCCATAGCTGATGCAAGAATGACGATGATAAGTTGAAGGATGACAAGTCATCCATAGCTGATTGATGCAAGAACAAAGACACCTGAAACACCCAGTGGCACTGAGCCAGACATGAGAGACGATGCCTCGCAGCATATGAAGTCTGGCACTGAAGATGGCACTGGAGATTTGAGTAAACATTTGCTTAGGTCTGTTGAAGATTCTGTTCCGAATAGCCCAGCATCTGTGCTGCAGGGGTGAGCATTACTCTTTTTTTATTGGTACTGTATAATCTCGATCAAAAGGAATTGCTTAAATGGGACAGACACTTTTTCCGCATCTTCATTCGGAAATATTTCATTACAGTAAAATATAAGTGATACTGATCTCAAAAGCAAGCAGAAATATTCATATGAACCAAATTTCTCCTCTAAAAAAATGTTAATGTTTGCACTGGGTCACGCAAAGAAAAGACTATATGAGCACTCTTGTAGTCGTCTTCTCTTCTTGCATCTTGTTCGTTTGCATTCACATCTACTTGAGAAGAAACCAACGCGCCCAACAAAGCATTCTATTAAGCGGAGTAGTGGGATTTGCCCAAAATCTGTGGTGCAGACCCGTTTGTGATGATGATGGTGGTGGCAGGTTTGACACTTTACACCTGGTTTAAACAGTTTCACTGTTATAAATCTAGTGAAACATGTTTTCAAATAGTGATATATGCACAAAAGGTTTATTTCGGTAGAGAGAGCTCGCATATATGTCTATCTGGGACACATGTAATGAATGAAGCTGGCTGCCATGGATACCCACGTCCGAGCTTCATCTGAAAAGGCCCTACAACACTTTCCTAATTAATTGTTGAATGGCTTCATTAAAATAGCTTATTGCCTCACAAGTCGAGTGCCGCAAGAACTTTTACAATCCAAAACTTAGAGCGGAATTGCAGAGCTTTTTCGCATGCTTCAAACGCTTTCCCTTTCCTTTGATACTAGGAAGCTAGCTGAATGCTATGCTGGGAGTGGTATGACAAAGAGGCTAGAATGTGCATTCTTTCGTCAGTGCGCATCATTACCCATGGCTTACTTCCTATATGATCGCGGGCATGTGGTGGCATCCAGCAGTGGCCTCGGTAACTATATATGCATGTCACGATGCTCAAATCAGCTGAATGGCTGTGGGTATTGGGTTTTCGACTCGGTGATTTGGATTTACGGCATCATTCTCGGGTTAAGAGGGAGCAATTTGAAATGAGTTTTGAGAATCAATTGCAAATTTCAGGCCACTTGCAGCGGTGTAATGTTTGGCTCACGTGTTCTCAGAAGCCTCTACTACCAATCAGCAGCATTTGCGAACCACGCTGAAAGAATGTTGCTATGTTTCTTTGGGGTTAACTTAAAGCTTTGGTGCGTTTAGTCTACTGCCGCATCAGCCGCATAGGTATGAACAGCTGCTTATTAGTCGCTGTCAATGCTCACATGGATGGATACCGCAGTTTTTTGCGCAGCAGTTGCGGCTAGCGGTAGTTCTGTTTTAAATTTGTGTGCGCTAGCAGTGCCCGTGCCTTTGGAACTGTGTGCTGCTATCTATGATAATGTCTACCTCGGTTACAGCTAATGACTTGGTGAGCATTGGTACGCCTGTACTTTCGTAGCAGTCGTCGCTGCCACAGAAGATTGTGTCGACAGCGACCTGCAGTTTTGTTCGCAGCAGTTGCGGCAAACAGTAGTTCCGTTTTCAGTCTCTGGGCGCTGGCTGCAGGCGTACTTCCTGAGCATGCCGCTGTCGGTTGTCGCTTAACGGTATCTGCACCCAATATCGTATCGCACGGTGAGGCATGCAGAAGGGTTTGGAACATTCAAATTGTGGCCCATTGAACACAGTGGGAATTTTACGAATGTGTGTCGGTCCGAAGTTTGTGTGAGCTATGTTACGCACCAAACAGCACCGATAACCTTTTCTCCGTTTATGTGCACCGCCTGTAAAAAGTGATACAATGGTCTTATAAATGAATGAAGGTGGTGTTCTTGCTGTTGCTGTCAAAGCTCTCATGCAGGAGCTGAAATATCTTTTGATGTAAACGTTTTCTCCCTTGGCACCATGTGTTCATGATTGATGTATTCTTTCCCGATCAGACAAATTTTGACTTTAGGGGGTTACTATGTTTTCATTATTTTTCTTGTATATACAAGAATGCGCCTTTCATAGAATAAGCAGAGACAACTAATGAGCGTACTTTCTGATCGGACTTCAGTGCTGATTGCTTATTTGGAAGTGAGTGTAGCAGTTGGAGCACTTGAGAGCTGTAAAAGGCATACTATGCTGTTCTAGGGAGCAGCGATGGCGTAGTGGTTAGAGCGTCCGCCTCACATGCAAAAGGTCCGTGGTTCAAATCCCGGTGCCGCGCAATTCCCAACCGGATAAAAGAAAATCCACGTGGTAATGGAACTGCACTACGAGGCCTGGGGTGCTGCCTCACCGGTAACCACCGCCGGGAACGCACTCCCTCACCAGAGAAGGATTGGCCACCCTGGTGTAGTATCTGGCCACTACCTCCCTCATGCATACGTCCAATAACTCACGGCCCTCAGTCCCCAGCAGCTGCGAAGCAACTGACCACGGCCGCGGTCAGATCTGCAACGCAGCAGCGGGTGCTAAGAATCTCTGGATCCGTACAGGCCGCCGTTGGAACCTGACCTTGGCAACGTTTAACGCTAGAATCTTATGTAGTGAGGGAAGTCTAGGTCTACTATTCGAGGAGCTAGAGGGTGTTAAACGGGATATAATAGGGCTCAGTGAGGTTAGGAGGTCAGATGACGGTGCTACAGAATGGGCAAGTCCTTTGCTATCGGGTCTTGGCTGACAGAAGAGAACTTGGAGTGGGGTTCCTAATTCACAGAAACATAGCTGGTAGCATAGAGGAATACTATAGTAGCATTAATGAAAGGGTGGGAGATTTCGTAATTAACCTCAATAAGAGATACAAGATGAAGGTAGTACAGGCTTACGCGCCTACATCCAGCCATGATAAATGCTTCAGTTGAAAGCTTCTATGAACACGTGGAATCGGCAATGAGCAAGGTAAAAATACAGTATACTATACTGATGGGAGACTTTAATGCAAAGGTAGAAAAGAAGCGGGCTAGAGACCAGGCAGTAGGAGATTATGGCATCGGTACTAGAAATGCCAGAGGAGAGCTACTAGTAGGATTTGCAGAACGCAATAATTTACGGATTTTGAATACCTTCTACCGAAAACGAGGAAACCGTAAGTGGACATGGAGGACCTTTAATGGCGAAAATAAGAACGAAATAGACTTTATAATGAGTGCACACCTAGGCATTGTGCAGGATGTGGAAGTGGTAGGCAAGGTACGATGCAGTGACCATAGAATGGTATGGTCCCGAATTCCCCCAGACTTGACGAAGGAACGAGAGAAACTGATACGCAAGGAGCCACTCAATGAGCTAGCACTGAGAGGGAAAGTACAGAAATTTAGAGTGTCGCTTCAAAACAGGTACTCGGCTCTTAGTGAGGATTTGATTGATATGTGGGGTTTAACATCCCAAAACCACTATATGATTATGAGAGACGCTTAGTGAGGAAACCAACCTTAGCGTAGATACAATGATAGATAATCTGACGAGTATCATTATGGAGTGTGCAGTGGAAGTTGGAAGCAGGGTTGTTATACAGGACACTGACAAGCTTTTCCAGGAAACGAAGGATCTCATTAAGAAGCGTCAAATCATGAAAATCTCAAGTACAACAGACAAAATAGAACTGGCAGAGCTTTCGAAGTTGATTAATAGGCGTAAGGTATTCGATGTAAGAAGGTATAACATGAATAGAATTGAACACGCTCTGAAAAACGGAGGAAGCGTCAAAGCAGTGAAGAGGAAACTTGGGATAGGCGAAAATAGGATATATGCACTATGGGACAAAGAAGGCAAAATAACTACCAATATGGATAGGA
The DNA here is from genome assembly GCF_013339725.1 of Rhipicephalus microplus. NCBI lineage: Eukaryota > Metazoa > Arthropoda > Arachnida > Ixodida > Ixodidae > Rhipicephalus > Rhipicephalus microplus. The sequence continues at coordinate 224,294,780 of NC_051165.1, read as the reverse complement.
TAGTTAAAATAGCGGAGGAGTTTTACAGAGATCTGTACAGTAGCCGGGACAACCATGACTTTAATACTATAAGAACTAGCAGTAACCCAGATGACACCCCACCAGTAATGATAGAAGTCAGAAAAGCTTTGAAGAGCATGCAAAGAGGCAAAGCTGCTGGTGAGGATCAGGTAACATCAGATATGCTGAAAGATGGAGGACAGATTGTGTTAGAAAAACTAGACACCCTGTTCACGAGGTGTCTACTGACGGGAAGAGTACCAGAGTCTTAGAAGGACACTAACATCATCTTAATACATAAGAAAGGAGATGACAAGGACTTGAAGAATTACAGGTCGATTAGCTTGCTCTCTGTAGTATACAAGCTATTTACAAAGGTAATTTCTAACAGAGTAAAGAAAACACTAGAATTCAATCAACCAAAGGAACAAGCAGGATTTCGAACAGGCTACTCAACAATCAGCCACATTCATACTACCAATCAGGTAATAGAGAAATGCTAAGAATACAACCAACCACTATACATAGCCTTCATAGATCACTAGAAGGCATTTGATTCAGTAGAAATATCAGCCGTCATGCAGACACTGCGGAATCAGGGCGTTGATGAAGTATATATAAACATCCTGGAAGAAATCTACAGGGGACCAACTGCTATCATAGTGCTTCATAAAGAAAGCAACAGAACACCAATCAAGAAGGATGTAAGGCAGGGGGACACAATCTCCCCAATGCTATTTACCACGTGCTTACAGGAAGTTTTCAGAAACCTAGAATGCGAACACTTAGGGATAAGAGTTAATGAAGAGTACCTTAGTAACCTGCGCTTTGCCGATGACATTGCATTGCTGAGTAGCTCAGGGGACGAATTGCAACTCATGATTACGTAGTTAGACAAGGAGAGCAGAAAGGTGGGTCTTAAAATGAATCTGCAGAAAACGAGAGTAATGTACAACAACCTCGGAAAAGAGCAGCGCTTCGAGATGGGTAATAGTGCACTTCAAGTTGTAAAAGACTATGTCTACATAGGGCAGGTAATAACCACGGAGCCGAACCACGAGATTGAAGTAACTAGAAGAATAAGAAAGGGGTGGACACATTTGGCAAGCACTCTCAAATTATGACAGGTAGATTGCCACTATCCCTCAAGAGGAAGGTATATAACAGCTGTATCTTGCCGGTACTTAGCGACGGAGCAGAAACCTGGAGATTTAAAACGAGGGTTCAGTTTCAATTGAGGACGACGCAGCGAGCAATGGAAAGAAAAATGGTAGGTGTAACCTTAAGAGACAAGAAGAGAGCAGAGTGGATTAGGGAACAAACGGGGGTTAAGGATATCATAGCTGAAATCAAGAAGAAGAAATGAACATGGACCGGGCATGTAGCGCGTAGACAGGATAACCGCTGGTCGTTAAGGGTAACTAACTGGATTCCCAGAGAAGGCAAGCGGGTTAGGGGGAGACAGAATGTTAGGTGGGCAGATGAGATTAAGAAGTTTGCGGGTATAAATTGGCAGCAGCAAGCACAGGACCGGGTTAACTGGCGGAACATGGGAGAGGCCTTTGTCCTGCAGTGGACGTAGTCAGGCTGATGATGATGAATGAAAATTGACACAGAATTAAGCCAAGGAAATTCTGTCAGATACATTAGTTGCATGTAATAAAGAAAATAAGCCCCTTGGGAGATAACATTTCCTTCATGCTTTTCTCCTCATCACATTGTATGTTTGCCGCCAGTGTTTTGTTCGTTTTAAAATTTTCACAATGTGTAGCAGCCATGTTTGTCATGTAGCCATATCATACTATTGATTAATGTACCAACTAGCCCACCTTCCGCCGCTTGTTCAGTTTTGAAGATTTCTTCCTTGTCTGTAGCTCCTTTGACATCATCAAGGAACTTGCAAGAGGAATCGGAGAATGGCACCACAGGATATTAAATTTATGTCAGAATCCTTTGTATTATGTGCTTCATGTAAATAGTCTTGAGCTGTCCTTGACAAAACAATTGAGAATGGCAGGGTGTTTCAATGGAATCACAAAGGCAAGAAACAATTTCTTTGGTTAAGTTTTACATTGACTCAACAGCCACACATTTCAATTGGCAATACTATGCACAGAACTTACAGGACCCCTGACAGCAAAAGTTTTGTTAGCGAGTTTTTTTACAGTAATTTGTAGCTTTGTGTCTGGTATTGAAAAAATTGTATCGTAAATGCTTTAACACACCATATAATTAATTACTGTTAGTGGCATTAATTCAGAGCGATCTTACATCAGTTCAAAACACCTGCCTAAATACTGTAAGAAACTAGCACCCCACAGCATAGTAGCGCCTCAGACACTGCGCTATGACTGCGCTCAAGCTTTCGCGACGCTGGCATGCGCTGTTTCCAAGTAGGGGGATTGGTGTGCAGCGAAGAATGAAACGATGTGGGTGCTTTGAGCATGTCCTCTTAATAAAAAAGAAAAGCATTTCTGGTATAAGCAGCCAAAACTTCCTTGAGAGCAGCCCGACAACAGAACCAGAGGGATGACGAACAATAGTCCTCACTGGGTGACAGTTGGGCTATCCTGCACACCCTGCAAATGTTGACCTCTGCAGCATCACAAGGGGAGTCCCGGTCATCCTCAATCTACAGAAAATATCGACTGCACCTGAATACTAGGAAGAGAACTCAGCCTTATTTTAAAACCAAATTAAAATATCTTCTTGGCCCTGCATACAGGACTATGAAACAACACAAGCATCTTGAATTTCAAATTTGGTGTGAGGGGTCCTTTAAGCACATGGACTGTGCTTTCAATAGCAAGGATTACGAGTTTTGTGCTTTCTGAACAGTTGCTCTTGACCCTCAAATTTCTGTGAAGCTTGGTTTTATTGACAAGTTATCTCTTCCATACACTTCCTGAAAGGACAATAAAAAAAAAAGTGTACAGTGTTCATAATGTGAAAACACTACACTAAAAATATGTAGAGAAAGAATAGGATTCTTTTGGGTACATCTTGTCCAGGAACAATATCTTTAATTAACCTTGTATACACTTAGTTTCTTCAGTGCACTGAAACTTGAATGTGATGTTTATAAAGGCACTTCAAGCAAAATCTGTAGGGACTAGGATTGCAGCATTAAAAAGTAAAATGGAAGCAACATTGATGCTCATTGTTTGAAAACAAGCTAAGGCTAATAAAAGAAGTAGAAGGCATAGTGTTAGATGTGGATGTACAGAATTAATGTCAGAGAATGTTTAATAGTTCTTGCATGAAGCATCAATTCTGTAAATTTGACAAAGCTCGTTTTAGAGAACATATTATTTCTCACTTGTGCTGCTGTAGAATGTATTTTATGGTTACATCATGTCTGTCTATCTTTCTAGAGATAAATTTATAAAGGTATGAAGGGAGCTGACGAAAACGACAAAGGTATAGAAAAGTGCATCTGGCAACAGGTGTTTACTGGTGCATACAATAAGCACTTGCGTGAACCTCTATCCAACATAAACTACAACATACATACACAATAACAACTATGCTTAAAGAAACAGAAACCAAAACTTAATTTATGCAATTTACCTGCACATCAATAAAAACATAAAATACCATTCACATTTGAAAAATAATTTTAAACTATGTGTTCTCACATGATGTCAGCGATTGGAAATCATTCAAACGTATGTCATGCTTCTTACTTCTTTCTTTATAGAAGCATACAACTGACCATTACTATCGTTTCTCTATGCAGCAACAGCATTTACATCATAATGTAGGACTTCAATTACTACTCCTTGCAGAAGTCGCTTTGTTGTGTTAATACAGCGAAACAATGTTTAAAACCGGCTCTTTGTTCACATGAAGATCTGTGACAAAATGGAGACCGCGTCTTCCACAGCCACTTGAGAAATGGGAAAGTCATTCATATCTGGCGTGTCCTGTTCTGTCGTCGTCACTGCTCTCTTGTACTTGCTTGAGGAGTCATTTGTGGCTTTGTGTGACTGGAGCAAATGCTGCCGCAGTTTTATTTGGCTGACTGCACCTTTGGAGCAGAGCGGACAGAAGAACTTGAACTCCTTTGTGTGCTGTGTGATGATGTGGTTCTTGAGGTTGGTCGGTATGCTGAACGCCTTGCTGCAGTGCGGACACACGTGAGGTTTTTCGCCTGTGTGCGAGCGAATGTGCAGAGCCAAAACGCTCAACGAGTTGAACCTGCGGCTGCAGTAGGGGCAAGTGAGTCGCTCAGTGTCAGTGTGCCGGTTCAGCCTGTGAGCGGCCAGGCTGCTCTGGTACTTGAAGCGAATGCGGCAGACGTCACAGCTGTGTCGCCACGTGTGGTCTCCGCTCCTCCAGCGGCTTGACGACCTTGACTCCTGGTTGTGCCAGTACCTCCGATGAATGGAAAGACCCTGCAAAAGTGGCTTGTATGAATCTAAGACACCACATGTGGCGCTCGGCCATAGGAAGAAAACCTGAATTGTGGTCCACAATTGACATGACGATAGTTGTAGGATGAGAACAGAACGACGACAAAGGGACAAGAAGGAGACGATTTTTCGTCGTTCTGTTCTTGCGCTATAACTATCGTCATGTCATACCAACTAGCCCAAATCGCCACACTTTTAAGCCACAAATGACATTGCGCAAAGCAGCAATGATAAAGCAGTTCTGCAGACAAGGTAGAATTTCTGCACTATTTCTCGCCGCATCAGTTAAAGTAAATGCTTGCAAGTTACCACCATTACCATTTTGTATGCTTTGCATACACTTTGCCATACTATCATCTTACCAACCAGCTGAAGTCGTGTTTGCTTGCAGAGCGGCCTTTCGCAAACTAAAAAGAGAGATGCCTTTTCTGACTCCCCTTATCTTGTCCGTGTCGTGTGCTTTAGTGTTGGCTTCATTTTAACTCGTTCACTTCAGCGCCAGTTTATAGATGAGCTCTCAGAGCATGGCAAAAACCAGTTGTGGCAGCTGGTGGACATAACCAAATGTAGCATCAGGGAAATGCTGCAAAATATCTGAGACATTTAACTTGTTGGTAATCAGTTTTAATTATTGCAGTGTGTACTGCTTATTATTACCCCTTTTTTACTACGTCGTTTATAACTTTGCATAAGAGCACCTTGAAATTCCAACACCACACTGCTAGACATTGTAAAAGGTACAGAAGTGAGTCCATAGCAGCCATGGGTTCACTAGCTGCAAGAACATCGAAGCACATGGATGAACATGACCACATCCAAAGAACAAGCACTGGTGCTTGAAACGAGCATGTGGAGGGCTTGTGAAAAAATAATAAAGACCAGACAGGGGAGTGAGGCCCACACAGCGTGCTAAAGCTTGTTGATACAAAAAAACTGGCATGCCTGTGAAAGGGATGCGGGACACCTCTTGATTTGCCAGTCGTTCTTACACTGTTATTATATGCTCTTACACGACAACCAAGAGAAAGGTTAGAACAAGGTCTTGACGGTTGCAGCCAGCTATTGCGGTGAAAACTTGAATTTCTGTAGTAATAAGCCCCGCCGCGGAGGTCTAGTGGCTAAGGTACGCAGCTGCTGACCCGCAAGTCGTTGGATCGAATCCCGGCTGTGGCGGCTGCATTTCCGATGGAGGCGGAAATGTTGTAGGCCCGTGTGCTCAGATTTGGGTGCACGTTAAAGAACTCCAGGTAGTCAAAATTTCCGGAGACCTCCACTACGGCGTCTCTCATAATCATATGGTGGTTTTGGGACGTTAAACCTCACATATCAATTGTGGGGGTGCTGACACCCCCTGTAAAGTTGTTTGCGCCGTGTGGCGCACGTGCCTCGCCCCAAGGCCGCATTTCGGGTGACGACCACCGGGCGATAGGTGGCATTGTGTTCGCGTTGAGTACCACTGTTGGTAGAGTGGTAGCGCCGGTGGTGACCCCTGGCAGAAGGCAGGCCTTGGTGGCGGGCGAGAGTTGAGCGAGCCTCTTCTGCACGTGGCAGCTGCCACAAACGGTTGGTTGTCTATAGCGTGGGCCCTCGGCGCGGGGCACCGCGGGCCTGCGCGTCGGGGGGCCCTCGCGGTAAGTCAAGCGTTGGTGACGCCGCCTTGGGTGTGTTATTGTGTGTTTGGTGTGTTACTGTGTTATGTTGTTTGTATGGTGCGTGTTAGTACAATTGATGTATTGATTCGGCGGACGATAGCGTCGTTTTAAATGAGCTAAATAAATGTATAAATGTTTGGTTTGTACCAGCCATTTCAACTGTGTCTATTCACTCCAACAGCGTGGCGTGGTGTGCGTTCGCCATATCGAGACCCCACACAATCAATCTGTAGTAATAAGTCTACACTACCTGTGAGTGCTTAAACCGTTTCTGGCACAGTTCACACTGAAAAGGTAGACCTGCTTCATGGCTTTGGCTGTGGTGGTCCAGTGCTGCCTTTGTTTCGTAGAAGTTGTTGCACATGCTGTACAAGAGAAACAAGCATAAAAAAAGATGGCATGTTTTACATGGACAAGTGCCACGCATTGCACCGATAGCTTTAGGGCTGGATAAAAGATGAAAAAAGAAAACACCGGGCCCAAACAAACATGCAGCAAGATAAGAACGACGAGCAGTCTCTTAAGCATCCAACATAAGCATTTTGACAGTACTTGCAGCAAGTACCGTGCATGGAAAGTGGTGCTTTAGCGTACACACGTTAATCCAAACACTGCCAGGTATGCCATGTAATCCAAAAAGTACTTTGTGAAGAGTACCTCGCAGATAGTTTGACACTATGGACAGTTTGCTGATTGTGAACACAAAGCCCGATAACACTATTGCAATGCCATGGTGAACAAAAGCTGTGCAAGTATGCTCGTTGTTGTCAAGCCTATGAAGATGCCCGTGCTAACCAAACTATGAAGAAAGCTACGGTCGGGCTTAAAAGGGTTATGAGTAGTGGCATACCCATGTTTAATAGGCATATGGCTTTAATGGGCCCACCCATTACAGTTGACATGGTGTGACACCTGGTGCGATACTGGGCAACTGCAAGGATGGTAAATCCTATGAAGGGGGCGTCGCTAGAGCTACCATTCCATCAAGTGGTTTAGTATTGCTCAAGGCATTAACTGCCCGCCTTAGCGCGCGTGTGTATGCGCTTCGTATGCTCTTCACCAGCCGCAATAATGGAGGAGGAGAGGGTAGGTGAGAAACAAGGGGGAGAGAAGAAAATATGGGGTGGAAATTCAGATAAGCTGGCACGCTTATTGGGTGAGTAACGGGTAAACACACTAATATCGAACAACAGTTTATAGTGGGGGAAGTAAGACACTAACAATAATCGCACTACTACCTCAATGTGATGCGACGCCACCACAAACAACAGCACCTAAATTTACGGACACTTCAAGGAAAGTTTTGCGTAACACGGCCTCCCAAGTACAGCAGGATTTATTCCATTCTTCATAATTCACAGTGACTGAACCTAGACCAATTAATAGATTTAATCATTGAATAAAGCACAGTTGCCTTATTTCGTTCACTATAAAACAATACTTAAGGTGCTCCTGGCATGACAGGCATCTTCTCAAAGATAGTGTTCTCAAAAGGCAAGAGTAATACCCTTGTCACACGAGCACCCAGAACACAAGTTCTGCAAAGTGCAAACCTCTGCAATTGAGGCTTGCATGTGAAAAGTTATACGTAATTAACTATTCACAATCAGATTTGTTAATAATTTTCAATATAATCAACTAGTTTCTGTCATCGTCACTCACTGTTGTTCAAGAGGAAGGATGACATTTGACGAAGCAACGCACATATGATGCAATCACGCACACCTAAAAGTGACAGCCGGACAGCAGCTGATTTCTTGCATTGAAGGGCCCATTTCTTACAAAATAACACACACATGCAAACTGACAGCAGTGATGTATGGTCAAGATCGCAAAGAGTGCAATGATATGATGTGTTATTGATAAAAAAAAAGTAATATCTGTGCTTTTTTAAATATAAAAAAAATGTTTCTATGCTAGTTGTTTTGGGGTAGTGATCATACATCGCTTTCATGAGTGAGTGCGTGCATATACAGGGTGTTTAAAAAAATGTGTCTGATATTCTTAAAAAATGAAGGCGGTATTTCCTCACTGTCCACTCAGTCACTTTTTCTGTAGTAGCAGGCATCTTAATTAAGATGGTTGAAGACATCGTTTGGATCAGTAATTATGAAAGTTAAATTAATCAACTACTTAATTAGTGGAGTCAGGCAGTTAAGTCAAATGGGAGAATTTAAGTCCTTCATGCGGAGAACCCCCTGCGGCTCTGGCATTTCGAAAAAGCGGTCTCTAGTAATAACTGCGAACTAATAAAATTCTCCTCAATTCTGAGGCGAAACTGAAAACGGAACGCCAAAGAGTGCAACTGCGATACTAATTTGAGACGTCCAAATCGAGCGAGCGATCCTATACCAACCATCAACCGACTTCGTTGTCTAGGTGTGTGGGCTGCGCTAGCAATTACAACACACATGACACACATACGTTAATGAACGAGAAAAACTGCACCTCTGCAACTGCTGTTTTGAAGAATGACGTCATTGTAGTCGCCTGCATGTTGCGCTTATCCGTGCTTTGGATTCGGTTTCGCCGCAGAGTTTAGGAGAATTTCATTACTTTGCAGTTATTACTTGAGGTCGCCTTTTCCAAATCTTAAAGTTGCAACGGGTTCTTCCCATGAAGGGCTTAAATTCTCTTATTTGGCTTAACTGCCTAACTGCTAATTAAAATGTTAATTTAACTTTCCTAATTACTGATCTGAATAATGTCTTCAACCGTCTTAAAATGCCTGCCACTACAGAAAAGGCAGCTGGGAGGACAGCAAACAAATACCGCCTTTTCCTCATTTTTGTAAAGAACATTGGACACACTTGTTGGCGTCCAGTGCTTGTGTTTGCGTCATTTTCATGTGTACATGATTGTGTCCTTTGTGCAGCGCTCCATGAAATATCATGGCTCCTTAACTAGCTCATCAGTAAATACATGTGGCTTGCAACAGAGAGACAGGGCTCATGTAATTGAAGTGTAAGCCAACATACGTGCAAGGGAACCCTTGACCCAGCCGATGTGCGTCGAGGTGCTGCTGAAAGAGCTTCTCGGAGAAGAACAGGCGCGGACATTGCTGGCAGGTGAGCCGGACCTTACGGTGCACGCTTTGCACATGCCGTGTCAGCTGATCACGGAACACAAACTGTTTGTTGCACTCAGGGCATTGATGGGGGTACACTCCTGTGTGTGTCACCCTGTGCAAAGCAGAGGATAAATAAACAGGCAGTTTCTCTGAGGCTGTGCATAAAAAAAAATTACGGGAAAAGATGCTATCAAGGATAAGAACTGAGACTTTCTAAGCAGGTAACTAAACGTACAACATATTCTAGAAAATATTATAAAGTACTTTCCACATGGATATGTGGCAGCAGCTACAGAAGTCCTACAATATCCAGAGCACTGTTCCTCACATGAGTCCACATGCGCTCGATTGTTTCATGAGAAGCCAGAGTATAAGTAACGTTGTCACAACATTTATATCGGTGACGACTCAATTTCATCATGCCAGTTTTGTGGAAGATAATAATGCTTTCTGAAAAGCTTATCTTGTTTTAACCTTGTGCTATAGCGCTTACTTTGCTTCTTTTATGCAAGCTCCAAGGAGCTACTATTACAAGGAGGCTGAGCCAGGAAGCCGAGCTCGAGGAACACGCATACTTCCAAGTCATGAACTCTACGCAGAAGGGGTTATCTTAAACATATTAACAAATGACAGTTGTATATATAGCCTGTCTGTTAATCAGCGTAAATTTGCTGTAACCATTGTATTATAAGTATAGTTCTTTTATTAAGTGTTAAAAGTGTAGGCAGGCAGTGGTGCATTTTGTTTTGAGAAATTTACCTTGTATATGTAAACACACGCACACACACACACACGCACAAGTACACACATTTAGGTCACACACCGCCCGACTAACAATATCCATGCACTGCCCCTTTGAACAGCAGCTTTTTTTTTTTTTTACGTGGTGCATTTCTCGTCTGGCTGTGTTAGACTTGAACTAGTTTTCAGACCTCATACTCTTGAAAAGGTGAACTTTACATTGCGTATATGTAGAGACGTGCTATATCCAGCTTCGCCAACTGTAAACTTCTGGTGCAAAGCTACCAAGGATTTTTTTTTTTTTTTTTTTTTTTTTTTGAGGGCATGGGGTGTGCAGCAGAACAACTAACTTTGGCAATTGGTGGTCGCTCTGAATGCGGGTAAATAAACTTAACTCTTTAACTTAAGAAATTTAACTTGTATATGAAAAGTGTTTCATTAAAAAGACACGAAATAGCCTGAGAGCACGGTAGGGTTGAAGAATGGGCGTGTTCATAAAGCATACTGAAGTTGAACAGCCCAGGCGAGACAGACACTGCACAGTGCTATTTGATTTCAGTTAGACAAAAGCAAGTTCTCCCGAAAGCATACCTGTGCCTTGCGAGCCGCGAGTAGCTAAAGCTCTGGAAGTCACAGTGATTGCATTTGAGAAGCCGCAGCAGAGAAAACGCAGTGTCTTGTGCATCGACAGAGTCCCCATAATGTGTCAAGGCTACGTGACGCTGCAACTTTCGCTCAGTGGATAGCCACTTGCCACAGAGCTCACACTGCCGACGACCTTGCTGGCTGTGAATGGCGCGCATGTGTATGCTCAGGGAGCGCTTTAGCTTGAATACCTGAGCAAAAAGAAAAAATCTTCCTTTAGAAAATAAAAGCAACCAAGTCACTTTGGCTTATTTAGAAAGAAACAGGGCATGCGAACACGGACACACACACAAAAAAAAAAGGTCCTGACACCACGAACGGCGTTTTTGGTGGTCCACAAGCCCAGTCTTTTTAGAATGAATGCTTGCCAACTAGCTCCACTCCCTGGCATTCTAGACAATCCAGTTTACTACCTTCTATTCAATGTCCCTGCCTTCCTATCATCTTTACCCGAAGGTCGTGGGTTCAATCCCGGCCACGGCAGTCGCATTTCGATAGCGAAATGGTAAAGACTCGTGAACTGTGCGATATCAGTGCACATTAAAGAACACTAGATGGTCGATATTTTCCAAGCCATCGGAGCCTCTCATAATCATATCATGACTTCGGGATGTGAAACTACAGAAACTATTAATTATTACTCTTTCCTTTATCTCTCTCTCTGGCGTAACTGCTGGACAGTATCAAAACAAGAGACGTGTCTGTGATCAATTAAAAGAAAAAAAACACTAGACCTGCCCAGCCCTTGTCAGACCATAGTCGATCACTTCAAGCCTTCCGCTTCTCGTTTGTATGCTTTAGCTAATTTGATATAAATTGTAGAAACCGTACATATTCAAGCATTGTTGCTAAGGCTGTAGGGTTGGCAATTTTCTACTTACTAAGCAACTATTTTTAATCAGCTACTAAGCAGACCAAGCTTCCGCCTAGTAGTTAGCAGCTATGACACAAATTCAAACACCTACATGCATTTCCTGTGACGAGTAAATGCGATGCGGGATTTAACAAGTCCTGCAACTGATGCTGAGAAGTTGTGCTACTTCTTAAGGTTATTGGTTTCATGTCAAACACAGGGAGCGCTAATGAGACCAATTTTCTCCAGTTTTCGTATAAGTGATACTTATTTTGCACAGCTTTCTGTTTGAAGTGTTATTTCAGGCAAAAAATTTTGCATAGAGTTAAAGCTTAGTTGCCCTATCTGCAACTAAGCCTTTTTTTTCATGCTGGTAAGTTAAGTTTCAACAGAAGGGAAGTAGGTCAATATAGATTGAAAATGAGCTTTTACTTTAGTATAATATTTCAATACCGTGTTAGTGGGTAGTCGACCCGGTTTTCATACTTTCATACGGACACAACACAAGTGTGGTATCACCTAGGTCAGTCAGTTTGCCAAGGTGGCATAGTGAAATACTGAACGAGTCAGCATGCTAATAAAACAAGGAACCAACACTTGAGTAGGCTTAATCTTTCCTGGACAATAATTACTTCCTGTTCCTACCACTTTCTATACAATTACACAGTTCAACTATCTTGGATAAAATTTACTTTTCATCATTACGGAATGAAGTATACCAGTGATAGGTATTCTTTTGCCGATGCTGGGAGGGGAATGGCGAGAAATGTGGTCACTATTATGGCGACAAAAAATCATTCATTGTTAAGAGCAGTATTGCAGCATTGGTTTGTCTGAGTAAAAGATTGCACACAAGCAACACTGCTGAGTTTTCACTTGAAGGAATGTTGCTCATAAATACATACACGCAATCTCTGAATTAAAGAATGACACTTTTTACATAACAAGTTATGAGTAATTAATTATCCACAAATAAATTTCAAGCAGTCTTAAAAATTACTTTTAGCTGTTATCCCTCACTGTAATCAATTATTCCATTGATGAAGCGGTATAATGCAGCCCTGCCCTTGTAAACTTGGTAGGAATTACAGTTGAACAGCTTCGCGATTGTGTTTAATTGTAGAGGCAAATGCAGGCGTTGTGTGTGTATAGGTGTTTCCTGGCAGAATCCACTGTGGCATGCCTCATAATCGCGAGGTGATTCTAGTATAAAATGCCCTAAAATTTATTATTGAGTTTCTTCATCTTAGTCCTTTAGAAAATGTTGGCTGACTAACTGAAACAGCACTAGTATCATTTAGAAAAAATGGCCACTTTCTGTTGAACCTAGCGGGAGTACCTTCTATGGGATGCTCCGAGTAGTAGCAACTACTCAATACCTAATGTCTCACACGAGGACCAAATGAAAATGTCACGAAGCTGTAACAACCCCCATCTTGTACACGATCTTTTTGTTCATGTTTTAAAAATAAGCAAGAAAGAAGATATGAAAAGCAACTGGTATGAACATAGTGCAAATGTTGCAAAGGTTTCAGTCTGATTGTCAGGCCAACTCGTTCCGTTTCCTGTATTTGTACCCTCTTAAATATTTTAATAGTATTGCATGATTGTGGGATATGGCAGAGTCTAATATTCTTGAAAGGCAATGAGATCTGCCGACGATGTGCAAGCACACTGAACTCCAAGCGCCTTCTCCTATGCTATGCACTTCACCATATCTTTAAGTAGTCTTTAAATAAGCAGCGTCATACCATGGAGCACATTTTAGAAATGGTCAAGAGTATGCTCATGTGCAGCCAAGCAGTTACCTGTGAAAGGCATGCATAAGAGATGAAAAAAAAAAAAAACCTACCAGGCCGGCACGGAAGGTGCACCAGCGTCACAGCGAAAGCTAGAAGAGTGGCCTTTCAGAGCCTTTTCTAAACACTCACTGGGCAACTGGTGCAAGCACACTTGCTTGGTGCTCACTATGGCATTAATAATAAAAATTCTAGGGTAGTATTGCGGCATTCGCTATGCCATTTTTCGTCATTCCTTTTGAAAAGCGTGGTATCCGCTAAACTATTGCGAGGAATTTTGTGCCAATTGTTCATGCAGCGGCTGACGACGTTGAGGAATTATGCCCTGAAGTGGGCCTGCGCCACAGTTAATAGCTGAACAAAAACAAGCTTTTGTAATGGGTGGGATCATTGGACGACCCACTAGTTATGCTATTCGCATAGTGCAACGACCGCTTGTTCTTCCTCCGTTTTAAAACGCTTTATAAGTCGTATTAGCATGATTGCTTTCCCAACATCAAGCCTGCCTAAGGCAAGTTTGCCAACAAGTCCCAAGCACCGGCGTGGCTCAGTGGTAGAATAGTGGGCTGGCACCCAGCGGACCCGTGTTCAAGCCCCACATTGTCATTGGTAGCAGGCATTTTTTCTAATTTCACATGATGTGGTTACGGACACCGGCGGTGGTCAACTACGGCGCTGCGCGAGACCCGAGTTGTGGTCTCGTAACAGCTTTCGCTGTAAAAAAGCGGATGACGCTGCAGAGAGTGAATCTGACTAGCACAGCTGAGTAGACTTACACTTGGCTGCTCATGCAGTGCGATTTGTGCACTTGTGCAATGTCGACAGATGTCGTTACCTTTTGAAAACATCAGAGGCTAGTGCTACCATATCCCGCGCTCACCACCTGTGCGATAATGTAAAAAAACTGCAAGGGCATATAATGTTAACCAATTTTGGGAGGAAAGTAACACAAAAGTAATACATTACTCTCTAATAAGTCTTCGATTACCTTCTCGGGGCAGTAATTGGTAAATGTGATCTATTATAATTTAAAGGAACATAATCTTACTAGTCAGTTTTTCTGCAACATGCAGAGACGAGGAAAAAGACAAATTAAGAAAAGACTTAGAGGTTAATGAGAAAATAAGCTTTCAGTTTGGTACACTACACTGAAAGGTACCAAAATGGGAAACGAACATATACAATAATATTACAGCACTTGAGAGCAAACCATAAAACTGACCTTAGGGCAGTGAGGACACTTTGCGTTGTCACCAGGGCTGCCATGAATAGCGACCATGTGCGCTTTAAGGTTATTCAGTGACGTCAGTGAGGCGCCACATTTGCGGCACTCAAATGGCCGCAGGTTTTTGTGAATGTTTGTGTGCGCCCGGATGCCTTGGTAGCTTTTAAACACACGATCACAGAATGTGCATGGATAGAGACGTGTCATTGAGTTCTTGCCGATTCTCTTGGCTGTCGACTGGATCTGTATTATCGTGCACAGTCTTGCGGTGATGCTCAAGCATGGCACTATGGAGGAAAGGTCTCTGACAAGATTCACACTGATGCACTGAAACATTGGGGTGCTTCTCAACCACATGGTCACACAGTTGGGAGTAAGAATCAGTGATGAAAGAACAATGGGAGCAGATAAACTCTCGCCTTTTGCGCTTGGATGTAGCACAGACAACACCACACTGCGCTTTGTGCTCCTTGAAGGATTCCTCACCCAAAAAAACCCTCAGGCAAAGTGTGCAATAGAAGCAGATGCCTTTTCCGTGTGTCGCTGTCACGTGCGATTCTAGGTGAATGGCCTTACCGAACAGTTCACCACAGATGTGGCAAAAGTGTGTATCTGGATGTGCTGACTGACGATGAGAGTCAAGGTCAGAGAGTGATGCAAACATCTCAGTGCACCCTACACAGCTTAGCACAGTGGCTCCGCTGATGCTGGAATCACCTGAAATCGAAGCACTTTGTGAAGGGTTCGCATATCCCTTGAGAGCACAAGAAACTACTGCTTGTGGACAATCAGAAGTGCTTTCTGAAACGGGTTCGCGTGGACTGTTTGCAGACTCACTTCTGGGAGGCAAATCACAAGTGCTTTTCAGCGTGGTCACCAAAGGCACCGCAGTGCCATGGCTTGTGTACACAGTGGCTCCGCTGACGCTGGAATCACCTGAAACCGAAATGCTTTGAGAAGGGTTCGCATATCCCTCGAGAACACAAGAAACTAATGCTTGTAGACAATCAGAAGCGGTTTCTGAAACGGGTTTTGGTGGACTGCTTGCAGACTCACTTCTGGGAGGCAAATCACAAGTGCTTTTCAGCGTGGTCACCAAAGGCACCGCAGTACCATGGCTTGTGTACACAGTGGCTCCGCTGACGCTGGAATCATCTGGAACCGAAATGCTTTGAGAAGGGTTCGCATATCCCTCGAGAACACAAGAAACTAATGCTTGTAGGCAATCAGAAGCGGTTTCTGAAACGGGTTTTGGTGGACTGTTTGCGGGCTCACTTCTGGGAGGCACATTACTAGCGCTTTTCAGCGTGGTCACCAAAGGCACCGCAGTGCCACGGCTTGTGTGGTTGAGCAGGTGTGTCTGAAGACTCTGTTTCGAAGGGAACGACTTCGTGCAGGTATTGCAGTGAAACCTCTCCTTGGGAGGCGTCCCGCGCTTCGGCGGAAGCCTCGGCACAGCTTTCGCCGCATCCGCTGTGCCGGTGGACGCGAGATGCGACTTGCAATGCTCCACCGCTTCTTCCTTGTCGAAAGTACGGTGGGAACACTCGGTACACACAAACACGGTTTTGGTCTCGGGCTCGCCGGCCTTTATGATGTCCTCCAAAGCTCTCTTGCACTTTTCAGGGTCGTCCGCGACGACCGTGTCTACGGGCGCCAACGGTGTTTGTGGTACCGCGTTTGTTACCGACCTGGTTGACGTCCCCTTGCGAACATTTTTCAACAGGCACATCCGCTGTCCGTTGACGACTGGGGAGCGGACGCACAGTCCCTTGGGAACGGAGGGCGCCTCGAAACTCTTGTCGAAATTATTCCGAGCGATGGGAACCTTCCTGCCGCATACGAGGGCATGACACAATGAAAACGGCCTTTTGCGGTCTTTCGCTTTTGGTAGAGACGGAGGAGCGACTATCAGGTCAATGGAGCTTCCAGCAGGAAGACCTAGAGGGAACAAAAGCTCAGCTGTAAGCGGCTCGATATCCAAGTTGACCGTCACGTAGATTCCCATAGTGCGTCTCCGAGAATTATCGAAGATAAGTAAACGAAACCGTGCAGCTAAGCATGTCACTGTCTAGACGTTATATAAGAAGAAAGGGGCTTGTAAGTGCACTTGGGACAATCAAGAACGCTTCATGCAGCGGCCGTGAAACATTTTCAAACTCTCGACTGTGGCTTGGCTTGCTTGTGCGCGGCCTTGTTATTTATATTTAACAGATTTGACTTCTCAGTACCACTACACAAAGAAAAATACGACTATAACTTCTTAATTGTAATTTTTTGCAAGTAAGTAATGCTTAGTTTTGTTTTTAGATTTATTTCGCATTTACTTGTATTATCACGAAGCTTTAGAGACGCTTGGCAACGCTTACTTCAGTCGTCGACAGGAGGACTGCAGTCGCGGAGCAGTAGTTTTGTTTTGTTGTGTGACATGCGGAAATGAAAGTAATCGTAAGCTCACTCAGAACGGCTGTGGGCACTTTAGGATTTGTAGATAAAACAGTCGTGAAGCTGTAAATGCACAACCCGAACGTTTCCGAGGCCGACAAAGTGGCTGTTACAGCAGATAACTTTTGTCTTATAATGTGCGAGTGTGGCTCGAACGGAGCTGTCGCAGAGAGTGTTGCAGAACGGTTTCCGATTGATGCACTCTCGGTTGGCCTCGCGCCGTTTCTTGGCTAGACAGAATAGTTTTCCAAGCGCGGGTTGTGCGTACCAAGTTGTTGACAGCCGCTTTGTCGTGTCACTGGTGTTCACATGGCAAATGTCGACGGCAGTGTTTACAGCCAAGTGATCGCTTAGGCGCGATGTCGCGATTTGGAATAGTTCCTGTCTTCGACGTTAAGCAGCTCGGCTCTTCTGATCACGACGCAAAAGACCGTCTTCTGACAGCGCTTCAAGAGGCTATAAAGCAGGTACGCGCTGGACAGCTTTTTGGCGTTTGCCTTGCAGAATACAGGTAGCGCCTTTCGTTCGGTCACCTGAGCTGAGCGTTGTAGTGTTTATAGATTTCAATCACCTCAAAGCAGTTTTTGATCAGTACGTTCCAGCGATATGACACTGAGGTTCCTATTAATTTGGAAGAATTTGTGGCATTGATATTTTTATTGTTACTTACTTCAACTAAAGGATTTTAAGTTAGGAAGGGCGCAATCAGAAAATAGAGTGAGGAAGGGACGAGCGGATCAGTTATGAATATGATTCTTTTTGTCAATAGGCCTTTTAGTCTTTTGTATATCTTCCCTAGCCAAATGGGTTTGTGTCAAACTTTGGACTGCCAAATAATTCAATAAAGTAATAGATATGGCAATGAGAACAACATCTTCTATTTCAGCAAATGATAATTGGCTCGGTGTGCGTACTTACTGCACGATAGAATAAAAAAAAAAGTATGCCAGGGAATTTGCTCCGATAACTTAATGACAATTTGTCTCTGGGTTGGCAAGCATGCAGGTTCATGTAAGCAGTGGTTCTTACTTCTACGATTGTCTTGCACACCATTGATCGTAGATTGACTCGCAAGCAAATAAAGGGAAATTTGTCTGGTTTCCAGGTACAGAATGTTGCAGAGCCTGCTGGCACCAATAGTATGACAGAAGACACTCCAGAGGTTTGCTGGTTATGTGAGCACCTTGACAGCGTGTTTCTCTATGGGTAAAAACTTACATCCTTCATGTTATTTGTTACTTTTTTTCAAAGGGTCCTATTGCATTTGTTACCACGGGTATCAAACTCGCATCATCGTGAGGACCACAGTCACGAAGTTTAGCTCCACTAGGGCCCGAACAGTGAAGAAGATAAGAACAGAGGTGGGGGACCAAAATGTCAGCCTAATCGTCATCAGGAATGACCCATTTTATGTATAGATACATACATACATACATACATACACAATATGGAAAGGGCTTTCCAGTGTCACATATATAGTCATTTCTGAAGCGGATTTGGCATCGGGATTTCACAGACATATCGACACCCATCTCCAGAACACTTAAAGTCCAAATACTGGTTCTGAAATACTGTTTTTGTTCCTCGGTATGTTTCAACACATGGTGTCCACATTTGGTGCAGCTTTTGTTTTTTCTTAAAGTACAATATGGCACCGAGACAGTCATGACAGTCATATGGCCCACAGGCCGCATGATATACTATCCCGATCTGCACGGCTCCCGTGCAGTGTGTTTTCTGTGCACTGTTTAAAAACCGTGTGTCTGCCCATTTGCAAGCGAAAGCTTGAATGTCCACCAACCTTTGAAGGGTACTTAAAAAAAAAGGAAAATTATTCAAGCTTGATTACTATTATCTTTGTAATAAAAAAAGATTAGCAAGCTTGAAATGATGAAAAAATGAAGGGCAGAAAACAGTGCCTCCTTGATATGCTCGCAGTGGATCTTTCATGCAGTATGAATTGGTGCAATACGAGTGTAGATGTTGATTTTATTATATCACTATCGCAGGACCCTTGTCATAGTCTTGAGCTAGTGTGCTACTCTGTAATGCCAATTGGTGCTGGAGTGTATGTGAAATCAATCAACTAATTGGTATGTTCTTAGGTTGGCTATGTGATTTGCAGTCCTGTCTTCTGTGTTGTGCACACTTTTCTCGCATCCAATCTTTGTCTTGTTTATTCTGTACAGCCTGCAAGAGCCTCAGTGGGGCTATTGGCCATGGGTGCGCAAGTTCACCCACCCGGCGGCTCAGCAGGACATTGCGTCTCTGTCGGCCGTGTCCACCGACCTTGGATACGGCCGTGCTTGGCTCTTGGCCAGCCTGAACGGAGGACTGCTGGAGAGCTACATGCTCTCGTTCCGCCAAAATTTGCGGCTGCTGCGCAAGGGCTACTCATTGAACTCCCTTCTCAGGGACCCTCAGGTGAGATGGTTGAAGCATGACGAACATTCCTTGGCTTTGTGTGGACCTTATCACTGAGTGAATACAAAATTTCTTTTTGCACAAGTACCGAAAAAAAAATGTTTTATCGATCTTTACGGGAGCTTTTGTCCTAATTTTCCATCTGTGCCCTACCATAGTGTGGTGTGCCCTTCCATCCGTGCCCTACCACCTACTCCCAAAGTCTTCTAGACTGTACTTAGATTAAGGTGCTTGTTAAAGAACCCCAAGAGGTCGAAATTTCTGGAGCCCTCCACTATGGTGTCTCTCATAATCATATGGTGGTTTTGAGACATTAAACCCCAATGATTATTTTAGAAGCCTTTTATATAAGTCTTGCCGACTACCGGTAAAATGTACAAATTCGGACCACTTTGTACGGTTCTAGGATTCAAAAAAGAAATATCCTGGGAAGCTTGTTAGAAGACTTTTCGTGGAATTTTCGGCAGTTTTAGACTGAAATTTGCAGTTGGTATGGCCACTATCAAATGCAAGCTCACTAGGCTAACGCTAACCAGTTGTCATTGCCATCGCACAGCTGGGTTATCAATTTTGTCAAGAATATCATTTAGATGAGTGGCGCCAAGTTTGTTCCAATGTGCAAGCTTCATAAGTCTTTGTGTTGTGCACACTTGTGTGTGGCAGCGCAGTGCGACAGCTTGTCTTTGGTTGATGTATAAGCCCATGTTACAGTGAACTACCGCTGTTCAGTGCTTTTATTATGCTTATGGGCTCTATTAATAGCGCTTGTAATCTTGTGGTCATGGTTTTTAGTTGCGCCAATGTGTTTATGATAAGGAATGTATTTACTGTAACCTCCTTGCTTTACTATCTGCCATGGCTCTTAGTAAACTGTGGGAGCAAGAACAATATCTGCCATTGTTTTTGAAGCACCTCGCTGCAAATTCTGCTGCTTTGTGTGAGGTAAAGGCTACCGTTTCGTGTTCTATGCAGTGTGTGGCTGTGTCATCTCCATCTCACATGAAGGCAGAGCTGATGGTTCTTTTGTTTCATCTAAAAGCACAAATAGGTTCCAGAGAAAATGGGAAGCTTGAAGAAGTGGAAAATCATTAAAAAGGGAGGAGTTACTGAAGCCGACGTTTTGACAAGCGATCTTGTCTTTTTGTTTTTGGTAGCAACCGCATAATGTAGTGCTTGTATGTGTGGGCTTCATATGCTCTACTCGAATCGAAACGAAAGAGGAGCCAGGGATGAATGTGAGAACAGCAGCGGACAAGAGAGAAGGAAAAACAAGGGTGGAAATAAGCCAGTGTGTCAGATTAGATTGGTTAAAAAAACAGAAAGTGGGCAGCATGGCACAACGCCTCATATTGGGGTTTTGTCCACGTCGAAAGGTAGAGGAAGGGGCATTTAGTTGAATTGTGAATCCCAAAGCATGCGCAAACTAAACAAAAACCACAATTTTAGTTGTCCTAGCGGACCAAAGCATGTTTTCATTGCCTATATGATTTGTTGTCTACATGTGTGCTTTATTTGCTCTCTTGACAGTTTTTACTGAAAAAGAAGACAAGTCCACTTATTGATATCTTGGCTCTTGCAACAATTACAGTTTAACTGGAATAATAATGATAGCAACAGCAGCAATAGCAATAATGATATCAGTGTGTACATTTTTATCATTTTCATTAGCCTTGCAAAGTTGTACAATGTGTGCTGTTTTGTTTATGCAGTACTTGGACCTGCTTGCCACCTTGCTGTCAGGATTGGAACATATTTCTTTCAATCTGAACCCGGTAACACATTTCTGTTGCATTTTAGCTTTATAGTAAAACCGACACCTTTTGGGGCCACGAAATTCTTCCTTCTCGGCCTTCCTTTAGAGTTCATGGAAGCTGTGAGGTGACAAGACTTCATTTGGACATGCGCCAGAACAGCTTGATAGGGCCGGCAGCAGAAACTTTAGGCAATGCTTAAGCAGGATTTTTTAAGGCAGAGCTGAGTAAAACTTGTAGAATAAACTTTGGGTAGTCTGCATTTTTCGGCATTAATATAGAAAAGTTCCTGTGTGCTAGTATCCGCAGTGTTGAAAAGGTACTCCTTTAATTACATGCTGCTCATTTGAAGCTTCATTTAATAAACACATTAAAATAACAAGAAGGATAAATAGATATAGTCAGAGTCTTTAGAGCATTCGGTGGTGTGCATTATCAGAATTATATATAGGGTACCCGTCTTCTCGCCTGCTTAGCATGCATTTCTAACTGAATCATCTGAAGTGGGCGTGTGTGTGGCAGGGTTGGTGCTACTTGCCTTGTTTGCTACTCCCCCCCCCCCCCCCCCCCCGCGGCTGTGTTTCTATTGAAGAAGTGGGCACTTTGTGGACTAGTTGAAATGGGTATAGCTCATGGTGTGACTTCTAAATCAAGTAATTCTGCAATGGGGCATGTTTGTTTAAACCCAAGAATACACACATCTGCCGTATTGACAAATACAGAGACAGGGGCTCCTAAACGGGAGGCCAGTGGAGGCTGTCGCCCCCACAGGTTAGAAACCAGGGGGAGCATGCCCCCGCTAACAGCTGCTATAATCATCCCCCCGCCCCCCTTCTTTTCTCACCTTAGCAAAAACAGATATGTATTAACGCCCCTTCAGGTTTCATGTAAACGTAGTCCTGCAGTGATATCTTCCTGATTAGTTTTCATTTGCTTCGTGATATCTTCCTTATTCGCTTTTATTTTGCTTCTTTCGAAGAGCGCTGGCGGTACTAGTGGCAGCTGGTGTAGTTTGAGCCCGGTTATGTTGAAATCGGTTTATGCAAGCAAGCTTCGAGCGATTCTGCATTGAATTTCGTTTCACGCGCGTTTCGGATGAGGTGGCAACACACTGTCTTATGAATATCGTACGAATTTCTTGAAATTGTAGTAGCTATATTAACCCACTACCACAATCTGCAGATATATATATATATATATATATATATATATATATATATATATATATCCCTGCCTAGAAACGTCGCCCCCACACTTCAGATATACTTCCAGAGCCCCCTGCACGGAGACAAAAATAACCAAAGGAGTCAGCAAGAAGATTTTGTGTTGGGGTGGAAGCTCGTGCTGCATTAGAACTAGGGTAAGGGGAGCGGGGGTGGCCAAGTGCCTCATTTGCAACTTTTATACAACACCCATCAAGATAGCCCATTTTGTATGCCATGCCTGTAGTGAGGTGTATTGTGTCAATGACACCATGCATATTATTAGAGTGTGCGAATGATTGTGGCGTACTGACGGAAGCCTGGCTGTTTTGAAGGATTGAAGCATAAGTCAACCATATTAGTTGCCATATTTTATGCCCACTGTAACAGGTATTATAAAGGTTGCTTTTTTTGCTGCAGCTTTAGGTTTGCTTGCTCAGTTAAAGAGAAGTAGTCATTAAAAAGGGACGAATATTCGACCACTTCAAATATTCAAATTATTACTGCAGTATTCGAATTCACTTAAACATGAATTTAGATTATTCATAATTTCGTAGTATTTGAAAAGGTGGAATTTATGTATAATTGAGCCCATATAGCTCTTTGTAAAGGTTGTTTTACTGCAGTGTGACATACTGTGCCGTGAAGCGGCTTATTCAGGGGAAATCTGCACTGCAGCAAAGTTACACTTCAAAATGAAGAGCACATATTTTCTTCACCTCTATTATTTTTAAAGATTAACATTGCAGTGTGCATATATTAGAAATCTTGAATATTTTTAATAGTGTTTGTTATTAGATTCGAGTTGCACGAAAATTTTACGATTTGGACTATTCAACTCCCTGGAGACAAATACAGTCAATGTCAAATTAGCAGTAGCCCGTGCAGATTTTTAATATGCTTCACCCCATCACATTTTTGTATCGCGGCAAAGCTGTCTTTTAAGCTTTGCTATAGTCGCAATTGTTTTGACAAAGAAACGCTGGGTTCAACATGACGACTATAGATGTGGCAGAGTTGGGACTCTATGTTGTGTTGAATCTGAAATTCAAGCAGGAAGTTCGAAAAATCGGATGCCGAAAATTCTAAACATCCAAAATTTCAGATGTTCTTATAAACTAGTGTCTACAAGGCTGAGGAGAGGATGAGGAAATATCATTTTTGCTCTGAACATGTAAAGCGTTGTCGGCAACACTTTGGTTGCACCAAATCATGTACGTAAATACAATTCTGTCTCTGCATTGCCTCATCCTTTATAAGACAACTATGAAACACTTAGCGTAGCTTATGGCGCAAAAAAAACAAATACGAGAGCGTCTTCAGTGTTTAAACCTCTCGTTAACTAATGCGGCTGTCTTTGTGGCCTTCTATGCGGTGTGCGTGTGCTGTTCCAACAAGTCACTCTATGAAACACTACCCTGCCAGCGCTTCACTAACCTAGCCAAAAAAAACACTCTCATGTTGCGATCTCATAATATTCTTAGGAATCCTCTCAAACTTTTCTTTTTCTGCAATTTGATTTCGAAGCATTTGAAAAATCTCTTAGAAGTATTAGAGAAATATTAGAAAAATATTAAATTCGATTTGCACCCCAAATTTGCTATTTGCACTACTCTACTTTAAAAGCATCTTATATGGACTTATGTCTGCTAAGTATAGCAACTTTCAAAGCGTTACGAAGGATAGTAACAGTTGTAACTAGCACCGTATTCCTATACAAGTCCTGATATTATTCAGTGTTGCTTCCACTTCACTTCCGAGCCAAAGAAGTGACACTCTCACATGCCCAGTTCCAATTCTTAAAAATATTGTGCAAGTTAGTTGGGCCATGATAAAGATGCACAATTTTTTTAATAATATGTGATGCATACTATTCAAACTATTCCATTTGAAATTGATATTCCTATACACTTTGAATTCGCCCCAAACTTTAAATGAACTACTCGCCCATCCCGAGTGTTCAAAAACCATTAAAAATAAAGTTTTTTGAAGATTCAGCTCTACGTTCTCTTAATGATGTTGACAAAACTGGAAAGAAACAAACAAAACAAAGCACATGTCCACATGTTTCTGTGTGCCGTAAGCGTAAACATAGTTACTCTTAACGATAACTCAACCAAAGTCAAACAATGCATGTCATGGTGCATTGACAAATATAGTTGGGAAATTTAGTCACCTTGTGAATAAGTGAATAAATATTAATTTTGGGACATGCTTGAGTGTTTATTTTCTGACAGGCGACTAGAGGACACTTGTAAGGCTTTAAACACACTTGGAAGGCTGATGTAGGTACTGTACAACAGGAAATGGCACGCAGGTGAAATTCGTTGACTGATGTATAAAACGTTATAGTATTGGGCCATGGAGCCCAGCACTTGTTTTAGTTACCATTTTTAATGCGCTATACTTCTCGGCCAGCAATATGCATCGTTCTGCATCCTTTTGTTACTCTCAGCTTGCTCCCTTTTTGTGCTTAAACTCAGCACACAGCTCTCTAAGGTGATCAGGCCTCTTTCCTAACAGTGTTGTCAGGTTAATTGTTCTAGCCCTTTTGCTATCGCAGATGAACTGAGCTTGTCAACATATACCCCGCCGCGGTGGTCTAGTGGCTAAGGTACTCGGCTGCTGACCCGCAGGTCGCGGGATCGAATCTCGGATGCGGCGGCTGCATTTCCGATAGAGGCGAAAAAATGTTGTAGGCCCGTGTGCTCAGATTTGGGTGTACGTTAAAGAATCCCAGGTGGTCGAACTTTCCGGAGCCTTCCACTAGGGCGTCTATCATAATCATATGGTGGTTTTGGGTTGTTGAACCCCACATATCGATCAATCAATCAATCAATCGATTGTCAACATAGCTTGTACCCCTCTAACCGAAGATGAGCTGGGCTACACTACGATGGAACAAGAATTTGGGGGCGCCGCAGTTAAGCTAAACTGATTTACTTTCCTGTGTTATTTTTGGTTTGAACAGATAGTGCTGTAAAGAGTTAAGAAACTTGCTAAAAGCATGCATTTAGTTGGGAAAGGACTTGGTATCTGCAAAAAAAATTAGAAAAAATGGCTTCCTTCTCTGGGTATGCCTGCCAGAACAGCTCCATGGAAAGAATGCCTTTGTTTGCTGAAGTTTCGTGAGCTGTAGAATTTCAGTTCTCCTGTGTGTCTAGAAGCAACTGCACATAGAAACATGCTTTCTCTGAATAATGGGTTTTGAGTGACATTCGTGTCCCGACCTATCCCTTAGATGTAAGCAAACTCCCACCAGCAGGTTTAGCATTTCTTTTCATGGATTCGCTTCTCTGCTCCTCTTTATTTTCATCTGCACAATAAATAAAATATTTTTGTTGGTGTGTATCTTGTGAATAAAGTTTCTTTAAATAATTTTTTTAAATGTTTTAGGATGCATAGAAGCAAGCAGGGAACATATTTTTGTATCATTTCTGGCCAAAAAACTTCATAGGGAAAGGGTAATTTTGATATATCATGGGCGATTCTCTAATGAAAAATGTAGTTCAATAATGTTCTTCTGCCTTTTCTGAAAGAGTAACTTACCGTAATTACTTGAATCTAACGTGCACCTTTTTTCCGGTTAAGCGAGTTCATAAATCGCATCCGCGTTAGAATCGAGTACGAAAAAAAATGAATATGGTCATTCTATTGCCATCGGCATTTCCAAAATGGCCGCCCCCTACATGCGTCGGCATGGCGCGTCGACCATTTCTGCCTATGTGTTTCCCATGTGTGGCACTTCGTACGTGTGCTGAGGAGTTCGTCATCTTGTAGTGCATTAGCATCGACGGCATAAAAGGGCCGACTCCAAAAACTTGAGTGCACCACTTTGCCGCTTTTAAAAGAAAAGTCATCGCGTGTGGAAAAACGGACAGAAATCGGGCCGCATCACGGTCGTTCGGAGTTCCCGAAACGTGCGTGCGGGACTGGCGGAAACAAAAGCAGAAGACAGTCGACAGCAAAGCTTCACGCAAAGGCTTCAGTGGACCACAGCAGGGTCGGTTTCCCCAAATTGAATTGCTGCTCGGTGAGTATGTGCTTGAGCAGCGAGTGGCACAGCGGCGCGTGACGACAGAACTGCTCCAAGTGCGGGCTATGCAGTTAGCCTTAGAAAAAGGTCTAATGCGGAGCCAGTTTAAAGCGAGCAGGTGCTGGCTAACTAACTTTATGAAGAGGAAAGGCTTTTCCCTCCGAAGGCGAACGGGCATATGCGAAAAGGTTCCGGAGGAGTACGATGAAAAGCTTCACAGTTTTCAGAGGTTCGTCCTAAATTTCCGGCACAATAATTACCTGCTTGGGCAAATTGGGAATGCCGATCAGACACCTCTTTACTTTGACATGCCTGGCACCACAACCGTTGAGAAGAAGGGGGCGAAGCAAGTTCGCGTGCTGACATCGGTCCACGGTAAAACTACATTGATGGCCATGCTCTGTTACACATCAGATGGGCACAAGCTTACCCCGTACCTCATATTTAAATGGAAGACGCTCCCGAAAGGAGTCGTTCCTTTGAATAGTGTGATCGTGCGGGCCAACGAGAAAAATGGGTGCGCGTTGCAATCGGTGTCTTACTTTTTTTTTTTTTCGTCGTGGAAACCGGGTGCGCATTACAATCTAGGGCGTGGTAGAATTGAGTAAATACAGTAACTGCTCCCAGTATGCTCCAAAACTGCCTTTTACCTGCTCTTAGAAGTGCTCATATACCACGCACAGTGCCACTTTCACTCCAGGATTACTATTTTTTTGTTGCATCTTTTGCCTATATATATAACTAGATGAAATGGAACGCTTCAGCCATACTACTTTTCATGTTTTTAAAAATGTTCACATGTTTTGTTTCCCTCAGAACAATGCACTGCTGGATGACACTAATGCCTGGCCAAAGATCATATCATTTCGCCAGTCTTTACTCCATGCGGACGACGATGTTGTGGTGCTACCTCAGGTGAGAGACCAGTCAAGCTTGTACTATTGATGTATGTACTATAGAGAATATGTTTTCCAGCTCTGCCCTGTTTTTTGAAAAGTTTACAAATTCAGGCTAGAGTCAAGATTTTAGGAGTTTTACATACACATTAAAAAAAAAAAAAAAAAAAGGCCCCGCATCTGCATGTTTCAGTGCAAATGTCTTGCGTGTGAAGAGAGTGAACAAAACGTTTATTTGATGTTCTGCACGAGAAAATTGGTGAATTGTATTCTGGAAGCGCTGCGTTAGAGAGTATCGATCAGTGCAGCGAAGGCGAACAAGCACATCGAGGCACGTTAGACACGAGCGTCATCTGCAGTTATCTTTGAAAATGAAGGAAGGAAGGAAGGCCTGCGTGCCCACGGAGAAAGATGCGCGCCTGTCTCGGAGGCGAGAGTTTGTGGGGTGTTTACATTCAAGCCAAGTTAATGCTGACATCACAAGGTGCCCCATTTTATGTAAAGCTGCATGGCACACACTTTCAAAATTGATTTTAGGTATGGTTTAATCTATATTAGTTATTGATATCTTGTGAGGGATATATGTTTGTCCACAC
This sequence comes from Rhipicephalus microplus, assembly GCF_013339725.1. Classification (NCBI taxonomy): domain Eukaryota; kingdom Metazoa; phylum Arthropoda; class Arachnida; order Ixodida; family Ixodidae; genus Rhipicephalus; species Rhipicephalus microplus. Next base: position 224,267,030 of record NC_051165.1, on the reverse strand, counting down.
AAATCTATCTCGCAAGTTATCTCACCTTCAAAATTTTGTGTCAGAAAAGGATACTTTTCATGATGCTGCTAGATTAAAACTAGTACTTATTTTAATTAACCATGTTCCTATTTTCTCCCTGTCTACAGGGAGTGTCTGTGATGACCATATCATCAACGGAAAGTTCGACCAGCTCTCGGGAGGATGACTCGGGAATCCACAGTGTTCGTGTGTCTTGTGCCACGCTGTCTTCTCTGGCATCACCTGCGGAAGAAGTGCATGTCCCCGAGACTTGTGGTTGTGCTGAGTGTGCCGCGTTTCTGGACCGACAGCGCATTCAAAGGATCATCAACTTAGATGTTGTCCCACCATCCTCTGGTGACTGTAATGAGGCTGGGGATGTAGAGCTTGAGGTGACGCGAGTTGTGATAATGAGGCGCAAAGGGGTTGGCCAGAGTGCTACTAAGCCAAAAAAATTAGTGTCAACGTGCGGGAGTGAAGTTGTGACATCAATGGCTGGCGAGGCAAAAGATGTTGATAAGAAGGCGTGTGCTGTGAAGGGGCAGGCCCTGGCTCAAGCAGAAAAGCAGCACCTCTTGCAAGAAGCCCCATCAAGTGAGAAAGGCGCGACTGGATGTTTTGTGCCGTTAACTGAGTCAGCTGTTTCGATGATAGACTCTGGATGTTATGCATTTGTGGAAGGTGACAGAGGTGCCCCAGATGGCTGTGAAGAAAGTGCGGCCGATGAAGTTAAGCTAGAAGACAGACCAACAGATGTCAGTGAACAGAACGAGGAAGTGTTTTCTATTTACGATCACATTGACAAGTGTGCCTCTGGTACGACATCCAATGCAGGCGATGACAGTGGGTCTTCTGCACACGAAAAGCCGGTAGAGCCTTCAACCTCTGCTGTACAAGAAAAGCCAGCAGAGCCTTCAAACTATGTTGAACCAGAACTACTTGTGGAGACAAGCAAAAAAGAAGGATTTGATATCAAGTGAGCATGCAGAGTGTGCTTTAGAGTTTTGCTAAATTTGGTCTTTATGCTGGAACATTTGCTTGCATGGCACAGCTATCTAGAAATATACATGCTTGTAATCCTACTTATATTACTTCTGTTGCTTTTCTGATATTCTTCTTTGCCCTGCTTGTGAGATCAGTGTGCTCAGACAGAAAATTAAACAGCACTGATATGTCTGTATAGCCAAGGTGCCTTTTTAAAGGGGCTCTAAAGTGAACCAACGAATAAGTTTAGATTGATAAATTGTACTCTGAGAATCTAATGCAGTTAATTTCACTGTCATAAGTTTATTAATAGAAGAGAAAATTTGGGTTAGATCCGTTTTTAAACATTGTGCCCAAATATTCACGCATCACATCACGTATATCAAAGTGTATGATAGTTCTGGTATTTCGGTGACACTCACTCGATAATGAGAAACTTGTTATGTTATGTCTATGGCCACCTCAGAAGACTCATTTTCATACTTACAGATGAGGAACTATCTAGAACCTAATAGTAACCGTCAAAATTTATGACATCGCAGTGTTTGGCGTGGAAATTTCGAAATGGTGTCACCTCCTAAATATTATTGTTGTTCATTTTCTCACTAGCCTAGCATAATCTTGCTGCAAGCATGGGAGTTTCATTATTGTGAAAGTGTAATTTACTAGTATGATAAAAGTCATTGTTCTTTTTAGTGTTCGTTAAAGAATTAAAAGAAAAGATTACAAACATACTTGCCATTCTAAGGGCAAAGCTGTAAAATACTTACTTGTTATGTCTCTGAATGAGGCCTAATGAAATGTTACATATTTTTTCGTGTATAGCCCGTACAGAATATAAAAAAAAAAAACTAGAAGCTAAAGCCGCGGTGTGGGCAGTGCATGAATTTCAGCGTGCAAGTTGACTTTGCAGCACTGCTTCATAGTTGCACAAGAAGAGCATCATCACAACAGTAAATGGGCATTTTTTTAAAATTTATATTTTTCCCTAATTTGTTACTGGAGCTGTGGGTTACATGTAATTTGTAACTGGAGCCGCGGGTTACATGCAGGTATGGCTTATACATTGCATGTGATAAAATGCTGTACATAAATTCAACCACTTACATAATACATAATGTTTTAGGTAAAATGTGAACCTAAAATTTTTTAAATGTAGGCAAAGTCAAATTATGAAAGAGAATTCAGCCACTGGTGTAAAATTGGCTTCTACTCCAGTCTGCCTATGCTGTTGCACCTCTAGTCATTTTGTGCATGTGTACACCTGAAAAGCTGCAGTAACTGCGGCTGCTTTCGAAGCAACTGAGATGAAATGCGACTTCCTTGCTTCAGTCATGTGAGAGTATGTAATGAAACAGAAACTTGCCGCAGGTCCCTATCTAGAACATATTTGGAATAATTGGTAAAACTTATACTTAACATTATTTCTTTCAGAGTGGAAAATAGTGCCCTTCTCTATTTGACTCTCAAGATATTTGAATCGGATGAAGAGAAACTGTATAAGGTAAGGAACTTTCATGTCCTTTAAATTTTCAGAATGCTACTGCAGCCCTGGAAGCGCGTTGGCTCGGATTCTGGGTCCGGGCGGGCGCTTCCGTGTGCATCGCCATGCTGGTCACGACCCTCTGGAAAGTCTCCAGAGTCTGTTTTCGCAATAGTAACTGGTACTCTGAAAAAATGCTCTTAAATGACTTCCTTGAGAGATAGTGTGCTGTTCCAAAGCACTTCTATTTTCACTGAAGGCTGGCTGGCTGCTCCTGCTGGGTTTAAAATGTAGTTTTGTTGACAATAGGAACAGCTTTCATGTGATTACTTTCTTCAAGGATATGTAAGTTGTGTCAAAAAATTTTTGCTTACATTGCTGCTTGTATGGTAACTCTTGTCGCATTATACAAATCTGTGACCGTTTTGTGGTGCAGGTTATACGCACATTCATGCTTTCAAGGATTTGTTGCTGTTATCGTGAAATGTTATGCGGGCTTAGTGTGGCATATCAGGTGAATGAGACTTTGGCACTGCCTCCTGCTATTCCTAACAACTTTCAGACCAGGCGTGACCAAATTTTCATCCTTACTATTCAAGAACTGTGCAAGCCTCTCTGGTGCAAATTTTCATTTTATCAAATGTCTTAGAACCGTTGTTCACTCTCAACAGTTGCTTCTGAGCTGTAGTAATTATTATTATCACCATAACCAGGCCTGGTTGTTCTTAATAATAATATCTCAGGTTTAACGTCCCAAAACCACCATATGATTGTGAGAGACGCCATGGTGGAGGGCCCCGAAAGTTTTGACCAACTGGTGTTCTTCAGCGTTCGCTGACATCGCATAGCACACAGGCCTGTACCATTTCACCTCCATTGAAATGTGACCATTGTGCCCTGGATCATACCTGCGACCTTCGGGTCAGCAGCTGAGCACCTTAACCACTGCTCCACCGCAGTAGACACCCAGTCATTATTGAAGACACATTTATCTTTCTTAGATAGACCTAGGGTATTTTGCATCTGTATCATGATGCCTTTGGCATCCGGGGTATCAGTATCTGTATTTCCTATGCATGTACAAAGTATTGTGTATTCTAAGTTACAAAATTACGCCTTTGGCACAAGTGACTGAAGATGTTTAGGGAATTTAGGCCTTTCAACTCGAATGCAGAAGTTCACTCAGCAGTGCTAAGTTTTTTTTTAATGAGCCAGCATAAATGGCTTAGCCAAATGCTGTGGAGCAATAACAACAGTAATCATAAAAATTTTAACAATTGGTTACTGTATTTGACTTGTTTCGTGGTTTGTTGAAAATTCAGAAAACTCAAACCAGTCAGTGCTTAGTAGCACACCATTTTGCTTTCTTCATGCTCTTAAAGATACACCTGTCACCTGTTAAAGTACACCTGTCATGATATGTATTGCTGTTCTTGCCGACAGTTTTATGTAAAATATACTATTGCATAGTGGGGACGCATATTATCTTAAACAGTGATACATGCAGCTGCAAGTTGAGTATTCGAATTGAACTTTGCTTCAGATTTTTCATTTACTGCTTAATACCTGCTTTCAGGCTCCGTAATACTATTTGAAATGCAAAACCAAATGCTTAAAGTGAGAGTAAGGTTTTATTGAATATATTTGACTGACAGCTGCACCTTGGTTGCTACTGCCAACATCTGCTTAGCATCAGCATGCTGTTTCAGAATGATGCGATTAAAGAAAAACTATTTGCTCCACTTCACATCTTTCATGGCAGCTTTCACTCTAGTGTCTATGCTTTAGCTTTACAGCTGTCTTTTCCAATTTACATTTTCTGCTGGTGGTACAGTGGTTACACACAGTTTATTAGGCTCGTGCAAGTTCGAAATTGTAGGTTTGAAGCGAATTGAAAGCGTATAATGATTTGGCAGGATAATTTTGACTGGAACTAGAATAGTATATATCACGTTTTATAAAGAAAAAGGGCAAATTCATCATGACCCAGCCAGCCTGCAGAGTAATTAAAACATAAACAAAACAAGGCATGTGTAATGCCATTGTTATCAGTTCAAAGGAAGTGGAAACAACTGAAAAGTTGCAGTATTTGACTTTCGGTGGAATGCTAGTTATAATCAGTAAAATATTGTAAGACAGTAGCAGCGTTGGAGTCTCGACGGCGTTTATTAGGCCGAATCGCCTGATCAACCCTTCGAACCAAGACCACGTTTTTCGTGATGATGATTATATACAGATGAAGAAGATGAAGGTCAAACGTTGTTAATATTGTGCTTACACTAATTTCCCCTTCGCGCGGAAGCGGCCAATGAGGCCGCTGTTTATGACGGTGGTGTACGGCGCACGAATGGTTTTAAGCGCGACACGTGAACAACCTCCGTGCCACAAAAACGGCCGTCGGAAGGCATGACAACAGGGGTTACTCGATAGTTAACAGGAGACGTCTGCTCGACTATAGCGTAGGGGCCGATGAAACGTGAGTGAAACTTATCACACAGGCCGGGAACCCGCGTTGGGGTCCACAACAGTACTTCGTCTCCAGTATTGAAGTGAACTTCGTGGTGGACGCCATCGTAGCGAGTCTTCCGCTCTTGTTGGCTTGCCTGTGTATTGAGGTGGGCGCGTCGGCGACAATCGGCCAGGCGAGAGATTAAGTGCTCCCTCGATGACGATGATGAGTTCACAGGGATGTCAAAAAAAGAGATGTCGAGCAAAGATGTTGGTTGACGGCCATAGACGAGAAAGAATGGGGAATAGCCCGTGGTGCGCTGCGTAGCGGTATTGTACGCAAAAGTCACGAATGGCAGGATGGTATCCCAGTTGGTGTGGTCGGCGTTGATATACATAGATATCATGTCGATCAAAGTTCGATGGAAGCGCTCTGTGAGGTCGTTAGTCTGGGGATGGTAGCTGGATGTCGTCTTATGAATCGTATTACATGCGTGGAGGACTTGTTCGAGTAGTTTCGAGAGAAACGCCTTGCCGCGGTCGCTCAATAAGATGCGTGGTGCACCATGTCTTAGAAAGATTGCCTCCAGAAAAAATGTGGCAATGTCCTCTGCTGATCCTGAAGGAAGTGCAGCTGTTTCGGCGTACCTTGTTAAGTGGTCAATGCTGTGACAATCCAGCGCTTGCCGCTAGCTGATATTGGTAGCGGTCTGTAGAGGTCAACGCCAATGACATCGGAGGGAGCGTCAGGACACGGAAGAGGTTGTGGAAGACCGGCCAGGGAAGAAGTGGGTCGCTTGTGGCGTTGGCATAGCGAGCATGCCGCAACATATCGCGCTATGCATTTGGAAAGGCCAGGCCAGGCAAAACGACTGCGGATGCGTTCATAGGTTTTTTGAAAACCGAGATGACCATCCTTGGGGTCATCGTGAAACGCCTCCAAAATCTGCGCCCTTAGAGAATGAGGAGCAACAGGAACCCAGCGCTGTCCTTCGGGGTGGAAGACAAAGCGGTAAAAGATTAAGTTTTCAGTCTTGAAGTTCCGCAGCTGTCGATGGGCGCGAGCGTTGGGAGGACGAGAGGAGCCTTGAAGGCGCTGCATTATAGAGCGACAGTAAGTGTCGCTGTGTTGGTGGGATGCAAACGTCTCGTTGTTGAGGTAGAAAGAAAATCGACAGCGGCGAGTGAATGAACTGACGGAGATACTTTGATGGGTTCACTGACAGTTGGCGACACGCCAGGAGTGCCTGATGAGGATTGTAAAGGACAGCGGCTAAGGGCATCGGCATCGTTGTGTTTCTTGCCGGATTTGTAGATAATGTCAAACTCGTATTCTTGGAGACGAAGTATCCAGCGACCGAGACGTCCAGACAAATTCTTCAACGTTGACAGCCAGCACAAAGCGTGGTGGTCAGTGATGACGGTAAAGTGGCGGCCGTGAAGATATGGTCGAAACTTCTGGATGGCCCAGACAACGGCGAGACACTCCTGCTCGGTGATGGTGTAGTTTTTCTCTGCTGCTGTGAGGGTGTGACTTGCATATGCGATCACACATTCGTCATAACGCTCTGTTCGTTGCAGAAGTACAGCGCCGAGTCCGTGTCCGCTGGCATCAGTATGGAGGAGAGTGGATGCGGCGTTATCGAAATGACAAAGCACTGGCTCAGACGTGAGGGCACGTTTCAAGGTGTCAAAAGCCATTTGGCATTCGTCCGACCATACGTATGACGCTCCCGAAGAAAGGAGTTGGTGAAGTGGCGCAGCAATGGTGGCGAAGTCTCGTATAAAGCGCCGGAAGTACGACGCAAGGCCAAGAAAGCTTCGGAGCTCTTTGACGTGCTGAGGCACCGGGAAGTAAAGAATGGCGGTAATCTTGTCGCGGTCAGGCCGGATTCCTTCTTTGCTGACGAGATGCCCGAGTACTTTAATACTTTTGCTAGCAAAGTGGCACTTCTTGGTGTTGAGCTGAAGGCCAGCAGCTGCGAGACACGTCAGAACTTCATCTATGCGCTGCAAGTGCTGTTCGAATGTTGAAGAAAATATGACGATGTCGTCAAGGTAACATAAGCATGTTTTCCACTTAAGGCGCCGCAATACAGTGTCTATCAGTCGTTCAAACATTGCTGGCACATTGCAGAGGCCGAAAGGCATGACGTTAATTCATAAAGTTCGTCAGGTGTGGCAAAGGCCGTTTTTTCCTTGTCACCCTCGTGCATTAGAATTTGCCAATAACCGGAGCGCAGGTCAAGGCTCGAAAAATATTCCGCTCCTTGTAAGGAATCTAAGGCATCATCAATGCGAGGCAAGGGATATAAGTCTTTTCTGGTTACTTTGTTTAATGCGTGGTAGTCAACGCAGAACCGCACCGAACCGTCTTTTTTTCTTACGAGAATGACAGGTGACGACCAGGGGCTTGAGGAGGGGCGGATGATGTTTTGCTTGAGCATATCAGCAACGTGCTTGTCGATGATCTCGCGTTCGCTGGAAGAGACACGGTATGGTCGATAACGGACAATAGAAGTTCGTCGGTGTGTATGCGATGAGCCACCGCAGAAGTCTGGCTTTGAGCAGTGGAATGTACGTCGAAAGAAAAGTTATGCTTAGACAACAATGCCAGTAGTTCGTCTGCTTGCGGGGCAGTGAGATCCATGCTGATGGCATTGACGAGAGCCGTAGTAGGTGGAGCATCTGTTGGTATTGAACATGATTCCTCCAGACTGGTATCCGAAGCCACTACAGATATAGGTTGTGTGTCCATGCTGGAAACTACAACAGTGCCCTTGGTCAGCAGAATCGGCTCATTGGTGATATTCAGCACTGCAAGAAATGCGGTGCCGTTGGAGAAGCGGACAAGACTCGATGAAAGTGCAATCCCTCTGGATAGACAACAGGCTGATGGACTAACTAGGACGTCACCGTGGTCAATGGAGTCAGACATAACCGTGGTAACGTGCTTGTGGTTAGGTGGCACAAGGAAGTCATTGGCTGTTCGAAGCCGGTCACATGATAATTTTGGGGAAATATCATCTGTCTCTCGCATATGTATGAGTCGTTGTCGACAAGAGATGGAAGCAGCAGCATCAGATAGAAAGTCCCATCCTAAAATAAGCATAAAAGCACAAGAACGCAGCACGGCAAACTGAATATGATGCCGGATCTTATAAATGAAAACTCTAACGGTGCACTGTGCTGATGGCCGTATCTGCGAGTCATTTGCGCTACGTAAGAGAGTGCCAGTGTAAGGTGTGGTAACCTTACGTAGACGAGTACACAAATTCGCATGAATAACAGAAATAGCAGCCCCCGTGTCCACCAATGCCTGAACTGGTACCCCTTCCGCATACACTAATAACAAGTTGGCTGGGCCCTCTGGAGGTCTTGGTGTTTGTTCGAGCGATGCAGCTTTCCCTCCAAAAACTGCACCAGCTAGTTTTCCGAGTGGTAGTCAGAAGTAGGTACAGCCAGTCTCAGAGGAGATGTTGAGCGTCGTAGAGGTGAAGGGGACCGGCGGCGTCCGGGATAGCAGGGGCGAGGTGCGGCGAGTAGAGAATTCGGAGAGATGGAACGTGTCGTAGGGCGTCGCTAGTACTAGTTCGGGGATGGCTCCGAATCCCTTTCGTAAACATTGTAGCCACGGCGTTAGTCCTGTTGGCGCTTGCGGCAAAATCGTGAAATATGGCCCCGAATGCCACAGTAGTAACATATTGGGCGAGGTGAGCGCCAGGGGGCGTAGTGTTCTGGAACTGTCACAGGCGCTGGTACTGGCGCTGGGACAGGCGAGTGTGGTGCAAATGCTGCTACGTTGGAGTGCGCAGGAACAGGATGCGCGTGCTGAAGCAAGGCAGGTGGCATGGCAGCGACTTGTGCATACGTCATGGGTGGTGTTGGTGGCGCCGTAGTGTTCGATAAGAGAGCGCCAGTCATGGATGAGAGCTGCTCTTTGATGATGTCGCGCAGACCAGCAGATTGAGAGTGAGGTCGAGGGGCGGGTGCACATGACAACCCTTGCGCTTGAAGTTCCTCGCGAATCAGAGTGCGAATCAGCGCGTGCAAATCCGCACCCGAGGAAGGCCTGCTGTCACTGGCGTCTGGGTAGTCTGGGTGCAATCGAATGGCTTGCAGTTCATCAAGATGCTGACATGCCGTGATGACGTCCTCAACGGTGGTGGGGTTTTTTAACAGCCAGAGCGTTAAACGCGACATGGCCTATCCCTTTGATGATGTGGGGAACACGATCAGCTTCTGTCATCGCCGAGTTCACGCGGTGCCAAAGGGCAAGGACGTCTTCAATGTACGAAGTGTACGTCTCCCCGGGAAGTTGGGCACGCCCATCGAGCTTTCGTTTCGACACTTCGGAATGGATGTTTGGTTTTCCGAAAATCCTACGGACTTGTTGAGCAAAAGTAGGCCAATCCGGGAAGCTGCTCTCGTGGTTAAAAAACCACGTTTTCGCAACATCGGACAAATAGAAGGCGACGTGACGAAGTTTTTGAGGCTCATCTCATTGGTTATAAACACTGGTCATGTCGTATTCTTTTAGCCATACCTCGACGTCGTCGCATGGAAGACCACAGAAGATGGGTGGGTCGCGCTGCCGGGCGTTGACGATCCACGCAAGAATGGTTTGTTGGATAGGGATGCTGGATGTTCCGGGCAGCGGTTCTTGAGCCACGACAGCAGACGGGGGAAGCAAGCGGCGACCCGAACGAAGCTCCAGGGGAACGTGACGTCGGAGAGGACTTGGGGATCGAAGCAGCTCCTCCACTCTGTAAGACAGTAGCAGCGTTGGAGTCTCGACGGCGTTTCTTAAGGCCGAATCGCCTGATCAACCCTTCGAACGAAGACGACGTTTTTCGTGATGATGATTATATACAGATGAAGATGAAGGTCAAACGTTGTCAATATTGTGCTTACAATATGTCATGTTTTAAAATTTACTTCACTTACAGTGTATCAGCCATTATAACAAGCTTTTAAACTTAAAAATGATAAATTGATGTGAGGGTAACAGCATAAGTTCGTTGCCCCGCCGCAGTGGTCTAGTGGCTAAGGTACTCGGCTGCTGACCCGCAGGTCACGGGATCGAATCCCGGCTGCGGCGACTGCATTTTCGATGGAGCCGAAGATGCTGTAGGCCTGTGTGCTCAGATTTGGGTGCACGTTAAAGCACCTCAGGTGGTCAAATTTTCTGAAGCCCTCCTCTACGGCATCTCTCATAATCATATGGTGGTTGGGACGTTAAACTCCAGATATCATCATCATGAGTGTATGTTCATTTAACCTTAAAGTGGGGCTTTGCTGCAGGGCAGATTTTTCCTGAATACATGTTCTTGCGCATAGCACTCCAATGCAATAAAACCAGCTTTGCAAAGGGGCTACACCTGTTTGTTCATATTCAATACTTCGAAATTTCAATAATTTAGGAAAATAAAGAGAATTCGAATACCGTGACATTCATTCGAATATTCAAAGCGCTCGAATATTCACACATGCCTAAAGACGGCTCATGTTTCACAGTAGATATGAGATGCAGTATGAAATGACCAATGTACGTGCCACCAGCATACCTCATACTAGATCTTTATATCATGATCTTGACGACCGTATTACACTGAATTTCAGGTGGTTCAATGTAACCGTAATCCTAAGTAATTGTAGAACATAAATCTGGGATAGTTGGTCTTGTATAACAGACACATGGCAATACAGATTTTACAATGGACAAGCAGAAAAATGACAACAAAGAAACAGCCCCCAGTGTATGCTGTTTCTGTTTGCATGCACTTGATTACGATAAAGCACGGATTCAGTCACATCTCATACTTTCAAATTTCTGATACACTTCTGCCGTGCATGATAGAACATATCTTCCTTTGGTGTTTCCACATTTATGAAACTCTGCTGGACCGAGTGGCGAAGGCTGATGCCTGCTTACTACCCATTTAAGAAGTGTTGAATAGTGATACACCTGTGGCAGTATTTGACTTATGATGGGGAGGCGAGTTATTGTAAAAATGTCAGTACACGGACCTGTTATGTGTGTTTCTGTGTGTGTGACTGAAAATTGCATATGAAATCTTGAAAAGCTGACCATTTCCAGGTTAGGCTATGGAACCTAAAGGTGCAGTGACCAAACTCAAGACGTAGCATTCATTTGATTCGTTGGTATGGATGAGTACTTTTAGCGAAGTATGAATCGCATCCGTTATGTGGAAATTTTTTTATTTGGAGCTCAATGGGTGTCCAACTGTTTAGCAGAATGTTTAACTCCATGTGACATCGACAGTATTTTGACGTGTTCGGCGAGCTTTAAAGCCACGGCTCAGATGCTGAATGGCGATGTGCGAGCAATGATACCGCAGATAATTTTAGTGTTGTCGTCGCGGTGTCTACTTATTTATGGTACCATTTGGCAGCGACGCCTGGGTGCTTGGCAATGGCTTTATTTGTTTTGTTTTGCTTGGTTCATGCTCTAAATTCGTGGGAATGCTGCATTCCCACTCATTGCTAACAAGTAACACACATGCAGCGTTCATAAGTGTAATATTGACATGTCCTACCAGCCAGGGTAGCCCTAGACAGCATCTCATGCTGCTTCCAGATCCCTGCTCTGTCAGGGGTCAATCTCAGAATTACTGATGTGAATAGGATCGAACCGAAAATGATTTTCCATGTCATTAATTGCACTAATTTCATATTGTTTTCATTGTTGCTTGTGTATCCTGATGACAGTGGCGACGACGATAGTGATGACGAAGGCATCCCTACACATGCGCGCTTAGCAGATGAAATTTGACCTGAAGCTTGCATCATCATTTTATTTGGCCACGTGATCAAATAAGGTGGGACCCCAAGAGGAGACCGCTTGGCAGTGCTGAAAATTGGAGGGCTTTGCTCCCATTTTCAATTGGGCTCGATACTGATCATACTAATCAATATATTACATATAATAATTTGTTTCTCTGTTGCATCATCAGTACCAAATCATTACTTGAGGCATATGTTAACACGAAAATGGCAAGTTCATTAAGTTGATATCACCGCTTTTCTTTAATCATGCTGTTCACTTAAAACGAATGCCATGCAAAAATGGACGAGGAAGATTGCGAGAGGAGGCGAACGGAGTGCATTGATGAGATGGCTGACCTCGAGCGACAGTTTTAAAGAACTTATAGCACAATTTCTATTTTTCCTCTTGTTTACTTTCTGACACATTCAGATGTTTCTGGCATGGAAGTGTTTTGATGGAAGAGGACTGCTGGAGCCTATTTATGTCCTGATGACAAACAAACTTCTGTACATACTACGGCCTGGGGAGGAGGCGGCCCAGTTTGTTGTCGACTTTTCAGTGTGCCTCAGTGAAATCAAAGTGGTCACCGTGAGTACTCAAATCTGCTGTTTTTAAAACTTATATGTTTCAGTGTTTCATAACATGCCTCACTTTTCTGAACGGTTTGAAGTTAGATATATTAAAATAATGGTGTCACTAACACTAATGTGGAGACATCACATGACACTGCACTGTTTACAAATGCCTTTTGAATGTACATACGATGCCTGCATTAGCTTTCAGAATAAAAGAAAAGGATTAAGCTTTTCACACACTAGTTTAATTGCTGTTCTAAGAAATTTGCTGCTAATAACCTTGATTCCTTGAGGTGAGATGGCGTGTTCACGACAACTACTGCACGCTAGAATTTTTAGCAACAGCTGCAGCAGTGTAAAACAATTTGAACATGTGATTTTGCTTTAATTCGAAAGCATTAATTATATGTTTGGAAATGTGTCAGATATATTGTGTTCAATTTATATGTGTCATTACATCTAAGTGAGTACCACAATGATCTGTCAGTTAAGCTTTGTTGCATGTGGAAATTTGATGCTCAGAAGGTTAATTCCTTGAGATGAGATGAGTTATTTAATGTTAAATGAGTTCAGCCACATGTACCTGTTGTTCTTGAGTATGCCATAGTCCTGTGCTGTCCTTTTTGTTTTCTTAGCAAAATTCGGGGCTTTTGCCTCAAGTCATGTGGCAGGAGAACTGGAAAGTGGGCAATTTGTTAGTGATTCATACTGAATTTGCAACACTCGATGAAGATGAAAAGGGAAAAATTACCAGTGCAGACTCTCATCTAGTTTATTCAGAAGCAAATTTGGAGAATCATAAGCAATGTGATCCTACAGAGCATATTGAGGGCTCTCATTGACATCAGCTTGCTGTTGGAAGGAAGCCCCCGAGTACTCGCCACTAACATTTGTTGCATCTTTTCTTGCTGTCGGCAACTTTTTGTTACCACATATCAGGCTCAATACAAGACACATTGTCCTGAATGCTTGTTCAGACATTTGTTTTTTTATCAAGCAGTAAAATTTTTTGCTCAGCTTTTTAAGCAAGCATGCCATTGATGAATTTTTCTGAATGATAAAACAGTCATGCACATCTGATGCTGTGGAAATCATTGTGTCGACACTTCGAAAAAAAGTGCCAAGCATTATTGCAGTCTCTCTTATGTTTTCTGGAACTTGTGTTCCAGCTTTTTGACATCAATATTTGAAATAGTGGCAGTTGTTGTGATGTCAGATGCTGCAAAAGCAAAACAATTTCCATATATTTTTTCTTAAGTATTAGCATTGTTAAGATTTTATAATCGTATTTTAGTATCCTTCCTTGTTAACCTATAATTACTGAAGTTGTAAGCATCGTTTTGTACATTGCCTACTTTTGCAGGTTTGGCTGAACTACCAGGGTTTCTCCCTGACTTGCAACTCAGGGAAAAAGACGGATGTGGCCACTGGCCATGCTGAGCTTACAAGGTATTGTGTGTAAAGTACTGTTCACTGTTACGTCTTGTCTATGTTTTAAATTTTTTGCAATAGTAGAGCCACCACACGCTTCAGTGTCACAGAGACACAGTCCGAATGCCAATTGTGTGTGCTCAAGAATGAGGAGGAGGGCATGTTGATGAGAGAGGGCAAAGTGCCTGCATCACACATGACCACAATGGGGAGAACAGACAGCAGTTCCCTTTCTCTGTGGCTGCACTCTAGGGCCTTTGCATCATCTCACAGGTAGTTAGTCACGCCCTCCCCCCTTATCTAGCGAAAAAGTGCATATTGTAAGCTGCAACATAACTGTAACAACAGGCAACAGAAGGGAAAAAAGCAGAGCTTTTGCTTGACTAAAATATGAAAGAGATTACCAGATCTCTCATTAGGCTCCACAAATGTGTTGATACGGGGTATCACTACCAGGAAAAACAAGGGAAGCGTGGATAGAGAAGGAAGACGACGTTGCCTCCACTGCGATTCCCTTGAGTGGGTACGAGCCATAGCGGTGGAGATCATCATCATTATACGGTGATCGTGGACTCAGGGCCCATTAAAAACCCCCCATTAAGTTACCTTACCTTGTGTAACAATTTGGTGGAAAGTGCTGGGTAGGACGCCGGACTTCCACCTTCGCCGATCGTAATGGCCCAAGAGCAGCCATCTAACGCTTCGAAACCAACTTCGATGGGTTCCGTGCCATACTACAGAGTGCCACCAAACTTCGGCGGGACCTCAGGAGAAGACGTCGACGTGTGGCTCAAGAACTACAAGCGGGTGAGCAGAAGCAATGGCTGGGACTCGAACGAACAGCTCAATCATGTTGTATTCTCGTTAACTGACACCGCCCTCATGTGGTACAAGAACCACGAGGACATGTTCACGACTTGGGACGTTTTGTTGAAGAAGTGCAGAAGTGCTTCGGTGATTCGGACGCAAAGAAGAAACGCGCAGAGCAGACATTGTCTCAGAGGGCACAGCTTCCAGCAGAAACATGTACGACATACATTGAAGAAATATTAAAGCTGTGCAAGATCGTGAATGGGAGGATGTCTGAAGAAGACAAGGTTGGACACGTTCACAAGAGTATAGCCGAAGACGTGTACAATTTCTTAATTCGGAAAGACTGCTTGAACTCCGTGTCCGACGTGATGAAGCACTGTCGTACCTTTGAATCCCTCAAGATGCGACGAATTTCTCCGAAATTTGGCCGCCTGTCCAACGTCCTCACTGTGGCTAGTGTTGAAACAGTGCCGCCTAACGACCTTGCTTTGACCATATGGCAGATTGTCAGAGAAGAGCTGCTTCGATGTCAGCAGACCTATCATCGCCCCAGCGAATTTCAGGATGTGTACGTAAGCGAACCAGAACGTGTGCGGACTCCTGTTTCTCTTCCACCATGGCAACCATCGATCAACGCAGCAGACGCTTATGCATATCAAGGCACACGGCAGGCTGAATTTTCCCGTCAACCACCTCCCAACTACGAACGAAGTTTTTGCCCGTCTGTTTACCCAACATCGCCTGTCTACAGTGCCCCCGAAGAGTGGCACCACTACCCATGCCTTCCGAGAGGAGTCGTTACTCTGAGCAGCCACGTGCCCCTCGACCAATTCCGGTATGCTACAACTGTGGCGTCCCGGGTCACATTGCACGTTTTTGTGACCATCGCCCATATCAGCGACAGTCTTAGCGCATGTCTCACCAACTTTTCGACCATCCGCTTTCCACGTCACGAAAACCACGCGCACCTACCAGGTCACACTACCCCTCGCCGGCCTCTGATCGAAGTTTGACGCCACCACCAGCTCCCCGTGCTCCAAGATCGCCGTCGTCATAGCGACGCGCACGTACACCGCCGCCCGAAAACTAGTCGGTGCGGCCAGTGGGGGTGAGGCCGCGAGATCACAGGTGCTATCTACAGATATACCCCCGTCAGCGTTTATGTTGAAGAACAAAGTTCATGTAGTTGTCGATGGAGTGGCTACTATGGCACTTGTGGATACAGGCGCGACAGTCTCGGTGATGAGTGTAAATTTTAAAAACCTGCTAGGGCCAAAAGTGACGTTTTGCGTGAACCGTGGGGTGTCATTTCGTGGTGTAAGTGGTGATGTGTTGTGTCCGGTGGGATATTGTACTGTGGACGTCTCGCTGTGTGGCAAGGTGTTTTGCACAGAGTTTGCGGTTATTCCGCGGTCTACACATGACGTTATCTTGGGTATTGATTTCTTGTGTGAGTGTGGGGCAACTGTAGACTGCAGAAGTGGGCATCTTTTTATACACGGTACTTTCCCAACGGCGCTCTTGGAAAATTTCTGTCTGGTGGAATGCATCTTTTTCGTCTCCGTGGACACAGTCGTTCCTGCATTTTCTGCCGTGTGTGTTCCAGCAACAACTGTGGCACGTTTGACGTCACGCTCGAACCGATTCCCTTGGCATGCCTGAAAAAGAACATTCTCATTCCCCATTGTATAGTGTCAGTCGTTGATGGACGGGCAGGTGTGTGGACAATGAACAGTCCCATGGAGCCTGCAATTCTGCCAGGTGGCATAAAACTTGCAGTATTTAGACCCGAATCATGTACGATGCTGGTTGCGCTTGTTGATGCTACAAGCCAAAATGAACATCTAGGCTTAGAAGGTTCAGAAGATGCCCAATTGCTACAAATGGTCAGCAAGTCACTTGACCAAAGCAAACGTCATACTCTGCTCGACGTTCTATCTAAGCACTCGAAAGTGTTCGATTTTTCTAAACATAGCCAAGGGCCCTTAATCCCAGCGTCTCGGATACGTCATCAGATCCACACCGAGTCGGCGCATCCCATTAGGCAGAAACCTTACCGAGTGGCACCATCGGAGTGCAAGATCATCAATGAGCAAGTCCAAGAAATGCTGGAAAAGGGAATAATACAAAAATCGGCAAGTCCGTGGGCTGCTCCCGTCATTCTACTAAGGAAGAAGGATGGTACGTGGAGATTTTGCGTTGACTACCGCTGACTGAATTCTGTTACCAAGAAAGATGTCTATCCACTGCCGCGCATCGATGACGCTCTAGACTGCCTGCATTCCGCGTCCTACTTTTCATCTGTCGATCTGAGATCAGGTTACTGGCGAATTCCGATGCACGCAGCTGACAAAGAAGTCAGCTGCGTGCACGGCATTTGTTACGACCGACGGACTTTACGAGTTCAACGTTATGCCATTCGGATTATGTAATGCTCCTGCGACATTCGAAAGATTTATGGACTCTATATTGCGTGGTTTAAAATGGCATATATGCATGTGTTACCTTGATGATGTCGTAATTTTTGGACGTACGTTTGAGGAGCACAACACTTGCCTAGACCTCGTGCTCAGCTGCATTGAAAAACCTGACCTTGTATTGAATTAAAAAAAGTGCCACTTTGGCGAGCGACAGACATTGGTGTTAGTACATCTCGTCGACAAAGATGGCATTAGACCTGACCCACAGGAGACAGCGGCCGTTGAATCGTTGGAGCGTCCTAAATCTGTGAAACAACTGCGTAGCTTCATCGGGCTCTGCTCGTATTTCCGCCGGTTTGTACCCAAGTTTGCGGATGTCGTTCACCCCCTGACGAGCCTTCTATGCAAGAACAGCCTGTTTCAGTGGACCTCCGAGTGTGATGCTGCTTTTCACAAGCTGAAGTGTTTGTTAACTTCGCAGCCAATACTTCGGCACTTCAATCTTTCGTCGCCCACGGAAATTCACACAGACGCAAGTGGCATCGGTATCGGTGCCGTTCTCGTTCAGCGTTCTGGCAAGAAGGAACACGTTGTGGCGTACGCAAGCCATTCTTTAAGCAAGCCTGAACGCAACTACACAGTGACCGAACAGGAATGCCTAGCGGTAGTCTTTGCCGTGCAACGGTTTCGCTCATACATCTATGGTCGCCCGTTCACTATCGTCACAGATCACCATTCGCTGTGTTGGCTGGTCAACCTTCGTGACCCATCCGGCTGCCTCGCACGATGGGCCATTCGTTTGCAAGAACATGTCTTCACCATCTCATACAAGACTGGCCGTCTACACGCTGATGCGGATTGCCTCTCCAGAATGCCGCTACCATCGACAGATTGTGAAGTCGATAACTTTGACCACCTTATCGCTTCTCTGTCGTCTGGCTTTCCTGATGCCGTGACTTTCGCCGCTGAGCAGCGTAATGACCCAAGCTTAAAAGCTCTCTTCCCTGGAGCGAGAAATTCATTAAGTGAAGGCCGATTCTGCGTCCAAAATGGTCTTCTTTACCACAGAAACTTGTCCTTGGCGGGCGCCCGCTTTCTGCTGGTTGTTCCTGCGTCCATCCAAACGTCTGTTCTGCGTCTCACGCATGATGACCCCACCTCTGGCCATCTAGGCACCGCATGAACACTTAGTCGCACGAAAGAGCGGTTCTATTGGCCGAAAATGAGCGAAACGATTCAGAACTACGTGGCCAGCTGTACACAGTGCCAGAGCCACAAGCGGCCCTCCTCGGGTCCAGTTGGTCATCTGCAACCTGTAAAGCCTCCCGGTTCCCCTTTTGAAAAGGTCGGCATTGATCTGATAGGACCATTTCCTCGCTCCTCAAAAGGTGGATAATTGTATGCGCCGACTACCTGACGCGGTACTGCGTGACGGCTGCCTTATGCTCTGCCACGGCAGTCCAGGTTTCGGAGTTCCTGTTGCATTCAGTCATCCTCCGACACGGACCTCCTTTCATGATAATAAGTTACCGTGGACGACAATTTACCGCTGATATCGTCGAATCATTACTTCGTTTGTGTGCCTCCAAGTTCCGACACTCAACTGCGTATCATCCGCAAACTACCGTATTTACTCGCATAATAGGCGCACTTTTTTTTTCAGAAAATCCGGCTCGAAGTTAGGGGTGCGCCAATTACGCGAGGTAAAATTTTCGAAAAATTTTTCAACTCCGTTCTCGCGCTTTAAATCTGCACACTTGTCAAGTAAAAGGCGACTTTATCGTTTACCAATTAATTCAGCATAAAACAAACATTCCTACGTACCTTTTAATGAACAAGCGAGAGCCGTCAACTGCACACACACACGTAAAATTTATTTAAACAAAAGTCGTAGCTGTTCCTCCTTTTCCCTATTCGGAGTCCGAGTCGGAGATCACACATTCATCCTCGCCGAGCGGGGATTCGTTTTCGGTGTCCGAATCATCCGCACCCCACAACATGTCATCCTCACTCGCTTGCAAAATGGCGTTTCTTTCTTTTTCTCTGATGGTGGTGATGGCGATCGAGCCCCCGGCGTTGTACACGTGACCTCCAAAAAGCGCGGCGATTTGGGGGTATCAGTAATTGATGGAACAGCCGTTTTTTTTTCGCTCATGGACGTTTTTTTTTTTTCAAGTTTTATTTCGACAAACACGTTGGTTAGGTCGTTGCACTTCGACTTTTTTTTTATTTGCTCGTTGATTTGCCTTCTTTTTTTCTTCAGGGTACGGGGACCGCATTCCAACTGTACCGCTGGGGGGTAGAATCGTTTCTGATCACGGCGAAGTTTGGGGTGCGCCTATTATGCGCGGAATTAAAAAAAAATTGAATTTTCCGCGACCAAACTAGGGGTGCGCCTATTATGCGAGTGCGCCGATTATGTGAGTAAATACGGTAACGGCCTCACTGAGCGCACAAACCGAACGTTGATCAACATGTCAATGTACGTCGCCTCCGACCACAAAAACTGGGATGAAGTATTACCATTCGTCACATACGCCTTCAACATGTCGAAACACGAAGCGACAGGCTACAGCCCTTTCTATCTGCTCTACGCTCGCTCACCTCGACATACTCTGGACACTATCTTTCCTTTTGTCGTCCATGACGATTTAACAATTGCGGAAACTTTGTGTTGTGCGGAAGAGACACGTCGACTTGCCTGCTTACGTACACTGGCAGCGCAAGAGTCTTCCAAAACTCGCTACGACAGTCAACACAGGAATGTAACCTATGCCCCCGGTGATCTAGTGTGGGTGTGGACCCCAATACGCAGACGTGGCTTGAGCCAAAAGCTACTGGCACACTATGCCGGTCCTTTTGTGATACTCCGTCGTCTCAGCGAGGTAAACTATGAAATTGCACGTGTCACCACTAGTGGCCGACGCTCATGCAAGACAGAGGTGACGCATGTTGCCCGCCTGAAGCCGTTTACTCGAAGGATGCAAGCATGACTCGCCCAGAGGGCTTTGTCTGAGACGGGAGGAATGATACGGGGTATCACTACCAGGAAAAACAAGGGAAGCGTGGATAGAGAAGGAAGACGACGTTGCCTCCACTGCGATTCCCCTGAGTGGGTACGAGCCATGGCGGTGAAGATCATCATCATTATACGGTGATCGCGGACTCAGGGCCCATTAAAAACCCCCTATTAAGTTGCCTTACCTTGTGTAACAGTATGGTTGTATTGAAAAATTTACCGAGACGGTGCAATTTTGGTTAGTAATTTTTTTTTCATCCTTCATTACTAGCCTGTGATTTGAGCTGCTGTGGTAAGTTAATCTAAATGTTCATCTAACTCGGCTTCAAAGTTGAAACGTAATGCCATATCAATTGCACAGTTGTTAGCAGAATCTTTGTGTCGCATTTAATGCTAGATTTCAGCATGATTATCCTCTGCCTTGAGCCTCTCTTGTACCTTTCCCATAGTTTCTTTTTCTATTTTTTGCAGGAACATTCTCTCAAGCTTGGATCTAGCCGTTCGGAGAACTCACAATGGTTTCAAGTGCCTTCCATCTATAGTGAGCCACTGCTCTGAACAGCTAGATGCTTTGAAGAAGCTCTTGGCCCATGAGTTGAAAGCCCAAGAGGTGAGAGGCAGGACCTTTTCTCCCATAATAACATCAAACAATGTATATGTATGTGTATATTAAGTAGTACTGGAGCTATAGTCTATAAATACTGGCACTGTTGCAAGTGCATGAAAAATTTTTAGGCACCAGCACATTATTTTCTTGCACTGGGTGGAGGGGAAATGACATGCGAAGATTTAATGGTAAGCTGCCAACTTGTAATGATTGCCTCCTGTGTGATGCTATCTAGCAAAAGAAATGTACAGTAGACTCTCAGTAAACGGAAATCTGTTAAACGAAACTATTGCCTCTGCAATGCTTGGTTTCAGGCTTGCATTCTGCTCCTATGTTCAGCTCTCAGTAAACGGAACACTTGTTAAACGGAACATATTTTCCCAGTCCCTTCAGGTTCCGTTTACTGAGAGTCTACTGTATCTGCCTCCATGGATACAAGCAGTTCTGGCCAACACTCCCAGTGTTGCACAAACAGAAATACCCAATACTGTAAATGAGAGAATGGCTGCTTCATGACTGGTGGTGCATTGCACACACTGCACCAGCTCTGATGTTTGCATGACGCACATAAATACCCAGTGAAGAGGAGAAGCTGACCTCCGCTGTAGCGCAATTTGGTGGAGTGTTGGGCGCATAGTGTGAAGATTGCAGGCGCATTCCCTGGCCGGAGCAAGTTGCTTTTTTGTCTCCCTCTACACTTTTTTTCCATCTATATTACAATTATACTACAATTACTATAATTACTATATCTGCATGATTCTCATCCCCTATACCTTGCTTCCTTGGCTTCATTATCTGCTGGGTTACACTAAGGTTGTCTCCAGATTGTACTTGATGGGATATTTAAGTGAAATCCCAAATACATGCCTATTCTTTCGTTTATTTCGTCATACAGGCAATTTTTTTTCTAAAGGTTGCACAGTAAAGATGGGACATAAGGCAAGCATTATTGCACAGCTCATTGTGTTTTGAAGGTGCTTGACTGCATTGCACACTAACATCTTCAGACACACTAGGCTGCTAATTGCATTCCGCTTATGTTTTCAGTCAAGGTTTTCTGGAGGGTATAATGCAAAATCGTGAGTGTGCTTTGGTTCACATGGACATTAAGGGGCCCCAAAATTATTGCCTAAGGTTACCCTCTCTGTGGTACTGTTGCTTTGTGATGTTGGCAGTCAGTTTTTACTAGTGGAACCACATGCTCAGCGTAATAATAAGCACAAAGTGATTAATTACTGCAATCGCTCCAGGATGGTGGGCTCATTGTAAAGGACTACCACTTGGTGCATTGGGAGAAGTGCATCCAGTCCTCACCAGGTGATTTTGCATGTGGGCCCAGTGTGGGCGGTCCCCTCATGTGGAGATTCCTTGAAGGGAACACCAGGCGAGAGAGAAAGAAGCACTGGAAAGCTGGCTACTTCCTGTTGCGGTGGGTGGCTCATTTTTTTCATTCTAGCATGGAATGGCCACTTGTAAAATGCCAGAGCACAACCAACATTCTAGATGACCCTGGGCTCTTTTGGTATCTGAAATCGATGACAGCAATAAGAGGCACTGAAACGTTTACACAGTAAGACTCAGTATATCTTTCATATTGTACTTTGGAGTCAAAGTCTGTGTTCTTGAGCACTCTTGATTTGCCCATGCAAGTGTCATTCAACAAGAGTCACACTACTGAATGGCAGTTTGCTCTAAGACTGCTCATAAATTTCTCCAAAGGTGGTTACGAGGACTGGTTTGAGAACATACTTCAAGCAAAGACAACCCTACTGTACAGCCATTGGACTGACAGTGATGGCTTGAGCAGAGAAGGCAACACTCTGCGTGTAACCATCCAGAGGTTAATTCATTCTATGTGGCAGTACTATGTTTTTCCGAAATGGTGTTGGTTCATTGTGAAGGCAGTTTATTTACCCAGCAAGAACAGAGCGAGTGTCAATTCACAAATAAAGAAAGACTTAAATGTTAAATTGTCATGGGAAAGTGGGTTAGTGCATTGTAGCAAAACTGCATGAAAAACAAGAAAAGAAATTACTTGCACATGCTACAAAAAATGAGTTTGTATGTAATGAACTACTGATACGGGGGACTACCTTTTGTAACAATATAAAGTTCATTATAAACAGGTTTGACTGTACATTGAAAAGCATAATTGGTCAAAGGAAAATGCAAAATTTGTTTGAGTTATCAAAATTCGGTTTATCATTCATGTACTGTGTGAGCTGTGTTTGCATTAGACCGGTAAATAATTTTTTTTACAAAAGATGACCCTTCTTGCTGGTAGCCTCGTGCGTTTAGTGTTATTTGCTCCTGCAGGACACGATTGTGCCTTACTATGTTGAATCTTTATTTAATGCAGTGGTTGCACCATTAGTTATACATCAATGTGGCAGTATCATGGGGCCTTCTAGTACACGTTGTGCCCTTTGCTGGGATGAGGCATCAGTGATGTTTTTTTCTGTTTGGCTGAAACCTGTAACCTTAGCAATTGATGTTCTTCACTCTATGTTGTTAAAAATTGTGGTGTGCTGTTTTATGGACTTTAGTCGGGGCCTGTAAGCCTACCTCCTTGATAAAACATTCATATGTGCATTTTTAGGTAAACCTTATTAGATCTTTCTAGTTAGCTCAGTACCGTAACCTTAACCTTCACTACAATTTCGGTTTTCTCTATTCTCCTTATAGAGCTGGGGTCCTGTACAGGTTCTCAAATCAAGGGGACACCATACCTAGTGCCACTTACCTTGTCAGGTGAGAGTTGCACTTCTTAATGTTCTCAGTGCTTTCAGTGGACTTTTGTTTGTAGTACGGCTGTAGATGGCTTTCTTTGTTCTCTCATTTTGCAGCGGCGTCCACTGTGGTTCTTGCCAGGCTGTTTCCAATGTCGGCCGGCCGCATGCCTTGCAGCTGAACCTGGCTCCTTCTGGTGGTGCCTGCCTTCAGCTCGCTGCTTCCAATGAGGCAGAAATAGAGCGTTGGGTCCATGCACTCACTGAATCTGGGCAAGCCTCCTTCTGTGGGGTGCGTTTTCTTAGATGAATGGTGGTTCTTGCTTGTGACAGCTAAAAAGCTTGTTTTTGATTATGGGTAGGCAGTTTTCTGGGGCCATGTACTCACCATTGTGTTTTCATTTTGTTAGTAATATCAAACCACGAGCTAGTTAATTATGTGTAGTGTTAGCAAACAGCAAGCCTTCTCAGGCAAAACAAAATCGAAAGGGAAGCACAGAAACTTTTGTTGCCATCCACATTGTCACATACCAGGTCAATAAAAGGAATATCATTTAAGCATGCATCGCCAATGCATTAAATAAAACACGCTGTCATGTCATCAGAAAGCTTTAATACACTCAAACCTCTATACAAGGAAATATTGGTTATAATGAAGTAAATGAAGAATCGTCTTGCAATAGATACAGTGCTAGGAATTTACTTAAATAATGAATTTCTGGATTAAGCAACTCACTTTTGTGTTAGACTGAAGTCGTTATAATGAGGTGTGAGTGTCTACAGCTTCATCTCCTCAAAGCAGCAGGGTACCCTCAGAGACTGATCATAGTGAGCAGTAAAAGAGATTCACAGAAAAAAAACCAAGATGGCAGCAAATATAATCAGCTAGTTGAAAGGGACACTAACAAGCTTGAACAAGCATTGAACACAATGCTTGTCTGTGTTGTTCTCATTGCTTTTGGTGCCGTTTGAAAAAGCCGCACCGTTTCCTTAGTCATTGATTTTGTTGAGAGAACTACTGCACTCGTAACAGAGTGTCCAGAGAATTTGCATATCACTGATTGAAGATTGTAGCTCACAGTGCTCCTTGTTTAAACTGTTCATCAGGAAGCAGCGACTCTTTTAGTCTGGAAGAACGCTTTGTACATTCTCTCATTGTTGGATCAGTGGTGTGGTGTGAATAAAAAAAAGAAATATTTTCGGCATGACCCAACTAACTTGCACAATATTTTTATGAATTGGAACTAGGCATATGTGAATGTAACTTTTTTTGTATTGAAGTGCAGTGGAAGCAACACTGAATAGTAGCGTGTAGCAAGAGGGTGCAAGTTATAACTGTTGCAATACATTACGTTTTAAAAGTTGCTATGCCTGGCACTATAAGTATGTATGACATGCTTTCAAATGTTAAAAATAATTGATTGAGGTGAAAGTGATATGTGCGTTGCACATTGAAGTGTGACTTCACGGCAGTGCGAAATTTTCTCTGAATGAATTTTTTCACGGCATAGCACGCCAAGCTGTAGTGAAACAATTTTTGCAGTGGAGTCGTATGTGCTGAAATATACATGTATTCATTTCTTTCGGGTACTTAGAATTTTATAACGATATAAATTTGTGTCAAAGTGAATTCAAATACTGTGATATTCGTTCGAATATTTGTCTACCTCTATCAAATAGCAGTAGGGCGCAATTTATAAATGGTACAACACACTCGATTTTTAAATTTACAATGCTTAGTGTATATAAGCATGTATAACACGCTTTTGTTCATAAAAAATAATTGTTTGAGTTGTAGTCAATATGTACAGCCACGGCCATGTCTGTGTATAGTGTGCGAGCAGTCGGTTTTGGCTCTGCAGGGTAACACTTTGAGGCAGCTTTGGGCTCTGACGAGGTGTGTCAGGAGCATGCGCGGCCTAGTAGTCAGGCTAGGAAGCCCGAAACTGCCTCAAGGTGTCACCCAACAGAGCCAAAAGTGGCTGCTCGCGCGCTATACACAGACGTGGCCAGGGCTGCACATTTACCTTGAAGCGGGGCTTCGCGGCCGTGCAGATTTCTTCTGGATGGCTCGTTTCATGGCATAGCATCATCAGCTAAAGTGAAAATATCATTACAGGTTTATTATATGCACTCAAGCATACATTTATTCGTTAATTTAGAATAACCTTAAATTCGTTTTGAAGCGAATTCAAATACTGTGATATTGGTTTGAATATTTGAAGAGCCCGCATATTCAGCCTATTCCAGGGTAATATCACTTCTTATTTTATGAGACCTCTTAACAGGAGTCAGGATTCGCGTTTCTTGGCAGTCAACCTTTCTTGGAAGATAGCTGAGCTTGTTGGAGCAGTGCGTTTTTGTCATCTGCTTGTGTTTTGCAATAACTTGTGCAGTCTGGATCAATGGGTGGCATGATGGCCTGCTGCCTAGTATTGGTGGGTGACCTCGTGTTGACCTTGGTTGAGGGGTCAAAAGTCTTGGGCGTTGGAGTCATCATTGACCTCAGTGTGGTGCACAGTGAGAACAACTTCTGCATTATGGTAGGCCTCCTCTTTTTTTTTTTTGTTGTCACTAATCGATTCAGTATTTTCTTCTGTTGACATTTGTTGACACTCTGTTCCAATGCACTCGCAGGAGTTTGATGGGGGCGAGGCTGAGAGCTGTGCTTACAATTGGATCTTATGGTTTGCCACGGAAGAAGAAAAGAATGAGTTCCTCAGCATTGTCTCCCTTTCTTGGCAAGAAATGTTCCAGGTCGGTGATGCTGGCACACTTTATGTATCGGTGCAGAATGTTTCTTTTGGTGTCGTCTGGTAAAAATGTCTTGACACCGCTGTTGGTCAGTTTCATTGCCAAATTTCAGTACAGCTAGTTTGTGACTTTCTAGTTATTTATGATTATGTAATGTCAAGTGTAGTCTAATGTAAGACTATGTAATGACTAGTGACTGAGGCACTCGGCTGGTGAGCTGCAGATTATAAGATTGAATCTCAGCCGCAGCAGCCACATTTTCGATGAATGAAAAATACTTAAGACCCATGTGCTGAGCTTAGGTACATGTTGAAGAAGCCCAGGTGGTCGAAATTTCCAAAGCCCTTTTCTACGGCATCTCTCAAAATCATGTAATGATATTGTGACATTAAACCCCAATAATTATTATGTTCATGTAATGTACAGCAGAGTCTTAATGTTATTGTTAATAGTTTGTTTTAAAAAATCACTACGCATACTCATAGAATAAACAGCTCTAAGGCGAGACCTGTCACACCTTACGCACAATTCCTACAGCACTTTATCAAGAATTTCCTGACAATGGTTTAGTTTGATTAGAAATGTGCTGCTCAGCAGAAAAATTCACTTCCGTGAGAAGTTGAACATTTTTGCATTCAAAAAGAAGTTGGAGAGCTATCCTTAGCATTTAGTGCAGAGGCTTGCCAAGACTGGAACCATAAAAATGAGGAACACCCAGTGTGTTGTCCAGTCCCTGTCTTCATAAGCCACTGTGCTCTCCAAGGATATGTCATACAAACAAAGCCAGAAGTCAACCCTTGCTAAGATTTGCAGAGCATTGACTGCATAGTAAATTTTAATTTTATATGCACAAACTGTGATGTTGTAATGACCCTATTAAAACATCCATTTGTTTCTGGCAATTTTCTGTGACAGTGATGGGCGAAAGCTTTAAGGTTTTAGGGCCACGATCTGCTAGTTAGGACTTTCTTTATGAGAAATACAGGGCGAAGTGCATGCACACCTTTTACAGTGTTCAGAGCATGTATCAGCACTCGCACAGTGTGCTGCACTGTGGTTTTGAATTCCCTGGTTGTGGAAACACTTTGTTGCTGTATTAGACGCATCATTTTCTGTGCTCAGTATGCATCATGCGTGCTTTGTACATTGCCGTGCGAGTTTTTTTAAGTGTGCTGTTGCTGCTAGGTTTTTGTAATCGCTGCTAATATTAAGTGCGAATTGCTGTTGCAAGCAATATTTGTACCGCATATACTATCATTCAGCCGCGTATACTATCGGCACCAAATGAAATCTGAACGGTGGCAAGCACCGACAATGGTAAAGTGCGTTCCCTCCAGTCATCTCCATTGACAGGTATGCTCATCTGGTTTGGCAGCACTGTGAATATGCACGCTTGTCCATGGTGATAACTAGATGGTGCACCGTGTATACCTTTGCAAATGCTTGCTGCTGTTGGGGTTTTATTTGGCTTGGATATTACAATTTGTATTACATTATTTTTTTTCTTTGCACCATTTGGGAGAGCAGGTTCAGTGTTTTATTATACCGAAATAAAACCACCCCGGTGGCGAAACACAAGTTGAAGTTGACAGAAAGGGCGCAGTCTTGTCAACTTCTTCTTGTGTTTGGCCATCTGTGCAGTGTTACTTCAGTTTGAGTGTCGCACCAGCTAGACCCCAAGTGAACATTACTTGACTTTGATTACCATCAAGTTTTTGCTCTATCTTCTTGCACTATTTTGTGTGCGTTGCAAGTTACATGTTATGCTTCTGTCACACCCCGGAATTTTCGTTTCTGTGCCAGGTTCCTCTGGAGGTTGCTCCCATGCCCAGCGGCACGCTGAGGAAGCACTGCCTTGAGAGAGCCTCTCAGCTTGAAGCAAGGCTCAACGAGGCCAGGGAGTTTTGTCTTGACAATTGAAGTTGCAGCTTTCAGATGCTCACAGCAGCTTGCTTGCAAGGCTCCTTATAATTTTTTAGTTTTATTGTTCGTATGGAAAGAACTTTTAAGATGGACTTGGTCAAGTGAGAAGGAGTGCAATGCGAGCATTTGTTAAGAAAGAGGGCACAAGTGTGGATGAGGTATTGCCTTTTTTTTTAGCCAGAATGGTCACCTGCTTAGCACGATTGTGATATAACCTATTTTGTGATGATTTGCTATTGGTGGAAGCATTGCACAGATGATGAGGAACAGAAATAGAGAATACATTACTGTGCTGTCTCATTCCTCAATCTATTCTCCTCTTTTGGTGCTCTGCCGATGTCAGTGATGAACATGCACGAGAAAATATTTGTGTTTTCATTCCCACTTTTTAGTTCTGTGTAGGAAACTGGACAGCTGTTTAATCACTGTGCATGCGGTCTCGGGGCACAGTTGATACAGTGAAGATTAGTTGCTTGTTGAGTGTATGGTAGTATTAACTTTCAAGGGCCATGCAAGAGAGGAATGTGGTTCCGGCATCTTGAGGAAGTGTAGACTGAAGAGTGCGACCTGTTTTCTTTGGTTATCTCACTCTTTGCAGTAGACAGCTGCTGCTAGAGAGCAGGACTGCTTAAGCATTTGCTAATTAATACTGGTGTAGCTTGGGTTAGGACTAGTAAGCAGAATGTACAAATGCCTAAAGTTTCACAAAGTCTTGGCTTTGCTTGATTGTGATAGGACAGGTTGGATTGCAATGTAGGTTTAGTGCTTGTTGATGGTGTCTCTATGACATTTATGCAGATCAGCTCTTCTGTTGTTCTTTCAAGATGTGTGAGCTACTAAGTGCGTGCTGCCCGCGTGTGCACTTTCACGAAGCCGTGGATGCAATTCATGATTGCAGGGCATGTGATGACGAGCGGTAGTTTCGTTTTGAGTGTGAAGTCAAAAACATATGGCGGAATTTTTTCGGAAGATCGAGATAATGCCACGGCCCGAACGTGGATCAAACCCACTGGCAGCATCATGGTAGATGAGCGATCTGTCACTTCGCATTTTTCAATAATGATAAATTTGGTGGGATGATCGTGTGGTGACAGAAAACGCATCTTCAATGGAGACACGGTTGTTTCAATGCGACCGTGCGCTCCGAACGTCACAAGCAGTTGAGAAATGGCCGAGTTTATAGTGGAACTAGGCAAGTTCCTTCTCCCTACGGGGTAGTATTAGCAAAAACTTTGTTGAAGGGTAAATATAGAGGAAAAGTATTCGTTGTGACGAGATATTTTTCACATTGTTCTCTATTGGCGGGTGACAGGGAATCAAAAATTATTCATTGTGGTGGAAATTTCATTGTAGCAGACTTCGTTATAGCAGGATTCGACTGTACCAAAAACACGATGTCTAAACCCATAAAGTTGCTGAAAATGCCATTTATGAAAAACTCATTTAAATAGTAAAAATAATAGCTTGTCTACGTGGCGAAGATATGCTTTTTAGAATTATTCTTCCATCATGAGAGCTTAGGAATGACGCTTATTTGGAGCATGTGGCTTTGGTGACATCCTCATGCGAAATGTAATGGCAAGCAGCCAGGTGACATTTTTCAAGGCACTTTAGACAATGTGTTCTTTTTATAAAGTCATTTTAACCTATTTCCACTTTAAAAAGAACCTTTAATTTTTATTATTTGTTATGACAGTAGAGCAACCAATTTTGCAGTTTTCTGTAGCACTTTCTCTTAGGGGCAAGAAGCTGGCCAGTAATCACTCATGGGATCAAAACCCATGGCATAAAAACCGTTTTTGTTGTAGAAGGTCTGAAAATGTTAAAGGGGCCCAGTAACACTTTTTGAGCATGGTCAGAAAACGCTGCCTATCGGTAGTGGAGGCTGCCGACAACACCCGAGCCAAATATTATAGCGCAGCACGCAGCCTGGAATTCACAATAAATTATTAAAGTCATCTAAAAACTGCTTTCTCTTCTCTCGACAAATCATGGAATAAGCCCAAAAATTACTCGTAGTAAGCCCATCTATCAGCCATTGGCTGAGCATGGCGCGCGCGGTCGTTACAGAGATCACCGCGAGAGGCCGCTATTTATCCACGCGTGCGTATGCGATCACACTGAAAAACCTGCGCATTCGAAGAAAAAAAAAGGAAAAAGTGCTCAAGGTCAGGAGGCGCACGTGACGTTTTTTGTTTGCCCCTCTCATCTCTCCCTGCTTAGCTTCCAGCGCTTTCGTCGGGACGAGAGGAGAGAGAATGCGATTGCAGCATGTGACAAATCTTTGTAACTCCGTTCGTACTGGACAGATTCCTAACGTTTTTGCGGCATTGATTTTTTGAGGCACTACACTTTTCCAGTGAATTAATTTCATGGTTACTCAAAAAAGTGTTTCAGAGCCCTTTTAAGGAAATCAGAGGAACTCTATTTTCTGCTCGCCTCAGTGATGAGCACTACCTTAAAGCAGAGTAATGGAACGGAATCTTTCCTAACTTAATCATGTCGTGCAAGTTTGAAGTGATAATTAGTGTTAGTCAAAGTGGAATGCAACTGCAAAATGAAGGCACCCATGCACAGAATACTTGTTATATTTTGGGGGCCAGTGGGAAATAGTGAGCTTGAAGGAGTAATTGAACAAAACTTTGACGGCAAGATAACTTGTGAGATAGATTCGTGTGGGCATGCACACATTATCCAATAAACATCAACGGCTAATATAACTTGGAACATTTAAAATCAATACTGAAGTGTGTGCCGTTAACCTACCTGCACACGAAATGGAGCACCTTGCCACATAGACACCAACTCGGTTAAAGTGTAAGCAACTGACAACCACCTACATCATTGTCTTGTGTTGGCAGCCATGCTTCTTTCATGCACTTTCCTGCAGTTGTCAACACTGCACCCATGTCTACACAATGACACGCTCGGTGCATGTGACGAGTGTATTGTTTTGCATGCTCTTGTGGCCAATGGTGTTTACTAACTAACCCTCACTGGCTCACCCTCTCTCAGAAATTCCCGACTGGGCACTTGTAAAAGCGTCTCCTAATGGTAGTTTACGTTACGTGCTCGAGCAGACGCAGCTTCCAGCTGTGATCAGCAGATTGTTAGCTGCATACTGCAACAGAAAAATAAAGATGTATAACTTTTGTGCCAGTACTATTTTTAAGAACTTATTTAAGATAGGCCCTCTTGGCATTTATGTACTCTTGGGGTCACTCGTAATCATCAGCAACTTGATATTACTGAAAGAAAACAACAGAAACTTAAAGTGTAGCATACAATAAAAGCAGAGAAAGCTTTGGAGAAGTTAATTGAGCACCCAAGCAAGTGAGCGAGATGTAACAGTGGCCGGTATGGCTGCACTGGATACTGCAGCTGCTATGGCTTTCACCTCTAACTACGGCATGGCCACATCAGCTGCTGTCTTGTTTCTGTGCACCATTTAGTATTGAAGTCAACAAGTGGTATAAAAAAAAATAAGTTATACACACCTGTTGTTGCAGTGGGCACCCTTCTTATTTAGGCAAAAAGCCTACTAGAATTCCCTGGCCTGGCCACTTGGTTGTGACTTTTCCGAGCACCCTTGTTGTGGGTTGCTTAATTTTGAATCAGCACACTAAAAAAAGAAAACTTGTGGCTGAACAGCACTGAAAACCGGAACGAGCACACAGGACATGGTGCTGCACACAGGACACGGCTGCATACTGGCTGCTCTTCAT
Source organism: Rhipicephalus microplus (assembly GCF_013339725.1). Lineage (NCBI taxonomy): Eukaryota > Metazoa > Arthropoda > Arachnida > Ixodida > Ixodidae > Rhipicephalus > Rhipicephalus microplus. Next base: position 224,235,329 of record NC_051165.1, on the reverse strand, counting down.
TCTGTTTTTTTGTGCTCTTTTGCGTGTTTTGCTACTGTGATTGTTTTTTTTTTTTAACATTAAACTGTTCTGCCACAATGTTCAGGGACCTACTAGCCCACTTAAGAGCACTTGTTTTTAGCTTGTTCTCTGCTTAGGACCTCTTTGAGAGTTATGGCACTAGTTTAGTAGCGGTGTGCAATGTTTGAAAATTTCGAATAAAGAGTTGAATAGCATTCTGCTTGATTTGGTACTCGAAACGAATGGCACATATTATAGATTTAAAATATTTTTCGTATATTTCTTTACTAATCAGCAATGATGGTAAATTCTTGAAGTAGTGGAATGTTGGACCAGTGAGTGGTAACTTTTCTTGGTTTTATCATAAATTTACCCAGATGCATGCAGCACTATCGACACCAAATCGATCACATAATGAAAATGTCTTGCGTAAAACTCCTATGTCACCAAAGCAACAGTGTCAGCAGTCAACTATCGTCACTTATTGAACTCATAAAAATTGCTTGATATTTTTAATTATCATTTTTATATAAAAGCAGTAGACAAAGTACCACCTTGATTACTGTAAACACTGTTATATTTCAGCCTGCAGTTACAAAATATTTCGAAGGCTCTTGCTGCTGCTCTGTATAAATAATTGTATTTTTGTTGGTTGAACGTAATAATTATATTCCTATGTTGAAGCTTGTGAATATTTGTTTCGTACCAAATGTTGGGAAATTTTCAGGTTGTTTTGACACTTATCACCTTTCCAGTCTAGGTATGCTTTGAAAATTCTGGCCTTACTATTTGTGAACTATGCAAATAGTATTCAATTTCTGTTTGTATTCAACTTGATTGTCACCTCTATTTGGTTCATATTCATTTCATTTCTAAATATTACTATTCACATTCACCCATACTTAAGCATAATTGGGCTGTATCAAACCCATCTATGCTACTCCAAGTTTGTTTGCATCATTGAGTGTGCCAAATCACATGAAACTGCATAAGTAAGTTTCAGGGGCTACTATTTTTATTCTTACACAAGTTGAGAATGTGGGTAAATCTTTGCTGAATGTTACAGTTGCTCTCTGTTCTCAGATAAAAATTGCTCAGCTTAAAGGTATTCATTTTTGTGTACCTGAAAATAGCTGTGGCAGCTGGGATAGGACAGGTTTCTCGAAAGAGGAAAGTAAATGTTTGCAGTTTATTCTGGTCTGGGCATTAACCCTAAACCCAGGGGCTCCAGAAGTATTTCTGAAGTGTGGGGGCAATGTTTGTGGGCAGGGATATTATATATTTGCTAAGGAGGGTCGTGGCAGCTGTTAGTGGGGGGGGCATGCCCCCCCTAGTTTCTGACCTGTAGGGGTGACGGCCCCCACTGACCCCCTAGTTCCGGAGCCTCTGCCTGAACCACTAGCAGATCAAGCTGTATAGGCCACGAACATGGTTCACATTTTGGACGATGTGTGTAATTTCATCTGCCCTGGTTATGTCTACAAAAGTTTAATTTTCTTGTTTTTAGCTCTATTTTAAGCTCTAGATGTGGTTGTTTATGTGCACAACACTGTTGCATCACTGTATGCTGAGCACAAATTAACTACTTAGATCGCAGAAACATCAAGCTAAAGAAGTAGTTGTTCTAGATACCAAGGCCAAACACTTACTTAAGCTTTTTTAGACTTCTGTAATGGCTTAAGCATTCAACGAACTGGGAGCGCGGGGGTAAACACAGACACAAAGCAAAGAGGATGCGCACAGCATGAGCGCTCATGCTGTGTGCCTCCTCTCTGCTTTGTGTCTGTGTTTACCCCCGCGCTCCCAGTTCGTTGAACCATCATGAATTACCAACTAGCCCACCTTTCCATTCTATTCGCTTAAGCATTACCTAGATGCAGTGGCATGTAAGGAAGCATTTGCAATAACCGATACTGTCATATAAACTACATTTTTATTTAGTTATGATGTTCTTGCTTTTGGTCTTACTACAACGTTTTGGTCATATTAAATGTTTATGAAGACTGTCCCTTTACAGACTACAGTAGCAGATGTTTAAGTGTTGTGTGGGCATGTTAAAGGTGGGTGGCAGAGTTTGTGTATTCTTGTTGACTAGATGATGTTTCTTTTGAAAACCTAGTCTATCTTTTATTGTTTCAGTCCATTCTTCTTGCATAGTCTTATACCGCTGCCTTGTACTAGCATACTTTGATTTCTTATTGTTGTGCTTTCATGTAGTATCCTCACATTTGACCTTGTCTCGAGCTCATTATGTTTTTTATAGATCCATAAAGCTTGATGTGTTGTAGGAACGATTGTTGCATCAAAGCAACAATTTCTACTTTCGCAAACTCCTTCAATGTTTTGTACGGAGTCACTCCTTGGAATGTATTTTGTGCTTTCATAATTTAATTTTGCATCATCTTCTGTCAGGCACGGAAGCACAGAACTAATTGAATTTGACAGTTGCTTTTCTGATGGAAAGAACTATTTATAATAATAAAAAGAAAGAATACAACTGCTGTAATGTGATGGTCTGACTATTAGAAGAGAAATTTATTTATGTTATTCGACATTAGTGAGCAAAATACAGCACTGTCATTGCTTTGAGTAACTGGTTAATCAAATGATATATGTTTGCATGGAATGTTTGGTCATTTCTGTATTTATGTGATTTTAAAAAAAGTAATCTTTTTGTGTAAATATTTTTACACAAAGTGTGTAAATCTTTCTACACGTGGGCACAAATTTTCACAATTTCACAACTTATTTTATCACAGTTTGTGTCACGCTTGTGCCGTGGTGTCACTGTTGCAGTCTTAAGTTGGATGAAATGAAAAATTGGTAAATGCTAGAAATATGTGCTTATAGTGTCATCATAAGTGGTCACATGAAAACTGACAGGCAAGTGGCCTACAGTTGATTTTCTTAACAACATTGCCTACACTAAATGGAGGACATATTTGTCACCACGGGACAGATGCAGCATAACATAGTCATTTCTGCCACAGGCAGCTGAATAGATAGTGTTCTTGGTCTAGCACTCAGCTTTGAAAGCTTGTGCTCTTCTGTCTACTGCATTACTGTTTATTTCAGTAGTGGGAGCATTAGCTGGAGAGTTCGCATAAGTGCTCCAACAGCCTCCAACACGTGAAAAAGCACATTCCTTCGCGTACCTTGGTCTGCTGTGTGTACTCTGTGTAAGCCTAACACCACTGGTGCATGTGTACTGTATTACTGCGAGAAGATATTCACTGCAATTAGACTCAGAATTCATGCCTAAATTGCAGTTTTCTTCAATGCATGCAAGCTATACATGATTTTAGCCATTTTATGAGGCAGGAAACTGCACATTGGATGGAAGCATATATGAAAGAGCAGTGATCATGAAGTACATACTTTATGCTCCTTTCAAAAGATGGGCGAAAATTTCACTCACTGAAAAGGCATTTGTGAGATCCTGATGCACGTGGTATTCAATGACAGGGGCAGCAACTGTGTTCCCTGCGAGAGGAGCGGAAAAGCACTCTAGTACATAGACGAGCAACACGTTACAGAAAAATTGTTCAAATTAATCATTATTATAACCCTAATCTTTGTTCAGCATATTCAGTCATAATTGAAGAAACATTTACATTGAGCAGTATTCAATTATTTGCATGGTCCCGTGCACCCAAGAATTCTGTCTTTCAACCAGTGAATAACAACTACGTACAGACAGTATGCTCCCTAACGAAAGTGCAATGTCAACCCTGCACTGAGAGTGAAAATATGGAAGGTTAAGTATTTCTGACAGGTAAAAATTTTAGATGCCTAAAAAAATTGAGCAGCATGCTAAGTACTGAATTGAATCTCACTGCTATTTTTGCACATACGTACTACAGCGTCGGAGTAAACATCATTGAATAGCTTACCAATGTTAATTGTGTTGGGAAAGTATATTTTATATCAGAAGGCAAGAGGTTAAAGGATTGCAGAAAGTTGAGGTTCTTCACAGGAAGATGAGAAGCAGTAAGAATTTCATCCTCTGGGATATCTTGCTGTATCTCAGATATGCACCTGTGCATGCATAGAATTTGTCAAGGGGGCATTAGCTGTGCTGCTGCAGACAAAGTACTTGCAAGATGTTGTGCCTGGCGATTATCTGATTTGCTGCTAAAATAGAGATCTAACTGATCAAAAGCAGCTAAGACCAATCACATCACTGCATTGTGTAATAAAGGTCTCTTCTCCAGGACTAGCCATTGTAAATGAACAGTGCAGAGCATAAATCATGTGCTGACCATTGCATAAGCAAAGTGTGAAACATTGAAATTTTATACCGGTGTCACACGTGCACTTTTAATCATCATCAGGGTGATCCGGATCGGTTTTTTTGATCGCGATGAACTTCATGACTGCTGCTACACGGCCCAAGCTAATCTGGTTCGAGCTTGGATAAGATGAAATGCACCAGGTGGCATATATGCCGTAAAACATGTCGCTGACAAAACACAGCGTACGATCTTTCAATGGAGCTATTTATCAGCAATATGTTAATCGAGTAAGAACTGCTCGAATGTCAAAAACTTTGCATTGCCACTAGAAAAGTAATTTCTTAAGTCCGTCATTCGGTAGAGTTTTTTTTGGGCTTACCTGTATTGCTGTGTGAGAATCTTAATCTTCACTTTCATTTCTGATGGCACCTGCTCGTAGCCATCCAGTCGCAGCGAAACAGAATCTCGTACACACCACAGTTTCACTTCAGGCGCCTGAAGTCTTTCAGTTGCTCCTCTCAGCAGTTAATTACTGTAAATGTCTCTTCATTCGACCACGAAGTGCGTGTACACTGTGGCATAGTCCAAAAGCTGGCGACACTCATAATCAGTTTGTTTCGAGGTGCTCTAACTGCTGCGATGGTGCAAGAGTTGAACTTGTCGTCCGCTTATCGTCTGCTTCTCCCATAACTACATGCGGTCAATACGAATCCTAAAATATGCATATTTACAGAATTTTTTCCCATTGAAAAAGTTTAAAATTTCTTTTACAAATAAATATCTAGCTTTTAAAATCTGTTTTTACAGAACTATGCTTGATTTTCTTGTTTCTTTTTCTTTCAACAAGCTCGGCCAGAGGGTGCAAACGACACGAAATCGCGCTCTCTCAGCCAGATTGCGATTCGCGGACCGTGATAGTCTTTATCACGATCGGGCCTGATCACGATTAAAAGTGACCTGTGTAGCAGCACCTAATCCGGATCGTGCATTGATCCTATTAAAATGTCCGTATGACACCGGTATCAATTGGGAAGCCATGCATGTCTTGAAACCATGCTTCAAACAAGGGTAAACACACTGCATGAATGTCCTACAACGCACATCGTTTGCATCACAACTTAGGTCAGTCAGTCCAAAGTGAGAGATGCCATGCTGCCGCTAAATCCCAAAGAGCTTGAGCCCTATAAATCCAAAGACAGAATGGCATGCAAGTCTTGTCCCTGCTGTGATTTTACCAAAGAATATATTTTCTCCTTTTTACTGTTTTGATTTTTTAAATCTTTCATTACAACTAACTACGCACACTGTACACCAGAAACAAATGTTTGTTGAATTGTCAAATGGTGGAGTTGACAATGTCACTGCAACTGCTGTGCTTTAGATGGCTGTCGAGGGGCACATTGTTAACACCAATGAAAGCTGTTAGAAAGTAGACAGTATCATGGCAATTGACCTTATTCACACATTTTGGTAGATGTCCATTCAAGTTGTCCACCTTCTTAGCCATTGTGAAATTTCATGTGGGCCTAAACTGTATTATGATTTGAAACTGCTCATCTGAATAAAAGTGATCACTATCCTTCATAGGTTGTTGAGCAGTTAGCAACACGCTTTAATGGTGTGCCTTTTTCTTCAGATCCATTGTATAGTGATTGCGTGGCTTATGTGTCTACACACACGAGGCCAAATTAACATCATTATTTGTTTGTGTGTTTCACATATTTGTATCGTTAATTGTCATCTGTGATATAGCTGGGCGTTGTGTGCTCTATGCATGCTTCTCTGATCAGTCGATGCCTATATGTAGGCTTTGTTGGTAGTAGAATCCAGCGAAGCAAGAAATTCTTTGCATCGCACTTTTTTACACTTGCTTGTGTTGGCCACTTTTATGCGTGACTGTTTTTCTGCAACCTGAGCGTTGTTGCAGCATTGTGTGAGTGCGTACACTAATTTATGCAATAATAAAGGAGTGCTACCTGCAGAGCCATCGCATTTCATTTCTGCCTAGAAAAGAGGGGGTGAATTCTGGTAATCTTTATTTCAAATAATGTTGACTTGCAGCCTTATATGGGTGCCACAACGACAATTCGACTGTGATCAGGGCAGATCACGATTGGATTTCTTCATTGTGATTAACTGCAGCCTCTGTTACATGGCCAAACTATTTCGGACCTAATAGGCTTGGCCATCAGTCAAATTGTGACCAGACCGCTATCTGGCCTGGTCGCTACTTAAAAGTGACCACGTAGCAGAAGTACTGATCACACTCATAAGTGCCTGTATGATACTAGCACTATAAAACACGATAGCCGGGAAAATAAAACTTTTTCGTGGGACATGTTGCATACACCTTGTAGTCTACTCTCTGCCTGCTGAGCTCCAGGTTTGCTGTTTAGTGCCACTAGGATAGTGACTGTCCACAAACACTAATAGCTGGTTGTAACAAGGAGTCGCATGAGGCTGGCAATGACCGCATAACGGCTTGATGTATGGTTAAAACATAGTGATGAGTGGTACAGGAGCTACCATAAGGGAGATCAGTGTAGGGGCACTCCTGGAGAGAAGAAGGGCACCTCTCAGGATTAGGTTTCAGTGGGGAAAAAAAGAAGAGACTGAATTCTGTTAAATGCAGCAAAAGGGAAATTGAAAGGGAGAGACGGTATTATAACACAATAGTAGAATTTTTTACTCTTTATGACACTGTCCATGTGACAGTGGTCATGAACGAATTTATGGGCTAGGTAGTTCAGGCAAATCGCGGCTTATCACGCACTGTTTATATCAGGGGCATAGGCGGAACTTTTTTCGGGGGGAGGATTGGGGCACCTCCTTTAAATGGTTATTTTTTGCTCTGTATGTCATAATGCTCTTGAAGAAAATTTCAAGGGAGGGGGGCAATTGCCGCCCCTCCAGACGACCAGAGGCGTATGCCACCCCTTGGCGACCCCACTGGTTTATATCCATCACCACGAAAAAAGTGTCATTGTTTTAAGCTGAAGGGTAAAGGGGAAAGAAATGTGTCAGGATTAGTTCACATTCAGAATATACTCATACGTTAGCGCCAGAAAAAATGTAAAAAAAATTGGTGCACCTACTCACTTGTGTCAAGACAGAGGAAGCAGCGGAGCTAGCTGCATATCCGCTTTGCCTTCCTTCTTCTGTTGTTTGAAATTAACCCACTTAGAAGAATCAAGTCTTCATCCATTATTTCGTACCCTACCCTTTAGTATCAATGAACTTCTGTGTCAGGAAAAAATAAAAGTCGCAGCTTTGCCGCAAAGGCAAAGCAATGAACGCGATAGCAACAAATTGGAAGGTCACGCGCAGAATGGAAAGCAGAGTGCACCCATTTCAACGCGCAAAGACAAGAACTCACTGCAGCTCTGGATAGACTAGACGATCGGCCTTTGTCGGAACAAAGGATTCTGGGTCATTGGCCGAGCCCATCCTCAGCCCAGAAGGCTTTGAAAGCTTTGCTACGCTTTTTGCGGACAACTGGCCTCAGAGACAGACTTTAGTGTCTTATACTCTTTGATGTTGCCTTTCCTCTGTCGCATTTTTTTGTAATTTCTCTCTCTCTTCGCAACATTTCTTTTTAACATCTTTCATTCCCCTCACCCCTTTCCCCAGCACAGGGTAGCCAGCCGGTCTAAGAACTGGCTAACCTCCCTGTCTTTCCGCTTAAACTTTCTTCTTCCAGATCGAAGCGTGCCCCGCGTTTCTCACGCACAAATGACGCACGAAAGTACTCACAGGTACAGATGTACGCGAATAAGCGTCTCAGTTGTTAGTTCGGTGTGTCTGAAAAGCGCGCGCTTTTCGCAAACTGAGACTGCAATGGTTGCAGTGACCTTTGTGCGCCCGTTATCTACAACAGAATCGTTCCACGTAAATCCTGAGGCCAGCCAAGACGTACGGTCCTCCCCTCCTCTAAGCGGGGCAAAGTACGCGTGGTAGATTACTGCGCGCGCTCATTGCGCCATCTTGCTGATAATGTTGAAAACACGGTAGTTTTTCATGAGATGCCACCGAGTGGCGGTAAGTGGTAGATGTAAATAGCTTGCCGTTTGAACGGTGGCGGACGTGCTCCTCAGTGGCTCAGTGGTTGACGCCTTGCACTCACGATTGAGATGACCGATGTTCGATTCGGCAAGCTGGAGTCTTTTCTGTTTTTTTTTTCTTTCTTGCATTTTCATATATATAGATACGTATACATATACAGTGAGTGGCACCGGCGGCAAATTCCAGCCGAGAGTGTCCATATAGTTGCTATCGCATTAAAAGACATTTGATTTTTTTCAGTTTTCGCGGTCACGAAAGTGTTACGCTGCTTCACTATTACAACGTATGAGCCAATGCGTGAGAAATTCAAAATTGACTAGGTGTAGCGCAGTGTTCGCATGAAAATTGCTTCAATACACGAAAGAAGTGGCCTCATCGAACGCGGTGAAAGAGACAGGCGGTGCTGGCGACATACCGGAAAGTTAAGCGTTAAAGGGGGCCCTGCAACACTTTTACAAGTAGTCACGAATGCATTCTCTAAGAAAGCTGATTGCCTCGAGAATTCACCGCCGCAAAAATTTTTAGAATCCGTCCAGTACGAAGTTACAAAGATTTGTAATTCATTCTTCTCGATCGTTCCCGACGAGAAACGCTGGAAGATAAGCAGAGAAGATGGCACGGAGAAAGAAAATACGTCACGCGCGCCTCGTGACCTTGAGCACTTTTAATTTTCTTTTTTTTTCTTCGAATACACGGCTTTTCAGTGCGATCGCACGCGCGCTCGTGGACAAGTTGAGACCTCCCTCGGCCGCACCTGTAACTACCGAGCACGGCCACGGCCGGGCTAGAATGAACTTTAGACTAGCCCGGCCGTGGCACGGCATGCTCAAATCAACTAATGGCCGATGCAGTGGCTGTGACGAGTGGTTTTCGGCTTGTGACGTCATTTGTCGAGAGAAGAGAAAACAATTTTTTGCTGAGTGAAAATTTATTGTGAATTTGAATCCGCGTGCTGCGCTATAATATTACTCTCGCGTGTTATCGGGAGCCTCGACTACCGATCGGCAACGTTTTTTGTTGATCTAACATAAGGACCAACTTAATCTCAGGATAATGAATATTAATCGCATGAGTTCTTTCAAATATCTGACGGACGCGTGAACACATGGAATTCGTTTTTGCAGCACGATGACGTGCTGCTGAAATGCACTGCAAAGGCACGCCGAACGCGCTATAATTGATCGAGTGAGTTTAGTGAACGAGCAGACTGCTTTATAGTCATTAAACCTATTCGCCGCACCATCTTTCTCTTTCCCTCTAATGTCTATCTGTCTCATCTTTCTGCTCCCCATTCTATTTGCCCCGGCGTAGGGTAGCCAACCGTACTCCTTCCTTTCTTCCTTACGGAAATACCGTACTGAAATAAGGTGTTGGATTATTATAGAGATCCTCCTTTCTCGATCGTAATGCTTTTGCCGCTTCTAATCGCACCGAAAGAACACTAACGCCACAAATGTATGTATTTTTTACAGCGAAAGCTGTTATGAGATCACTTTTCGGGTCACGCGCAGTTGCATGTTGTCCACCGCCGCCGCCGGTGTCCGTAACCACATCGCACGAATTTAGAAAAAAAAATCCTTGCAACAATGGCACAGTGGGGCTCGAACCCGGGTCCGCTAGGTGCCAACCCAGTATTCTTCCACTTAGCTACACCTTTTTTTTTCTTTAATGAATGACATTATCACCAGTAAAGTACACAGAACATACTTCATCAGAAGTCAGGCAAACACACACAAGCGTCAAGAACGGGAAGCCACTCCGGAACGGGGTCAAAAGTCTCGACAACACTGCGCACTGGAGCAGCTACACCTTTTTTAGTGCTTTATTGCCTGTTCAAAGGCTCGTATATCAAACCACTGAGCTACACCGGTGCTTGTGACTTGCTGTCAAACTTGCCTTCGGCAGGCTTGATGTCGGGAAAGCAATCGCGTTAACACGACTTATAAAGCGTTTTAAAACAGCGAAAGAACAACCGGTCGTCGTACAATGCGATTAGCATAACGAGTGGGCCGTCCAAACCATCACAAAAGGTTGTTCTTGTTTCCCTATTAACTGTGGCGCATACCCACTACAGCCATAATTCCTCATCGTCGACAGCCACTCACTGCATGGACAATTGGCACAAAGTTCCTTGCATGTGTTTAGCAGATACCACGCTTCCCAGAAGAATGACGAAAAATAGCATAGCAAATGCCGGCCTACTACCCAAAGTTTATTATTAATGCCCTAGTGGATACCAAGCAAGTGTGCTTGCAGTAGTTACCCAATCATTGTTTTGAAAAAGGCTCTGAAAGGCCGCTCTTTTAGCTTTCGCTGTGACTGTGCTGCGCCTACCGCGCTGGCTTGGCGTTTTTTTTTTTCTTTTTCGACAAACACTTTGGGGTTGTCGCGCCTTGTTGTTGACTCTCATCTCACACATTATTAACGAGGAACCTGCAATATACACACATCCTCTCTCAATAAAAAAAGACCAGCAAATCGAGTACGAGGATCTGAGGATGCTAAAAAAATTGTGCAATTATTTTTAATCAAATAAGCACTTGATATTTCGCGATTATTCTACGGCGTTGTACTTCGAAAACAAACAAAAAAAATCCTTAAAAATTTAAAAAGATTTTTTTAAATTTCTTTAGCGCATCATCGCTTCTCTTCTAAAAAAACGTACCGGGAACGTGAACGCATTGCGCTCGACCGAAAACTACTGCAGCGGAAGTGAGCACCGCTATATGACGATGTCTGTTTAGACTCGCAAATGAGACACGGCCGCAGCCGCGGTGCAGTACAAGTGCGCGCCTATAAGGAACTCGCCGCGCGAAAAAAACGCGAGGCATTCATTTCACGTCCCAACGCGGCCCAACCATGCAAGCAGGTGGCCGAGCGGAAACTGCTTGCCGGTGGCACACTTGCGGACCAATCACCACGTGGCCGTGGCCGGATATTAAAAGCGCGCTCCGTCTCCTCGTCCGTGGACACAGTCGCCGCGCTAGCGGCGCCATCTTGAAAACAATGAAAAAGACGCGCCAGCCGTCATCGGGCTTAACTCCCGACAACCGCCGTTTACAGTCGGCCGCTTATTAACGGAGCGCTTATTCCTTTCGTATGTACTGGTCGTTTCTGTGTGTGCGGCACATTTCGCGCACTCGCTTCGTTGCCCTTTGGTTCGTTCGCTGCTCTTTCTCTCGCTTTTATTTTTGCGGGTGCTGTATTCCTCTTATGCGGCCAGCGCGGTAGCTGTTGTTTTAGTCCGCAGAGCTTCTCGTCTGCTGTTGCGGCGGCGTTGTCTCCTCTGTTTACTCGCGGCAAGCTGAGCAAGCTTGTTCGCGTTTTCGTCACGTTCGCGACGGGCGGCAACGAAGGAGGAGACGGCTATGCTTCACGTGCTGGCGCTTTATTGGATGTCCCGGACATAACCGGCACGCGTTGGAATCGTCTTGTTACACTGTCGCTGGCCGTTAATTATCGCCGTTCTTTTAGATATGTATACGCTTTGCCCGGCGTCCTATCAGCATTTTTTTTTTTTGCTGATACGCGAGTGCACGTGTCAAAGTGAAAGAAAAATATCCAACTCTATGATACACGATGAAACCTGTAGCGCACGAAAAAAAAGAAAAGAAAAACGGACAATGCAAGAGACAACGGGAGTTGCTTTGTCTGTTTTTTTTTTTTCGTGCACTACAAGTTTCATTTTGTATCACCACCAACAAGCCCACTCTACGTTCTGTCTAGTGTATGCTGACTTAATGAAAGAAGTGTGCATTTAAGGGCTCGTTTTCCTTGCTAGACACAATATTAATGAGATCTAACAGACAGTAATGCCGCGGAAAGTATAGGGGATGTTATTAAAAGTAATTGTAATGTAAATGTGAAGAAAGAAAAGTGGAAGGAAAGATAACCTGCCATGGGCAGGGTCCGAACCTGCGACCTTCGAATAACGCGTCCGATGCTTCGAACTTCGCCCTTTTTATAGGGTATATATGTGCGTTAAAGGTGGGAGAGTCGGTCAGGTATAACTCAGATAGATAAGATATGTGGGGTTTAACGTCCCAAAACCACCATACGATTATGAGAGATGCCGTAGTGGAGGGCTCCGGAAATTTCGTCCACCTGAGGTTCTTTAACGTGCACCCAAATCTGAGCACACGGGCACATTTCTGCCTCCATCGGAAATGCAGCCGCCGCAGCCGGGATTCGAACCCGCGCCCTGCGGGTCAGCAGCCGAGTACCTTAGCCACTAGACCACCGCGGCGGAGCAGTCAGGTATAACTCAGACGAAATGATTGGTTTCGTCATTTCATTGCTATGCTAGTTGCTTGGGCGTGTTATCCATGAATATAATGTTTGTTGCATCGTAAAGAATGACTCCCGAAGTCAAATGCTTACCGTACTCGGCGACAACCTCTCTGGGCCGTACTGTGGAAGCTACAGAACGGAAGTGCTTGCCTGCTGCCGCACCAAAAAATAATACTTATGGGCCTTGTTGAAAAAAAAAAAAGCTCGTTCATTTATTATAATACTGAAACTGCTGTAGGAATTCGTAGGTAAAACACAGTTATTGTTCAGTTTGCAAGAATGTCTTCCTTTTCTTTCTATTTCTTAGGTAGCACCACCAAAAGCACGCCCACTTTCCAAAGTAGACATCGCGTCTATGACATAGTGGGTCAGTGCAACAGGTTCTATAAACGTTGCGTCAGTGTCCGGCCGCAAACGCGCTACCTAGTTTTTCAAGAAAACATGCTCCTAGTATGACACCAAAATGTACACTGAACTACCGATATATGTTTATCTGAGGGGTAGATATATATATATCTACCCCTCACATTTTTTGTGTATGTAACTTCATAAACGCGCTAACAATGTGAGCGAGCACAATTGAAATCAGCCGCTAGCTGCCGTACTGCATGCGGAACTACGCGAATGTGCGGAATCCCCGACTCCGTACGTTCGCTCCACTGTCAAGATAAGTTGTCGCCGAGTGTAGTGAAGAATCGCGAGTCGATAAAACGAATCAGATTAACTTGTCAGAAGCAGGATATTGCTCAAAACACGGAACAGAAGCGCGCTGACGCAGATGACATAACGTCCCACACGTAGATCTGACAATGTCTTTTGTATCCAGCCTCAGAAGCACTGCAAGTCCAGATAAAGTATGCATGAGAGCACATGCGCGTGTCACGAAATGGCCTCTTGAACGCTTTCCCCGAAGCCGGGCTCCTGGCAGAGCGCAGATAAGTGCCGCCCTGACATATTCATTGCAAAAAGCTTCGTTACGCGAGAGTCTTTTGGTAGGCGTAATTGGCAGGCAGGGATTATGCTAATCCCATTACGAGCTTATTCTAGCCGCTAAGCGTAACGTGAATGTACGAGGTATAACGAAGTTAGCCCAGCGCTGCCAGTGAGCGCGTATAAGCTTCACATATCGGCAACACCGCTTCACGGCCCAAGTAAAACGCAGCTTATAACGAAATAATGCGCCTAATCGGCTCGCCATATAGGTCCGCTCGTGCTGCGGCTCGTTCACGCTCAATTTATGTGACGTCTTCACTACGCTCCTCTCCCTCTCTCTCTTCTTTTGCATACATGCTGGATTATGACTTGTAGCGGGAAACACAAGGGCTTCGCTGCGGAGAATTCTTGAAAAACAGAAAATCATGGTTCATCTTGGTCGCTTTGTTATATAGGAATTGGCAGAACACGAAAGTGAACTGTGTCTCCACAAAAGTACATATAACTGATTGTTGTAGGGTTGACAGGCGGGCTAGTTGGTACAAATTCATAATGGAATAATTGGAAGCGCAAACCAACGGGACACAAGAGAAGAGACAAACAAGCGCAGTGATTTTTCGCGCACGTCCATTCTGTACAGCCATCATGACATGAAAACTAGAGAGATTGCGGAAGCCTTTTTTATTAAAAAGAATATTTATAGTTGTGTTAGTTCACCGTCTATATCACTGTTAGATTGTGAAATATCGTTTCTGGACGACACCTGATCAAGGTGGAACCTTCTCCCTAGTTGTTTCCCTTTCCCATTTTTCTGGTATATAACTTCTTCTCTGAATAAACTGAGTCTGCGCTTGTTTGTCTCTTCTCTTGTGTCCCGTTGGTTTGCGCTTCCAATTATTCCATTATAACTGATTGTTGTCCAATGATGTATCGGAGCTTGCACCGTGAGTGTTGGTGCTTGGCTGCTATGACACCGTCTAACGTGGACGCACAGACGTCAACACCTGGCAGTACATGTATACCGACGGCTAGCGCCCGTGGTCTTGAGTAAACCTCAGTGTTAGTCCTGTACACACTGCAGCATCTATGTTGATCCCGCGCGAAGGTAATATCAACAAGCGCACAATGAACACTCGATATGCTCCCTTTCGAATAGTCAATATTTTTCCTTTTATATAAGGCGCGCTTGTATATAGTCTCGTGCATGTGTGCCTGTAGCGCAGCTGGTACAGCACCTGGCACGTATCAAAGCGAAACGAGAGACCGTGGGTTCGACTCCCAAGGCATCAATGAATCTTCGTCTTCAATTTTTTTCTTTATCGCCTGTCCCTGTGGGGCAGGGACGTTTTACACATCGCCAAAGTGGGATGTTGCGCTACGCCATCCGGATATGAAAACACCAGTATGGGCTGTCCAGTGGGCCCGCGACGGGGCGGAGAGGCTATAGGCTTAAAGCCCCTGAGGCCTATAGGCCTATCTATTCACGCCACGACTAACATTAGTAAAGTTTCTCAACTGCATTTGATCTGTTCTGCGTATTTTACCAACGTCATACGTCATTACCGTGACGTCAATGACGTTGGTGAAGTCTTAGTGGACTCCGGCATACATTTCGTATATATATATATATATATATATATATATATATATATATATATATATATATATATATATATATATATATAAACACTCGTGTCATCATTGGGAAGCCACGCCGTTGGGAGTTAAATTTCTTAATTTGGAAGGTGCATCCGTGCGTTGTTTTTTTCTTCTCCTAACGACTCAGTGCTCTTCATCATGGGCGTAAAAATTTACCAAAAAGATCAAGTCTGAACTATTGATAATGTTGGGATTCCATAGTTACACGAGGGACGCCGTCCCGAAGGGCTCCGGAAACATTGAGCTAACTTTGGGAAAACTTTGAGTACCACGCATATACACGGGCTTCTATATACCGCCTTTCAAATTTAAGCTACGCCGAAGAAAAAAAAAGCTGAGGATACACAGTACAACAAAAGTACGAGGATGAAGGAACACAGTACAAAGGACGAGCGCCAAAGTTGAAACTGAACTTTCATTGCGACAACCACTTTTTAGAGCGTACAATGCCACGCCTTTGTAAGTTCAGCGCTCGTCCCAAGGTGATGATAATTCCACAGCCATGGCTCGTACCCACTCAGGGGGATCGGCCAAGAATCGATGACTTAATTCAGTGAGCCCTTTTTTGTATATATTCAGTATCGATTACTGTGTTCCTTCGTCCCTTTATTGCACTGTGTTTTCCCAGATAAGCAGGTATACGCGGACTCGCTCAAATGAATGTCTTCCTCTGAGAAAAGAATAGAAAATATTCCGGCAGGTTCCACGCATTGTGGGAATCAATTTAATGCGAAGCACTCAGCGAGTAGCTATGCAGTCATACTTTTTTTTGCTTTGTGCCAAGCGTTACGAAGTAGATTGACGTCTTCGTGTATGTTGAGTATAGTTGTGTGCAAGTTGCGTGCTTACCAGGCACAGGATTGCACCCGCACTGCCTGCGATGGCTATAGATGATGATGATATGTGGGGTTTAACGTCCCAAAACCACCACATATGATTGAGAGACGCCGTAGTGGAGGGCTCCGGAAATTTCGACCACCCGGGTTTCTTTAACGTGCACCCTGATTGTGCACACGGGCCTACAGCGTTTTCGCCTCCATCGAAAATGCAGCCGCCGCAGCTGGGTCAGCAGCCGAGTACCTTAGCCACTGGACCACCGCGGTGGGGCACGGCTATGGATGAGCGCCGTCATTCGTTGGAAGCCTTGCGTTCCTTGAGGCGACCGTTAACACACCGGACATTTTGGCCAATGTGTGCTTTGTCACGCGATAAAGGGAGACAACATGGCTTACACAAGGCACAAATTTCCAGACGTGATTCGTTGCACACGTGACCCTTCTCTGCCGACTGATGCTGGTGCACAGACCACTCAACTTCCGCGGAGCCGAGGAAACCGTCATTCGTGTAGGGAGGCTTCCCTTCCTAGGACTGACGGTGCTCATCGGCTAAGCCATTGCAGGTGCTGCAGTCCCGTGCTTGAGAACACTAGAATCTTAGGTCAAGGAAAAACAAAAAAAAAACGAAAGCGAACTTTTGGAAGTTTTCTACACAATTGCTTCCACATTAAGAAAGGAGGAAGCAACTGCCTCAATGGCACGTCAGTGCACCTGCTCGCTAATGAGAATACCTTTTTAGAATCCGCGATAACTCATCAAGATTTTGTTTTGTTTGACACAAGGCTGTATCACGAATGCGCAAGGTGGTTGCTGGCGGGTGTTAGTTTTCGTTTCAAGCACTTTTTTATTATACATAAGGAGATGTTAACGCACAAGTAAGGTGCCAGCTAATCCTTAGCCCTTGAGTGAACACTGTAGATAGATCTACAGCTTGAACAGCTCGTAAGTGCCAGCCTGTCCCGTCGTGCTCTTTATATGTGTTTCGTGTTTCCCACTGGCTTTTGTCCATTCCGACAGTGTACCAACTAGTCCAGTTCATCATCTTGGATGGCAGTTGTATCTGGAGTGGGCTCTGTGGGCGACAATAGCAGTTCAGCAAATGATTCCAGTGCGTAATAGTGGCATTATGCGCGATGCGACGAAGTTCTCCTGCACAGCCTACTCTTGATAACGGTACGGACGGTGTGGACGCTCTATCCTGGGTACATCGGCAGCGTTATTGTGGAGGTGGTTACCGCTGATCCTATACAATGACTCGGCCGCCATTGTGAGAGTATGTCGCATCCTTGATTAGCGGCGCAATTACAGAATTTATTGATACGAGGCCCCAACTCGTGTTAGCTTCCACGTCGTTAACTTCGCACGCACTGATGGGCCGTCTTTGGAGTCAAGAATATGGCCCGATTGCTGAGTGCTTCTTGTATAAAAGTTTCATTGCGGCTCGAAAAGCGGCTAGGTCGGAGCCCGCAGATGTCGTGACGTGCGAGGTCTTGAACTTGACGTTGATTGGTCGAGATGGTATACCACAAACGCGCCTGGCGAACTTCCAGAGACCGAAACGTTGGCGTTAACACAAACGCATAAACACGAATGCAAAAGGTCCAATGGGATCCGACAATAAACCTTAGAGGAATAAGAGCAGCAGTGTTTTAGGTGGGCTTGAAGAATTTGCGTTAGGCCAATCTCAAGGGCATCCATGCGGGAACACAGGCAAAAAGGAAGCAGACAGACCCCCTCCCTTCCCACCGGAATTCGTCCAGCCATATTCCCTTGCAACTTGTTTTTGTTTCGCCATGGACAGACTTTCTTTCATTGATTCAGGCTTTGCAGCTACCCCCCTCACCTCTTCTCCCCCCTCCTAAAATCATGACTACATGCCTGTGTCCATGTATTGGTGGTGTAAGGAGGAGTCGACGCAAAAACTGTTTTCACGCCCCATAGAACTCGGACAAGATAACTAAAGCTTTCTTCTCTCTGACTTTCATCCGCGCGTTTCTTGCGTCGTCATTCGCACGGCACCCAGTTCGGCTGAACAACAAAAACGAATTCTCTCCTCGTTCCTGTAGCGACCTGTGTGGGAAATCGAGACCCGCTCCTGCATTTACAACACGAAATTCGTGGCGATGCAGGCAAAAAGTAAAAGCTTCAGCTCAAGCCACATTAAGTACAGCGGTATCACGAAGCAGACGGATTCGATGGAACGAGACGGCCGGGGAATCCACAGCTCGTGCACTGTATTACCTATTTAACGACACACCAGGGTTTACCTTTGTTCGCTGCTGCTGCAGCAGCACAAGCGTCGGCTATGCAAGGGTCCAGAAACAAATCCTCCTGGCTCCAAATCGTAGCCCACCGGCAGCTTAGGGAGTCCTCTGAGTACGAGTTATGCGCGGTTCTGAGCAAAACATCGATAACAAGTGAACTCTTAACACAGTGTGTCCAGCTGTTTTTATTTTGTCTTTTTTTGGGGGGGGGGGGATGATGACGGTGAAATTAGGAAAAGAACACGATCGATTGCTTTGTCATAGGAATTAGTATAATACGAAAAGGAAACGCGCCTTCACAGAAGTAGTTGAATGTTTGTTGGCAATATACACATATATTTCGCAATGGCTGTTCGTATTTGACAGATAGTGAACAGTTTCTTGTGGATGGGCCCACGTTTATTCCTGGTGGCACATCTCCATCTCGACAATGGTGAGCTCTGCGCGAAAATGGCGTCGACATCTACAAAATAAACTTCGGTACTCGATATGCACTATTTCAAAGCGGCATCATTTTGGGCGAGAAACAGAAATGTGTGCGCTTCCCAATGGTAGGGTATAGCCTACGCCTGTGCCAAGGCATACACTACTATCACGTTTCAGCAACGTGAGATAGAGAGTTCGTAGCTTGAACCGTTAACACTCAAAGGCGCTCCGCTCCCCATAGGCGCTTCTTTCGCTGCGCGAAAGAACCCGTGCACTTGCACGACACTCACCCGTTGACGTCGTTGAAATTCTGCGGCGCTCATTGTAGCCGTTATATTAATCAGCACCACCACTCCCGGAGCAGAAGGCTGATCAGTTGGGCGAAAGTAGGAGAAACACCCTTGGTTCATTTGGAAGTTATCCTACACTGTCCGAGGAGGCGTCACACGCTGACGCTAAAGGAAAACAAAACAAAGGCTTCGTCACCGAATAGAATCACAGCGCACTGAAGTCTTTCATCGAACGTAGTCTCCTATACAACTTAGCAAAATGCTGGATTGGGCTAGTTGGTATTCCGCTGAACTGTTAAGTAGCGCAAACTTCAGAGACGAGAGACAAAGAAGGCGACGCACAAGTGCTAAACTTCCAACTAAAGTTTATTGAAGAAACGCATAAAAATATACACAGGTGACCGCGCACTTGCGCAGCTTCACAACCACGAAACCACGACACCCAAAGTGACACGCTTCAGCTCGACAGCATTTACGATCAAAAATATAAAATACTCCTATAGACGTCAGTATCTGCCCAGGCGGCGCTGCCAAAAACGCCGCCACCAGCGCCCTCATCGCCGCGCTGGCCATAATTAGGTATTTATTTATTTATTTATTTATGGTACCCTCAGGGCCCGAAGGCATTACAGAGGGGAGTGGCAATACAAAATAATACAGCAAACGGCAAAACGTAAAGGAAAAGAAGGGAAAATACAAAGCGATTGGCAAAAACACACAGTAACAAAGAATTAAATGTAGTAGCGGTAATACATTACAACGATTTTGTTAAAAAAAAAAAACGGCAAAACGGCAAAACGTAAAGAAAAAGAAGGGAAAATACAAAGCGGTTGGCAAAAACACACAGTAACAAAGAAGTAAATGTAGCAGCGGGAATACATGACAACGAAAAAAAAAAAACACGACATATATAACACGAAGCAAAATCAAACATCGCAAAACATGTTTTGCAAAAAGGCCCTAAAACGTGATGTATCGGTAATAGCCGTAGCTGATTGTGGTAGTAGATTCCATTCGGATGTGGTTCTTGGAATGAAGGCATGCGAATAGGTTACGGTTCTGGAGCGGGGAACATGAACTTTTTGCAGATGGTCCAATCTGGGTGATATGAATGAGGGGGGTTTAATAAACTGTTCACGAAGATTTTTGCTATGATAAAGTTTATGAAGGAGACTGAGTCGGGCTATTTTACGCCGAATGGCGAGTTCAGGAAGGTTGAGCTGGGACTTCATTAAGGTAACACTGGCCGTGCGGTTATAATTGGCTGAAATGAAGCGAACTGAACGATTCTGGACTGCTTCTAATTCATGTGTAAGTGTAGTGCCACCAGGATCCCAGACGGATGATGCGTATTCAAGTGATGGACGAATATAAGTAGTGTAAAGAAGTTTCTTAAGGGATGAGGGCGCCATGTAGAAGTTCCTGCGAAAATACCCGAGAGAACGGTTAGCCTTGGCGATGATGTGCTCCACATGGTGGTTCCATGACAGGTTACTGGAAATATGAACACCTAGGTATTTGTAAAATGAAACAGACTCGAGGTGGGTATCATTGAGATGATAATCTGGATACGCAAGTGAGGTGCGGCACACACGCATTGCTTTGCATTTTGAAATGTTTAGTTCCATGTTACATAATTGACACCAGGTAAATATGTTATTTAAATCCGTCTGGAGCGAGGTAACATCATTTTGGTTAGTTATTTTCCGATAAATTACACAGTCATCTGCGAATAGGCATACCTTTGATGAGACATTAGTTGGCAGGTCGTTCATGAAAATTAAGAACAGTAAGGGTCCCAACACAGAGCCTTGGGGAACACCCGAGAGCACCGGCTGGACGGGGGAATCAATATTGTTAGCAGAAACAAACTGTGTTCGGTTGGAAAGAAAGGCTCGAATCCAGTTAAACACGTTAGGGTCTAGGTTTAAGTGTTTCATCTTAAGAAGTAGTAACTGATGACTGACCTTATCGAATGCCTTAGAATAATCTAAAAAAATACAGTCAATGGTGAATCCAGAATCGAGTAGGACATGCAAGTCGTTTGTAAAGACTAAGAGCTGCGTTTCGCAAGAAAAATTCTTGCGGAAACCGTAGTGCAAAGGTAGTGCAAAGAGAGCCGTCCCCTCGCGAACGTGCATAGGCCCTCCTCTTTCATTGCTGTTGAGGCGCAGTTTACTGAAAATGAAGGACCTGGCAAGCTTTTTCCGTCAATCCAACCTCGCGTCAGAAAAGTATAGGAAGCTCACCAGAGCAAACTGCAGGTGCAATGCGAAAGATGTTTACGTTATTTCGACGTGCTGCAACTCGCAATTTAAGTGCAAGCGAGCATCGCATGACATCAAGTTCGAGGCAAGCGCTCCGACGAGCGTTTCGTAAAGCCTGAACGCGTTAAATTTGGGCATACACATGATGCCAAAGAGATGAAGTGCATACGCGAGATGTATCTTACGATCAGCGGTACGAAGCTCGCTTTATGCGGCACGAATGACCCCGGCGATTTTCGCCTCTTTAGTTGCCTTCTCCATCCATCTCTCGCTTCCTGTGCATTGAACTGTTTTATTAGGAGTCATAGAATGTTAAGTTGACGGTTATTTTCCGTTTATAAATGCTACAAATGGGGACACTTCCTTGTCAACTTTCTCGGCGCACAAGGAAAAGCAAAACCGAGGCCTCCGAGATAACTCCGGCACTCGCGGAGACCAACCAATGCCAAGAAAAACTTGATTGCGGTCACGACCAACATTTCGCGCTTTACCTGTATAAGACGGGACAGGGTCAATTTTTATGAAAGGGAACACGACGACGCGTGGCCTGCGCGCTTCGGCGGCCGCTGGCAGCGCGCTCAAGCGGGAGCGAGAGCCCCCACTCTTTCTTGTCGCGTCATCTCACGGCGAGCAAAACAACCATTCGTTGCTGATAAGGAACCAGCGGCAAGACCGCAACCCCCTCCCCCTTCATGGCGATTACCGGCTCTCGCGTGATCGCCTTCAAGGGGCAGGGGGTCGCAATCTTGCCGCTGGTTCCATATCAGCAACGAATGGTTGTTTTGCTCGCCGTGAGATGACGCGACAAGAAAGAGTGGGGGCTCTCGCTCCCACTTGAACGCGCTGCCAGCAGCCGCCAAAGCGCGCAGGCACGCGTCGCCATGTTCCCTTTCATGAAAATTGACACTGTACATGCTAGCGTTTGTTATGATAAAGCCGTAACTTAGAGCCTTAAAAGCCTACGTGCGTGATGCAGCATTGTGACAACCACTTCCGGTTATCGGTATAATCGCGGCGTGTGCGATGTTTATCGCGCGCTTCCACAATTTGCTGTTGCACGGCGCGCACCACAGTAAGAGGTTCTACTGAGATCCATAATAAATGTTACAACGGTTCTCCGTCAAGGTTACCCAAAACAATAACAGGATACCTATATACATTATCACACTTTTTTCATGCGACCGCTGTGGAGAACGCGAGTAATTTACTTACGCAACACGTTCGCAACGGCCCATATACAACGCTTTAGCTATTCCTCTTCGCCAAAGCTACGAAAGCGGTAAAACTGAAATCCTTTTAGATTCGTGGCAATTCCCAACGCACCGCGTCGACTAAGGTTTTCTTTTCTTTTTTTCTTAGAGCGAGGAGCTGCTGCGTCTGCTTTTGTTTTCAACGTATAGTTCTGGTTTTGCACACGCTAGTTGCACCTGGTTGCGCAGCTAGCTGTGCAAAAAAAGTGGGGCTTTGCAATACGACGCTACATCTGCAGGGGAAATAGCCTGACAGTGCTCGCTGCAGAGGACACGTATCTCGACTGCTACAACAAGCAAGAAGTCGATAAAGCACAGGAAGAAGTAGCGCACATGTTGCACAACGAGATTGCAAATCTCACTAACGAGATCCTATTCGTGCCCGGGAAAGCCTATACATTCATGCTAACCTCAAACATTGGCGTAATCGATGGTTTGTTAAACGAAGCAGTGTCGAACGAAATCGCTAGATGTCAGTGCTATACGCACTTCCTACTCCGGTTTCACAGTATCGGAGCTGCATTTAGACACCGCAGCATTTAGACACCGTTCGCTAACAAGAACGATGTTTTTATTCTATAGTTTTGCTTTTCCACATGATCGTGTGTATTTTACCAATTTCATTTCCGTGACAGAAATGCACCCTGGCATAAAACATTATCGGGTAAAAATGAGAAAAGTACTTATAACGGGATGCAGTGGGCTAGGCTAAGGGCTGTACATGATTGCGCGGAATCGGGATTTGTCACATATTACAAATGGAGTCATATAAATGGTGGAAATTAGCATAAACGCAATAAGTACAAACGCTTCAGCAAACTATTACGAAACCAATAGCTGTGGTTCAATTGGAGAGTTATATCTTACGGCGAAAGCCTTGCATGCGTCATTAAATAAGAGAAGTGATCCTCACCATCGAGATCAACTAAAGTCACGTGACTAAAGATTGCGTCCTCATGACGTCATCATGTGGCACCATCATGAAATCACAGACTACCACTATTCGTGACGTCATTATGACGGCACATGATAGAACGTCGCGTAATGACGTCATCATACAAAATCAACGCATGATTAAATATGTGCAGATCCCCGTGGCAGCGCATTACCACATGAGATGCAGAAATCTTGGTATGATTCCGATCTTGGAGGCGATGCGAAACCATGTTAGGCGCAGAAAGCTTTCGGTAGGTGGGTGGGAAATGCCCAACTAATTCCGGCGCGGCGAACACATAGAAGGCAAGCCGTCATGTTCCGCTTCTCAAACGTGACAAGTTTCCGTGAAAAAGCTCGCGTAATAGCTTTCTGTCACGGTTATTATACGAAAGATAATGGGATGAATGACTCTGGAGTGGCCCGTTGATGTCACATATACACACTTGTTATGCCCACTTTCGTACGGCTCGATTGATAACGTCATCGAATTATTCAGTGCGTCATTATTTATTCAAAAATTAAGTCATTTCGTCGCAATTGTGCTGAAGCTATTCCCCAAAGTTGTTCGGCGTCTTAGCTTCAGGAAAGTGCGAAAGCGTGTACAAAGAAAAGTCCCAATAAAATAAGCACGGTAGTTTGACAACATAAAGTGACATATCCATATGATGAACGACGACATTGGACTGCAGACTGCGCATGGCTCTAGCACTTATTACGAGCCCGCGAATGAAAAAAAAAAAATCGCAAAGCTCACAACATATCCTTTTACAAATACTTTGAATTTCTTACGCCAGAATTTTTAATGACGTAGAATAAACGTGGGTAGCGTATACCAGCAATGGCCGCTCTCACTGGTCAAGCAGCTGCGCCCATGAGCGCATGTCCCAGAGGCACGTAAGTTCTACAGCCCCAAGATCAAGGAGCTTTAGTAATTCGCACCAGATGCGCCACCTGGTGTATCAAAGCTGCGATACATTACGGCTGGTTCGTGGCCTCAAAGATTCATTAATGATCGCGTGACAATGCGACTCGCCTTGATCGTATTCTACAGGTCGATATAAT
This sequence comes from Rhipicephalus microplus, assembly GCF_013339725.1. Lineage (NCBI taxonomy): Eukaryota > Metazoa > Arthropoda > Arachnida > Ixodida > Ixodidae > Rhipicephalus > Rhipicephalus microplus. Next base: position 224,210,819 of record NC_051165.1, on the reverse strand, counting down.
TTATGTTTATTATGATACGGCAACAACGTCATGATAAGGTGTGCTGCTGCTGACCCGAAGGTCGCGGATTCGATCCCGGTCGTGGTGGTCGCATTTAGGCGGAGTCGGAATGCTAGAGGCCCGTGTGCTGTGCCTTGTCAGCGCACATTAGAGAACACCAGACGGTCGAAATTTCCGGAGCCCTCCACTACGGCGTCTCTCATAATCACATCGTGGTAGGACCCCATATACTATTATTAAAGCATCATGAAATGATGTGAAAGGTTCGGCAGAGTAAAATTACGCGACAACATTGGCGCCCCCTAGAGATGGCAAAGAAGGGCTTTCTTCCACCCTAACAATCCCTCTCCCCCCCCCCCCCCCACCTTCCACCTCTTGCCGTGTGCGCAGCTTATGCTCACAAAGCTGACAGTTCAATTTGTTGCCGATAAATTATGCGAGTTAATAAGATATTGCGTAAAATCATGAAGCCGCGAATCAAGTCGGGACTTCACGTCAAGGAGCTACGCGACAGCAACACGAAATGAGTCGAGGACATATATTGCGCCTAAGTTCCACGCCAGCCAAGTGCGGAAAATGAGCAAAACATTATCACTCGTAGGGAGTCTTTTAGCAAAAATATTTATGTTCCACCGGTGAGCCGGAATGGGAAGAGGCACTAAAAAGTCCAGAACGCCACTTCGCTCCGCCCCAACTCGGGCGTTGCCTATGGTAGCAGCCGTTTCAGAGTGTTTCTCATGGATTCCCTGGCGGCTCGAACTCCTTAGGACCTTTGAATAAAGTTCCTGGCTGACTGACTATGATGTAAGGAAATATCGGTGCACAAATTAGGCGACGACCACTCCTTAAGTACTAGACACAAAAATATGGCTGTTTTGCGCGACGAAATAACCAGGGAAGGGGTCAATAGGGAGCACAAACTTTCGACTGAATAGCATTCATCTTATCATAAGCAGCAGGGACCGAGAACCTTCATAGACATTCCATATAAAAGTACGAGGCTTTCTATGTATCTTATTCAGTGCCTCTCGCAGTTTTTTTTTTTTTAGATAACGAGAGAAAGTTCTTAGCGGGTTGTGATTAAGGTGGTATGCTGGATGTGTGTCTGGCCTGTTGTATATGTCTGTGCCAATATCTTTCGATGCATGATATGATGGCGTCTCTCATAATCATATAGTGGTTTTGGGACGTTAAACCCCACATATCAATCAATCAATGCATGATATGATGAATAAACAGTCGAAAGTTTGCTCTTCCTTTTCTCTCGTTATTTAGTCGCGCAAAAAGAGCATTTTTTTGTGACTAGTATACTTGGGCATAAGCCAACTAGCCCAGCAAAGAGTACTTATAGACGACTCTTTAGCTCTTGGAGGAGTCAAACACAATACACAGTCCCAAAGCTACGGATGACACAAACTGTTCCAGGTCGTGGTGCCGACAAGTGTGTGATTTAACAAACTTTATTGAAACCAGCGGATTGAGGGCTGGGCCTAAGCCGTGCTAGGGGTGGTGGAGAGATCCTGTCTCGCAGAGTTCTCCCGTGCTAGCTGGATAGCCCATACTTGATCTGCCCGATCTGAGCTGATCAGCACGGCTCTCCACCGCACCCCAAGCTGTTCTAGGGAGACTGCATTGGCGTCCTGTATCTGCGTGCATTCCCATAAAATATGCTCTAAGGTGCCGTGTCTCATGATACATAGGTTACACGAGTCGTCTTGGTATAGTTCGGGGCAGACGCGATTTAAGTGCAGCGGGTTGGGAAATGTTCTGGTTCGAAGTCGCCTCCAGTCAACCTCCTAAGATCTGTCTGATTTGGAGCTGTAGGTGGTGCAAATCTGCGCCTCCACTTTTAATAGAATTGGATAATGTCGAAGAAACTAAACATCCTGCCTGTCTCCCATCACTCCTCCGGTACCTCATGTGAAGCTCCATCGCGAGTGCGGTAAGTGAGACCTCGCGCGACGCGGTGAGCTTCCTCCTTGACGTTAGGATTTTGTGAGTGTACAATGACGGCGTACATGTGCTATAGCGCGTAGCGTGTTTTGGCTCGCAGAAACTGCGCTACTCGTGGGATTTGCTTGGCGCGTTCATGTTGCGCCCATTGTTTGCCTCTTTGTGTGTCCTTTGTTTCCCGTATGTAGCGTATTCCCCACTCCAATGCATCCGAGTGATTTTCAGTGTCATAATAAATAAACAAAATATACCAAGAGACTTTCTCACAGTAACGCCATTAGATTAAAAAAATTGCGTGCCGCATACAATAGACAACTTAATAACATCGTGATACAGCGAAATAAAGTTTTTAAAGAATACAAATGGTGACGTCGCCTGATAAGAAGGTCAGCGGCTGGCATATGCATCACGTGATCTTTACCGCACTTGACGAGGGGCCCAAAACATGTGTCGGCGAAAAAGCGTGAATAGCTACACCGAGAGAGTTCTCGCGGGAAGACGAGGGCGCGCACGAGTGGAGCGCCCTGATTGGTCTATCGATCCCGACGGCGGGAGTCAGGAAATCGCGGACCGCGCCTGGCCAGTTGATTCTCGAAAGGCGGACCGCGAAGAAAAGCGCATCTGCTCCGCTCCGCAAGGTGTTCGATTCCCATCGCGTCAACTGACCGCGTGCTCCGCTGCCCGAAGCGCGCTCGAGTGGCCATGCGCTCTGCTTGTCCGGTGAGTGTACCGTCGTCTGCTACTGCCACGAAAGTCGTCTGTCAAAGCGAGCGAACGCGCGTTTGTCACGCATCAGGTCGGCCCGTGTTGTGTCCTGTATGAAGTGAGAGCCGCACGAATCGGAGTTTGCTGGATACCGCAGAGCTAAGAAGCAAACCGTCAGCACAAAGCAAGACCAGAAAACAAACAAAAAATAAACCACGCGAATTTCGCGAAGAAGCCCAAGACAAACCAAAAGTTAACGAATTTCCGCACTCTTGAAAATATTTTCACTTATAATAAATAATGCCACTCAAATACTTAGGGAAGTTTAAAAAATCACTTTAATTATTTTGTAAAGCAAAAACAGGCGCAACTGTGAAGGAAAGTACGTATTTACCTTTTACATTGCCCCCAGGGTATACTCTCTATTAAGTTCAACGTACGTTTGCCGGTGCATTATTAACATTGCTCGTTGCTTTTTGATCCCCGCAACGAATCTTTGACTTTGACGCTCAACTATACAAAGTCATTGACAAACGCGCTACTGGTGAACGGGGTGATCACTAAAGTAACTATATTGGCTGGCAAAAAATTCAAAAAAGCACCCCCCCCCCAAAAAAAAAATAAACAGGAAAAGCGACTGCAAAATATTACTAGTGACTCCGCAAAAAAAAAAGTAAGCCAAAATTGGCATACTCTAAGCGGACATTCTGACACAAACTCGCAAGAAAAAGCGACTTGTTAGAGATCGCTGGAAAGTACAATATTGTGGTGGCGAGACTAAGTAAATAAAGAGAATGACGCTACTCAAGTTGTTCTTGGGCGTTCCGCTGGATACTCGATGACTAGATCCCGCCTTAGAATGCGAACAGGTCGTATACCATTGCCTATACCAAACCACGGTGTGAAAGGCAGAATGGACTTTTTATGGCAGCAAACAATATCGCGGCTCGTATTCGTAAACTTATGTCTTACGATAAAAAATGTCCGTAAGCGAATAATCCAGTCAGTTCGGTTGATGGACATATTAGAAAAGTCGTTCGGATAATGGAAAAGAAAGAGGTCTGCATACTTAACCAGCACTTTCGAAATTTACGTTTTGTCGATCCGGTCTTCATTTCATGTCTAAACTTATTTGTGGTATAGCTCCGAATCGGTCACGATTCGCGCCTCGTGGCTTCCGAGAAACAGTGATAAGTTCGTGGGAATGAGAAGCGGCACTGTTTTGCATCAGAATGACGGAGCAGCTTTGCTCTAACAGTGAGAATACAGTTTGCGTGTTTTGCGTTATACAGCTAGGTAGCACGGCTGTGCTTTACATAAGCGGATGTCTCCTCATAGACAAGGCATCTCGTCTAGGAGTATTAGTACTGGTATTAGTATTTTGTACTTTCTAGAGACAGAATAAAAGTAATTATCTAATGAAACTCCCGCAGTTGTTAGCCCGTTTTATCGCCTGCATGGCTTGTAACTCCAGGCGTCGATTTATGATTATGTGAAATATACAATGATCAGACATACACACGAATAGTGCGCACAGTCGCAAACACACTTCTACACACATAAGAGTAATTCGCAAACTTTCGTCAAGTCGAGTGTTTCTGAAGAACAACTAAGGGCGCTTTTGTGTTGCGCATCGCACGATCGCTCACGGCCCGAGAAGGTGCTGCAGTTCGAGAGTTGCTAGATGCTGACGACTTGACAAGCAATAAATTACAAAAGAAGTGGAAATATAATGACTTTTTTTTCATTTTCGAAACTATTTTGAATTATAAGTATAAAGAATGCCGCTTAAGTATACAACGGGGAGATGAAGAAATCACTTGAATTATATTTTTACAGATAAATTTTAGCAACTATGAGCGAACGCACATATTTACTTTATGACGCTATCTCCAGGCTAGTCCTGATTAGGTGAAACGTGATTGCACGTTTCTCAAAGCATGATTACTTGTTGATTGGCTCAACGTATGTTTGACTTCAATACTCAACTAATCAAACTAATCGATCGACAAACCCGCTATCAGTGAAGGACAAACACGCTATTGGCGAACATGGTGACCACTAAGATAACTATACTTGCTACGACTATGAAAATAAGCAGCCCCCCTCCCCATGCCCCCCCCCCCCCAAAAAAAAAAAAAGAAGACGCGAAAAGGAACTGGAAAGATCTGCAAACGACTCGAAAAAAAAAAAAAGCCGAAATCCGCTTATTATAGGCAGCACTGGTAACTCTACCGGTAGCTCAAACCACGTAGCAAATGAAATACTGCCTTCAGAATCTGTCTTTGTGCGCCGTAGCGGAGACAGTCGCAAATTTGGGTCTTTTCAAGTACTCGTGGTGCTCGCAGGCAAGCACGAGTACATGCCTTTGGTGTGCTTGAAAACCGATTCTCGACGTTGCCTATACGAAATACTTCAAGAGAGAGAAGTAAAATGGGTAACGAATTCAACTTTCAAGAATACAACAACTAACGTGCCGCCATATGCATGTACTTCAGCGAGTGACAACAAGTTGCGATCTTTGGTGTCTTTTTAACTGTGCCTCTGACAGAAAAAATAATCATTCACTCCTCTGCAAATAGGAAAAAAATTCTATTAATAGATAATTACATATGCTATGAAAATAGAAAAAAAGTGTCGTCTGAAAGTTTTCATAGTTATTTATGCAGATGATGATTTATTCATTGTATATTTATGTTAGCAAGGTGTCTATTTTGCACCTACTAATTTAACATGATAATGAAAGAAAGCTCCAGGCTGGCGGTACAAAGCCAACAAAGAGGAAAAAAAACTTAGAGCACGAAACTATGACATTGGCAAACACACAGTTAACAGTGAACGTTAATACTTATTTTTATTTTTTTTGATGTATTTAAGAAGTTTATGCAGGTATACAATTAATACGTCGGAGTCTATGTACAGTAGGATTCTTTACCTCCGGCCTTAAAGTTCCACATGCATACTTCCTAAGCTGGCCACACGCAAAAAAGCGCAAATACACTCGTTCTGAATGTTTCTTTGTTCGTCTCGTCTATTTTGCGCTGCTCTTTTTCTTTTTGACAGTGTGTGACCAACCAGCCCGACGAAACACACTTCTGACACAAAAAGGTACACATTTACAGAATCATCCAATGACGGAGTAGCCGAAATTTTGAAACTTATGGCACTCGAACACTATACGTTTCAAAACACCGGACACAGCTCGGAGCCAACACATTTCCAGTTCGCTCAGGAGTTATTAGTCAACGTGATAATCAAATTGTGTGGGAAGGGGGGCGGGGGTGGTGGAAAGAAACGCGGGCAATGCGGCGTCTTCATTATTTGCTGTTTCGAATTTCTCTTCAAGTGGTTGTGGACGTAATGGTGATATAGAGCCACATATATCGTACAAACAGCGATCAATCTAGCATCTTTTTATTGCCACACATGACAGAGCATCCCGAAAACAGCGTGTCGCGTTGTTCGCCTTTTTTTTACATCCTGCCCTGTACGTGCGAACGGTGCATCAAAGGCGGTGTTGTGCTGACAGATCGGGAAGGACACAAAAGCGATTCTCTCAGCACTTTGAACCGAACCATGCAGTCAGTTCCACTGCCAGTACGGTGTAGTTCCACGGCTCCTTTTTCGCAGTGCTTTATAATCACACTAACTTAATCGCTAACACTTCATCAGCAGTCTGTCGACTGCTATAGAATACCTTGCACTTCACCAATGTGCTTATTTGGGCCGGTTGCTACATGATCAACGAAGCGAAAAAAACAAAAACAGCGTGTAACACAGGACCGTGACAGAGACGGACCTTCGATAACGCTCCTCACCGGGAATTTGCGTATTTGACAAGCGAATGATTGGATAATCGCAGATTTTTCAGGCGCACACAAGCATAACAAATGTTACTCTTCCATGTTACTCTTCCATGTCACTCTTCTCCTCTCCCTCCTTTTCAAGTTTCGTGTACTATATATACCCCCAGTATAAAATAAAGACTTTGGTTGTAAGTTCAGCGCTTCGTCCGTCTCTGTCAATGTCCTGTGCCCAAGCGCTATTTTTTCGCTTCGTTCACCTTGCACTTCACGTCTCCCGTAATCTGTCCTGAAATGCGCACGTCGAGTATAATACTAACGAAGAAAACCGCACGCTTGGTTATCAGGGCCGGAATCTTTCTGCTGTTCCATCCTCACTGAATTCAACACTTTTAAAACTGTGTGACTATGCTTTGAATGACCCACTATACTTCTTCATTACACATGCTATAGGCTCTGAATCGCATGTCACACGGTGTCAGAGTGAAACCACCTCTCTTTCTGAATTCATCTAGATTTTAACAGCGCACTGGAGAACGAGGACTAGAAGAAAAGGGCCCTTACTTTTCTAGTCCTCGTTCTCCAGTGCGCTGTTAAAATCAATATCAATTCGTACCGACTCGCTGAAGTTGCGATTCTCTTTATGAATACGCAGCCCTTCTCAATCTCAAAAATTAATTGTTTGTCTCACTCTGGTGTCGCACCATAAATTGTCATCATGGCTTCTCGATCCATCGCAATATCTCTCGCCTCAATCGTTTCTCATCATGTTCGAGATGATTGTCACAATACTTTGGTGTGCACCATTTTGCAGCGAAAGCTGTTATGAGATCACAACTCGGGTCACGCACCACCAAAGTTGTCCGCCGCCATCGCCGGTGTCCGTAACCACATTGCACGAAATTAGATGAAAAAAAAAAACCCTAGCACCAATGACACAGTGGAGCTCGAATTCGGGTCTCCTGGGTGCCGGCCCAATATTCTACCACTGAGCTACGCCGGTGCTTGGGACTTGTTGGCAAACTTGCCTTAGGCAGGCTTGATGTCGGGAAAGCAATCGCGTTAATACGACTTATAAAGTGTTCTAAAGCAGCGAAAGAACAATCTGTCGTTGCACAGTGCGAATAGCGTAACGAGTGGGTCGTCCACTGCTCCAACCCATTACAAAAGCTTGTTCTTGTTCGCCTATTAACTGTGGCGCATACCCACTTCAGTCGTAATTCCTCATCGTCGTAAGCCACTGCGTGAACAATTGGCACAATGTTCCTTGCAATAGTTTAGCATATACCACGCTTCTGAGAAGAATGAGGAAAAATAGCATAGCCAATGCCGCCCTTCTACTAAAAAAATATTAACAATGCCGTAGTGAGAATCAAGTAAGTGTGTTTGCAGCAGCCCAATGAGTGTTTAGAAAAGGCTCTGAAAGGCCACTATTCTAGCTTTCGCTGTGACTATAGATGCTGCGCCTTACGCGCAGGCCTGGCGTTTTTTTTTTTAAATCCGGCTCATTGCGTATAAACTAAGACCGATCACTGCTACATGTCATCATGCGTACTTATGGGACGACTCTTTAGCGCCACTGTTGCGGCCGCAAACAATACCTACCAAATCGGAATCGCCTTACTAAATGCCTTGTAACATAATTGTATTGATATTTCTACGCTTTTATAACATTGTACACTCTTTTCTGCAGTGACTCCAGGTTTTAAGTGCATTTTAATAAATCAAAGTATATAAATAAATAAATAAATCATTTAGATTTTAAGAATTTAACGGTGGAACAATGATCTCTGCTTTTGGTCCTCCGAATAAAAGTGTTTTCTTTTTGCATTTAAAAAAACAACGTTTTCTGGCGGCTCAATAATGCTATCATGTTGAATTGTAAGCACATGTTCGCTTTTGTAAAGAATATTGTAAAGACGATTATGCGTCCGAGTCAACCTAAATTATAAAGCGAACCTGATTGATTGATATGTGTGGTTTAACGTCCTAAAAGCATCCCATGATTATGAGGGACGCCACAGTGGAGGGCTCCTCTTATTTCGACCACCTGAGGTTCTTTAACGTGTGCCCGAATCTGAACACACGGGCGTACAACATTTCCGCCTCCATCGAAAATGTAGCCGCCGCAGCCGGGATTCGATTGTGCGACCTGCGGGTCAGTAGCCGAGTACCTCAGCCACTATACCACCGCGGTGGGCCATAAAACGAAGAACGCTATCTCTATCCTAAAGTGATCAATTCAAGCAGAAAGTTTTACATGTTCTGCGATCCTAAGAAGTAGAGGAAATCACGCTAGAAATTATGAAACAAAATATATAATCGTTCTGTATTACGTAATGGGCAGTACCAGAGCACAAACTCACGGGACGAAGAGAAGAGACACAAACTAGCCCAACTATCAGTCCTGCTAATACGGTAATAAATCATTTAAACGCCACCTCACTTTCTGCAGGCATACAACGGTTCAGTAGGAAAACTACGAGAAAGAGCAGACAGAAGTAGCGGCGTGTTGGTATGAGAAAGACCAAGACGAGAAGTTGCGATTCGAAAGCGGCTGCAAAGTTTAGTCGCTTATGATGCTTACGTAACGCAATCGAAAACATGGCTAATTCGATACCGCATGTTTGTTGAGATTCGCTTCAGAAAGCTGATTTATTATTAACAAAATTATGATAACAAAGCTTGAGCGTATTACACAACTTGAGCTCGTTTTGCTACAGTTTTATTCATTACTACATTCTAAGAAAAAAATAAGATGATACCGCGTACCATGGAAATCGATCTTATGCGAAGCAGGTGGAGAGAAAGTGACTGTGGTGTAATTTATTATTGAGCGAAACGTTACGTAATGACGCTAAAGATATGTGATAATGTCGCACGGACAGAAATACTTATGTTAAACAGTCACTCATGTTTTATATAAGCAGTTGTTTGGAGTTGCGTAACAATACTAACCGCACAATGCGTGCTACCAGCGCTAAGAAGCGGTAAGCCGATGTAGCGCTTGTGCTTGCGAGGCTGGTAGCCCGGGATAGTGATACGTAGACCAGTTAAGCGGATGACGCCTAAATGTACAAATGACGCTAAGCCGACGGGCTGCCAGTATCACAGGAGTGCATATGTAATGTTTACAAGCTTTGACAGCCAGAATCGCCACCACAGTAGACGTTTCACCAAGATTATGCCTGTATCGAGCCTCTTCCGAAGCTATTACAAGACCTGGCGTGGCTCTGTGGCAGAATACTTGATAGCCACGTAGAATAATTGGGTTTAATTCCTGCTGGGACACTGATATTTATTCCTTGCACTTGTCGGGTCAACGCAGCCGATGCTTATTGTTCTTCACGCTATAGATCGCACTTAAATTGCCAATGTCTGTTCTCGCCATTCCTGGGTACATATAAAGTTGCAGTACCCTGTGGCGAATGCTTGCATACCGCGGCCCGTATACTATACTGGTATGCGCCACTCGTGTCTGCAGGAAAAGATTTGACAGCGTACGTGACGAGATTTTCGCGTTATTCATGTCGTGACCAGCCAGACATATTGGTCGAACGCTCTTACCCTCCTATAATAATTATGATCTACATTAAGTTAAGGAGGCGATCACGAAAGCACCCAGGTGTAGGCGGATAGATAGATAGATAGATAGATAGATAGATAGATAGATAGATAGATAGATAGATAGATAGATAGATAGACTAGATAGATAGATAGATAGATAGATAGATAGATAGATAGATAGATAGATAGATAGATAGATAGATAGATAGATAGATAGATAGATAGATAGATAGATAGATAGATAGATAGATAGATAGATAGATAGATAGATAGATAGATAGATTATAGTAGTAACTCTCAAAGTGCCTATACAGTTCGCTAAGAAATGCGTCGCATTAAAAGATGTGACTTTTTTTTTCGGAAGGTCCTGATTAGCCAAGGTAATTTAAAGGGTATGTCCACTCTCTTTTGGGGTCATTGTATTCTTTTGTGGGGGTCGTGTGACCCACCAGATAATCAACGTCGCGCCTCTTTAAAGAGTCTTATGCATGGTAAGAACTCCTTTTAGGGATGAAGCTCTTTAGGGTCCAGGCTAGTTTCGCGTCGGCGTAATAGCCACCTCTAGTACTCAGAGCACTCACTAGATGGCGTTGTGGCGCTCGCACCGCTGGTAAATACTTAGAAAACAGCAGGTGGCCAAACCAAAAAGAACTATCGGTTAAGAAGAAAGTGAAGGAAACGGAGACTGACATGTGGAGAATGGGCATGATTAAGAAGTCCGCACTAGAGATCTATCGAACTTTTAAGCAGGAAATTGCCAAGGAAAGGATCTATGATAATACTCGGGGTAGTTCTCTACTGTTTGAGGCCAGGACGGGAGTACTGCGAACCAAGACATATCGGGCCAAATACGAAGGGGTAGACACAGTATGCAGTGCGTGTGGAGAGGAAGAAGAAACTGCCGAACACTTGATAATGTTCTGTAAAGGGCTTCACCCTATAGTTCAGGATGATGGCGCAGAGTTTTTCAAAGCACTGGGGTTTAGGGAGCGGGAGGGCAAAATAAACTTTAAGCGGGTGGACTTAACCAGAAGGGGGTTATCTGATTGGTGGCTAAAGTCAAGACACGAGTGAAAATTAAACTCTTCACTGCAAAGTACGAATCCTCAAACTCACTTTTTAAGGGAAAAAAAATATAGTTTTTGGTTCATTAGGTATTACGGCTTGGTGGCGCGGGCCACCGCCCGATCTAAAGGGTACAGCCATATCCATCCATCCATCCATCCATCCATCCATCCATCCATCCATCCATCCGCTAGTACTCGGATCGCTCACGAGATGGTGCTGCGGCACTCGCTCCACTCCGATGCTTGTTCTCGTGTGATAGGAGACCGCGTTCGCTCTTGCGTTAAAATGCGTTCACTCTTGGCGCGCTTCCTCTTTCGCCGGCAGTCTGTGTGCTTTCATCATTTGATGAAATGTCTGCTTGAGCACATCTTCTCACATTCATAACAAACAGCTATCTAAAAATATGCTGTTTATATAGCTGCTGTGGTGATGGTTGATTGATACGTGGGGTTTAACGTCCCAAAAACGATTAAATGATTATCAGAGACGCCGTAGTGGAGGGCTCCGGAGCTTTCGACCACCTGGGGTTCTTTAACTTGCACCCAAATCTCAGCACACGGGCCTACGACATTTCCGCCTCCATCGGAAATGCCGCCGCCACAGCCGGGATTCGATCGCGCGATCTGCGGGTCAGCAGCCGAGTACCTTAGCCACTAGACCACCGTGGCGGGGCAGCATACCGGATCTGGGAACACGGGGTACCCCACAGGGAGCAGTGTTATCACCGCTCCTTTTCAACATTGCTATGATGCGCCTTCCAAGCGAATTGGCCAGGGTGGAAGGCACACAACACGCAGTATATGCCGACGATATTACAATCTGGACCACTGAAGGGAGCCTTGGTGAAATGCAGGAACGCCTTCAGCAGGCCGCATCCATAGTCGAGGCGTATGCCAACGATTGTGGACTCCAATGTGCTCCAAACAAATCAGAGCTTCTGCACGTTAGAGCGAAGCCAAAAGATAAGTCAGCCATACACATCTCCCTGTCTGGAGTTCCCATCAGAGAGGTGGAGGAGCTCCGGATTCTGGGCCTGTTCATTCACCACAGACTCAGACCGGACTCCACTATAGCGAAACTCAAGAGAATAGGCGAACAGGTAGGGCGCATTATCCACCGCGTTTCCAACAAGCGGGGTGGTCTGCGGGGCAGGGACGCGCTTCGGCTCGCCCATGCCTTCGTGACTAGCCGGATCCTCTACGCCGTCCCATACCTTCGCACTAACAAGCAAGAAGACGAAAGAATAGATGCCATCATTCGTAAGGCTACTAAACGAGCTCTGGATCTCCCGGTGGCCACTTCCAACGCCAAACTGAGGGCGTTAGGTGTGCTCAACTCCTACCAGGAGTTGCGGGAGGCCCACCTTATGAATCAATATACGCGGCTCGTGCAGACGGCTCCCGGGCGCCGCCTGCTAAACCGCTTACATATACAGCTCACTTGCACTGCAGAGGAGGCGGAGCGTATTCCGGAACTGTGGCGGCATATGCTCTCGGTCGCTCCACTCCCCAGTAACATGGATAAGCACACGCACGAAAGCAGAAGACAGGCGCGGGCTCGGACGCTTGAGAGGCAACACGGCTCCCGACCTGGTGTATTCTACGTAGATATAGCAAGGCCTTCGCTTACGGGATTTTACACGGCCTCTGTAGTTCACCGGGAAAAGCATGTCAATGGGCTCTCGTTCCGAGCACAAAATCCAGAGCGCGCTGAGGAAGTCGCGATAGCACTTGCTGCTGCGGACCCCAACTCGAAAGTTATCATCACGGACTCCCGGAAAGCATGTGCTCATTACTTGGTAGGAGAGATATCCCCCCTAGCCAGCCAAATTCTAAAACGGGCTCTCGCTGATCCAGCCCCGAAATGCATCGTATGGGCTCCTGGCCATCAGGGCTTACGAGGTAATGAGGCCGCTGACGCGGCCGCCCGAGCGCTTACCCACCGGGCTCCTCACCTTGGCTCTTATGACTCGGAGGCCAATACACCGCTGCTGCGGTTCAAGGAAATTCTGACTTATTATCGCGACACTCAGCGCCTTTACCCGGCTCCTGCAAAGGGGCTGAGTAAGGCGGAAGAGCGAATTCTAAGGCGCCTGCAGACAGGTACTCTACTCTGTCCTGCAATCCTAAAACATTTCGATGCGAACACACATGGGCGGTGCTCACAATGTGGGGAGACGTGTGATATATTCCACATGGTATCGGCATGTCCGAAAAATCCCCACCTACCCCCTTCCCCTACCCCTTCCCGAGAGGCATGGGAGACTGCCCTCCTCAACTGCTCATCACTAGAGTCTCAACGGGCTCTGGTGAGACGGGCGCGAGTAGGGGCCTCGTCATGCGGTGTCCCGGACTAAGGACGCCGACCATGTAGCGGGGTCATGCTTTGGCCCCGTACCTCTCTCTTTTATAATAAATGTTTTTCATCATCATCATACCGGATCCTAGCATCTGCTTAACTTCCCTGCCTTCCTCTTTGCTCTTCTCTCTCTTTCTCTCGCAACACCGCGCGATCGTCAGCAACCTACAGTAGCTTCGATGTTAAAAAACTCCCAAGCATTTCCCCGAGGGTGAACATGGTTAAGTGCGAATGCACGGGGTGATGCCATGAGGGGTATTTATTAATTCGCATTATTATATTTATTAATCACACTATGGTGCCTTTATGGTGTAATGGTTCCTGGGAATCGCAATTTGATAACACGGGGGAGTTTACGTTAACTCACTGGCGAATGCCAACGGATTTTAACTTCACTCCCCCTCATAGCATCACCCCGTGCATTCGCACTTAACCATGTTCACCCTGGGCCGCGTTCGCGGCTCGATGCCGACGCCTCATCTCGGCCTCACGAGTGCGCAGTTCACCATCCGCTGCACGCTTCGCCCGCTTGTCATCAGCCTCGCGAGCGCGAAGTTCGGCATCCTCTGCACGCTTTGCCCGCTTGTCCTCGGCCTCGCGAGCGCGCAGTTCGGCATCCGCTGCACGCTTCGCCCGCTCGCACTCGGCCTCGCGAGCACGCAGTTCGGCATCCGCTGCACGCTTCGCCCGCTTACGTTCGGTCTCACGAGCCCTTCGCAGCGCCGCCTTGTCTTCCAACGTCGGCGAAATCACCGCGGTACCGTCACCTCCAACGACGGGTGCAGTGCTGGCATTCGGTTGTACTGCATTCGTTGTTGATGGTAGCGTTGCCTCCGGGACATCCATCGGACGACCCGCTCTAGACGGGAGACTGAGAGAGAAGGCGGGCGCGCGAGAGAGAGGGGTGCGCGCGCAGCTGCAGCGAGCGAGGAGAGCGAAGGAGCGAGAGAAGGGGGAGGGGGACGCACCGATATCAGCGTCACGTCCGTGGCTTATTCGGTAGAGCGTCGCGCTGCGGCCCGCCAAGTCCTCTTTCTTTTAAAGATAGAGAGAAGACTGCGGACGCCGCCGACGGCGGTGGATGGTTTGGGGTCGCTTATAAAGTGTATTCACACTTAAAATGTCGGGCGATCGTCTCATGACCCCTTCAACTCTCGCCACCACGTTTAGAGCAAACTTAACAATACTGACTCCAAATACCAGCAACATTTATTAAAAAAATATCACGGGTATTTGCAGCCAGCATCCGTGCTGCGGGTTTTGTTGTCACAGCTGACGACGAGACAAATACGCTTGCATGTTTGATAAAAGCCGGGCAGGGGCGAGGTAGTCATTGTTTCGAGAGCGATATTTTGATGAGGCACTAGTGGGGGTGCCAACCCTGAAACTGGGCATTGTGGGGGAAGATGTTTCCGCGGCACTACCATCGTCGGAAAACTTGCGCGGGGTTGTTGTTGCTATATATGTCCAGTGACCATGTTGCCGCCTTACTGAAACGACATTTGCATAATATGCCACCACGACGCACAAGTGTTCACCTACGAGTGTCCTTTTGCACTTTTTTTTGCTGAAACATGCCGTGTGACTGCTACCGACATTGATCCCCCACTTTTTTTTGTAACCTTCACTGTATTGCTTTTGTTTTTTTGTTTAGCACTTATCCCACTTCAGCTGCTAAAGTGGCCACTGTGTGTATGTGCCGGTAATAAACAAATAAATAAATAAATAAATAAATAAATAGATAAATAAATAAATAAATAAATAAATAAATAAATAAATAAATAAATAAATAAATAAAAAACAGTGGAAGCCATACATTACACGCGTAGCCCCGGACCAAACGGGGCTGCATACTGCAGGAGACGAAAATTCTGGTTTGCAGCACAATGGCAGCCAAACTACGCCATAAGTTATCTTCGCTACTCACGTTCCATGAGTCCTTCTAAAACAAAATGTGCGACTTATCCTTTACTGGCGTTCAATATACAGAGCAGCACTATAATATGAGGGGCAGCTCGCTGGAGTTTCATGTAACGACAAAGTGTTTAACTGTTTGGGCGGAAAATTGTTTCTTTGGTAGAGTCGGGTGTAGGAAATATGTCCTTGCACGTCCATGCACCTCTAATTTGGATACTGTTATGACGTGTTTGTCTCATTTTAAGTAAAAGACGACCCATCGCTCGGCGTTCGGAGAGGCATGATACGATCCTTGAACTGATACATTTTTCCACAGGTTTAACGTCCCAAAGCCACCATATGATAATGAGCGACGCCCAAGTGGAAGGCTCCGGAAATTTTGACCACCTGAGGTTATTTGACGCACACCTAAATATAAGTAAACGGGCCTCAAGCATTATCGCTTGCCCCGCCGCGGTGGTCTAGTGGCTAAGGTACTCGGCTGCTGACCCGCAGGTCGCGGGTTCGATTACCGGCTGCGGCGGCTGCATTTCCAATGGAGGCGGACATGTTGTAGGCCCGTGTACTCAGATTTGGGTGCACGTTAAAGAACCCCAGGTGGTCAAAATTTCCGGAGCCCTCCACTACGGCGTCTCTCATAATCAAATGGTGGTTTTGGGACGTAAAACCCCACAAATCAATCAATCAAGCATTATCGCTTCTATCTAAAATACGGCCACCACGGTGGGTGGTCACCATAACAACCATAACCGGGCATCGTAGCTATGCACTAGACCACAGTGGCGAGTGGTCATTGAACTGAGCAAAAATGGTCGAATTTGACAGAAATCGCACAGCCACGGCAAGGCATCAAACTTGTACCAGTGTTTTTTTCAGAGGGGCTTTCAAGTGTGCGGTTCCTTGAAGAAATGTGCGGCAGAAATGTAGCGCAAGCACGAAATGGCACGACAAGAATCGGGCAACAATATCGAACGATGATAATGTTATCCAACCGTTTTTGACGACGTGTCTGTGGGCGAGAAAAGTTTATATACAAGTACCACGAACACTTTCAAGTGCCATCAGTGGGGCTCCCGATATATCGGCTACCGCATTCAGTGTGCACCCAACAGCCTGAGGTCGCGAGTTTGACCCCGGCCACGGTGGTCACGTTTCTATGAATGCAATATGCAAGAGACCCGTGTACTATGCGATGTCACTGCACGTAAAACAACACCGAATGGTAGAAATTCCCGGCGTTCCACACTACAGCGTCCCTCATAAACATCGTGGTTTTGGGACGCAAAAGCTCGGATACCACTAAACAGCCTGACTGTGTCACTGCAGCTTGAGCAGATTATGCCCGACGCGGTGGTCTAGTGGCTAAGGTACTCGGCTGCTGACCCGCAGGTCGCGGGATCGAATCCCGGCTGCGGCAGCCGCGTTTTCGATGGAGGCGAAATGCTGTAGGCCCGTATGCTCAGATTTTGGTGCACGTTAAAGAACCCCAGGTGGTCGAACTTTCCGGAGCCCTCTACTACGGCGTCTCTCATAATCATATGGTGGTTTTGGGGACGTTAAACCCCACAGATCTTTCTGTCTTGAGCAGATTGTGCGTGCGCCCACGCACACGAGGCACTGGAAGCCTGGGCTACAGCACACTTTGAGTATGTCTTTAAACTTGACTTATCCCGTTCCGCAGAAGACGTTTCACGTATTTCTTGTGACTGCGTTTCCGATAAAGCCTATCAGTATTCGAATAAATCTCTCGATTGATTCGCCTGCAAACTTATGATGCGCTGACTTCGTGCGAGTGAAATTACGTTGTTCACTGTTTTTCAGCATCCCAATATACACTTTGTATTTTTTGTTTGGAGTTTTCTCCTCCAGCCTTGGCCATCCAAAGCCTGCATTACTGCTGGATAAAGGAAACTAAATAAAAAAACAATGTGTGCTCTTACATTAAAGTCAAGCCTGCCACTCCAAAGAACCTGCTCACGCGCCCCTTCAAACTTCTTTGCCGTTATCGAGCAGTAACGCAATCATATTCCTATTACTTCGTCCTATTCAGACTCCAGCACAATAAGCCGAACGAAACTTTCCCTGAAGCTCTGTTCTTTAATAATGTGTTTTTCAAATAAAAATTCATTATTATTCACGTCCTGTCGTATTTTTTCGCGTCTATCGACCGCTGTTGTAAATACATTTACAAATGTCTAATACGTGTATTATATTGTTTCGCTACAAATATATTAGATTACAAAGTAAGATCTACATACACCATGTCCAAGTGAAAAGTATATTATGATTTGGAGCCATTTTGACAGTGAGTACCTCCGCTGCATTTCCGCTTTTGAGATTGCTTAAATGAAGTTTTTCGGAAAAGAGGCAGGAAAACTCCAAACGAAGTGGTGGAAAGAAGGAATATATAGGATGGTGTAACAGAGTTACAAGTGGTGAAGAAAAAAAAAAGCATGTAAGGCACGACGAAGTTTGGTCGGCACAGTTTATATTTTTTTATTCTCCCCCTGCGCCTGTCACTGTAATACGAGGATCTACGTGATCCCTCTAAAAAAAAAAAACAAGGAAAAAAACGCAACATTGGTGGCGAGAGTCCTAAAAATCACGTGACACATCGTCGTTGCTGCTGCTCGCCCGATTCTCGCCAGGAACACAAAGAAGTGAAGCGCATTTGCCGAGCTAAGCCGAAAATTGCCTGGCGAACTTTTCAGCTTATCCGGCGAGTCTTTTCGGTCTGCCATATAGAAACAAAGAAATGCAAGCGGTTCACCGGGTGAGTTGGTACTTAATAAGACATTACGGGTTCTCCGGAGTCGACCTCTTCGTACGTGAGTCCGCTCTCGAAATCTCGAAAGGAACGGTAAATTACGCAATAACGTCTTTGTGTTGTGAGCGCTTTTATTATACACTCACCTTGGCCATTGGATGTGTACAGGACAAAATCTTAAAAGGTCCACAAGCGAGCACAGAAGCATCAATTCAGCTTTTTTTTTTATGACGCGCGGCTGTCCATGCGCTATATAATATAATTTCTGTGGGATAAAAAAAGTATTGGAAGAATTTTTTTGACTTGGTGTTTGATTTCCTCATGTACTTTATTTGTGTACTTGGGATTAGATGTGATGGAAGAACAGAGTTGTTGCAGTCGCTTGCATCACTGCGGTTATATCTTCCACTGCACAACTGTCGCCTTCGTGTCGATATGAACAGTGGTGCAACAGTGCGCTGAGCGATGGGTTTCGCACTCGCTCTTCTTTTAGTTATTTTTATTCTAACTGCAAATGCTTCCTTTCATGCGTATGGCAACAATGGAGGAAGTAAGCGAGCACTGCACCAGGTCGCAATACAAGGAAATGCTCAGTAAAGAAAAAAAGGTGCCGTTTGCGTCATGCCGCCTAAGGCTCCATGGGTCACAGCAGAGCTAGTGGGCTCCTATAGCTGGCCCTGGCTTGGCTACCCGTTTACCACTCCCCTATTTCTTTTTCTCACCCCTTGCAGTACTACACTAAACAATGTTATGAGATGCTATATTATACTGTACGTGGCAATACTCGCGCTCTTGTCTGTTTCTTTCTCCGTCTTTCAATCTTTTTCTTTCTCTCTCCGCTTTCTTTATATTTCTCCTTTCTATTTCTCTCCGTATTCGTTCTCTCCTCCCTCCTTTTACTCCTCACCATCTCATCTGTCCTGTTAACTTCACTTTCCGTTGACCCCTCCGTGCTACACTATACTTTACTATACTAGCGTGTCTGGATAGCGTATAGTGGTTACAACGCACACCTTCGGAGTGTGGGGACGCGATTAAGCACGTGCCGGTTCATGAGGTTGATTACTTTTTGTTTACGACACATTGGCAGACCTCGATCACGACAGCTCTGTTTAAACAGCGAACAAGTTAAATTAGGCATGTTAGCAGGTACCAAGCAAACGACAAAATTGGCGCGAAAATAGGGGACAAGTTATTGAGCAGCGTGATCTGAACTGATGTGGTCTTCGTCATACGGCTGCGAACACTACGACGATGATGGGCAGGACAATAATGAGAGTCTTTTGTTTGTTCAAGACACGAAGTGCGGTTGTCGGTTTTATTCTATATGGTGAAATATTCTATACTGATAACGTGCGCGTACAGTGGTGTACATTTTAGAGCACACGTAAGTGTTGACGATTGCTTTGTCAGGGTCTACAAGGCAACGAATTTCACCCGTGCACGTATTTCAACAGCCTTCGAAGACCGGCGATCGAGCTGCTTTCCGGCGTCACAGAATGACACACCACTAATAAGTATCGCATGGAAACCAAGCAACGCTCGTTCACTACGATAAATACGACAGAGTTTAGACGTGAGATGGAGAGACATTACGCAACAAGTTCATTGAACTGTTCATCTAATATAAAGGATTAACAGACAATTATGCCAATGAAAGTATAAGGAGTGTTCTTAGAAATACTTCTAATGTATTTGTAACTTGCCGTAGGCAGAAAACGAACCTGCGACCTTCGTATAACGCGTCTGATGTTCTAGCAACTGAGCTACTTCGGCGTCTATCCCTCCATTCACTTTATGGTGTATGTATCAGAATTGAAACGTGGGAGTACCAGTCAGCGCCGCCTGCTGCCATTCTTCTAGCAACACTTCTAATACCGTCCCCTATACTTTCCTTGGCATAATTGTTTGTTAGATTTAATTATTATTGTGTAAAACACAGAAAAACGAGCCCTTAGGTATACACTTCCTTGCTTTGTTCAGCTAATAATAACCTGTGGCGTTTTAAGTATCAAAACCCCGCTACGATTATGACAGATGCCGTTATGGACGGCTCCGGATATATTGACCATGTGGTGTTCGTTAACATGCACTGTCATCGCACAGGGCACGGACCTCAATCATTTCACCTGCATCGAAACGCAACCGCCGCTGTCGGGATAGAACCCACGACCTTCGGGTAAGCAGCCGAGCACCCTAGCCACTCACCAATTGAGGCGGGCTGAAATTGTTTAACCGTCCGAAAACGCCAGGCTTCGAAGAAAGAGAGAATTCTCCGTTGCTGCGTGGAATGTCGTCGGCTGAACGACATTGCGAAAATCGACTTGCACTTATTTCCGGAGGTGGACAACTTCTCGGGCGCACTTTGAAATGCAAAGTACTTCCGGTCAATTCACCTCGAGGCTCCCTATTGGTAAATATAACTTGACGAGCGGTCGAGCGAAACCTTTATCACGTCTCACTGCCTATGCGAATTCGTGTTTTAGGGCGTTCCTCGATTTCTCGGCACCTGCAAGATTCGTCGAGGTACTTAGGCAGTCAAGTTTTTGCGGACCACGGGAGCACGTGTCAAACAGCACCGCTGCGCCTTCTGACGGCTGCCTGCAAAGCTCAAAAACACCTACTGCACCCCCCCCCCCCTTTTTTTTTACCTACCAGCCTGCATCGTTCTGGTGCGCACGCTGTTGAAACAGCGTGCGCACCAGAACGATGCAAGAATCGCAAGGTGTCAACGACCGCCGCCGAAGACGTAGCTGGGCCTGAGAGGTGATTCGAGCGCTGCTTTCACTGTGGTTGTGTGCGGGGCAGCCTTGAAGCTTTAGAATTCGAAACTTCGCGATGATAGCTTTACTTTTACGTAACTACGCGTAACACACAACATACGTAAATGAGTGTCTGAGCGCGTCGTAAGTCTTGCAGTGAGCACCGGGGAAAAAGATCAACCACTCAAAACTTGTAGCTTGCGTGTTAGCCTAAAAGCAACACACAGTCTGGATTTAAAGAGCTAATACTCATCACGTGATTATGAAGCGCGGCAAACTGAGAGGTTCTATATATGCCTATGGTAATCTTCCAACCAAATGAAAGTGCATGGTCATTTTTTTCTTTCTTTTAATCTTTTGCACCCGATGAAATGTGATCGCCATGACTTGGTGAGCGCCGCAAGTCTCGACGTAGATAGTTCTCACTTTTTATATTTGCCGAAAATTAGTGCTTCGCGCTCGCAACAATGCTCCAGTTGTGCCACTTGCAAAAATGGGCAAACATCTCGGCTGTGGCACTCACAGTTTTTCTCTCTCTCTTTTCAACATTTCTTTTCTACGATCTTTCATTCTACTCACCCCACTCCACAGTACAGGGTAACGAGCCGGTCTAAGAACTGGCTAACCTCCCTGTCCTTCCGCTTAATCTTTCCTCTTCCTCCTCCACGGTATATTGATTGAGCAGAGAGCCGATTGTTCGCCCAGCACAGCTGTGCAATTTTATGTTAAATTTTGAGATATATTTTAACAGGAGATGAATAAATCATTTCTGCAGAGGCTGCTTTTGTATGTAAACGTCGTCTAACGACAAAAAAGAAAGCAAAAAAAAGAAAACTCGGGGGCTTCGCCAGCAACAACTTTTTCACCAACGCGGTACCAACTCATTGATAGATATATGGGCTTTAACGTCCCAAAACCACCATATGATTATGAGAGACGCCGTAGTGGAGGGCTCCGGAAATTTCGACCATCTGGTGATCTTTAACGTGCGCCCGAATCTGAGCACATGGTAAACCAAACGCACCTTTTAGCTCTTTTTTTTGCAAACAGAAACACCCGCATGTGCGTAAAACGTGTTCGGCATCGTCGTTCCACTTTCACACTTCAACTGTCTGGAAACTAACGCTGCAGACGGACGGAAAACACCACATCCATCAGCTTGAGTCGCACCGCACAAGCGCTTCAGCCTGCAAACAATGACCTCCCTGGTACAGTGACACCGCATTTTGGCAGCTTTTAGCAGCGTGTGAAGTTGCGCCATGGCGTGACGGCGAAGTTTCGTGGCCATGTGGAACACTGAAAGACTCAACCGCTATATATCCGAATTAATTTTGTTGTCTCTGTAAAGCGTGCTTTGCCTTTATTCAACCAACATTGCGGCAAAGCCACTTTAATTGTTGTAGGAAGTCACAAGATGCCCGGCAAGCACGGGTTTGACATAATGACAAGTGCAGTTCTTAAATTACAGAAAAACAAATTATGTCATGTTCTCATAAATAAATTATATATATATATATATATATATATATATATATATATATATATATATATATATATATATATATATATATATATAAATGACTGCCTATATTATGTCATGTTCTCATAAATAAATTATATATATATATATATATATATATATATATATATATATATATATAATTATGACGCTGTTCAAAAAGCGAGAAAACTAAAGCGTGAAGACTTACTTATGAAGCGACCACCACGAGAAGACCCACAACGAACAAACCTCTGCTTGACTTACAGCACAAACTTCCCCAATGTAAACAAAATCCTTAAACGACATTACAACATTCTGGAACAAAGTGAACGTCTGAAACGCGCATTCCCATCCGCTCCAGGCGTCGTTTACCGACGACCACGTAACCTCAAAGACACCCTTGTCCACTCCCAAATTAACACATCACCCCCCAATAATTCATGCCGCCCTTGCTTAAAGCCACGATGTCTTGTATGTAAGGCGATGCGAGAAACAGACAAAGCAACCAGCACGCAATCCAAGTTTTCGATTAACATACGAGGAAACCTAACATGCGATTCCTCTAATGTGGTGTACCTACTCGAATGCAACGTGTGTGGTATGCAGTACATCGGACAAACAGAAACACCATTTAGGATTCGCTTCAATAATCACAGAGCCCATGCGAAATCAGCCCCAGGTCTACCTCTATCAAAACATCTCAATCTTCCCGACCATGCATTCGACAAACTATCAGTAACGCTCTTAGAGACGGGATTTAAATCAAATCGAGAACGTGAACAACGAGAGTCATACCTTATCTACCGATTTAACACCCTCGATAGAGGAATAAATGAGAATCCTGGTACACTTGCAGCAATTAAAGCATTAAAAAACAATAACGGCAACAATGAAAATAGTAACTGAGTTCACGGCACTGCCGCTGCGAAGGGCACTGGACAACCTAAAACAATTCCAAGTGTAACTACTCTTCCTAAGTGCAGCTGTCGTCTGTTTTCTGTTTTATTTTACTACCCAATCAATTGTGCCATGCACGACATGCCCAACAGCAACCATGCGCACAGCCGGGAGGCCCCCACGACACGCGTAATTTAGAAGTGGGCCAGGAATTCGCATTGCACGCGCTTTCACAGCCTACCGCAATACGGGGCACCCCTATTTTTACGACGAAATGTTGACAGGGCGCGGAGTAGTTAAAGGCTTAGAACTTCCTAAAATGCCCGCTGACCAGCCTCTGCCACAATACGCAGCCCCCGTCCTTCTACGACGAATTGTTTACGAGACCCCGAGTAGTTAAAGGCTTAGGACTTCCTGAAAAGCTCTTTTTTTGCCCCACACCGAACCGCCAGTGCCAGGAGGGGCCGTCTGATCGGGAGGAATGCGCTAGTGAACGGAAACATACACAGACCGCTGACATCAGAAAGGTGAAGGGGAGAGGGGGGAGAGAGATGGGGGGGGGAAGTTGAGGGAAAAGTGGAAGGGGGGCACCCGAGGGGCGTCCACCGTATATATTTCTTCTCTTTTTTCTTTTTTTTCTTTCCTTTTCTTTTCTTTTTTTCTTTCTTTTTTTTTTCCTCTTTTCTTGCCTTCTGATTTGAGATTGTATAAAGCTGAGCACCGACAAACTTTATCTTTATTCCTGATGAAGGCCAGACTCTAGGCCGAAACGTCGAAATAAACCACGTTGTGACCGCTCACGGAGGATCTACTAGACTATATGCAACGCTACGGCCACTCAACCACCATGACTGCCTATATATATATATATATATATATATATATATATATATATATATATATATATATATATATATATATATATATATATATATATATATATATATATATATATATATATATATATATATATATATATATATATATATATATATATATATATATATACGCGCAAATTGTCTTTCGTTGGCTAGGAATCGCTTCCCTCACATTAAAAGTACCAAAATTGCCCAATAAGACAAACAGCTATCGTGCAGTAACAGTAGCAAGGCAGTTCATATTTTACTAAAAGCTAGCTACCGGCATCATATTTTCCCCTATACTTCTCCATTGGATTATTTTCCAAGTCCGCATCAGTTAACCAGAAATATTGTTCCATGTACCCGCCTACTTCTTCCAGCACTCTTGCGTTCAAAGAATACACAATCTCCGTGTAGTAAGTTTTCTTGATCTTGACATTTTTCACGGCCTACAATCATTTTTTTTTCATTCAAGGTTTGGACTGCCTTAACAAGGTGTTGTACAATGTCCAAATTCTTCCCTTTTCCGTCCCCGCTGCGATGGCCCAGTGGCTCAGGTACTCGGCTGCTGACTCGCAGGTCACGGGGTCGAATCCCGGCTGCGGCGGCTGCATTTTCGATGGAGGCGAAAATGCTGTAAGCTTGTGTGATCAGATTTGGGTGCACGTTAGTGAACTCCAGGCGGTCAAAATTCCTGGAGCCATCCACTACGGCGTGTTTTATAATCATCTGGTTGTTCTATGACGTGAAACCTCACATATCAATCAATCAATTATTTTTCCGTTTTGATGAAATATATTGTTCATTTCCATTCAATTTTTATAACGTTGTCTTATTTTACTTCCCGTTTTTGTTCTGATTTCTTTTTGTCTACACGTTCTGCTGTCTTTATTTGTATTTTTAAGGAGCCTGTCTGCATTGTGTTGTTTATGTGCAATTTTGTTTTATTATTAAATTATTATTATTATTATTATTATTATTATTATTATTATTATTATTATTATTATTATTATTATTATTATTATTATTATTATTATTATTATTATTATTATTGTTATTGTTGTTTGTTTGTTTGTTGTTGTTGAAAGTGAAAGTTCCCTGTATCAATTTCGGCAAGAACGGTTCATTGTTATGAAGCCAACTAATTGTGTTAGGAACGTGACAGGACTACGGCTTTATCTGTAAGATGACCACGCTTCATGTTTGCACAGACCTGGAGAATCATTTCTTGGCCGTCAGATAACATCCGCGAACACTTCCGCTTATTCCGCCCCCCCCTTGATTGCGCCCGAGACCAGAGCGCATGCGCCACGGCTTCCTTGCCGGCCGTTTCATTGGTTCTCTGAAACGCGACCACCGAGCTTGTCGTCGCAGCAAGAGAAGTTGCCGTGATTTAGAGGCTTAATCCCGGACGCGAGGGCTAGCTAATTAAGAAACATCAGGTCCCGTCGACGTGCCCAACTTGACGTAGCAGAAGAAGGAAGCGAAACAAACAAACAAAAACGGATAAACTGTTTCATTTGCTGTCGCACGTCGCAAAGTTTTATTTCGCTTTTATTACGCTTTAGTATTTTGTCCTTCTTTGTAGCACGTCAACTCTGTTTTATTACAGCAATAAGCTTGCGTTTACGCTGCAAGAGAGCTAATATAAACCAACACGTGAATTGGCTCTGTACCCGTCGCGGTGGCTGCGTTGCTCGGCTCCTGACTCGAAAGTCGCCTGGCCACGGCGGTCACATTTCAGAGGATGCGAGAATGCTAGAGGTGCGTGTACATAGATGTCGGGGCACCATAAAGTACTCTAGGTACTAAATACTTTAAGTAAAGTACTCTAAGTACTCTAGGTATAAGTTTCCGAAATTCCGCATAAGTTTCCGAAATTACCCACTACGGCGCGCCTCGTAATCATATCGTGGTTTTGGCAGGTAGAACTCGACCAATTAATCGCCATCGCGTGTAAGTTGCGCACGGATGACCGGCGCTTGCTGACATGTTAGTTCCAGAACGTTTTCTGTCATCATTCAATAAAAAAAAATGGTGCAGCTTGGGCTAAGTCACACGTTGGTGGGTCAGCAGCGTTGGCGGACACGTTCAAGCTTCACGTGTCAACCGTCCGTACAGAATGCTTGGCTGGTCATCGAGCGCACGGCGGTTAGTGATTACGAGAATTTTTTTTTTGCATGGTACACGACAAACCTCGAGCGCAACAGCTCTGCTGCAAAACGCGAAAACCACTTTCCGGCCTTGTTACCAGCGATCGCCAGACGTTGCAACCTGCTACAGTGCCTATAGCAGAAAGTGTACAACCGTCGTAACACTCCCAGCATTCTTCATAGAAGAAACTTCGAGAACGAGCCAAGACAGCAACAAAGAGGGACGAAACAACACCAGCGCCACTAAAAACCGAAAGCTTTATTGATTGATTGATATGTGGAGTTTGACGTCCCAAAACCACCATATGATTATGAGAGACACCATAGTGGAGGGCTCCGAAAATTTCGACCACCTGGGGTTCTTTAACGTGCACCAATATCTGAGCGCACCGGCCTACAACATTTCCGCCTCCATCGGAAATGCAGCCGCCGCAGCCGGGACTCGAACCCACGACATGCGGGTCAGCAGTCGAATACCTTAGCCACTAGACCACCCCGGCGGGACAAAGGCTTTATTAGCCAAGATAAAACATTTATATTCGGACCACGCTACCTGCTGCAAATGGCACCGTCCTAGGTGAAAATAGCAGGCACTCTCACACCGTATTTACTGCTGACCCTTTTCTTTAGGGAGCGACAATTCTCTGCTGGAAATCGTTAACGACGGGCGACTGATAAAAGATGACCCCTAATGTGAATGTCAAATGCCACGGAAGTTCCCGTGTGGTGCGATCACGGTGCTCAAATTGAGTTACCGAGTCACAAAAGCGTGCTTCGCACCCGCACTGCGCACAGTGCATGGCTAAATGCGTGGTCGGCCTCCGCTTCAGAGACGAGAGCTGCTTCCATAAGCGTACAGCCCCGCATACCTTCGTGTACCATAAACAAGGTTCGGCGTACATGAAACAAGGCTAAGCTAACTTTGTCCTTTGTCGCCAACGTTACAAGACCGAGTGCCCCCCCCCCCCTTTTCTAGCTTATTTCCAGCCATGAAACACTGCTAGCACAATCAACTTTTTTGGCTGAAAAAACAACACTCAGACACTCAAACACACACACACACAAACACACACACACGCGCACACGCACGCACGCACGCACACACA
Organism: Rhipicephalus microplus; assembly: GCF_013339725.1. Classification (NCBI taxonomy): domain Eukaryota; kingdom Metazoa; phylum Arthropoda; class Arachnida; order Ixodida; family Ixodidae; genus Rhipicephalus; species Rhipicephalus microplus. The sequence continues at coordinate 224,183,402 of NC_051165.1, read as the reverse complement.
CACGCACACACACACGCACGCATACACACACACACACACACGCACACACACACACGCACACACACACGCACACACACGCACACGCACACACACACGCACACGCACACACACACGCACGCACGCACCCACACACACACACGCACACACGCACACACACACACGCACACACGCGCGCACACACACACACACGCACACACACGCACACACACGAACACACACACGTACACACACGCACACACACACGCACACACACGCACACACACACACACACGCACACACACGCACGCACCCACACACACACGCACGCACGCACCCACACACACACGCACGCCCGCACGCACACACACACGCACACACAAACGCACACACACACACGCACCCACACACACGCACGCACACACACACACACGCACGCACGCACACACACACATATTTTATATATATATATATATATATATATTACAGACACTAGATAGCAGTATGTTTCAGCCGCATACTACGTGCTAATTAAAGTTGTCTCGTGCCAGGTAATGACACATCTTGGCAAGAGTTGATTTCAGGCGGGAGAGGGCTACTCAGTTTTTCATTACCTTCGAATGGAAGGAACGGAAACTCGAGAGGAACTTGCTAGACACTTTGTGAATTGGAAAGTGCGTTCGACGAATGCCTGTGCCCTTTGAGACGGGGTCGGTCAGAATAGAACGCTGTGCGCGCGTTTCCCTTCTTGCATGAGCGGGCACCGTCGGCTGGGCACAGTGACGCTACGAAAGCAAAGCCAAGCACCGTGCACTGACCAGAGTGAGCTGCGTTTCGCACACTGCTGCGTCCCGAGTTCGCTGACATTCATCATCATCATCATCATCATCATCATCACCATCATCATCGTCGTCGTCGTCGTCATCATGACTACGTCCACTGCAGGGCAAAGGTTTCTCCCATGTTACGCCAACCAATCCTATCTTGTGCTTTCCATTGCCACGTTATACTTGCGAACTTTTTAATCTCATTGGCCCACTTCCCTTTCTGTCTCCCCTTCGTGCGTTTTCGTTCTCTGGGAATCCAGTCAGTTACCCTAAATGACCAGCAGTTATCCTGCCTACGTGCTACGTGCCCGGCCCATGTGCATTTCTTCTTCTCGATTTCAACTATGATATCCTTAACCCCGGTTTGTTCCCTGACTCACTCTGCTCTCTTGTTGTCTCTTAAGGTTACACATATCATTATCCTTTCCATCGCTCGCCACGTCGTTCTCAGTTTAAGCTAAACTCTCTTTGTAAGTCTCCAGGTCTCTGCTCCGTAGCTAAGTGCCGGCAAGATACAGCTGTTATATACCTTCCTCTTGAGGGATAGTGGTAGATTACCACTCAGGCGCGCGAATTCGTTGACATTCAAGGCACGCAGAAAACAAAAGCGCGCACGCGTCCCCCGTGTAGCCCGGCCACAATCCGCTCATCTCATGCAGGAAAAAAAAAAAAAACGTGTGCATTGTGTTCTATTTTGACCAACCCCGTCTTCTTATTGTTTTCTTTAACCACTAGGCTTTGCGTTCTGGCGCTGCACTCACTCAGGAAAACTAGACTGCACGGTGCCGCGACCGACGCGATCGGCGTCCGTTGACGCACTCCGGCGGCCACCTGGCACCTGTGCCGGTGCTCGGACGGAAGGCTTAGAAACTGTCGGGGCGCTTTCAACCGGCACTTCGCAAGTGAAACTCAAGAGTATTGAACGCTGGGCGAGTTGGTAATATATAACTACAAAACTGCGAGAAAAAGCGACAAGGAACAGAGAAGGCACACACATAAGCGCAGATGTGAAACTCGGACGATGAATCAATCAATCAATCAATCAATCAATCAATCAATCAATCAATCAATCAATCAATCGTTCCCTCCGACAAGTCTGTCTATAGGCCACTGTCCGACAAGCTCTATAGGTCACTGTCTGAAACTGCCTTCGGCACGAAAAGCTCTGAGAGCGCTGTTGCGTCTTCTATAGACAGCTAGTCTCACAGAAAGACTTCAAAAAGTATCGTGTAATATTTTGTTTTTCTCGTTTTTATTTTTTTAGATTTTTCTCTTCTATCAACTTTTATTCCCCTTACCCCCTTTCCCCAGTACAGGGTAGCCAGCTGGTCTAAGAACTTGTTAACCTCCTTGTCCTTCCGCTTATTTTTTTTTTTTTGAGTGAATTGAATGAACAGATTTTATTTCTGGTGAGATACAGAAAAACCAAGCGAAGCTAAAGGCCATTCAGCCTGACGTGGCTTCGCTACGCAATATGATAGAAGTTCAGCGAACAGTGCTACATTGAATAATAATTTTAACAATACAAGGAGCAGCATAATAACAGAACACAGAAATAGCATAAAAGCAAAAATAGATCACATATAAATACAAAAAATAGGCTGCATAGACACACAGAATCATACATCGAGGCTCTTTTCATTACATATAGATTTACCCCTCTCCCTCCTCTAATCAATCAATCAATCAATCAAACAAATAATTGATTCCTTTATCAAATCACACTCAATAAACTTTTATTTCTCATTGAGAAATGGGGGTATTGGGAAAAATACAACAAATCAATACATCGACCGAAAAAAGAAAGGAAGATGGCTTAGCCTTCGTGTCATCTTAATGTATGTAATAGAAAATTTGCGAGTTTTTACGCACAAACTACAGAGGGACTTCGAAAGCAGGTCCGCAGCGCAGATACAGTAACATACAAGCAGAAGCAAACCAAGTCGCAACCTGAGTCTCGGATAAGCACTGTGTGAACCGCAGCGTACGCTCTATAGATATTGAAGAATGTTATTAGCGGGGCTGTATAGACGACCAGTATATGGGTGCGGCCTGTAATTTATCACTCCCGCCTCCTTCCGAATGCAGTGTCAATATTAGTTTTCGTCCACACCCGTATATTGCGAGGCGCACGGTTCCCCGGCTGATTTTATTTTAGTGAGAGCCGGAAAGAAGAGACACGCAACGAAGCGACAACGTGTTATGTGGTGGAAGTTTAGTTTTGAAAGCCGCACTGCGTGAATTCGGCGTGAACTCGAGGAAAACCAAGTGTGAAGGCGACGCTTAATTTAACGCTCGGCTGGTTCTCTCGCACTAATTGCCTTCCTTCAGTGCAAACTTCGGTCCCCCACACTGGGTCTGCGCGGCAGAATATGTCGCACGCTTTTTATGACTGCCGCTATACGATGCGCACCTATATTTCTATCACTGGGAAAGTTGCTCTCGTCAGCTACCCTGTTCATCTAAAAAATTACAATGAGTTACGTAAGACCATGCGTGCATAGAGCGAGAAAATTGGTTTCTGCAGCTTTCCGACTCTTCGTTCTTGTAAGACGCATGTGACAAACTGAAGTTGTGCTGGCGCCTTTTTACCAGATTCACAAAATAGGCGGCAATATAAACAATGAGAGACACAAAGACATTTGTGAGAAATACCAACCACTGTTTTCGAATTTTTCATTGCAAGCTTCCAACTTCCTCTTCTTGCCTTTCTTTTGAACAAGTGAAGTCAGTATTTTGTAAGATATTTTTTTCTAAATTATACACAAATAAATGCGCACTCCTGTAGCCGGCTTCCAGGTCCACAGAAATTTTTTAAAGAGATTCTACTATATCCATTGATTATGTGCAAGAACGCAACGCGTTGTCTTCATACGTGTAGCAACAATTACTTTCTTCTTAAGTCCTCCAGTGCACATGGTATGGCAGATGTTGAAAGATTGAACAGGACAAAGCACGGCTGACCAGTGACAACCTTAGAAAAGTGCAAGGGCTATCACGACGTTACATTTAAGCAATAGATAACACGTTCATACCACGGGTGCGTAAGAATCACTTTTATGCGCCTCTTACGCATTCCAAAGTTTCCGGCCTCTCTCAATGTCAGCACCAAGTGACCTTCACTTGATAGGCTAGGCCAGCTAAGAGCAAAACTTCAAGAAAGTCCTTGAGAAATCGTCCACACAAGAGCGCACATAACGGCTTACAAAGCGTGGTAATAAATGAAAAAAATTTGAGCACTGCTCGTCTGAAAAGCAACGAAGTCGATCGATGGCAAATGTCCCATACGTCCATTGATGAAGCGCGGCGAGCGTCGCGTCGCGAAATTCGTTCCGGAAGAGCATTTTATAAAGGTCGCGCCGCTATTCGCTTTTTTGGAGCAGAATATAGTTCCATAGGAGCAAGCCAACAAGGCGAGCGAATGTGCTGCATATCGCCTTAGGAAACCGAGCATTGATGGGCGCTGACCAAGTGATAGATGGCTCGCTCTGCCGGCTTCGACGCACTTCTTTATCAGGACGAAACACGCGGCGCCTACTGCGTCGTATTGTCGATCGCGTCGCTCCGCGTGCCTCTGTACACACAATGTCCTCGACGTGACTCCATTGTGGACGTTCACGTACCGAGCAGCCCATCCGGCACCCTATGACCGCACGTGCGCCTTCCAAACAAACGCGCTGTCAGGAGCTTTGTTTATGAGAAACGTGCGGCTATTAGAGAAACGCGCTGAGCTTCCGAAGCAGAGCGGAAAGCACCAAGTCATATACGGTGCCCGAGACACATCGCAACGACGGGTAGCGACAATGCGGGCTTTACTAGTACATCGAGCAGCTGGAAGGCGGCTGTCTCTCAGGGACACACTTCAACAGGAGCCCCACACTCCCTGGGATGCCTTACAAGTACCAACGTGGAAGACCACAGTTCCACTCTCCACCACACTCTCGGCTAGGTGCAAAGGAAGCTTATGAGTGGCGCCACCTGCAGACGAATTCTAAACTGCGTTCAAAACGGTGGTGGTAGTGGTTAGAAGGAAGAGAAAAAAGGCACCTAACTTCTGTCTGCCGTCAGGCGACACGGCGCAGTGCCTTATAGAAGTGGGGGGAAGGAGAGATAAAAAGAATAGAAGGAAAATAGACGAAGAAGTAGACAGGCAAGCGACGGAAAAGAGAAGGAGATAGGAAAGTGGGGATCCGGTCGAAGCAGTCCAAGGGCGGGGCGCCACAATGCGAGAGCTGCACGGCGTCAGGAGACCGCGGAGGGCGAACCAGTCGGCGGGAGCTGCGCTGGCGTCGGAGATCGCAAGGGCACAACCGTCCAGCTTGAAATCCTGCGAGCGAATCCCGTTCAAAACGTGTCATTCGCCCGACCTCGTACGCCGGCCCGTGGTGAGGAGGACGGCCGACTCTCACCCATATTACGTAGGAATTCGAGGCTGAGTCATAAACAATTAGGGCGACGAAATGCAGAACGGAGCAGTGGAATACCAAACACGCGCGTGAGGAAAAAGAACCACATAGCATGGTGGACTCTGGCCAGTGGAACACTGAATTATGGGCCCTATACCCATCCACATCCCCAGCCCCTTTCTTTTCAATGAACGTTCCTCAATTCAATTCAATCCGTCAGTGAAACGTTTCCAATCATTGATAAACTGCCCAAGAAAGGTGCGTGCTCTGCGAAAACGTCTACAAGCTGTCCCGCACAAATACTCGAGGCCACACATAGCCATTTCCGGCCATACCAAACAACGACGACTAAATTAAATACTTTCACTTGTGGTTTTTGGATCCGCCGTGATTCATTGCCCTCAACCAAAGACTCTTCTAGTCATCTCTCGCAAGGATATTTTAGCAACGATTCGTTGCTCAAATTTTAAGAGGCATCTACTGCTAGAGCGAACTCTGCTGTTCAGAGTACAGCACCGCAGTGAGCATTCGCACTTTGAGTTCCTGCGCCTCTGAGCAAAAGATTGTGGGTCTTCTTTTACGGTGACAGCAAGCTTGGATCGACTTACCTAGTTCATTTGTTGGCTATCCTTTGTTGTTTAATCTTCTTCACACTGCCTGCCGATTCCAGCTTTATGATCTGGCGAAAAAAAAAAGAGACAGAGAAAATAAAATCAATGTTGCCGCCACCACCAGCGGTTATCTAAGTCACGCATAACTTAGCAATGCAGTGGATTGAACGATTCGTTTTGGCATGGTACTAAGTAAAAGCAAGGGTCTGGAGATGTTCATTTTGGGTAGAACTTATATTTAGGATGACTGCCACTTGGGCGTGTTGTCTGTGTCCTCTCTGAATGTGTGTATATTTAGCGCTTGTTTCATTATAAAACTTATATATGTGGTCCTCTTTGGTGCCATCGTTTCAAAAGGAGAACTCGAAAAGTACAGTAACGGAATTGTTTCTCTAACAAAAACTAAAGAGGAATCTATTCAGATAACTTACACCAAACGTGATTTCAAGGTTGAAAAAACCGGGCCCACCGACAGCTGACGTGTTTCTTTCGTCCACGTCAGTTCATTTCCATTTCTGTTACAATTATTAGACTAATTAAACGATACAAATGATGTCCAACGTGCTTCTCTTGGATCAATTGTCAGCCGAATTTTGTTATGTTTTGGGGGGGATGAACAAC